>ML677334.1:13640722-14026024 GCA_007922305.1 Dermatemys mawii | reverse complement strand
CCAGGTGTCTTGATTGGCCTAGAGTAGCCTTTGTTTGGCTATCCAGGAAACAGGGACCTGCACATCCAGACTAATATACCTGCCTTCCAGCACTCTCCTATATCCTTCTGGTCTGACTCCATCACAATATATACATGCATGTGATTCCTGGTTTCCAGCAGAACAAAGACATTCTTACCATTGTTTTCACTCTGAACTTTGTAGATTTTGCTGGGTTCCACATCCTTCACCTCTCCACTGGCATAAACCCAAGTAGTGGCTCATCAATGAGATACAGGTGTGACACACTTTCTAATACTGTACTATATTTAGAATTCAGTGATGCATATCTATTTTTCCTATTTGATGTTTATTTTTTAAGTCATGCCCTCATTCTGCAATAATAAAAACACATGTTGCAAAAACCCATTTCCTGGGGAAATCATTTAGAATTGCTTACATGTTTTCTATAGTTTTTAAATATCTATTTTGTAACATGAATAAAACCAATGATAGGAAAGCCAACTCCATATTTACAGCCTCAGGTGAGCATAGCTCTTTATTGAATCTTGTGGAGGTTCTCTTTAGCCTGTGCTTGCTTGCTTGCTAGCTTTCTCTTTCTACTGGTTTTCCCCAAACCCCTGTCTGACCTAAGTGTCCATCCCAGGTGAAATGACCCATTTTACTACTTGGCAACTATATATATATACACACTACCTCCTCTATTTCCTCCATCCATCAGATGTATTGTAAAAAATATGTCCCCAGTCTTCCAAATACATCACCTCTGCTATTTCCCAGGAACAGAGGGCTATTTTATTTTCAGATTGTCTAAATAATACATACTATTAGTTACTACAACGAGTGTCCTTCCATAAAAGTCTGATTGTGTTATTCATTGCAAATGAAATAACCAAGAATTTACCTCTTTATAGGTGGGATTTTTTTTTTCTGATTGCTGCTAATATATCTACTGTTCATAAGCATTTTCCCAAAAGTGTGAATGAATGATTTCCATTATATGGATTATTCATAACAGTCAAAGTGACCAATTTAAGTATTAAATATGGACAAAATCTACCCCTGTACAGAGGGTTCACACAAGCACTGTGCAGTGTAGCTAACTCATGATTTTACTGAGTTTTGCAAAATCTTGTTTTTTTTCTTAAAGTCCCAGCTCCTGGTGTGATGCAGTTCCATCCAAAACTCAGCTTTCATATATAAAACAGGCTACCATGTTTCATGCTTGGAGAGATAAGCTTGAAAGTGTTACTGCTAAAGGTTCATATGGGCATTATGAAGTAAGGGATTTGATTATCTAGTGAAGCTTCCAACAGTAACAAAACCCGATATAACAACTACACGGATCAGAATTAATGTAACTAATGGCCTATTCAGTCTTTTTTTCTGCTTCAATTCTTAGACCACATACTACATTTTGATTATTAGGTGGCTAAGCACCTTTAATGTAAATGAAACAGGAAAGGTGATAAATTTCATTGACTATAACCATTTGTGTACAAAATCTGCAGCTAAATTGGAACAGGTCAAATACAAAGCCTACCTCCACAGCCAAGTTAAAAGCACAGGATTCATCATGTAAATCAAAGCTTACCTTTAGGTTTTATTGGAAAAGTTCAAGCAGGTTCAATTTCATTTGTTTTTGCTTGTTGTCTGTATGAGACTCATTGAAGCTACTTCCAAGAGTGCTATCTCATTATTTTATCTTTCACTGTAAAGAATTTTAAAGTACTTTGTATGAAGGATGCCTTATAAAAATAAATTGATTTGAATTTTGCATAGAAGAGTGGAAAAACTTTTTACCTTTCAACTGCCTCAGATTTTTTCATTAAAAAGTTACCACAGTGGCTCTTCAAAGTACTGATGCTTCTCTGTACAGGCTGTGAAGAAGAAATAGAAAACAATGTCAGATTTTAGATAAATTGTTCACCTTTCTTTTAGAGAATTTCTTTTTTTCTTTCACAGCAACCTCTTTATTGTTAGCACTGAGGTCAGTACACCCCACCCTTTTCCAAAGCATGTTTTATTCACAAAGTATAGAATTATATTTAATGTTGACCAATTTCTAAGGCAGTATACCAACAACACATTTTAAGATTAATGAAGTTTCAAGCAATCTGGTTAATGTACAGAGCTATAACTCCTAATAAAAGGTTTATACATACAATTTCATCACTCAAAAATTTCCTTATGTTTCTGTTTTGCTTTTTATTTTCATCATATAGCTAAATTCCCTGGGGAGTAGAGACTGGCTGAAGCTAATGGCCCTCAGCTGTGCCTTGTGATTTCAGCTCTTCTCAGCCAGTCATTAATCCCCAGGAAATGACCTGCACCTTGATCATTATTGCTTCAAAAAGTCACTAAGGATGTTAATGAAATCTGAGTAGTATCTAGGTTACCCCCAGAGAGCACAACTTCTGTAATATATGGAGAACGATGTTTGATGATCTACAATATTTCATATTTATGAGTAAAAAAGAAAGTAAAGGAGGCTGACTGCGCCACTCCTAACTGAACAGGCAATGGCATGAAGTGCCTATAAGGAAATATTTATTGTAATGAGACCTGCTGAGTAAGAGTTACAGGAGAAAGAGGGCAATACTTTAATTAATGGAATTTGTGTACCAAAAACTGCATGCAAATTTGAGTAGGGCATCTAGACGCACACAGAATCAAAGTTAATACAAAGTCTGAATTTGTCAAATTCAATCAGTAGTCAAAGCAAGCGTCACTCTTCACAAACATTTACTATTGTCACTCTAATGATGGCCCTGTGGAAGGCTTGTTATGCAAAGTGACAGCTATTCTACTGGAAGACATCTGCCCCTACATTTTCAAATCAACACACACAGATTTAGTTTTGTGACTTCCATTACACTCAAAAGGAGCTTCTGCCAAGCTAACCCCCTTCTCATCCCGCACCCACCAGTTCCAGTACTTTGAATCTATGTCCTGCAAACTCTGGGGTGCATTTTGAAAATGCTATACACCAGTATGAAAAGCAGACATATTCTGCTGACAAAATAATAGTTTGTCTATGAAACACCTTTTATGCACAAATTAAATATCTCTGTCTGTCCTAACGTGGTTGAATGAGTGAATACTGCTGCATTTATTAGGAACAGTGAAGAAAACTTGCTGCATAAAAAAATAATTCTTATTTTGAGAAACCTTAACCTGAATCCCACAATATCAGTGAAGTGTCTACATTATATTTTGTATACCCCAGAACTTGACACTCCTTTACTTTACGTAATTTTACTCTATGAAATGTTGGTAAAAATGTTCCCGTTATCATCAGACTTTGCTCTCTTTCTCAGCATTGAACAAAACAATTCTCAATTACCCTTCTTGTGTCAAGGCTATTGACTGCAGCAGAGGTGGGACTGGTAATTTTGTAAACTGGGCCTGCTGCCACCCAAGTGTCCCCTCATGTCCAGAAGTCACTTTGTGGCACCCTGCCTCTTTTTCTCCTCCCTCTTTTTTCCCTCAGCCCAAATGTAATTTAGACACCCCCCTTCCGGTGTCCACTTTGTTCAGTTATCTGGGTACACACTCCAAGCTCCAACCCCACTTCAGAATCTCTCTCTCCCACCACACACCACTTTAAATAGGGAGCCTTGCTGCATTTTGAATCCCATCCCAATTCATGGTCTCACCCTTCAAGCAGGAGTTTGGCCCTACAGGCCCCACCAACTATTTAGTGTCTCTCTCCCTCCATAAGTAGGGAGCTTTCACCCAGCCTTGCCAGAGCTGGGTTCAAGCCCATTCATCTCTCCCAGGTTTTATTTATCTGGAGTTCATCCTACATGCTCCTGCCTCCATGGACTATTTCCAGTCTTCCTAACAAGGGAAATGTACCTGGAAAATCAGAGTCTCCCCTGGAGAATCCTCTCTCACTTCATTATCTTTGCCACAGCAAACCTCCATGTCAGATTCCTGCTGTTCTGATTGGATGCATTATCTTCTGTTACATGGCCTTTATTTCTTCCACATAGGGAGACAAGTTTAATTTGTAACAGGTGAAATTCAGTCTATCTCCCCTTAGGAGGCCCACACCCTGTGACTATCAGTGTTGTATGAAGTTGGTGACAGATTTTGCACACTTTAGAGATGTGAAAGAAGACAAATTCACCGTCAAGGATGATGCTGTTAGTCTATACAGAGGAGGCAAATGAAAGCTCCAAGTACAAAAGGAAAGATAAGAAGAAAATGATATTCTCTTGTGACAATGCTCCTACTGCCCCAAGAAACATGTCTGTCTTTGCAAATATTTAGCTGAAGGAAAGGGATAGGCCACAAATGTACTTGGTCTAAACAAGCAGAGAGGGGAAGCAGTAAAGCACCATTAAACATGTCTACAGTTATATACAGCTGTATATTTATCAATGCAGAACTGGTTTCTACGGTTGAGAGTGTATAAAAAATGACCAAGAGAAGTGTATTAGAAAGATTTACCTAATAAAGTATACACCTATGATCTAAGGAAGGTTGTACTGGGGCAGCTAGCCTGGTCTGCCACAGCCACATTGCTAGCACTTGTATCTCTCCCCAAGATGGAAATCATAATTTGCAGCTATAGGGTAGGTACAAAGTAAGTGCCTGTTTGCACATTCAGGAACCTAAATACATTTGAAGTTCTGGCCATCCTTGAAGAGACTTCTCTATTGTAAACCACTTTTACCTCCACCCAAAAAGCCACTGCCACTTGTCTATACCCAGGGTGCAGCTAATGAGCCACACCTGCCAGGAGTCATCAGTAATTAGTCAGCATTTTCTTGCAGGATCTGAAATGTTGCTAACACAGGAGGTCCAATAGAAGAACTACCCTTTACAATTGCATCTTTTAAAAGTACTTTGCATGATACATAGCTATGAAATTATACCAAATGGCAACATTTTTCTGCATATTATTTTTTCTATTTTTTCTCCTTCATACATTTTTTTCCCTGAGTGACTTGGTCCTCCTAATAGCCAGTCGTTCAGGCAGCATATGCTTTCTTTGTTAAATAAGGATAATGATGAACAGGTCAAGTCAATTGATTTTGGTTTCAAAAGTTCAGAATTTTGACCTTAAGCAAATTGCAGTTTTACATAGGATTGCATTTCAGTCCCTTTATCTTAGGTCATGGCTGGTCTGATGTAACATGATGTGATCAAAACCACCACAAGTTAATCACACAGCTGCATTTTCATTTGTTAACCTTACATATTTATTCTAATTTATAGTTTCACATGGGGAGAGGCAGAGGGAGGGAGAAAATCAACACAGAGGTTTGGTGCAAAGCTTCCAAATTATTACCTAGAGATGAACCATGTTTTTTGTTTAAAGGTTTATACAAACAGTTAAAATTATCTTCCTTCCAAATCAAAAGCTGATATTCTGATCATCTCTGTACATATTTTCTCAGCAAAGGTAATGGAAAAAATGAATAAAATTATATTCACTGGCACTTGTGTAAATTCTGGAATCAAAAGAAACAGTGCAAGTCATATTTGCTCCTGTAACACTTTTGCAGTTTGGGAAATAAAAGAAAAAGTTATAAACTAAAATAATGATAGCTGGTGCCTCCAAAATGAAAACTTTGAAGTGTACTATGAATATTCAGCCTTACAGAAGTGTTCACCATTAGATTACAGAATAAACCAACATATAGTGGTAAGGTAATTACGATAAACAGAAAGACCATATAATTACTGAGTGAACTAATAGGTTATTTTTGTCCTCTAAGCTGCAGTTTAATAAATGCTAATTACATTTGCACCTGAATTTAACTACCAAAAAATCTGCAGTAAATACATAGCTAATATGGAGACAATGCTCCCCTGCATAGTATAGAGAAGAGTAAACAGTCCCTGACACAGTCAAAGGGAGAAAATCAGCAGCACAGTAGCATGTTTTTCCCTCTCCAGTGTGGCATGTTTGGTATGTAAATAAAGTAAAACAAAGATGTGTTTTTTTTCTATGTACTGCACCTTTATATACAGGGATAGCTCCCTCTTGTATTTGATTGCAGGTAGAATGTTTTAATGAGTCTCTGTGTTTGCTCTCTCTAGGACACTTTACTTTTTTTTTTTTTTAATTTTCTTTACTTAAGGAGAAAAAATGTGTGAAAAATATGTTTTGCTCTGTTGCAAATGTTATTAATTATTTGTATTACTGAAGTGCCTAGGAGCCCCCATCATGGACCATGATCTCATTGTGCTCGGTACTGTACAAACACAGAACAAAAAGACACACCTGAAATTACAGCAGCTAGTAGCAGCATTAAATTCTACTCTGCACTGTGTGAGCTTCACTGGAAAGGAGTCAGGGTATAATCCTGGCCCACAGTAATCATTGGCAAAAGACTCACAAAGCCTCGGTACAGCACGTCCAATATGGGTCTTGAGACAGTTGTGGTTTTTGAAGAAATAGAAGCCTAGGCCGGAGCACTGGAAGGCCTTCCACTCTCACAGGTGCTCTAGGATTAGTGGGGCTGGAACCATCATTCTTTGTAGATCCATAAACTCCCTGTGGTTGGGAAGTCCTATCTACTCCTTGCTTGCACTAGTTCCTTGCTAACGTAAATTATTCAGACTCCAGGAGTCAAACCCAAGGAGTTCAGCATGAGCTGCGCCTCAGATAATGTAATTATAATTATATAATTTTACTAATTTAAGTTGCATGTAGTTATCACAGGAGTAAAGAATTATTACAAGTTGTGCCACAGGAATATCTATGTCTGAGGAATACAGATCTGAAAGAAAAAAAAAAAAAAGACTTGCCAATCAAAATGCTAGATTCTGGAGCAGGGGTGGGGAAACTACGTCCCGTGGACCAGATCCGGCCCGCAAGCCTGTCCCGTCCGCCACGGGAGGCTGCCCCCAGCCCCTCTCCCGGAGCCACGCTGCCCAGACACCGCTGCGGGACCGAGGCTGTATGCACCCCGCTCTCATGAAGCCGTGCCACATGGACAGTGCTCTGGGGGTCTGGGGCTGTGTGCTCCTCCCCTCCCCCAGAGCCGTGCGCGAGGGCAATGGTCCAGGGGCCAGGGCTGCACACTCCCCACTCCCCCAGAGCTGCACTGTGTTCTGGAGGGGGCAGTCAAGGAGTAGGGTGGGTTGGATAAGAGGTGGGGTTCTGGGGTGGTGGTTAGGGGGCGAGAGGGTAGATAGGAGTCGAGGCACTCAGGGGACAGGGAGCAGGGGAATTGGGTAGGGGTGGGGTCCTGGGGCGTGGTTAGGGGTCTCTAGAAGGGGCAGTCAGGGGACAAGGTCAGGGGGTTGGATGGTTTGGGGATTCTGAGGGAGCAGTCAGGGGACAGGAAGTGGAAGGGGGCCAGATTAGGGGGCGGGGCCTTCCCTACCCAGTCGTCCATATAATTTTGCAAACCCAATGTGGCCCTCAGACCAAAAAGTTTGCCCACCCCTGTTCTGGAGCCTAGTGAGAACTATTAAGTTTCAATCTCTAGAGTGTACATTTTTGACCTAATAGGCCATCTGTGAACACTTCTATGATCACCCATCCCTTCATTATCCCTTATTTCATTGATTTGGCCCTTTGAGTGACCACCCATTCCTTATTTTATGAGGTACTGAAATGTATTAAAACTGGTAATTAGCATTATAAACATTACATTGAATTTTATGATAATTCCATTGCGTACTTGAGATTAATAGAAAAATGCAATTGAGAGAAAAATACATAATATACTGAGGTAAATGGTATTTCCCTAAAACATCCCTTATAATAAAGTGTTGTCGCTTATTTGTATTTTCCCCTTATTTCCATCCTGAAAAAAACTGGGGGCTTTGCACAGCCTTAATACTGACTTGCTTTTACATTTACTTACTTTGTGTCCTCCCAATGTCACATTGCAGAATCTGCACAGTAACAACGTAATATGAGTATGTAAATATGCCAAATATACTTTAAGCTTCATTCTGACATGTTCATAAAACAGGAACTTATTGTACGCTTTGAAACTAAGCATTAAAGCTCTCCACATTTACTAACATTAATCAAAACGGCTGCACGTACAGGAGCTTGAAAGATGTTCAATTAAAACTCATTCTGCCTGGTATAAATTACTATTATTATTTCATGAAAGGAATCCTAGAAATACCTGCTAACTTGTTATGTGTCACTGCCCTTACGCTCACTTCACCTCCCAACAAAAATTGCTTTTAGTTATTTAAAATTCTGTCAAAAGCTGGTTTAAGAAAAAACAATGAAGAGCTATAGGCTATCAAATAATACCAGTGGCCATCTCTATATTTTGAACATGCATTATCATTTTCAGTGTGGGTAAGCTTATATATCTGTAGACTGATACTCATTTGTACAGGCCATTGATCTGTCTTACAGTGTACCAAGAACAATTTAATACAGAGTGACTTTAGGAGCCCAAATCATAAGAATATTTTATTTAGATATTATCATGGTAATAAAAAATATTGAAGCAATGCCATTTTTCGTAATAATATATATTAAATTCAACTAAGCAGCTTAACTATCCAGACATGAAATTGTATGACCAAAAGGGACACATAGACGTCTGAAGAGTAGTCAAATCCACGCATTAAAAACAAGTATTTCATTCTTAAGATGCCCATTCATTTTAAGGACTGTTTATTTTTATGTTTAAAACTTATGGCATAATATTTTAAATTAAAACATTCATTTCTATTGGGAAATAAGTTTGGCAGAATTTGATTTTTTTGTAATTTTATGAATAATATCAAAATTGATTTTACAGATTTTTTAGATTACCAGTTTATTTTTTTACAGTATGTGAAAATGATGGGGGAGGGGAATAAGGCAGTCATTTAATTACAAATATTGAGAATCAAAAGGTTAACACAAATTCTCAACGTCCCTTCAAATAATGCAGAGTAAGTATCCTTAAATCAAACTCTAAGAAGTTGTCAAGAAGAATTTTTCTTATTTTGCCTATCTATAAGAGTCAATTATTATCAATGGAAGTACTTTTTCACTGGAACAATGAAATGGATGTTTACCAACATTTATCAATAAAAAGCTAATTCTTGCAGGCTTATTCATTACAATTAAGCTAAATAGGGGTCTGTAATTGACTAGGATGCTACATACATTTCTCTGAAAACATTCAGAAAACCACTTAAGCATATGTCTAGCTTTAACCATTTGAATAGTCCCACTGAAGTCATCATATAGTTAAAAAGAACCATGTGCTTCAGTACCTTTCTGAACCATTGTCATAAAATCTACTAGACAATTATGTCTTCCCTACAGGTATTTTTAAATGAACATATATATTTTAACAGAGAACTCAGCCCCAGATAAAGACTTCAATGGGTTGGTTTAAGAGAGTGTAATGGAAAAAAAATATTCTTTCCTATTCTTAAATAAAGGAATTTTCCATTAAAACATCTCTTAGAATAATTTAAGGAATGTCAGAGGTTGTCTGCAAATCGTTCAGTTAGGCATGGCCAATACATATGAAGCTTCCTAACCCATAACTATGTAAATCAGGGAAGGAACTACACTGCAGGTAGTGAGCAAAGCAAAAGCTATAAACACCTTTGGCCCCAAAAGCCAATGCTTCTTGCCTATAACCATGTGCCTAGAGATTTCTATCCCAAACTTTCATTAGAAACCATCACCTAATAAAGAAAATCAGATATAGTAGCTTTGGACTGCGTGCAATGAGAATTCAGCAGGCAACACTAGTCAGTATTAAAGGAGTGCCCCGGCATGGAATAAAGCCAGGTCTACAGTGGGAACTTTTGTTGGTACAGTAATATCAGGTATGGGTCTTGTTTTCTGGCAACATTTCTATACTAACAAAAACTCTAGTTTAGATGTAGTTATACCAGAATACACATTTCTTTGCTGCTATATTTGACTTCACTCAGGCAAATGGTATAAGGCAGCAAAACTGTACTTGACTGGCATGAACTCTCTCTCCATAGGAGAGACAGCAAGTGTAGGCATACCAGGCAAACATCTTCCAGTGTAGACCTGATCTAAGTGAGTTTTATACAGCTAGATGTATGTTATATTAATTTAGATGGATTATGTGGATCAAAGCTGCTAACATAACGCAGTCACTGTCCAATATTAAACAAACTGTGTTAAATAAGATCCATGATTTGATATACCGACATCACAGACTGCTTAGTGCCATGGCAAACACACCATTAAAAACCCTTTTAATATTTTAGTAAAGATACAGAAAAACAGCATAGTTAAAACATCTGAAATGTAAAGTATGAAATAAAGCTTTCATTTTAGAAACATTCCTTATTTCCTTTCCCTTTAGCTGGAGCGAGTATTAGAAGGAAACACTCTATGGTTTGCCAGTGTCTTAGTTAGTAATAACTGTCTGTTTGGGGAAAAGAAAAAGTTAGTTACAATGGGTTGGAGCTGTTGGTGCTGTTATTAAAGGCAAATCCTTTTTCATCTTATGTGCGGTTTGAGTTTCAGCTGGAACCAGTAGGGGTGGTGCAGTCATCTGGATCCTTCTTTCTATCCTGCTTTAGTCTAGACATCTCTCAGGATAATGAAAGCCTGGGCTCCCAGGAAATGGTAAGGGTGGCAGCCACAATGGTGAAGCTCACTCCAGTGCCCTCTGTCTGTTATTCTCTATCCCCCTGCTGCTCCCCAAAGTCTCTTTCATAAAGCACCCAAAAGAGGAAATGATGGGCAGAATAGCCCATCCCCTCATTATTTTGTCCACCCGGACAACCTAATATTTGACACATCAACTTTGGTTTATTAATTTCAGGTTCCACATCTTCTGTTTTTACTAGGCATGATTTTAACATAGTCCTTGAACCATATTAGTAGGCCTTTTTGTTTAGACTAATTGAGTCTGTCTCCTTTTTGTGCCTTTTTCAATCAACATTTATTATTCTAGGTTATTGTGACATCTTATGAATTTTCACATACTTTTACAGTTGAGCTCACAATTAGAGTAAATTTATAGGCCCAATTACAACAACAGGTGGCATCTTTCAGATGAAATTGATGGGTGCATGGACATTTGAGCTGCGAGGTGTGATTCTCAGATCACGTAGATGTACACATGCTAGTTCTGCTTGAGCTACCACCTAAAAATAGAAGTGTTTCTGTGATAGTAAGGGCGGCCACTCAGGCTAGTTGCCTTGAGTACAATATTGCCTGATCATCTGGGTCCGTATTTGGGTGGCTACCCTGAACCACTGCCCATGCCACCATTAACACACTGCTGTTCTTAGACACCAGCTCAATCAGAGTTAGCATAGGCATGTCTACGTGAGCAGGGAAACACCACCCTCCCAGCTCAAATGTAGATGAATCCTAAAACTAATGACTAGTCAGATGGAGTTCAAAGATTCAACAAGAAACGGGGTCTTTTTCCACAATTTTGTAGGCCTTAGACCTGATCAATGTCCCCCCTCCCGCCCATTAAACTAGCTTTGGGTGAAACTGAGGGAGTTCACCATTAAAACTGAAAAAAAAAGAATGTTCTGCTGCTGCTAAAGCAATCCCACCTCAGGAATGTCCATAATGAGAGTCACAGCCACCAAGGTTATTGTGACCAGTTGGGGTTTTATTCATCTTGTTATGTTGCATGTGAGTCTTACTGTCCTACACCAATACTGTGTATATCCCAGTTTCCCTGTGTACTGCACCAATACTTTTAGTGGTGGGAATTGGGTGTGTGATTTTTGACGGGCCCTCAGGGCAAGTGAGGCCACCCAGATGTTTCCACCAATGTAACCTGAAATCCAGGAGAGGGATGCAACCAGGTGACACCTTTTGCCTAGGAAGCGAGACAAACAGATGGAGAAGAAGCAACAAGGGGGTGGTGGAGGTCGGGTCACTGGAATCTGACAGTCAGAGGGAAGGGGAAACTAGGAAAGGGAGAGTCCGGGGAGTCTGGCCCAGGACTCCCAAGATGGACTTGGCTGAAAGCCACTGGTTTCTGCAATAGAAAGCTCTGTTCTATGCTATGTTCCTGACGACTGATAAACCTTCTCTTTTACCGGCTGGCTGAAAGTCACGTCTGACTGTGCAGTTGGGGTGCAGGGCACTCTGGCTTCCCCGGAGCCCTGCTTGTGCGGACTCCCTGCAGGAAGCCCACAGTGTGGAAAGGGATGCTGAATGCTCCATGGTCAGGCCCAGGAAAGTCAAAGCAGTGCAAGCTTCTTGTCCTGGAGAAAGTATTCTTAGAGAGAGGAGACTCCCCAGAATCCTGACGGGCTTCATACATAGTAGTTCCAGAGCACTGACCTGTTGACTTTGTGATAGTCGTAAAGCAGAGAAACTCAGGCTCTGGGATATTAGAGAGGTTACAAAGAGACTCAATAAATGATAAGATAAACTGTGACCATTGTGTTTATGCTGACCATTGGCATAAACAGAGGAGGTCACAATTAAGTTACAATTTGGGCATAAAAGATAAAATGGAAAAAAACTTGGGCTGAATGGAGGACACAGAGGTGCCGGTGCATAATGGTTAAAATTGTTATTTAGAAGTGTAGAATAATGTAATAAGTTTAGTAAATTTGAAGGTGGGAGCTAGTTTTAGCTATATAATGTAAGTGAAAATCAGTGTTCTTTGGGGACCATTTTCAGACTTCAGTTCAACATCAAGCTGCTGGATCTCTGACCCCCCTGCACAAGCATGATGTGCAGAGACATCACCAGGAACTCCCAGATGAATGAATCCTGATTGGCCATGGGTGAAATGTGTCGGTATATTGGGAGTGGTGAGCATGAGAGATTTGCTTAGTGTATGTATTCTGTGTGTGTTGCTAATAAATAGATGTTTAGAGCACAACTGTGTAAGGCTCACTGGGAAAAGGTTCTGCAGACCTGTAGAGCCTTGAACCCCCAGGGAAAGGGTGGGTACTTAAATTCACCAGGTTTCTTACTAAGCCCCATGGGTAAGGATAGGTGTCTTACACCCTGAGCCCTCGGAAGGGAAAGGATGGGGTGCTCTGAATTGACTAGGTCACAGTTTGAGTCCTCACTAGGGTATAGGCAGGGTGCCCTAGATTTTATTGGGTAACAATATCCTGAATCAAATTCCTACAGAGGTAAATCAGCATATTTAAACTCTATCCTGTGGCTTCTACTGGATAAGATATACTCCACTTTCTGCCCTCAACTTCTTTATAGTGTTGTTGCATACTGCTAAAGCTGTCACCATCTTTCAAATTGTTAGCACTTCAGCAGTGGCCTACATATTATATATAAGCCCTGACTACACTGACATGGAAATCAAATTATGGAAAGAGCTAACAATTTAAATATTTTTCTGTCCCAGTCTAACGGTTCTCACTCAGAAGTTGGTTGTAGGGTAGTAGCACCTAGTGGTCAGGGCTTAGGCCCACAACTTGCAGGGGAGCTGTTAGTAGAGGAGTCCGGACTCTCCCACTTTACCGGCTCTGATCCAGGGCCCCTTGAGGGCTATCGGGGCTCTTACAGCGGGGGGGGGGGGGGGGGGGGGGGACCCCTAAACAGGGGCCACCCCCTTTCTTTCTCTCTCTCTCCCCTCTCCCCACCTCCCTCCCTCCCTCTCTCTCTCACACCCTAACTTTGCCATCTGGGTTAAGGCAATGTGGCAGGTGTCGGCTCATCAGATGGCACCTTCTGGCAGCTGTGTGTAGCATGGTAGTGCTCTCTCTCTCTCAGGAAGCAACTGCCTCCTTCTGTGGTAAGTCCCCCAATCCTGGGCCAGATCATTCCTAGGGCTTTCCTCTGATGGCATAATCCAAACCAAATAATGAAGAATTCATAAAACTCGGAGTCCTTATGAGAGGAAGGGGGAATTGCTTCTCTCTCGGGAGTTGTCTGTAGCAGGTCCTTCCTTCTTTCCCTCAGGGAGGATCTTTTGGCAGTTGACATGAGGAGAGATTCTACCTTTCCTTCAGCTCTCCTCCACTAGGGTTGCAGATCTGCTCTCTTCCTTGGTCTGTCACCAAATGAGCTGCCTTTTAACCCCTGCTCGAGTTAGTGCATTTCCTTATAGGTGTGGTGGCATAGGGCTGGCTGAGACCAGATCAGTTCGTTAACCCCTTGCTGCTCAGTGTGGGGTTTGCATAGCCCATCACCCCTAGTCAATTTAAACACTATTATGTTTGCCAGGGTGAAAGAGGGCATACACTTATTTGACTTGTTTCTGAAAACTGAATTCCAAAAAAAGGTCTTTAAAGGAAAATTAAGATCCCACCCACAGCAGCTGATATGGCGTGGTGGAGGGGGGACAAAGGGTATTCAGGTTAGGGAGATGTGGCTGTAAACCATGTTACAAAACCAGTCTCCTAATACAATCCCTCTATCGCTGCAAGTAGAGCCTTAGTTTACAAACAGAGACCAGATTCCAACATATTTTCTTAAAGTAGTACATTAATTGAGATTACTCACAAAGCAGAACCAGATTCTGAACTCAGTGATATCAGATATATGTCATGGTAAATGTGATCAGAACCTGGGCCCAGTTAACTAAGAGTGAAAGGATCTGGCCCATTTTGAGTATGGACATGATTTTACACTCACCAAATTCCCACTGACTTTACTGGGAGGTATGATTATGGAGGGCTGCAAAAACATGTAATCTTTTCAGTGTGCTTTGAAAATCCTTCTGGATTAAAGTTGTTATATACATACATGGAGATATTCCCAGGATAAATCACCACTATGATGCTAGATCTCCTAGTTATAAAAAAAAAATAAAAAATAAATAAATAAATTAAAAAAAAGATATAGGGCAGCTGGCAGGGAATTCTCTGTCAGGGCTCTGGAACTCTATGATTTTTAGCCCTTCCTCCAAAGTAATCCTGAATTTTGGGCATGCTGCTAAATGGGTCTGCTTGAAAGGGTTTTTTGAGAAGACTGAGGGGAAGCTTCCTGCATGAATAAAGGATAGAAAGGTGTTAAACTGGCTGAGCTCCTGCTGAATGGATCATTTAGTGGTTTTGAGTTTTAAATTGTATTGTTAATGTGTGTTAGAACACAGAGAGCCTTGAATATTTGTGGTTTTCATTATTTTTAAAAAACTGTATCTTTATTTATATTCAATAATTTTTAAATAAACAAACACTCCACTGTAAATTAGTGTATAATTTCATTCCAGTGTAACACAAGAGTTTGAAATATGACCTAATATATAAAATTGCCAAATTGGAAATAAAATAAATTTTAATGTTGTAGTTGGTACTGCTTCTGGATTGTGAATGAGTGAATTTATTTCCCTAATGGACCTCGGTCATGCAGATGTGTTTAGTCAGGCCCACGCTAATCATGAACTTTATTCTTCCCCATAACGCTGAGTGATACAAGTTGTTAAAATTAAGGATCTGAAGGAAAAAAAATAATTTACCCAGTAGGCCCAGGGTTTATGCTGGCAGATATATTGTTCCCTTTAATTTGCATTTTAATTACTTCAAGGACATTTACCCATCTATAAGGATCACATTAGCAACTAAGAGATCAAGGGAAAACAAATTACCTCAGATACTACCAACTGCCAGATTAATGAACAAAGGTTCTAACTTTACAGATCTGGGACTTGTTGTGTAATGGCACTTATCTACCTCCAGAACATATGGGAAATTAGTGAATAATAATAATATGTTGTTTTCTTCAAACTGGCAAATCAACGTGTACATCATGTATTGTTCAGATTTTCTGTATGGAAGAAAACATTGATTGATTGGTCTTTTATGAATGTGAACTGATCTCTGTTCGTGGTGTTTCCCAGAGACCTATTTTCCATAACTGGAAAAACTTCACTAAGCAATTCATAACCAGTAGCAGTTCTCTTTATTAAAATAAAGGAAGATTTCAAAGATGGAATAATGGGTAATCTATAAAGGGCTACTAATCTTAGCCCTTTAAACTCGAGTAAGCCATCCATACTCTCTAAGGTATACACTGCAGTTAGACAACAACTGATAGTCCATGCCAACTGACTGCAGATTCATGGAGCTTAGGCTTCAGGGGCTATTTAATTGCAGTATAGACATTCTGTCTTGGGCTTGGGCCTAAGTTCTGGGATCCTCCCATCTAGGGTAACCAGATGTCCTAATTTTATATATAAAACACAGCCCAGTCCTGATAGTTGGAACTTTGTCATACATAGGTGCCTATTACCCCCTATCCCAGGTCCCAGTTTTTCACAGCTGGTCACCTTACTCCCCTTAATGATCCAAACCCTATCCCTCTTAATCCCACTAAGTCAAATTTTCAAAAGTGCCAAAGTATCTTAGAAGTCAAACCCCCTTTTCATTTCAAATAGAAATTAGGCTCCTAAGGAACCAAGGCACTTTTGAAAAGGGGATTTAGGCTCCTAGGATGAGATTCACAAAGGTATTTAAGCACATAACTCCCAATGATTTCAGTGGCAGCTAGGCACCCAAATATTTAGGAAGCACATCCCTAAATCACTTGGTTGCTTTTGACAGTTTTACCCACTGACACAGAGTAGTCACTTATTATGTGAGTAGCCCCACTGGAATCACTAGTACCCTGAACTTAGTCTGAGTGAATCTGAGTAAGAATAGAATCCTTGATACATACTTAAACATCTTAATGTCACTAATATAGTCTCATAATATGTTGTATGTAAATATTAAATATCAATGATTTTATAGTGTTATAGGCTACCGTACATCAAACACAATTTTGTTCAAATTATTAAGAGAAACCAGTTTGTATTCAGGATTAAATGCATGAAGTGTTTTTAAACATGTCAATCATGTTAGGTTCAAGATGGAATAAGAAAGTGTTCTGAAACAGCTGTAACTATAAATTAGTTTCAGTATATTATTGAGAGTGAGTTGTTTAAAAAATGGTGTGGAAAATTCTACTACTATGTTTGGTAGTTGAGTATATGATGTTTTTATAGTCCATTTTCTAAATTACCACATTTTTTTCTTCATAGAGGACTAGAAACTTGACCCCACCACTGTCGTCCATCTTGATGAGCTGAGTGGCCATTTTAACATCTTCCTGGGCCAGGTGTGTGTGTGGCCCACCTGGTAGGAGCATCATCCTTCACCCCAACAAGAGACAATCCATGTAGGTATTAGGTAGCTGAGGATTAAGCCCCTATAAACATTGGGAGGAAGAAAAGCACATATTTTCCATTGCCAGATGCTGGTCCACTAATCACCAAGAACTTCACATGGTTGCTGAGTCCATGGGTGTTAGAGAATGCTATATCATGGCCCTCAGAACAAGACTTTCAGAATGATAAAATCAGCTCCGAGAGGTGGCAAGGGGTGAATCAGGCCCCACCACAAAAGATAGTCAGAGTTGGCCAACTGCAATCTTCTGCTCAGAATCACTCAAAGTCTAGTTCAGCCCATACTTATCCACACACAGGATGTCTTAATATATTTGGTTTCTCCAAATCAATATCTATATTCATTTTTATGTGAAGAGATATGATTAGCATGTGCAATATCAGCAGGGAAAGAATTAGGGAGTGTCAATAAGATGAGAAACAAAGGGACCCCCTAGTCCAATATATAGGACACTGAATTGACACTCAGGAGCCTGGTGTTCTACTTATGAGTCTGGCCATTGATCTTGTATATTAACTCAAGCAAGTCAATTTACCCTGCTCTTCTTTCTCTCCAGTTTTTGTCTGTCTTATCTTTCTAGATAGTTCCTTCCCTGAAAATCTTATCGTCTCTACGAGGAATCTGTAGAGAGCCAAGCACAATGAGGCCCTATCTCAATTGTGGTATTATAATAAGACGAATAATGAGTGACAATGGGTAACATTTTTAAACATGATTAAGTCAATTAAGAGCCTAAGTCCCATTTTATTTCAGTGGAATATATATGCATCTGACAGACTGACACAACCTACCCAAGAATAATCAATAGCCCAGTGGTTAGAGTGATCACAAAGTTTGTGGGAGACCCCAGGATCAAGTCCCTACTCTGACTCAATGTTCCTTACACTGACTTACAGTGTCAGTCTCTCTTTGGCTCAATGAATATTTAATGATTTACATAAATTTGATCATTTCCAACTTAGAGACTGACTCTTTAGCTTGGTTTGTCAGAAAATGGAATTAGTGTTTTCCAGCCAGCCAGCCATAATCACATGTATAAACAAATAAGCAAATCTTCAGTATGTGTAAGGTAGTACACCGCCCCCCACCCCCCGATACTCTGAGAGCAGAATGACGACTTCATATGATCTTAATGGGAACAACGTTATCTATACAACTGGAGATGAGACCTGTTATAGAAACAGTGCAAATATCTATGCTTTAGAAATTGATTTCAGACTTACAGCATTGCTGCATGAAAGCAATGCCCTCATTCTGAGACAAGCTAACACTAGGAGAAGGAATACTACTGACAGCAGACACAGTCATATCTGTGTCTATGAAAAATTAGATAAGCTAGTGCATATTGGGGACATTTAAGAACTGAAACCACATTCAAGCTGTTTCCACCAAATCCAAATTAAAGCACCAAACCAATGAGAGGGAATTGAAGTACTTGTATTAAATATCATTGCCATGACTATAATTACAGGGTGGCGTGGAGGAGAGGTGTTTCCTAAACTTTCTACCCAGGAAGGGAAGAGTAGCTTTCTATACTCAGTGATAATGACCCCCTGCCATCTACATAACCCTTTGTAACTCTGACCCCTATTATACAATTAGGGCTAGGAAATAAAGATTCATGTTTTCCCAGCATTCCTGTGTGTCACTTTTTTGTGTGTATAGTGTCAAAGTAAACTGTAAAACTGCCAAAACTGGAGCAAATGACGCTACCCAATTCCTGGGAAGGAAATCTGGCAGAGAACTGAAAGAGGTGATTGCAGATATTGCATACATTCCTAGTAATGAAGAGAAGTCAGTGATGGTAGAATCCTCCCACACACTTACTTATGGTGGAAACAAAGAGGCTTTGTACAGACATGCTAAGTGTAGCATAATTGGTTCAAATTGTGGCATCTTTTAAAAAAGGAGGTTAAAAAAGTATCAGTCATTAATAAAACACATTTGGATTTATTTGCTCTTTTTGTACTGTAAATGGGATGTATATTCTGTCCTGCAGAGGTGTCAGTAAAATGAAAATTTACACCAATAAGACTTGACCAGCAACTGAACCTGCCCTAAACAATTAGGAGTTTAAAATGCAACAAAAGAAATACTGAAAAGTCAGCATCTCATTTTGTAACAGTAATGCACCAGAATATTGCAGATAGTGGATAAGAGAATTTCCACCTCGGAACTCAGATATGAAGTGGGGTTCTGAAGGCACTAACACCTACACCTTTAAATGCCATATTACCAGATATAAAAATCTTCTTTAGCAGGATCAGAACACATCTTCAGGAAACTGATGAGGCATTTGAGTATCTGCCAGGCATAAATACAGGTATGACACACTCAACTGGACAGTGTTTACAGGAGATGGACTATGAGCCAGAGCATACAAAGTCAATACCAGACATTGAAAACAATGAGATGTGACAGGCAATGACAAAAGATAATTGAAACTAAACAAGGAGGCTGATAAACATATGCAGTAAACCACTATGGCAGATTCTGATCTGTTATGGCAATGCAAATTAGTAATGTCTATGGAGCTACTTCTGTATTTACACTGGTCTCTGACCCAATATATCCATCTTTGGTGCCTCAGAAGGTCAAAGTGCATTATTGTTGTCAGAACCATAAAATAGCCTAGAATTCCTCCTTACCTGTAAGGGGTTAAGAAACTAAGATAACCTGGTTGGCACCTGACCAAAAGGGCCAATGGGGACAGAAGATGCTTTCACATCTGAGGGAGGGAAGGTTTTGTTCTGTGTGCCTTAGTTTGCGAGTTGTTTGCTCTGGGGATTTCAGAGGAACCAGACAGCCATTTCTTTCCTCCACCTAATTCTACATCAGTCTCTAAATATCACAGAAATAGTAAGTAATAGCCAGGCAAGGAGTGTTAGCTTATTTTTGTTTCTCACTTGTGAATTTATCTTGCGAGAGGGAGATATCCCTGGGTTTTCTTTGTAACTTTGAAAATATCTAGAGGGGATTCCTCTGTGGTGTTTTTGAATCTTTTGTCACTCTGTACAAGTACTTCCATCCTGATTTTATAGGAGATAACCTTTTTTTTCCCCCTTTTCTTTTCTTTAATTAAAATTCTCCTTCGAAGAATGACAGATTTTCTCCATTGTTTTAGATTGGGCTCAGCTGCAGGATTGGTGAGGGGTTTATCTCAAGCCTTTCCCAGGAAGGGGGTGTAGGCTTGGGGAATATTTTGGGGAATTAAGAACTCCACGTGGTTCTTCCCTGATTCTTTGTTTTACACTTGGTGGTGGCAGCCTATCACCAGGTACAAAAGAAGCTTGTGCCTTGGGGAAGTTTTAACCTAAGCTGGTAAAATAAGCTTAGGGGGTCTTTCATGCGGGTCCTCACATCTGTACCCCAGAGTTCAGAGTGGGGAGGGAACCTTGACAACTGTACAATCCAAATGAGTTGAATTCACAAATAAATAATTATTAAGAGCTAAAAGAGTGAAAATATTGCATGCTGGTGACTGACTGATTTAGAGGTGTTTGATTTTCTTGTAAAGAATGGGGAAACAGGGATACAATGATATACTGAGAAAGACTATTGTGGTTAATGTGTGTTGTAATATAATCTTCCAGATGATTAAAGGTGAAGCACAGATTCTCTCTTATTCTGCTGTTCTACATGGCTGACCACAGATTTTTCCAAAAAACCTTCTTCCAGATGAAATTGAGATGAAGGGGTTTTGCCAGGTCCATTTCACACACAAAGAAACCACTGACGGTATTCTGAGAAAATAGTTTATTATGGGTTACTGCAGTAAAACACTGCTTGAAAACTATTCTGTAGCATATGAAAAATCATATTCACATAACCACAAAAGCACCGTTTTATAATGATCCAAACACAATTCTTGGACTGTTTCTGTGGCTCTTTAGTTACAAAGAATTAGCAGGACTTAAAAACAGAGGTGTGATCACAGATCTGTTTAATATGGAGCTGTACAAATAACTGATTTCTTGGTTTGCTGCCCAAAACAGATTACTTTCAAATCACCCCAAACAACTCCCCCCCACCCTTTTTTTCAGCAAACTAATTTTTTTGTTTTTATTTGCTTTGGGTCAAACCACATTTCATTGACTTGAAAAAAGGCATTTTGTTTTCTTAGACCTTTTAAAAAACCATTTTAAAATAAATCAGAGCACATTTTGACAAGAAAAGTTTCAAATTTTCAAAATGAAATGTTTTGACAAATGTAAAAATGAAATGTTTCAGCATTTTCTTTATTTTTAGGAGGGTTTCACAACAATTTGGCAACTTCAACATGAATTTGCCAAAAGTTTCATTCCCCCCAAATCTGCATTTTTCAGCAAAAAAATTTCACCACCTCTACTTAAATAAAATATTTTGGTCACCACTTATTGACCTAAAAGTTGATATCAGTACTGCCTACAGATAAGGGCAATATTTTCATCATTCAATCTAAATTGCAGGAAAACAACAAAGCCAGGTCTCCATTCCCTGGACCACAAGGGATCCAGAAGATTTACTAGGGGGGAAAAAACCCTGCCTTCCTTAAAGTGGATATCGAAAGCTGTTTGTTCTCTCAAAATAAGATACAAAGGGCTTCTAAAAATATCCTCAACCTCAAGATGGATAAACTGTATTGGAAAACTTACATTTCAGAGTATAATTTTTTAATCCCATAACTAATGATCCACAAGCAAGAAGAATGCAAAATGAAAGAATTCTAGCAATGCAGATAATTGAATTACCTTTTCACACAATAATAGAAGTCTCCTTCATTTTGTACTTGCATATTTATTTGTAATTAGAGTTATATCATCCCTTGGTACATATTTGCTCCAAAGAGCAGTTTCCAATGAATTCAAGAAGGAATCTTTTGTTCATTGTTATTGTATGTTCCCAGTTAAATATCTTGATGGGTAAAGTAAATAAATGGTAATGGAAGTTAATTATAACAAATAAGTAAAGTTAACTAAAGTCATAAATACCTATAAATATTTTTCTATATTTCATTTTCTTTGAATTACCAACTGAATGTTAGAAACACCTACAGCTTCAAGCAACAAACTGTTCTGCTCTTCATAACAACTCATCTGGCCTGAAATAGCCAGCCAACCAAAGTTGAGAAATAAATAAAACGTCTCCCAGCAAAACAAACAAAAAAAAAAAAAACCCACATCATCCCATGTTAAAAAAAGAATTGGATTCTGCCATCTTTACTCACAGAGTATCATCTTACTCCTAACCAATAAGTATTCCCACTGGGATCAATGAGTGTGTGCTCCCTACTTTGCCCACTCAGCTGTACTGATCTGTGTGGATGCAAGATTGGGCCATTTTTCTTTTTGGATATGCCATGTATATTAACTTCTTACAGTTTTTATCCTCCAGGAGTGCAAGAATATAATGATGGAATTAGTAAATTCCAGTCCGGGCATACCTGATCTACAGTCAGAACTTCCTTTCACAGTTTAAGGCTTTACCTACATGAAAATATACACAGCTTTGCAGCATGCATGACTTCTGAAAAGAATCAACCTGCAGAACAAGGCCAGAAAGGTAAAACAGTTCTTCAGTAGTGATTTGTAGAACTGTCTGGAGTCCTTTTGCTCACTGAAAATTCCTACATTAAGTGAGGTCCACTCTTTTTTCTCTCCACTACTGAAATGATGCAGCCCACAAAAATTTCCAAAACCATTAAGACAGGAATAACTCCAGTATTTGTCCCCATTCCCACAGTGAAATGAGAATTGGCTCCCTCCATTAAGTGAGGAGGAGGAGGAAAAGAGCTGTTTGATTCACAATCAAGTAATCTATTAGGAGATGAGGTTCTGTCCCATTCTTTTTCATGAGTACTTGCAAGTTCATGAACGTAGACTGTTTGGGATCCCATTTAAATCTCCTAGTTGATCAGACAGATTGACTCATATTTTCTTTAACAGCTCCTTGCCACACCAGTCTGTCAGAGAACAACTTACATCACCTAGTGCATTGATAACTATGCGTGGTGTCCTCACTTGGACTAAGTCTTAATAAATACAGCTACTAATCCTTTGTTTTATTTATTTGGAGTACAAATATTTTGGTCCCCAAGATTTGATCAAATAAAATGGAGAATATTGTTAAGCAGCAATGAAGGTCTGAAATAGAAGTGACTCTGTTTACAGTTTCTTTCTTCATTTTTCCTTCTTTCATTCATTTGTTTAGAGATAGATTTTTTCACACTAACTAGCCTGTCATTTGACTTAAAGGGTAACTCTCATCTGATACTGGATACAGGGCTGGCCTTACCATGAGGCGGTCACCTTAGGTGCTAGACTGGGGAGCAGGGCATCACTAGGACCCAGAGTGTAGAAAATTGTGTCTGCTGCTGGTGCATATGTATTCTCTCTGCTCTAGATGCACAGAGATGCTGGAGTGCTGTGCTGGAGGAAGGAGGGCACAAGAGAGATAACAAGCAGGCAGGAGAAAAGGTGAGAGGGAATAACAGAAAGCAGCAGGAGCTTCAGGAAGAGAAAGGAGGAGGAGCCTCTCATGTACCTCTCTGGCACCCCCAGGAACCTGGACCGATTAGCACCAGCTTCTCAGGGAGATTCCTGTTTCCTGCTGCTTCTCTGAACCCACTTGAGGAGAACAGGCAGTCAACTGAAGTAGTAGGAGCCATTTAGGCCCTAAGACGCTGATATCTTCCCTCACTCAGGCCCTGCTACCAGCCTGCTTATCTGTCCCTGTAGTGGGGCACACTCCAGATAAAAGGGGTTAAAACAGTCCTGCAGAGGACTGTGGCTAGGAAAAGGCAGCCTACCAGAGAACTGCAACTCAAAACAGCTAGGGCAGAGCAGCCACAGCTGTGGCTGGGTCAATCAGGGCCCAGCTGGCCCTGATAAAAAGAGCCCGGATTTGGACCCGGATTGTGGTGCTCAGAGAGAGAGAGAGACAGACAGACAGACAGACAGACAGACAGACAGACACACTCACTCCTCTGTTTGCAGAGGTAGACAGGCCTAGCTGCTGGGAGTTTGAGTAGGTACCCAGAGTGGTGCAGGGCTAAGGCAAGGCAAGGGGAGCTGCGGGAGCTCTGGCCCGGAAACCCCAAGGCTGAAGGGCCTAGGGAACGGCCCAACAAAGGGGTACTGGGGTTGCAGGGAGCAGCCCATGGCTCTAGAGGCAGAAGCAGCAGGCCAAACCCTCCTTGCCAGTGATGAATGGCAATGATACTGCAGTCTGCCCCAGAGAACGGGGGCAAGTGGTGACTGGCAGTTGCCTAGACTGAGGCAAGGTGGGGATAGAGAGTGGGGGTTCCCCAGGGAGGGGAGACCCTGAGACTGTGGGGGTACTGCAGGGGTGCAGCACGCTAGGGAAGAGGGCACCGGGGTCCAGGGAGGGACACAGGGCTAGTGCAAGTGGGTCTACAGGCTGCAGAGGGCACTCTGGATGCTGGACAGAGCTAATTCCCTGGACAACCAGTGGGAGGAGCTGCAGGGTGAGTCGTCGCTTTGCTACAGTCCCCTTCAACTGAGTGTCGAGGGCCACTATAGCTGGCACATAACAGCAGTCCCGAGTGAAAGAAGAAAATGCCCCTCTGGTGCAGCATTCAAAAAAAAGAAAGAACACAAAGGAAGTTTTCTGTCTAAGAAGGAAGGAGCTCTCCTGAGATACACAGACACAAATCTTCAAGGTGAGCCTTCCGGCCCCAGTGAGGATGTCAGTGATGAGGAGATGCCTGATCCTCCAGTTAGTCAGAGTACAAGTGACCTGGCAGCTACTGCAGCATCCTTATTGCCATCTCAAATGGACGCAACCATACACATTCTTGAAGAAAAGTATAGACCAGAGAAGAGTTTGGTGGAGTCACAAGAAACAGCTGCTGGAAAGTTTAATTCCTAAGTCTAGATGATCCAGAATTGTGGACTCACTTGAGCAGTAGCCTGAGGGACTTCCTTGTACTGCATGGGCCACAGCAAGTGAAAAAATTCAGGTTCCCCAAACACAATGAAAATAGAAGTTTCCATCCAACACATTACTGGTGTGAAACCTCCAATGGTGACAAAGTAGAGAGGCCATGGCTTCTGTACTCAAAAACCAAGAATGCTGCATACTCTGTTTTTGTTGTAAACTTTTCCAGTCTAATTTCCCAGCCACATTGGTTTCTACAAAAACAAAGGACTGGACAAATCTGACTAGAAATCTGGCATGCCATGAGAAGGCAGCAAATCACCAGAGAGCATTCCATAGGTGGAAAGAGATTGAGATGAGACTAATGTTAAAGGCCATCATAGATTAGCGTCAAGAGAAGATTGCATCAGAGTCTCTTTACTGGCAAAATGTTCTGAAAAGGCTCATTGCCATTGTGATAATGCTTGCTACTAAAACCTAACACTGTGTGGCACTTCAGATCAGCTGTATGTGTCAAACAATGGAAACTTCCTTAAAACTGTGGAGCTAATGGCCAAGTTTGACACTGTGCTCCAGGAGCATCTAAGAAGAGTCACCACCCAAGAAATGTACACCTGACATCAGACACATGGAACAAATGACTTCAATGGTGCATTTTGTAACGACAGACCATAGTGAAAATGCCCCTGCAATGGCGACGGTCAGATAGCATTTTCTAGAATTTATTGACATTGATGATACTAGAGGAGCTGGTATGACAAATGTGCTTCTTAAAAAGCCGGAAGATAGGGGAATTGCAATAGCTGACATTAGAGGTTAGGGGTACAATAATGGTGCTAACATGAGAGGAAAGAACAGAGGAGTACAGACATGGATCCGAGATTTAAACCCTCGAGCTTTTTTCTTGTCCCATGGAGTTCTCATTCATTGAACTTGGTTATCAGTGAGGCAGCATCAGCTTCTAGTAAGCCTGCTGAATTTTTTAAACTAATTCAAAGCATCTATGTATTTTTCTCCGCATCAACTCATTGATGGCAAATTGTGAAGCAACATCTGGGAATATCCTCTCTGACACTGAAACCACTGAGTGCCACATAATGAGAAAGTCGAGTGGAGACGATAAAGCCTATCAAACACCAAATTGGGAAGACAGATTATGCCATAGTTGCCATTATGGAGAATAATGCCATGACAGGAACTGTTCATGGAAGAACAGTGGCAGAGGGAAATGGAATCACCAGAAACAAGCATAATTTCAAATTTCTGTGTGGCATGACATACTGTTCAAAATAAATGTAAGTAAAAGACTCCAAGATGTTCACCTTGATATATCTGGAGCAATCAAACAACTAGACAAAGCAAAGTCATACCTACCATTTTACCAGTCAGATGAGGGATTTCAAAATGTTCTGAAGAGTGCACAGAAGTTGGCAGAGGAACTCACTGAAGCTATTTTCCCACTCATTCAAGAACACAAGAGTCACCGAAGATGACAGTTTGATTACAAGTCATGGGGATAATCCCATAAGAGATCCAAACAACAATTCAAAGTTGAATTATTTAACCAGGTGCTAGATTGTGCAATACAGTCAACTGAAGAACATTTCATGCAGATCAAGGAACAACAGCACTATACTCCTCACTATACCTGAAGACGACTTACACCAACTATGCAGGGCACTAGAGACAGTGTTGACACATGATGACATGCATGATATTGATGTGAATGATTTAGGTGATGAACTGAAAGACACATTTCTTAGCAGGATCAACTCCAAAAGTTGTTCTGGAATATATATATGTGCACAAATAAGATGACCACATTTGACTGACAGATGCTTATCTTTATCTTTTCAAATGCTTGTGTTGCTCTGTGCATACTTCTAACACTTCCTGTAACAGTTGCCAGTGGAGAATGCTGCTTCTCCAAGACGAAGTTAATGAAAACACATGTATGCTCCACAATGACACAGGAGAGGCTGGTTGGCCTTGCAGCCATCTCAGTTGGGCCAGCTCATGCTCTGACTGTGGACCTTCAGGAAGCAGTTCAAATCTTTGCAAACAAGAAAGCACGGAAAGCACCACTTTGATTATTCAAACAGATTAAAATGCCAATGATTACTATTCAGAGAAGAAAAGTTACATTTGCTGTTCAGGTGCTTGAAAGTTAAGTGTTACTTAACATTTTTGAACAAAGCATTTAAGTTTTTGGCTCTCCTTTTTTGGGGAAGGGTAGCAGAGCAGTACCATGAGAGGAGTAAAACAGGAAGATGACGGAATTGAAACCTTTCAAAATTTTGGCGCAAGTGAGGGAACATGGGGGCATCACTTGAGCTCCCAGCCTCAGGTGCCAAAATGTGTCCGGCCCAGACTGGATATAAACTGGATGATATCAAGAAATAGTCTTTGTTGTCACTTAGTTTTCAGAAAAGCTGTGTAAAGATCTTAGCTTCTTTTCTAATAAACACTGCATCTAAATAATTTATCACAACCTAATCTTTGAAGCTTTAAAATATATAGAGAGTTGTCAGGATTGCCTCCCCACTCTGAACTCTAGGGTACAGATGTGGGGACCCACATGAAAAAAGAAATACCACCCCTCCAAGCTTATTTTACCAGCTTGGGTTAAAATGTTTTTCCCCAGAACATAACTTCTTCTGTGTCTGGAACTAACTGCTGCCACCACCAAACTCAATTTAGGGTAGTTTGGGACCCTTCTTTCCCTTTCCACTCACCCCCCCAAACTTCTTCCTTCCCTGGGAAGCTTGAGAGAAAAAAAAAAAAACAAACCTCGCCTGCTCCTGCGAGACGTGCCTGATTCAAAACCAGGATCTTACACAATGGAAAACAAGCAGTCAGAGTCTTAAAAGAAAGATTTTAATAAAAGAAAAGAAGAAAGGAATAAATCTCTTATAACCATCTACCATAATCAACAAAAGGATTCAGAAACCAAACCTCTCCCCTGAGGCAACTTTCTCCCACTGTTGAGATCTGCTGAAGCTTACAATATCAAGAAGCACCCAGCCAACCCTCACCACTGAGAACCCTCCAAGTGATAAAAAGAAGATAAACTTACTGACTACTGTACTTGATAGAATCTATAGTTACAGTGAAAGACATAGCTGTGTTGATTCCATAGCCGAGGTGAACAGAGAAAGACCCAGAGAGAAACAAACTTAAAATCCTTTGTCTCCTGAGGAATTTCTCATTGGTCAGTTGTCCACCTCTCAGGTTACCTTTAGGTTAACCCCTTACAGGTAAACACTAATTCTAGGCTACTTCACACTTATGACAAGAGTGAACAGATTTAAGTTTATTCAAAACCTTTTATTTCATTTTAACACTTTTCTACAAGAATAAATTAGCATTGGTGTATCAAACTTACTAGAATATATTAAAATGCTCCATATCATCTCAAGTTCGTTAAAGAGATGCACTAGTTCTCTTGAACTGAAGATTGCATATTTTTCCTATTCAACACTATATAGGTTCATGCCTGACACTGAAGAGACAAAGGATCTCAAATAAAAGTGCTGGCATCCAGAAATACATTTCAAATTCTTCTATCAACACAAACATATACCAGGAGAGTGATTTTCTTCCCATAGATATAATCACTGAAAAGAATAAGCAGTAATTTTAGTATTATATACACAACAGGCAGTGTAAACAACTATTAAATATATTGTATTCATATTGCTCATGATTCCCGCCTTCAAATCAAGCATTAATCCTGGCAACAAGTAAATAAAGTTTGAGAATTCTTCCAAGGATGAGAATACCTTCTACTGATGTCTCTAATGTTATCCAACAATGGAAAATTCCCACCAATTGTTCTGTGAGGCAACTGTTTTGCTTTCACTATGGTCCACATTAGAAAAAGTGTATATGTAAAAGTCCACATGCACCTTGATACATGTGTAGCTTTCATGTGCAAAAAACTTTGCTTGGTGCACGCAAACCTGGATTTGTTTATCAACAGATGTATATGCTACAGCTGGGTATATCAGTGATTTTTTAGTTTGATGACTGGTCTAAAAGATTCCCTCCAAAAATTTTGTTTTGGAGCAAATTAAACATTTAATTTGACCTGAAACAAAATGTGTGTTTTATTTTGGGATTGTATTTTATCTCTTAGTTAAATCTCAATAAAATTAGAAAAAAAATTGTTTCAAAATGAAAAACTGAAACATTTAAAAATGACAGCTGTTTGGATTTTTTGACAGAAGCTGTTTGGCAAAAGTGACAAACTCAAACAGTTTGGTCAAGCCAAAGCTGTCTTTTGGTGAACAAACTTTGCCCGGCTCTACTGTAAGCAGGTCTGGAAATCATATGCCTGGAACCTTATTTTGTAATTATTATGTTGCACAATCTGAATGATTTAGGTGTTTCCCAAGCACTTCACATAACCTATATTATTTCTGCCATTAGAAATGGCCATACTGACAGTCATATAAGCTTCTCTAGCCTGCAGCTCTGTGACCTTATTAACTGATCCCATCAGCTTTGGTAAACTAAACACAATGGGGGCTAAGCCAGAGCAGGGATGGGACATTGCTGTCAGCACCTAATATGGTAAATGCTATAATGAGTGATGCTGCTCATTCAGAAGGTGTCATATTCTTTGTGACTGATCATTACACCAACAATCCAGCAGGGTTTTGGATTATTCAGAAAGCATAAAAAATTCATAAAACTGAAATCCTACTGTGACCAGACTGCTCTTTGTGCCAGCTGGCAAAGGGCTCACAACACTGTTGCCAGAATATTTAGTCAAATAGTGTCTTATAAGGTATCATATAATGAATGACATAGTCATTAATATTATAATTTGATGTGTATATAGTTTGTGTGTAAAGAGTTATGCATTCTGAAACATGCTCCTAAAATACAGTCTTTGGAGACGGCAAACAATGTCTGAGTGTCCAGTGGAAGGGACTGAACACTACAGCAATACACATTTCTGGAGAACTTGGGAATTGGGGTTCACTGAATAAGTCCTTGAAGGAAAGGTTTAGATTGGCAGGGTCTTGAATTTGCTAGTAAGACAGATAAATCTCACTTGCTAAGGCAGAGAGGTAACAGTGATTTTCCATTTTGGGCTTCCTGAGGAGAACGTCACACCCAGTTAAGGATGAAGGGAGGATGGTCTTGTTAACCCACGGCACAGGCAATTGAGAGACCTGGTTTCTGTAGTCAGTTCTATCAAACTTTGTCCAATCTTAAACCAGTCACTGAGGGCTAGAATTTTAAAAGGTGTTAGGTGCCTACTGGACCTTCAAAAAACCTCAGTGCTTAATACTCATTTATTTCAGTGAGTGTTGGCCACCTAGATGGTTCTGAAAATGCACTAAATACCTTTAAAAATCTGTCTCAATCTCTGTGCTTTAGCATAATCTCAATCTACCTAATTCTCCAGTTTTCAACAATGGGATTAATGTATATTTCAATATTCAACTTGCTTAGGAACAGAGCAGACAGGCAAAGTTGTAGTACAGCGTTATGTGCCAGTTAATAGATCTTATTGTAAGTCTAAAGGTATCCTTTAATAAAATAAACATTTGTGCATTTGATTTGGAGCTACAACAATCCTATCAGTTTCATATCACACACACAAATGTCCCTCTAGGAAGAGAAAGTAAACATTATAGCCATTACTAACAAGTCCATTCTGCCATTCATATGACCTATTATCCCCACTGGTGTTACTGAAACTTCTGCATATGCATTGCACAGAGAACAAGTTCCCAAGAAGAACACAATTTTAGATATCACTCAATTCCTATTTTCTCGTACAGAAATATTATAAAGATGATTAATTGCTACAATATTTACTTTCTTCAATTGAGCTTAAAGCTTTCAATCCAGAAAAACGTGATAGAAAGAAATGCATTGTATTTATTGAGATTAAATCCTAATACATACATTTTTAGAGCTGGTCAGAAAGACCTCAATAAAATAGCGTTCTGTTGGAAAATGTAGCTTTGTCAGAATTAAAACTTTGTGAAATTTTGTCAATTCCACCAAATTTTTTGGTCAGTGAAAGAGAGGACAAGCTCTAACAATTTCAAAGTCTCAGTCTGACATTTGCAAATTGAAACATTTTGATTGTTCCTTAGGAAAATAATTTGATTTTTTTCCCCAGAATTTTCCAGGAACCAAGAAGAGAAACATGATGAACACTTGATGAGCTACTTAAAGAGATGTTCTCCCCAGCATTTCAGGAAAAAGGATTTATAACACAAATTAGTAGACAGAAGAGTCAGAATGTTCCAGAAATGAATTTTTAACTGCACCTGAAAGTTATATTTTTTTTAGAGATGAAAATAAATGATCACATGTATAATTCACTTGTTTGGCTGTCTATATTTCCCTTTAGGCATATATTTATTTACAAGGTCTACAGTGTCCCCCATGTTTATTGCCTTCTGGCATGATACCTCTTTCTAGGTATGGTCTCCCTGGAGGATATGGAAAATGGCTTTGGATGTCAGCTTCCGTGATTTTACAGTATCTAAAGCAGGCAAAATTAATGATAATAGTGGAGGAAACAGCAAAGCACAATTTCCAGAGACCTGAATTTCATATTCCTTCGGTATATGCCTTAAAGGATTGCCTCTTTGAGTGCCAATGATAGAGAATAACTTGATTGTTCATTTCTTTTATATAGAAAGAAATATAACCTTTTATACTAGCTCTGTCACTAATGGGAAGCCTTTAAACAATTGAGTACCTAATGGGAAGATATTCACAGTTTGCAATTTACAGTTTAGCTAGATGAAATGCTCAGAAGAAGCGGACACTAAAAGAATTGCAAAACTTACCTGGCAAGTAAGCTCTCTCTTGTTTTTACCCTTACAGAGTTATCCAGGCTTCAGAGCATAGACTGAACTAATTAAAGTTAGAGAGTTAAGAAGGGAGAAAACACTAGAGACTCTCTTTCTATATTAAGAAACTCTTTCTCCCCACCTCCTAAAAAAAAAAACCAAAACAAAAGCCGCACATCAGGTCTGAATATGAACTTGTGCTAAAATACTCTGACTGGAAAGATAGCTAAGACCTGGATGCAAACTATCTATAATGGACTGAACCAAACCCTGACATTACAAACACTACCACATTGATGGAACATTTGAATCCAGATCTGAGCTTTGCAACTCCCAGCCATCTCCAACATCTTCCTCCAATACCTTGTGACTTATCACAAGTTCTAATAAGTAAATGGTGGGGAGGAAAAAAAACAGTGCATATGACTATGGCAAGCCCATAAGAGTTAATTCAGAAACAGGTAAAGTATCATGACTTTTATGTGAAATGCAACCTTTGGAGTTCTGTAATGTGATCCGAGATTGCTGTCATTCTGACTATGGAGATTGGGCACCGCATGTGATTTTTCTATTTTAAGCCACACTGTCTAGATCAAGGTTTCTCAACACCGGATCCATGAGATCTCCCCGACACAGTTTAGGAAGGCAGCAAGCTGGTCCTTGGTATGAAAAAGGTTGTGAGATACTGGTTTAGATGTATTCCAGTTTTGATGTGTAAACCCATTGGGCCACAGCTCCATCTAAAAGAAAGAGATGGTTAAAATCTGCTCCAGTTTATGAAAATTAGCTTCAGCCCCCAGCCTTCTGGCAGGTTTCCAATGCAGCCTATAGTCAGGCAAAGCCTGGGTACATCTGTTAGCCCAAGATGAAATCTTAAATATCTTTTTTTGTATATTTGCCTGTTCTCAGTTTGCTTCCAACAGAAAAGGTTTGTTTCAGTTGCTAGTTATTCACAGTTGCCAGCACATTTATTGTTTGACTTTCAAACACTGGAAATAATGGCATTTTTAATTTAATGTCTTCAGCTATTTTTGCCTGCCTTTGTCTGAAAGGACTCCCAAGTCTTGCCGAACACATCAGTATTGAGGCAGCATGTATGACATTTATTTTGCTTGATGATGAACAGCAGGGTAGAGCTCTCTGTGTTGTTTTGATGAAATCTCACAAAGTGAAATTTGAATAGAAAATAACGCAGTTGCAGAGTTTTCAAAGAGAAATAAACAAAACGTGAAGAAAGACTTGGAGGTTGCCTTTGAAAATCTTTGAAGAAAAGCATCGTTGTTGCCTCTAAGTCTCAGGAAGATGACAGGAGCTTTTATAAAACTCATTTAATTATGAGTTTATTAAGACAGTGGTTTAGAATGGTGCCTGTAATCTCCTAATTCACTTAACTTGGAATCCCACCATTTAGAAAACAGTATTAAGGAGAAAAAAAATGTTTAATTATGCCAAATAGTTATGTGACAGCATATGAGGTAAGATTCTGTACCTTAAGTTGCTGTAGGAATTTAGACACTGTCCTATCATTTAACAGAAACTGAGATGCCAAACATTATTAGAAGATGATGAAATGTACTCAATGTGCATAGAAATCTTACACTTCCCCAAGCAAACCTCACATGAGAGTCAATAGTGTTTTGTCTTAAAGACTACATGATCTGGCACTAAGCATGCATCAGTTATCACTGATCAAGCAATACTAATTACCATAGAATAATGGTTTATCTAACTTACAGTTGGTAAGCCAGACCCTCAGAATGTCAGCAACATAAATGGCCAAGCTCACAGTAACAAGTGACTTATGGTCAGGAAACCGCATTCCTTTTCGGGTGAGTGAGTCACAATTATCTTTGTCCTCTTGCTGAGCCCTCGCAGACTGAAAATCTGTAGAGCTTTATCTGACTTTCGCTTTCAGAGATGTTGATTAAACTCTGTTGAGATTGTGCATGTCATGAAACATTCTGTGGGAGCAGCAGTATGTCACAGTGCATAGGAGAGAACAGTGCAGTGTGACATTTCTGATGCTTAGCTATAAGATATACTTAGCGCTTTACGTAATCAGTGTTAAGTCTTTAAAAAGAAAGGTGAACATGAGGAACACATTTCTGACAATGTAAAAGGCGTGCAGAAGACCAGAATACAAAAGGGGATTTAAAGATTAGATCACTTACAATGGGAATGTTTTTAAATGCCATTGAACTGACATTCTAATCTAATTGTTTGCCTCAGGCAACAGAAAAACTTAGAAGTATTACTGAGTTTTATGTTGACCTCTTCAAGCACAAGCAGTGACAAAAACAAAAACTCCAGACAAATACATTCTGTGAAATCTCCATCAGAAAGCCAAGAAAAGTGCAAATGGCCATATGGGGATGGTATATAAAATTGGTCTATAGTTCCAAAGTACAGTTGTGCCAGGTCAAGAACAGTAACAGAAAGAAATTTGAGAAAATCCTGCTGCCCCATAGAAGAAACTGCTCTCAGCTTCTTGTAGATAATTCATATTTGTACAACTAAGGTGGCTGAGAATGCCTTCTGATATACACAGCATTATTCCTATTTCTTAATCTCCTTGTATTAATACTAATGTGTGATGATGTACAAAGTGTTGAAACCAACATCTTTTCCCATCACATTGTGCAATATCAGCCATTTATTTTCGTGTTTTTTGTGCCATCAGCATTTCAACCAACAGCTCTTTTTCATTTTTAATATTGTCATTGCACAAACAAGAACAAACTCTACTAATGGTTGAGTTTTAGAAACAGTATTAATCTTCACTTAGTGGGGATGCGCACAGTTGTGCTGAACCACTTGTGTTTTATGCTCTAATCTTCATCACCTAAATCATATATATAAAAATAAGCTATCGCTATTTGTGGTTGGGTTGGGGGTATGTGCGCGCGTATAACTTGTGAGGACAGACTCTGGGATCCTGGTCTTTGTTAGGTAAATACCAATTCTAAAAGATTTATGATTGTTTTGGTTTTAGACCCAACAAAATCCTCTTCAAATGGTAAGGGTTAGGGTCAAACATACATCAACAAATGAACCCTTGTGTATGTTTACCACTGCTTTTTATTACATGGAATCAGATTTTTGTGACATGGGCATGGTCTGGCGAAAAAACAGTGACTCCTGAGCAAACACTTTAATCCAAATTATCTCATTCCAAATCCAGATCCTATATAGTGTCTTAATGGGAGTAGAGGGGACTCATCTTTCAGAAGATACTCGAGACTATGGGATCTGGCCCCTTCTGTAGCTTTTGTGGTATATTTCCTTGCCCTTCAATTGTTTCCCTCTCCTGAGTAGCTCTATCTGTGACAGCTGCTGTGCACTGACTAGTCACACAAAGAATTAGAATAAAGGAATATTTTTGTAATCAACAGGACATTCCTTTCAGCCTGATTTGGAATGAGATAATTTGGATTAAGGTGTTTGCTCAGGAGTCGCTCTGTTTTTTTGCCAGACCATGCCCATCTCACAAAAATCTGATTTCCGCACACATACTGTGCACAGAGTAGGCCACCCAAACAAAAATAGTTTCCACCTGGAAACTGAGCAATTGACTTTCAGTCACAATCTCAGTTCAGATGAAACGTGGGGATTTTGCCCATGGAGTTTTAACTAAAATGACAGGAGTTTTGATTAAAATGGAGCTAAATGTTTTGGATGGATCCCCCCACAAAAATGCAACTTTGATTGAATATATTTTGCTCGGGGGAAAGGATCCCTCCCATCCAGTGTGAACTGAGTTTGTCTTCATAAGCAGTTATGTATTATGGTGAAGATGATCAACTTCTGGCAACTATATACCACAGTTTTAGTAACGCAGATAGACAGGAAACAACATCAACACTTAGCGATTTTCATTCAGAAATCTCAACACACTCTGAAGTTATTATGCATTATTTGCATTGCAGAAGCCCATAGGAGCCCCATTCATATATCAGGACCACACAATTCTAGGTGCTGTACAAACACAGGACAAAAAGGATAGTCTGTGGCCCAAAGAATTTGCTATCTAATTATAAGGGAATAAGTATTGTTATCCAGTCATCCACAAGAGCCAAGTCCTCATCACATCTGGGAAGATTAGGTGGCAGCCAACACCTGCTTGTGCATGATTATACATGCCTACAATAGCTTACGTTGCAAAGACTGCATATCTCTTACAGTAGTTACTTATGAGAGAATGCCTCTTTATTGTTCTTCTCTTCCATAATATTTTAACACACACACACTATTTAGTAAGGAACATATTACAAACTTCTAATTTAACTTTCCTTGTTTTTCAGCTTACAGGGGTTTGTTCCTTTGTTTTGGAAGAGGAGGCAATACTGGGGAAAGTATTTGGAGATTTCAGAACAGGAAGCATGGAGTGACAGATTTGGCAATATTACCTGCAATAGCCTGAAAATATCTTATTTTATTAAGTTTATGTAATAATGTGGGTCGGGATTGTACGTCACCTTTCGGGAGGGAGAACGGGGGTGGGAGACATAACATATATTGCAATCTTGTGCAGTATTTATGGGGTTCTGTTTGTTTGTTTTAATGAGTGGTTCATGTAGGACTGTGTTCTGTTCCATGGGGGAGTACTCCTGCAGCTCCTCCAGGAATTAAAAACAGCTGGTGGTGATTAATGCAAATCAGCCAAGTTGAAACACCTCATCCCTCCAAGAGTTCAGCTCCATGAGGAAGATAATGTAGATTAGAGAATCCAGTTGAACTAGAGGCCAACAAACAAGGAAAGGACTTTTGGATAAATAGCCTGGGTTTAATCTGACTCAGGGCCTTTTTTCCAATCCAGCAAATGAACATGAATTTCTGTCCAAGGGAGAACCACCAATCCCTGCAGAAGGATTGGACTGATTTGACCTATTAGGGCCCCATAAGACTGATGGGTGACCTCTGGTAAGCTCTCTAGCATACTTATAGATTATTTTATTGTTTTCAGTATGTTTCCTCTGTAACACATTCACCTTAAGAATAAATGTGCTTACCAAGAAGGAACTGTGTGGTAACTTATAACTGCAGACAATTATGCTGTTCATAGCCTCTACAAGAAAGCAAAGAAGAGACACTGGCCTTCTAGGCAGTCTGTCTTACTGGGGATACTACCTTGTAGTCAGGGGGGAAAAACAGTCAGGAGGGAATTAAATGGGGGTCTTGACCTAACACAAGTGATTCCTGGGAGCCAGAAACCTTTAGTTGCGCATCCTCAACAGAACGGAAATAAAGATTCAGTTACCCTGAAGCTGACACCAAATTCTCAGTCACATTCCCCTATCAGAAATCTTAAGGAAAACAGAATGACTGAATAATGAGGCACAAGAGTACACACACAAATTATAGTTTAAACTTTGTCATGTTAATAAAAGGTGACAGGAGCATATTATGCTGCTAGATGAAGTTTCAGCCTTTTATTATATGATTTGATTTTCTTGAGATCCATGCAGATAAACAGAAATATTTAGTGACAGCCAATTTTTTTTACTGCCTTCTTCTCAGACACAGATCAAAGAAAGCCAGCCTGCAGTTTATTGTATTTGGCAACATAATAAAATTCAGAATATTTGCATGATTGAATCACTTTATGAGTTCCAGTAGTTTCTTACCTATCAAAATTAGTCGTTCAGATCTCTGGGTAAACAAAATATCCACAAAATTAGACAAATATATAAATATGACATTGAGAAGTAAAATGGGATGAATACATTAGAGACCAATGCCAGTGGCAGCACTATGGTTAATGTTCTGTCAATGTGTCCATTTTCTGGGGTTTTACAACTTAGCTGTAAAAATTCACACTGAACTGTCAACTATCTTTCAAAACACTAAAATGAAGAACATTTGGATCTTGCTTATTTGACTGGCATTTTTAAAATGTTATTGATCCATAACAAGCTTTCATTTCTCACTTAATTTAAATGATTTAAAAAAAACCACAAATGTGGTGATTCTGTGCTATATTTTAAGTACTCTACTTTTTAAAAAGCCAGCTAAATTAATAATGTAGGTGCCTTTGGAATATAAAAAATGATATGCCTGCTAAATTATTTAACCTTGGAATACTAACTTTTTATTATTTTCCTTGTGCTTATGTAAAGTGATAAAATATTGCGAGAAGATATTTACGGTAAGCAGTTCAGGAGTTAGTTTTAAACTGTTTTTCCCCTTTTTCTATAGTTATGGAGTATGTTAGGTGCTGTACAGAAACAAAAATGTAATATTTCTGCCCTGAAGAATTTAAAGTCTAATTTTAATCTTAACAAATTATATGGTAACCAACAATCAGAGAAGAGAGGTGGAAGAAGAGCCCATGTTACAATACTAAGATCATGAGGGCACTCAATTTTGGTGGAGAAACATGTGGAAGATCTGTTAATTGTATTGTTTCTTTTTATTAACTCATTCATACTTCAATAGTGAGTGAGTTTTAAGGAGTTCATGGTGCCTATTAATTTAAAGTCCATACTTGAAGGAGTTTAATTAATATTATTACTAGAGATAAAGCTCAACCTGCAAAATTCACATCCTTATCTGAATTCTGCTAAAGTTTAGGGGTCTGCAGAGTTCAGATCCAGATTTTTAAAGTTCAGCTCCTTATAGACACAGGGTTTGATCCTGTAAATCAATCCTGCACATAGTTTTACTCACCTGAGCAGGACCACTGCAGTCAAAATTAATATTGTGGTGATGAACGACTCAGATGCTTAAGTATTTATAGGATCTGATCTGTGATGACAAGCTATGAAATGAAGACCTGGATCCAAATTTACCCCATAATTTGGAGGTGTTCAGAACAGAAGATTAGAGTTGGTTTCCGACACATCTGACTTATAAATGTAACTTCAGGTCTTGCTCACTTGTAGTATCCATGGCTTTACTGCTATTCATGGATATACATTTACAAATCCCTTTCCATTACTCTTTTGTTTCGCTGCACTGGGTCCATTGCAATAAAGTTAATGGCAAAACTCCCATTGTCTTTACTGGTGAGAGACTAGGTCCTCTTATCTGTGAGACAATAGTGAACAGGTCTCTCTAACACCTTTCATGGACAAAATGCTATTGTTTTCTTGTGTCCTAGTGTTCTGTGAGCAGGGAGCATTATGTGACATGTGTGTAATATGCCATTCAACTTGAATGCAGCAAATGGAGAGCAATATCATATGTCATGTCAGTATATCATGCAGTAATGCACTCACTAATCACTTTACTTTTTTCAAGTTTAAATATAGCATAGTGATTTAATGACACTTTTAGTTCAAGCCTCCTCTCCAAGAATGATACATTAAGTTTTACTATAGTCAGGATGTAACAATGTATGAAATGTATTTACCCAGTAGACCAGAACAAATTCTTTATAACAATTTAAATCTGAGTGGATAAGTAAATCTTATTTCTAAATAAATTAAATGGCTTGGCAACCTAGGAGGAACACAATGCAAGGGGATGAGAGCATAGGATATTATTTTCATCATCATTAATATTAATTATGTATGAAATGTATTTACCCAAAAGTGGTCCCATTGCACTGTACAGACATGTCATAACCAGACAATGGTTGCTGCAAATGCCTCACAACTAGGACTATATCAAGACAGAACAGGTGGTTGAAACAGAGATGGAGAGAAAGGAAACAAAGTAACAAGACAATAATCTCATTTTTCATAAGCAGCTTGCTAAGTGCCTAGCAATTTATTTGAGCTTGAACCTTTATGGGTGCTGCTCTAAGGAATATTCATATCAGTCTCCAGCCACCTCTGTGATCAACTCAGGGAGCAACATTAACATGATGTAGTAGGAGTCATATTCACCCTCCTCAATTCTATGTGTTATCCAGAGGCAAGCTTCTAGATGGCACAATAAAGGTGATAGGAATTGGTCTGAGGAGATCCTGGGTGAGGTGACAGGGAAGAGGATGGTCCTCTCCATAGGAACACAGTTGTATTTAACTGATAAACTGAAACAGCCACAAAGGAAAGGAAAGGAAAGGAAAGGATGTGAATTATGTCATGTTTCACAACCATCATTCAGTTTTTTGTCCATGTGGAGAGACAGAATTGTGTGTGTTTTACCCAATACCATTGAGAGCGTGGCTGTAGAAAAGGTCGGAGGGGGGGGGAGGGGTATTGTTCTGTTCCTCTATTTAGATACATTCTAAATTTTGCTACAGTACTTGGATACTAATGAATGAGTGTGGGGGAGGGGGATGCCCGCTCTTTTTCTCCTTTGCTCATTGTCAGTGAAAATCCTTTCGGTGCTTTTATTTTCAGCAGATTCCTTCTGAGTGAGAATGTTAAGTACATCACTTATCTACTGTGTAAAAAAAAAAAAAGCCTAAGACTCTTTAATACCTGGCAACTAAAGTGCTAGATGTTTTCCCTTGAGGAATATAGATTTTCTTGACATTCGCCTATATTATGTCCTTCTGTAGAGGAAAAGAATCTTCCAACACCTTCCTAGCAAATGACAAGATTATATTGTTTTAGAAAAGTACAATCACTTATTTTCTAATAATCACTTAGATATAGGGTCATTTGATTAAAATCTGGTTGTTGTTTATTTAGGTGACAACTCATTTAAAACTGGCAGTTTATTTAGAAAGATAAATAGGTACATGGTAGTAATGAGGTTTAGTACTAATAAAGGTGACGTACAGAGATTCACTAACAAAGATTTGCCCACTTCAGACCTGGTAGAGCAGTTCTGATGAAGATAAGTGGTAGAGTTACAAGAATGGACTACAGAAAAATTCCATTTGTGCATACCTTTACAAATCCCTATGAAGTCAATGAGAATCACTCTTTTTAATTCAAGGGCAGCATTAAGCTCTAAAGTCCCCTCACCCAAGACTCTTAAGTTACTGCTTGCACTTTTAACAAAGAATTTTTAGTTAAATGTTAAAGATCTGTCTGTCTTAAATCAAAGGAAGAAGGAAAATTAACAGACTGTGATTCCACCCTTAATTCACACCAGTGTTGCAGTATAACTGGAATGTAAAATTTTCAACCATAGTTTACCATCTCTGCAATGTCTAAGCACAAGGGGATGAAGTAAGGATAGAGTTGCAACATTAATTCAGAGTGTCCTAAGTCTAAGGTAAGAACTTTAGCTCTGCTAGAAAGTGTTTGTATTTCACTAGCTGCTAGAACCAACTTCTAGGACAAATCACGAGGAACCCCCTGCCCTGCAAAAAACTTGTGACCCAGGAATCCCTCAATACCAACTGGCTAGCGTGTTTGGAAGAGGGAGAGGAAGTTACAAAAGTAACCAGATGTTGGGGTGTATGCATTCTCATTCACTAAATAATGAATATCATGTGAGGTCTTAAATGAAAGCTAGCATCACACTGGTCATTAATATTTTTGTATCTTATATGCACAAATGGTTCTACGGAGTTAGGCATGTATACTAAATATATGTTCTAAAGTCTGCATCAAGGCAGAGTTCTCTCTCAGTAAAAAAAAAATATATATTTATTCACCTCCCTCTCTCTCTCTAAGCATATAAATTAAGCATTGTAAGACAACACATGCAGAGTCAACAGGAAAGAAAAAGAAAGGAAAGGAACCCAAAGGGGAAAAACAAGCGAGAGGAGGTGGAGACGTAGTAAGGGGTTGTTAATCCAGCAACATGCAAAGACCAGGACTTATGGGGAATATATATAGGAGGCAAAGATAACACTCCATCATCCTGAACCTATGAAGTAATTGGGCAAGGCAATTACATTCAAGAAGATGGAAAAAACACCGTGGCTGAAAAATTGTAAAGAACATTTGGCAAGAAACTTCTTTAGACTGAAGACTAGACTAAATTAAGGTTAGTCTTTTGAGATCATGTTATGATTATGTTTTATATGTAATCCTTTGTTTTTATTATTCTGACTTCCATTTCTTGAATCTTTGATAATAAATTTACTGCTGTTTTCATTATAAATCTCTCTCCATGCTGTGGTATTATACAAGGAGTGATCCTGAGTTGAAACATACAGACTAGTGTGTACACAGTTTCCTTAGGAACAAGGGACCTAGTATTTCTGAGGGTTCAGTGGAGAAGAGGCTGGACACTGCAGGAAGATGCTTCAAAGGGGCTCAGTAACCCCCTTGGGGTGTACCTATTATTAACCTTTCAAGCAAATGAAGTGCTGGCACATCCCAAGAGGAGATTGCTTAGGTCTCCCTTTCACAGATACTCAGGGGAGGGGAGCTAACAAGGTGAGACAGTAATGGGTATCCCAAGAACTGTCACACAACCATCTTGCCCCCTCCCACTCCTTTAAGGGTTGGATTATAGTGTGCATGCCACAGCTTGAAAAGGGAGCAGTTCAGACCCTCAGTATTACAGGAGGGGAACTGGCATAATTGTGCCTCTGGCTGGCACTATTCCTCATGGAGCTGGTCCATGAATATGGAAAGTGCACAATCCTCTTGATTCATTATGATGGACCGGGCTGCTTCCTCCCAGGGACCCAATATGTAAAGTGATCGGGGCCATGCCCCAGCCCCCTTTTTGTTTACTTAGTCCCCAGGGGAAGGTAGACCACAAGCTGTAAACAGTCCCTGGCCTCCTCAGGGCAGAGGCTATTATAATGGGAGGTCTGGTGCATCGCCTTGAAGTCAGGGAGCAGCTCTCTTACCCACTTCCCCATTCTCTGCTCTAGGAAGTGGTGGAAGGGCCATCATAATCTGGCCCTGTACACATAGTACATTAAGACAAATATTTATAACCATGTAGTTAATAAGTCACATAACCATAGGCCCCCAACTCCATGGATGCTCCAGGGCTGGGTGCTGAGCACCCATGGGGAAAAAAAAATAGTGGGTGCTGAGCACTGACTGGTTACTCACTGATCTGCTGTTTGGCAGCAGGCACTGGGTGGAAAATGGAGGAGCAGAAAATGGGAAGAGATGGAGTGAGGGTGGGGCTTTGAGGAGAAGTAGGGGTGGAGCAATCACCCCAAAAAATGTAAGCCAGAACCTGTGCACATAACTATCACCTTTATCACTGCTTCTAGGTTGTATCCCATTACCCACTCTTCTATGTCTCTGTTTAGTCTGTCAGATCTTTGGGGCAAGGTCCGTGTCTTCTGATGTGTTTACACAGTATTCACCCCTCCACCTCCCTTTTCCTCTGTTGATTCTGCTTGTCCTCTGTGGGTACTAGCAAACCCTAATATAATAAATCATCATAACACACCACTTCCTTCAGATCATTCCTGCAGAACTGATTGCTTTCTAGCTGATCTCATTTGTCAGTGGAACATAAGCATCATCATCTGGTCCCTATGCTACCCCTTTAAAGCCTTTTACTTCCTTTTGATGCGATCTAGGACATGGTATCCTACTCTATTCCTAGTGTAAAAACTATGGTTGCAGTGGAGACCACCAACAAATATCAGTGGTAGAAGCTTGACATCCAGTAATCAGGAAACTTAATTATATGACATAAGTCAGGGTTTCCTAAAGACTAGAAGGCAGGGCTTCTAGTTGGATTCCCACACTGCACTTGGAAGATGGCATAGGCATATGTCTTCTCATTCTAACAAATGAGCACTCAAATTTATTTTAAGTGTTGAACTTGTAGGGGAAACAGTAAGACAAGATGTACAAATGAAATATATCTTATAGAAGGCAAACAGCTAGATTAATTATACCACTTTGTAGTACAGAAAAGTGCACAACTTCTTCTTTTACATAAATTGTGTGGCGAGAGACATTTCTAAAGTCAGAGTGTGATAGAAAATGAGAATGGTGCCTACTGTAACATCCTATAGAATGAGTGTTAGGATAGCACTAAGGTTGCAAAGTGAAGCACTCAAACCCACAAAATGCCAAAGATGAGGTGTCACATTTATGTTGAATTCTGGCTCCTTATACATTAATGTTACCACATAGAGACTATATTGTAATATACAAGGGTAGAGTCAACAATAACTCTAGCATTACCAACCTTTTGATTATTTAAACATTTAAGTAACACTCTCTTTATACAGTTGTTTAGCATTGAATTGTACATTGTATTTGGGGAATGATTTTTTTATTTGTTTCCTTTTGCTTTATTTTGTGGTGGCTCTAGGATTCATTTGGGAGATATTGCCCCTATATATTAATTAAGATACTCAAAGGCTGATGTGTATTTAGCATAAAAAATAGTTAAAAAGAAAATTTTCTTTGCCCCATGCCCACACACAGAGTCTCTCACCCAAATGTATTTTTCTGGAATATAAAAATCTAAATTTTACTTTCACATTCCCTATGGAGTGCAAGGCTCAGAGCACTGGTGTTTGATTTCCAGTTCTTTTATCTCTGATTGTAGATACAGAGATTTCAACAGTACTGAGTTTGCTTTTAATTGAGGCTTTATATGAGATTTCAAAGTTATCATGAAAGGTTCTGGGGGTGCAATTGAAGGGTCATGATTGGGGAGGACCCTCAAGTATCAGAGTGCTCCTAGTCATGCATATCAAAGTGATCCTCCGTTAGCTAACAGACTGATAAGAGCAAGGCTGAAGTTCTGGTAACGTACATGTTTGATTTTGCAGCACTTGAAGACAATGCCAAAACTCAACTGGACTTTAACAGTACTGAGGCAGGTCCACAATAGGCTAAATTTTCTCCATATTGCAGACGTGTCTTTGATTTACAGATCAAGGAGATGGATTCATCACAGGTTTTGGTAAACAAATTGCTCCATACTGTAAGCACGCACTTACCCCCTGAAATGCTGCCATCTCTCTAACAATTCTACATCTTAGCTCAACCCAGGGCCGGCTCCAGGCACCAGCAAAGAAAGTAGGTGCTTGGAGCGGCCACAATTGGGGGGCGGCACTCCACTTCTTTCTTCAGTGGCATTTCAGTGACTCTTCATCCTTCAGCGGCATTTCGACAGCAGCTCTCGCAGCACAATTTGAGGGTTTTCTTTTTTTCTTCACCGCTTGGGATGGCAAAAAAGCTGGAACTGGTCCTGACTCAGCCTGCCCTGCTTTAACATTTCATTCATTTTAGCCACATTCTTGGATCCCTGGAATGAAATGCTGGTGGAGTAGGTTTAGAAATGTCCTACCATCTGGCCTAAATTTATAAAATGACAGTTGAATTAATCATTGATTGATAAAGCACCTATACATTTCTCTAGGCACTGTACAATAAGTAAAAGACAAAAATTGGGCAAAGTGCCCCCTGAACAACTGCATACAAATAGTATGTATGTGGGGGAGGGGGAACAGAATCATGCTTCTAATATGAATAAGAATTTCCAAATGATGTCATTTTTAAAGTGTACGCATTAATAGTGTTTAATAGTGTTTGCTGATTTTTCAAGATTTTGCTGACTTCTTCAAAACCACAGTGCTGATAATGCAAACACAGAAGTCTGTGAACCTCATATATAAATACATTCAGAAAGCCCAGTTTTGTCATTGTGCTGACATGTAGGAGCATTAGAATTCTAACTAGTGATAGGCAAGCTGCAGAACGGTTCTGTATGAAAAGTGCCCAAGGGTGTTGATGCTTAGCCAGACATCAAAATTCTCTTGCCTTTTTTGAGACTTTAAATAGTCTTTATCTCCCCATCTCCATAAAATTGGCCCCTTGATCTTCCCTTCTGATACATTTGTCATTGAGAAAAATCAGGATATTTATTCACATACTTAAATCGAGACTAAGGAAAAGAAAAGAACTTTAGACCAAGATTTTCCAAAACTGGTGCTTAAAGTGATATTTGTTAGGTTCAGGCATCCTGGCCCCAGTGTGGAGAAGGAGGGTCTGGATTGTATCAGAAGACTGCGGGAGGTTAGCCATGTAGAAATAAGGCAGTCTTTGTGAGATTTGATAAAGGCTGGGAAAGGGGTGGCAAAGTCACAGAATAACAAAATTCCCTTGAAAATTGATGGAAGAATTGATTCTATATCCTTAAGAAATCTTAATATTTTATAAGAGCTTCTACAGAAGTTATTTAGTAACACAGAAATCAATTAACTATTACTTAAGGTGACTATGTCTAGCGCTACTCCACTCTGCTCAGTAAGAGCATAGTTCAGCAGGATGAACGCTTGGTCTCCATTCTACTGAGCTGCCTTATTAGATTCATTGACATCAGAAGTTGCCTTCCCTAGAAGCATTGTATTCTATGGAGCGCCAATGCACTTTGGCCTATTCATTTGTTGCTTTCTTCAGTAAGATTATATATAAACACAAGGACAGATGCAGCCTTGTCAACCAAAGTGACGTGAAATGCTGAAAGGATACAGAAGCCAGAAAAAAAAAAAAAAAAAAAAAAAAAAAAAAAAAAAACCACCACCCTACACATTTATATATAATCCATTGCAGAACAACATCTTTCTTCTGCTCCCCCATTTACCACATCAGTGTCTGAGTGAACCAATTAAAACATAACATTTTAAAAAGACACATACAGAGCATTTGCTACACTTGACCTGACCAATGAACCATCAACTCCAATACTATATTGTGCTTGAAACACAGACACAGAGCTTAGACTACTTAGAGCTACAGTATAACTGCAATTTTGTCATAGTCAGGAATACAATCAGAATTACTTTGCTATTGGACATCCTGTGTCCATTTAACAAAAATCAGGCCTACTCCTTTGTATCAGCAGCTTTTGTCAGGCCTGACAAACTCACTAAGCCAAACACACAGTAGTCATGATATATATCCAGAAGGCTGCCTGTAATATCATGGGAGAAGTAATTCACTGATCATTAATATTCTTGCATGATGTATGTATTGGAATTACAAAGAGTTATAAACATGTGCTAGAATTATATTCTTGGAAAGCACTGCGTAAGCACAAAGGAATGTATATTTGTTGTCAGACAAAGACAACGAAGACACATTTAATTAAAAAGTAAACAAACCAATCAATCTAGTGTGTGGGGGAGATACCTACTGGACTATGAAGGGGGCAGAAGGGTCAACCTCAAAATGATAAATAATTGAATCAACTTATTGCAATATTACTGCATTTAATATGTGGGTGCATCATTGGACAGATACAATGGGCCAGAGCTCTTTCAAGCTACGAAATATGGGACCTTCAATGAAGGGGTTTGCATCTCTTGGAACTGAATATAGACAAAGACATTTCACTTAGTTAGACAAGGGAAACCATCAGCTTGTACTTCTGTAGAAAGCCCTCATGGAGAGAAAGTCATGTCTGGAATGAAGAGGTTGATAAGAAATTAACTTTGAACCAAGGCTGTAGTATCTTAGGTTTTAGCCCCTGTAAAATGTAATTATAACCATCCTGTCTTTATCCCATCTACTTGAACTTACTTAAAATCTCTTTTTGTTAATCTTATTTTACTTTGAATCCAACCAGTGCTATATTTGAATTGAAGTTAAACAATACACTGCTCCTTTAAAGGCACAAAAACACAGCAACTGACCTAATTATATCTATAAACATTCCAGAGGAGGGCTGGACATTTCAGGGCATATATTTTGGGAAAAGTTGAGGTTGGGGTGTACACTGGGGTCACTTGGTTAGCAGTAATGAAGGCTGGGGAAGACCAAAGCATGCCCGTAGTATAAGAAGCAGGCTTTTGGAGTCAGAATTGCTGAACAATGGGTACTTAATATAGAAACTACTGATTATTTTAGGAGGAGACCCAAGAAGATACATTCTATTCATGGTACTTTTTGGAACTCCTTATCTTTAATGTATTTATCCCTAATACTGCCCCGGTGAGCTAGGGTAGAATCATCTCATTGGACAGCTAGGGAACTGAGACACAGGGGTATTAAGTGGCATATACAAGGTCATAGAGGAAGTCTGAGACACAGCAAGGATTTGAACTCAGGTCTCGGGTTCTCACAGTTAGGGTTCTAGCCTAGATCATCCTTTTCTCTTCAATAGGAATTGGTAGGTGAAATCAGGGGTCTCTTTGATACAATATTTTGACTCTAAGAATGGTCATACTAAATGCTTGAGAGGACAGTCTAACACACATCTAGTAATTAGTGATTGGCTCATGATCTGAACTGGGAGCCGATATGCCTTATTTTTTATTCTGGTTAGTCTAACCTTGGGACATTTTTATTGTTCATGAAATTGTTTAAACTTTTGAAAGCTTCGTGTATAATTTTATCTCTCACATCAATTTGGGGAGCAGCCATATGCTGTAGGACTCTGTGCAGTATGGCGCTGGAGCCCTCTGTATTTCCCCATTTTGCCTTCATGAAAGATTTTAATATAATCTACCATTTTGTATACAATCAAAAATGTATCATGCAAATGCAATACTCATGAGAATTGATTACTTTACTGACCTAGATACTCTGCTTTCTATTTATTCTTTCATAAGGTGCACACAGAGAAGCAGCAAGAGCTGCCCTCCCATTACCCTGGTGATATGCAAGGAGGAAGCCATCTCTGGCAGTGAGGCAGAGGCACCTTGACCGATCGGTCAGTTCATCAGCCCTCAGAGAGTGGGCGTGAGTGCGCACAAACCACAACACATCATTTGCATTGTCATAGCCAGTCCTTCAGCCACCCACTGGCCTGACTGTCAGTAGCACCTGACAGCCTATCGGCATATAGTGCACCACTGCTCAGAACCCCTGAGTGATCTGCCAACCTCAGCTTCCCAAGTCGCTAGGATTAAAGGCACACCTCACCATGCCCAACCAAGACTTTGTACCTGTTCAATATTACCCTTTTTTGCTGAGACTGCTAAAAAGGCTATCAAACAGCACAAAGGGTTTTGATGAGAATACCTGTCTACTAGCCACTAGACTCATACAGAACATTAAAACAGATATCAGACCAGGAGTTTTGGTCATTAGTAACATACGGTGGGTTTGAACTCAAGAGCTAACCTTCTTCATTTTTGAGAAAACACATCAGTAATGGGTTGTTATTTTTTCAGTTTTCTGAAGCCCTGATATTTGCTTATGGTTTCAGCTCACTGGCTTCACTGACATTCAGTTATGTCCATTGAGCTCACTTTTAAAAAAATCAAGCCATTTACTTAGATACTTAAATATGGATTTGAGTCTGTTTGGCTGCTGTGTTCCAAGTTTGGCCAGTATATCTATAATCTTGTATTTAGCAATAGAATAAAAATGTTTAAAGAAACCTAAGAAAAGGCAACATGATCTAGTAGACAGTGTACTAGACTGGGACTCAGGAGATCTGGATTCTGTTCTTGGCTCTGCCTTATATCTACTGTCAGACCTACAGCAAGTCTCTTCACTTATAAATGCCTTTGTGTTCCTTCCCAACCCTTGCTGTGTCTACTTAGACTGTAAGCTCTTCCAGATTCTCTCTCTCTCTCTGTAGACTTACGAGCATAATGGGAACCCAACTGCACAAAGGGCCTAAAGTTATATAATTGATGTATTTATACAATTATAATAAAGCTTATCTGTTAATACGCAGGTTGGGAAAGGAAATAACTGAACAGTTTTTGTGACAGTTTCATTTGAAGACTAGACTGAACAATGGGTGTGGTTTTTTGGGGACATGTTTAATATTTGGAGAGTGATATTACTTCCAGGAAGAAACTTCTAGTTATCCCTTTATACATTATCTGCCAGTTTAGCATCTAGAACACCAGTTCTATATTCCACTGCAGAGATTATCACTACAAAAGGTGTGTGGGTGAATTTTTGAAAAGCTAAAACTTCTCTTAGCTCGGGAAGCTGGCATCCAATATGAATTTTTGAACACACTTCAGGAATCAGGTTTTTATGAAATTCAAATGATTGAATTAGCAGGTTGCAAACTGAAATCCTCTGCTGATAATGAATCACTAATCGCAGTGTTACATAACTCTCAAGTAATGTCAGCTGATAAAAATTCAAACTTGATTTTAGTATTTTATGTTTCCTGTTTCCACCAAATATATTCCTCCAACACCCCTTCTGAATACATTTGAGCGATGGCTCAAATAAGGACTGAATGAACAAATTTGTCAACATTGTTCAAAGCTGACATTCAGGATGCCCTTCAGAGCCTCATATGGCAATTTTTCCTGCACTACTGATTTTAAGACTTCTCGTGTTTTCATGATTGGTGATATACCTCTCTGGTGTTCATTTTAGAGATTCACCTGAAAATTACTGTATTTAAGGAATTAAAAGAACTGAACCTTGTGAAATTAATTTTGCAGATTAAGTTGCATCAGGTAGGCCCCCACTCAAGCAAAACATGGATAGTGCTGCCTCAAAGTAGTTTAGCAACGTAACCTAAATACTTTCCTGATAAAATGTGTGCACCAGTATCCACCACTTTGTTAGTAAATACTAATGAACTTTTGAGGTATAGTAACAGGAAAATTAAGTGTGAATCACATTTGTCAAATGTTTACTACATGGCAAAAAGATTGTATACACACACAATTGAGAGAAATAATTTCACCTAGACATTTTAAACTTGGTACACTCATTAATTCTGTGCACTGCTAAACATTGGATGGGGCAAACAGGATGTTTGGCAACATGGCAAAACAAAGACCATGTTAAACCCCATGCCAGATTCCTGATACTAACATATTTAAATCAGACAGACAGACAGACAGACAATCTATGATCATATTCTTCAGAGTTGGGGAGGAAAAGAAAAAAAAAAAAAAAAACAACAACCCACACTGACCATCATCTAGCACCATTAATTAAATAAGAAAAACAAAAAACAAAAACAAAAACAAAAAACCACATGGTTTAGACTTGCACTCAAATACAAAATAGTTGCATGTTGTGTTTATAATGAGGAAATAAATCAATTTTAAATGTGGCCCAAGCTGATACTATTAAAATGAACCAGATTTGTTTGTTTGCCTTGGGGGTGGGGCAAGGGGAAAGGGGAATTTAAGAGTGATATTTTAGGCATCGTGATCATCATCACAGCAAATCCTCAAAGGACACAGCCTCCTTGAAGATCAAACACCATCCAGGTCATTAAGATGGTCTGCCTGGATATTCAATTTATATTCAACATTGGTGAACTTATGCCGCTCGTGGTTGCTGGCAATCTAGCAGCATTCCTTGGAAAACATGGTTTGTAATTCTTTGGTCTTCTGTCTTAATATGCCACTACCAAGAAAGGTGCTGAAACTGAACCAGTGCAGATGGTTTGACTATGAATATCCTCATAGTTGATCTTATCCTGTCACTTAATATGGAGTAGCAAAGACTGACTTATAATCTTTTTTGACCATTCAAGGGCCCAGAAAATAAAGTTTTCTGATTCTATTGGCCCATTTCTTCTTAACATCTGAACTGTTCTCACCCTGTCCCTGAGCAAATTAAAGATCCAGTGATATGAGAAAGTTTTCAGAAGCACTTAAGTAATTTCAAAGCACAAATCCCATTTCAAAAGTCTCTTTTGAAAATGAGACTTACAAGCTTTTATCCTTGATGACACCCTCTAACATTCATTAGTCATATAGGGAAGAGAAACAATACTCCATTTCTAATGCTTCGAATCACACAGCTATACATGAACACAATTAATGAACAATCTACAGGTTTAAATTGGTTTCCAATCCACTAAACCTTCATTAAGTAATTTCAAACAAAGTTATAACAGAACCCATTTGTGAACAACTCACAAACAGAAAAAAGAGAGTGAAATGCATTAGTTAAACTGTGTGCTATGAAGAGCCTGTCTGACTCCTCTAGGAAATGTCATCTTGCCTGATTTTAAGAGGTTCTGAGCTTCCACAACTCCCACTGATTTTCAACTGCAATTTTGCTTGCTCAGTACTTCTGACCAAGAGTCATTTGCTAGAATTGCTGGACAGATTGTTCATAGCAAACAATTGATATGAGAAGTCACCATTAGGGATACTCACAAGAAACATAATATGCTATATTCTTTGTTTGATTTAATTCTAAACTATATAAGGATTGTTATCTCAAGAACAGTGTGTATGTGTTGGGATAAGAGGTGTACGAACACCAAAGAAGAGTCAGAAACAACCCCTCCATTAAGCTCATATTTTAGCATATTTTTCCCCAGGAAAACCATGTAAAAAATGTAACCTTTTAACTCAACCAATTTACTCCCTGTGTGTAATCAGTCATACCTTTTTACTGTATGATTTTTTAAAAAAAGTTTTACTTCTATTAGCCCTGCAGACTCAACACAGCTGAGAGAGAGTTGGACTCTATTCTTTCCATGTATCAATGACTTTATATTGGACTGAGGCCTATGTAACCAAGAGCAGATTTTTGCCCATTGTTTAAAGATGAAATCTAATTTGCTAAAAGGGAAAAGTTCCATTTCTAGACATTTAGCCTTCACACAAAAGTAGATGGCCCACAGGAGTCAGTGTAGGCAATTAAAGAAATAGTCAAAGGATCTTCAACATACATGAATGCTCAGTAGCCAAATGTCAATGAGGTGGAAAAATATGGTTTTGGCACATGGTAACATAATTACAAAGCTTATCAAGGACAATATAAGGTTCTCCAGTGAAGTTGACAAGCTCTAGAATTAATCCAGGATTAAGTATTTAAGGATTACTGGTGTCCCAGGGAGGGAAAGAGACAGGGATTTAGTAGTCTTTTTGGCAGTGGCTCATAACAATTAAGTGGAGGAGGGAGAACATGTCCAGAATGACATTTTGCTGCCTTTCCCTCCTTCTGCGGCCATCACTGGAGTTGGTCGAGTGCCTCCATAAAGCAACAAGCAAAGAGCAGACGCATTACAAATTGAGAAGGGTCACTGCCATACAAGAGTAAATGTATGCCCAATTTGGACACACACATTTAGATGCATTGATTCCTCCCACTAGTCATGCATGTGAACACACACACTAAATGTGTGCCTAAGTAGCTATAAGGATATGAAAAGGAGAGTTATGTGCCATCACTCGTACAACTCTATCTGTAGAAAACTAATTGGGCCTTTTGTGCTTCATTATTATACACTTTTATTCTTCTGATTTGGTTAAATGATGAAAATTAGAAATATAAAATGTGCACATAATTTGAATACCAGATCTTAGATGCAAGCCAGCTCATTGCGATTTTTTCCTATTAAAAGAGCCAGTACATGAACTGATGGCTACATTCCCAGATGAACATAACTTTTTATTATGTTAAACTTTGCCATGAAGCATCATTTTATCATTTCATCTTGTTGCTTGTTATACAGAAAATGAGGCTGACAAATGGCACAAGTCTCATAAACCAGCACCCTTCACTTACTGAACACCTCTCGCCCCCACTACTCCTCCCCAAACTGCACCACAGAAAGAAAGTTCCTGCACCACAGAAAATGTGAAAGGATTTTCACCTATTTTCAGCTAGGAAAAGCAAAGCTAATTTATACTGTGCTGACATGTGTTACTGAAAAATTACATGATTGCATTCTAGTGGAGAGACATAAGCTGTCACTTTTTGTTGCTGTGAAGGCCTAAACCTGAGTGACATGCCAACTTGACATAACTGCTGTATCACATCTGACTGATGTCCTTTGCCTAATGAAAAATGGCAAACAGCCACTGCAAAAATTGTTTCTGTTTCAGAGTATATTTTTCCTAATAGTAAGACGCTGGAGATGAGCAATGCAAAATTTGTCTATAACTTGCAAAATGCTGGTGGAAAACTAAAGATAGGGATGGCACCTGTTCCTCTCTGAATAAATCAGTTCTGGTGTTCTGTATAACCTGGGACATAAGTGCAGAAGAATGAATTATGTTTTCATTTACACCTATAGGGTTGGCTTTAGGACTACCCTACAGAATAAAATGGAGGAAATAGGAGAGGAGATAAGCAAGCCAAGTTTAAAAATAAACAGCTTTTGATGGTCAACAGGTCAGGCAAGGACAATTATATAAAAACAACATTAATCAATCTTTAAAATATCAAGGGTTTTTTTATGTTTAGGGGAGAGAGACATGAGGCCTTATTTTTCAGGTCCTGGATTATAGGTGGTCTGGCCTGGTGACAGGAATGGTAGTCAAAACCATATGTAGCTTCAGGACCAGGATGAGGCCAGTGCTGAAACCAGGGACTGGAGACAGGCCATGGGTCAGAACCAAGGTCAAAATCCAGGGACAGACCAAATCTGGATCATAGAGTCAGGAAACAGGGTGAAAGTCAAAGCCAGGTTGAAGTTAGCCAAGGGTCTGGAGAAAAGGAGATGGGTGCAGGGTTGGTGCAGATCAGGAACAGGGCTGGAAGAGAATCAGGGTAGAGCATGGACAAGGCAGAAGTGAGCTGGAACACGGTTCAGGCCAGGGTGAGGGTAGAAACAGGAACCAGTTCAAGGCAGACTGGATGCCTAGGAAGTCTGGAAGTAATACTGAGGCAGCAGGAGGGTTCCTGGTTGAGTAGTGTTGTTGCATAGAGTATCTTGCAGCTCTGGCAGGATCAATGAAACACCTGAGCCCAGTGGGGATGGTAATCATCTGGCCTGGGCCTTGCTCAGGGATAGGTTGCTGCAGCATGCCTGGGGGCTGAATCATCACAGACTATTTAGGAGATCAGTCAATTGCTGCCATATGCCTGAGTGATGAGTTACTGCAGGATCTGCCTCACATTATTAGGTAACGTTAACAGAACAGATTTCTCCATGCTATTAGCATATTTTACCAGAAAAGTAATTCTGAACCTGAATAATTCAATATCTTGTATAAACCCCAGCATTAAAATTTAAAAAATTTTAAATGAGGAACATTATGGTTCAATAGGAGTTCAGGACACACAGACTTTCCAGAAATCATGTAGGGCCTCCCAGGACTGAGGATTATTAAACTCCTACAGAGACATTGTAGGAGGAAATACCACTATGAATCTACATGAGAATTCTCATCTCTTCAACTGTAAACAAAAGAAAAGCTAGAGGAAGACACAGACATGTACTTTTCCTCAATCTAAAGTGAAAGAGTTAATAAAACAAGAAGAGAGGAGAACAAGGTAACCATGAAATAATTGTAATTAATGTGATTAGCAGGGGTCATGCCATCAGCTGTCTAACCCTTATCAAGTGGTTTATAATCATCTAAGCAGAAGAAAGTCTTCCTTCAAATCCCCTCTTAAATCTAATGCCTTACCAGATTTTTGTGGGGTACTATTTTCATGCACAAGCAGCAGCACAAGTGAAGGAAAATGTGACCAGCACTTTTACTCAAGCAGTCAGGCAATGTACACTGACATTGTTGGCAAAGAGTAGGTGGGAGTCAATGTCTCATACTATATGAGACACGAAAGGTTGGGCAGGGATAGCCCATACAAGGTTTTAAATGTGAAGGCAAGCAATTTTTGCTTGATGTAACAGAAAAAGGGAAGCAACGGGGGAGCAAAAACAGGGATTAGTAATAGCTAATCCTAGCTATGAAGGCTTGGGTGGTTTATGTAGATTTCTCCATACATAGTAGAAATGGATTTGTTACAGAATGGCACCCAAATGTGTTTATTTTCCTGCAAATTATGAAGTTAAACCTGTCAAGCTGTTTTTGAGTTACAAGTACTCAGAATACAGAGCTACTCCAAAACAGCTCAGTAGCAGAGTTAAGATTACAAGCCAGGTTCTGGTATAAACTACTATGTTCAATCCCTTTTTATTTTGCACACACAAATTATTTTTGTGATTGCTTTCTGAGAATACTCAGAAGTTCTTTGCACAATTTTAAGGCAATTGCTCCAGCTATTAAGTTAGATGCTTTAAAATAGCCCCTTCTGACATTTTACAGAAGCATGAAATGTTGAGTACCTTTAACTTAAAAGAAAAAAGTTTGATCACAACTCCAGATTTCAGAAGCAGTTAGATAACACTAAAACCTAGGAAATAAAACAGACCTTTTTAAAAAATAGGTCTATCACTTGGTATAGTGATACACATTTTATGAAGTCCATACAAATAATTTCTGTGTAGGCAAAGGTAAAGCAGATGAGAAAAAGCAATCCAGGCATTGCTATATAAAGCACACACACACCTTGAAATCTGCAGGACTCCAGTTCTCCACAATGGGGTGGGAGGAAAGAGAGAGAAATTGGGCTGCATAGCCTGGTGGAGCTATCTTCCCACTGGGGACAAAATAGGCAGCTATACCCAATTCCACTTTTGCCTTTTATCCAGGCTCTTTTATTCTTCTGCCACTCACCAAAAAATATGGAGAAGTAATAGTTCTGACCTGGACAAGTACTGCAGTATCCTTTTCTTCCCAGGAGCTCAAGGTTCAAAGCTTTCTTTTGGCTTCAGAGGGATCATAGGGGCTACTTGCTCTGTTAGAACCATTCAGGAAAATGTTCCTGCCCTATCTTCTTCTCATTGAAAGCTGGGTCTTCACTTTTATCTTTCTTCTGGGAATCAGAACTAATCATTAGCTTCTGCTTACTCCCAACACCTGCCTACTAGGCTGCTCCTTAGGCCAGGACTTGCTGCTCCCTTTTCCCACAGGCCCTTAAAGGGAAAGATTGCCCTGCAGTTTTAGTTAGGGAGATCCAGGAACCATGGAGAGCATTTAAGTTCTACATGACAGGGACAGCTGAAACCTAACAGAGCGCTTAAATTGAAGAGCAGAGAAAGGGTAGCTAGGAACCTGAGCTACTTCTAAACTCCATGTTGCAAGGGAAACAGGAGAGCTGGAGACCCTGTGGAGCTTCTAGCAGAAATTGTCAGAGAACTACAATATATGATGTAAATTAGCATTAACTGTTTCTTGTTAATAATAGCTAGAAAATGAGGACAAAGAAGGACATTTATAATCTGTGAATGCTTCTTTATAAACTCACCCCCAAAATTAGGCATGTAACTACCTTTCTCTAGCAAAGAAATTTGCTAGTAATGAAAGGTTTGGAACTGTGTGTTCCTTTTATACCCCAAGTATAAATGGGTGCCTGCATATTTATTATCCATTTAGTAGGTGTTCCCTGCTGTTCCTGAGTTCAGTGTAGTTTAAGCATGTGTTTTATTTAATACACTATTGGCAAAGTTTCCTCCCTGCAGAAATTATATTAACTAAAAAAATGCTCTTAAACTTCAAGTGGGTCTGAGTCTGTGTTCTACTAAATTAAAGGTTGTTGTTTTTGTTCCTTACCATGTGATGCTTTTGAATATGTTGAATGTTTACACAGTCATGTGTCTGAGAACTGTTCAATAAAATACTAGTTACAGAAACAGAAAACACCAATGTTGACTAGCAGAATGTGAATCCCCACCTCTCATGAGCAAGCCCTAGATCAGCAGTGTCCAATAGAAATTTGATGCTAGCCAGTTGTGGTTTTGAATTTTTTTTATTAGCCACACTTTTAAAAAGCCACATGTATTAGCCACATGTTATTTTATCTACCATGAAGAAACCTGTTATGGTTAAACATTCCTGCTCTCCCTCTCCCCAGCTCTCACCCACAGCGCTAATATAATTTACTCAGTGATGTACCATTGCTAAAGCTTGATTAGTAGTTTTGGAATGGGGTGACCCTCAGGTGTTTTAAATTGTAACACAATAATTCTGCTCTGCAAGGTTAGTTTATACAGGGTTGCTTCAGAAGGAGAAATGGCTGGTAACCTGTCCTCACTCCTAAAGAGAATTCTGGTTGCACCCTTAAGAGGGGGATGACCCCCATTTCTAATACAAAGCACAGCCCATAAACTCTACAAGATCTTGCCCATCCCCACCACTGGGAATACCCAGTATTCTTCTATTTCTCACTTATTTGCTTTCATAATGTCTTGATTTTGTAGCCCTATAAGCTTTAAACACACAGCAAATGCTCTGCAAGCTTGGGTTGTAAGAGCATCCCTGCAGAGTTCTCCTGTCCCTGGACTGAGAAAGTCACACAGAGAGCTGTAGATGCAGTACCCACCTGGTGCTCTTATTTACAGTCTGTACTCCTATTCCCACCACCCCCTTTCCACCCTACAAATAGTTCCCTTCTTGCAGTCCACCAGTAGGGGAGCACAACTGAGAACAAGTCCACACCACTCCTTTTCATCTATTGCCTCTTTCCAGCTCCCCTTAGCTTCCTTCCCCTGGGGCTCTTATCCCATCCCAGCCTGATGATGCAGCAGCTGTTCAAACTTTCCCGTTCAGGGCCAGGTGCCCTACTCAGCTCCAATTCACCTCCTTTAACTGGAGCTGGAGCTACAGTTTTCTGCTTAGCACTCTGTCACATGGGTATTAACCATTCAGATTCTCTTCAAATGTCACTCTAAAATCCAGCCCACTGAAGTTTTCTGCATTGTGCTTCTCCCTCCTCTTCCCAACATTATCACTTTTTTTTTAAAAAAAAAAAAGTGATTTTACTGCATGCCACTGAAAGAGGTTGGCTTGGCTGCAGTGGAGATCACTATTCACAGAACAGAAGCAGCTGGTACACAGCAGTGCAGGCTATCCACTCTGCAAGCAAAATGCCTTGACTAAAGGCTCTAAATATGAAGGTAGATAGTAACTACTCATTAAATCCTTGGGACCTGATTCTTCTTTAATGGATTTTACACTGCCTGAAGTCACACACAGCTCAGCAGCAGAACCAAAAATAAAACACAGGTGTTCTGAGTCACAGTGCAGAGCCCTATCCACAGAAAGGATGTTGCCACCCAACCCCAATGAGATAACACCTCATTTCACAATGCACCACATGAGAAATAATTTCTGTTACTAATGCTTGAATTAGTGATCAAGGGGCTGTGCATCTCCTGTTACTCCCTCAGTTATTCAGTAGCGTTCTGGTGAAAAGTAGTTTTGACTGTATTCCAGGAATACGAGCTTTGTTAAAAGCTTAAATGCTGCAATTATTAAACTAAGTACTGAATATCAAGTACTTAACACTGTGCCATCAAGTATATAACATCAGATACCATTTTTGTTTTGAAAATAAAACTATATAATGCGCTGAACTCTAGATGGCTGTCAGTGTATATAATCTAGCAGTGTGATGAAAATATTCCCTCACAACAAATGCTTTTTGGCTACAAATCCAATGTGTGTAAATAATTATGCTTTTAGATGTAATGAATTAGCAGCGCTAATGCAATTTTTTATTTTTTGGGGGGAGGAGAGACATAAATTGATGGTTTTAATTTTCCTTTAACAGACATTATTAATCATAGTGGTTTTGCAACTAAATGTGGTCAGTCAGTCCCATTTACAAATAAAGTATACATTCCTAACATGCAGGATGCAAGATTAAAGATGTGGCTGTATTTATATATATTTATATAAATACAGACTCAGCCATACCTATTAAGCATTAGGCATCTGTCCTGATGAGAGCTTTAGAGAACGACCGTACCTCTTGAGTTCCTTAGGTACCGAGGGCCTATGACTACAACTATACATCCTATGGAAATCCATAGCATGTCAGTTCTGAAGGTGGCTGTAGATGGGGACATGACCATGGCTTCCTTTCCTCTTCAGCACTTAGTGGCAGTTAGCATGCATAGCAGTGCTAACCAGGAATATCCCCTGTACTCAGGAGAGCTCAAGGGGTAACATTTTCAAAAACATCTAAGGGTATGTCTACACTGTAATGTAAGCCCAGGGTTCAAATACAGGCTCAAGCCTAAGATCCTTCCATCTATACACAAATTGTGTAACCCAGAACTTGCGGGGTTGGGGGGCTGAGGCTGAGTCAAACCAGGATCAAAGGGTTCAAGCATTATTGCTCTGCAGTGTAGATGCAGCCCCACTGCATTTGGACTCTGGGAGTCCTTCAAAAGTCTTTTACAATCCTATGAGCTGATGTTCTTTGTCATGTTTGGGGGACAGTCAAGTTTTCCCACACTGAACCATGAACAAAGTACTAGAGCATCCACATTTTGGAAGGGCTCTATGAACTCTGGGATAGGGGTGGTTGGATGTAGGCCTGCAAAATGAAGTGTAGATGCTGATGCCCTAGCTTGGAATTCAGGATTCAACAATTCCTAACCTGAGGTTACAAATGAATATAGATGCTCAAGCCCTAGTTTAACAAACCCAGAGGCTGCCAACTCAAGTTCTACTAACTCTGGACTTACATTGCAGTGTAGATATACCCTAAGGGATGTAGGACCTTAAGCGCCACTGAAACTTTTAGGAAAGTAATGACGGGCCAACCCATAAGAGGGTACAAAAGAAAAGAAGAGAATCCTTTTGCTCTCTCACTGGGCGCACCCATTCCGGAACCAGCTTCAATCTGTCTCTTTAGTAATTAGATGAACATGTACATATGAATGAAGTTCACTAATGAACCACACCTTCAAAATGGTGCCTCTGCAGCAATACTCCTAACACACAAAGGGAACTCTAAAAGTTGTCAGCTTTATTTTGATTAGAATGCAAAAGGAAAAAAGGAAACATTGCTTTCATGTCTCAGCATAGCTCCCACCCAGTGCAGTAGTTTCCTTAGTTGAACACATGATATATCTTTGCAGGACATTCTCCTACCCATAATCCCTCAGTTTCTCATAAGTCTCAAAAGCACATTTTAACTACAGCAATCACCATTAGAATGTCAATTCTCACTGTGTTTGTTACTTCATGTTATCAGAGACATGACAATGATTTCCTGTTCAAAGTAAAGAAATAACTGCACTATATTGGATAATACTGTGAACACTGTGCGATAACTGAGAAAATGCTCATTGTTTGTTGGACCTAGTAGATACAATAGTACTGGAGACTGGTGAAAAATCTCTGATCAATGACTCTGATCATGACTTTCTTGAATGGATTTGTTTAAAATTATTTGCCAAATATTTTTTTATTTGCTGATTGCTCATAAGGCGTCCTCTCTGATATATAAAATTCAGGATTTTTAGATTGGACACCTAGCCAATATGGTTCTGCTCCCTGATGGTTTTGGGGAATACATTAATGATTATGAATGTTAAGTTCAGTTTCTGTGGATACTCCTCCGTAATAGCTGAAGATACAGTGTTTGGCAAACAATCCTACAAGTAAACTTTGTTTTGACATGCTTTAGTTTGTAGCAAAGTAATCTAACAGATACAAACATAGTTAATGTGATTTCATTTTTTTAAATTATAAATTAGGTATTGAAATTTGCATGGCAAATATTCAGTTACTATACTCTAACAGGCTTGTAAATTCTCTTTAATTGCTCAGAACTTTTTAAGAAGGAAAAGAAGAATAGCACAGGATTACAAAGTGGTTTATCAAAAGCTATGGAGTTGTCTCCAGGCAGCATTTACCAGCGGGGAAAAAAAGTCTTCATTCTCATTTTGTCCTGTGTTGAAAACCCAAAGTAAAAATAAGCTATCTGGTTTACTAATACATGTTGTTTGAAAACATCATCTTAACTGAGTGAAAATCTACTCTGACCTCTACTCTGGTTAAAAGTCAGGGAACAAAGGGTAGGAATAAATGGTAAATTTTCAGAATGGAGAGGGGTAACTAGAGGTGTTCCCCAAGGGTCAGTCCTAGGACCAATCCTATTCAACTTATTCATCAATGATTTGGAGGAAGGGGTAAACAGTGAGGTGGCAAAGTTTGCAGATGATACTAAACTGCTCAAAATAGTTAAGACCCAAGCAGATTGTGAAGAACTTCAAAAAGATCTCACAAAACTAAGTGATTGGGCAACAAAATGGCAAATGAAATTTAATGTGAATAAACGTAAAGTCATGCACTTTGGAAAAAATAACCCCAACTATACGTACAATATGATGGGGGCTAATTTAGCTACAACTAATCAGGAAAAAGATCTTGGAGTCATAGGGGATAGTTCTCTGAAGATGTCCATGCAGTGTGCAGCAACAGTCAAAAAAGCAAACAGGATGTTAGGAATCATTAACAAAGGGATAGAAAATAAGACGGAGAATATCTTATTGCCCTTATACAAATCCATGGTGCACCCACATCTTGAATACTGTGTACAAATGTGGTCTCCTCATCTCAAAAAGGATATACTAGCATTAGAAAAGGTTCAAAGAAGGGCAACTAAAATGATTAGGGGATTGGAACGGGTCCCATATGAGGAGAGATTAAAGAGGCTAGGACTTTTTAGCTTGGAAAAGAGGAGACTAAGGGGGGATATGATAGAGGTATATAAAATTATGAGTGGTGTGGAGAAAGTGAATAAGGAAAAGTTATTTACTTGTTCCCATGATAGCAGAACTAGGGGCCACCCATTGAAATTAGTGGGCAGCAGGTTTAAAACAAATAAAAGGAAGTTCTTCTTCACACAGCACGCAATCAACCTGTGGAACTCCTTGCCTGAGTAGGTTGTGAAGGCTAGGACTATAACAGGGTTTAAAAGAGAACTGGATAAATTCATGGAGGTTAAGTCCATTAATGGATATTAGCCAGGATGGATAAGGAATGGTGTCCCTAGCCTCTGTTTGTCAGAAGGGGGTGATGGATGGCAGGAGAGAGATCACTTGATCTTTATCTGTTAGGTTCACTCACTCCAGGGCACCTGGTATTGGCCACTGTCGCTAGACAGGATACTGGGCTAGATGGACCTTTGGTCTGACCCAGTACGGCCTTTCTTATGTTCTTAACAAAGTCACTAGTCTAACGCTATTGAATTGTTTATTCATTTATCTAGACTGGGTTAATTACAATTTCAACTAATTGGTGACTTTCATGTGGATTCAAAAGATCACAAATAAAAATCTGTGCACTCCCAAGTTTTCAGTCAGTAAAATGAGCTATCCCTTTCCCACCCCCGTTCAATGCATCAGACATAGGCTATACACACTGGGCAACAAGCCAACTCCTGTTCCATTTAATTAGGTGACAAAATGAGTCTGGCTCTATCAAGGCACTTAAAGATAAAATGGGTTGATATTTCATGAAACTAAAGTGGAAAAAAAAATAATTAGAGAGTTTTATCATGCCATGGAAGAAATTGTGGATTCAACTGCATTGTAGAGTAATGTAAAATAAACTTAGAAATATTATCCAAACCCTATCTAAATACTTTGATTATAGTTAAATTGCTGGTAAACTTTTTTTATTTAAAAACATTAGCACATTTTTCCAATTATCTTCAGACTTTTATAAAAAAAATAGTTTCAGTAAATAAGAAATAAAAGGATTTTCAAATAACATTTGAGCTGTCTGAAAATGTGTTAGTCAAAGAAAGCATTTCTGAAACTCCTAGGATCTGCGTTGTCGTTGTGATGTTGTATGAATGAAGATGGCCATTTAAATCATTGTTGCTACCACTGTTGCACAATTGCACTAAATTTGATACAAAGTATGTCATGTAAGATATCAATAGAAAAGTTATGAATTGTTAAGTGTGATTATTCTATGCATCTATCATATTTTTATCTGATGTTGTGAATATTGGCTATGCATTGTTTTCTCAAACATACATTGTGTTTCTGGGTGACACTCCAAAGGTAAGTTTTAGCTATGTGTTGATGGCCCATTAAGGACATCCACTCTCATAATGGGCCATTGAAGAAACTCATCCCATACAGCAGACCTTTCCTATGGATGCACAGTGAGGGGCCAATGACAGCAATTGTTGACAGCAATTCTTAAATGGTTTAAATCTTATACATTTCTTTCACTACCAACATACATACACACTAACACTATACAGTTCTATACTGTAATTATAACTGACAGACTTGCTCTGTCTGCTGACTTTGCCTCAGTGGCAGGATTCCCTCTGGTGCTGGTTCTGCTGTTGTTGCCTGCTCCCTTGCCATCAGCCACCAGCTGCCCTGATCCACTCTGCTTGCTTCTTGGCATCTCATCTCCTTGTCTTTCTTCTCCTGGTTTCTCAATCCCTAAGTGCCCACTGACACATTGGCTTTTGTACTATCTTGTCAAAACTTTCTAGACATTTTTGATAATATCTTTCTGTCAGATCTTTATTGCACATTTCCAGTACCAGCATTCAAAGGATCCCCACTGCCAATTCTATTTTTAGCCTCCAACTGTTGTTTACCTCAGAGTTATGAGCTGCTGACATCTCCCTTGCTTTTGATGACACTTGCTCAGTAAATATCATGTGACCTGCAGCTTCCAATGATGGTGTGACTCATGCTTATTCAAAATGGAGATCAGGAATGCAAAGTGGAATCTGGGGAACTTCTCTTGTATCATTATGTCTTTGCCAGATTGTGTACTCTTGTTTACCTCTTTGTGCTCTCCTTTCCTAGTGCTTCTTTAAAACTGTGAAACATACAGTTATTAGTTTCCCCAAAACGTCTTTCTTTCATGACAACAGGTCTGCCCTTTTATCATTTCAGCAGGCCTAGTTTTGTCATGTGGCCCTAATACTCTTATTCAGTCCACCTGGGAAAGTGGGCTAAGCGTGGCAAAGTTGCAGCAGAGCCCCAGCTCTCGTAAAGGGTCACTAGGATTGTAAGTGGCAAAGATAAGACTGAAAAACACAAATTAAACAGTATGAGAAACCAAACATTGAAAGCAACAATGATGATTACTAAAATCAGGATAAAGGAATGCAGATATGCATCCTGCATATTTTCTTTTCTTCTTTCTGACAAAAGACAGGTGCACTGAAAAGAACATACTCACTACTTATATTTGTTACATACATCTTTTATAAAATGTTTCATGTAATGCATGAAACTGCTTACAGAAGAAGTTAAAACAATTTACAATTTTCTTACAGAGTGCCTTTGATTTGAGGAACATCACATTCTGCCGTCATTAACTAAGACTTGCAAAATCTTGGTCAAGGAATGATGTATTCTCTCCATTTTTTTAATGTAGGTTGATGAGGATGGGGGGAGGGAACAATATGTATCTTGTTAAAGGCCGTGAAGACAGAGAAGGACTCCAGAATAGAACCCATGCATCTGTGTCCTGGTCCCCTGCTTTAACCACTGGCTTGTGATCCATCCCTGAAAACTCTATTGCTTTGATGTAAATAGACTGAAGGTGTGGACTGCTTGGATTTCAGAGTATCCCATATTAGGCCAAGGATAGATTTAGTTATTGAGGGTAATGGATATTTGCATCAGAAGCAGTTTTCCAGTGGAGAACAAAATTCATCTAAAATGGATCTTATTGATTAATATAGGTGCTAAAAAAATCACTAGAAATCTGGAAGATGTACTGCTCTCTTTGATTCTCAATTATCAGTGTTAATTGCCTTCTACCCATGATTGAATACCAAAAAAATTAAGTTAAATATAAAGCTGACTTCATCTTGTTGAATTAAAAGAAAATATGACACCTCTCTTGTTCACAGTCATTTATTGGCAATATCAAAACCTTTATTTTTATGCATCCAAAATTTGAAGGAAGCAGTCAAAATTACATTTAATATCGACTCTGTGTATGTGGCACAGCAGTTGATCATGCAGCTTGTCCTGCATCTCTATCAGGGCAAATTTCTTGATATGCAGTTAGCTATTTTTAACTGCATGCTTCTGCATTTGCAAAAGAAAGCCAGTACCCCTACTTGTAGATATGTATACCATACTCATCACCATAGTAGCTAAGCACTCTACTGAGTATCAGCCAGTCTACACAAGAATTGTTGCAGAGGCTCAACTGTACCAGTGTAACTGTGCCACTGTAGTGCTGCTAGTGCAGATACTATAAGCAAATGGGAGAGCACCTTCTGCCAACATAGCACTGTCGACACCAGTGGTTAAGTCTGTGTAACTTATGTCACTCAGGGTGCTGTCTTTTTCACACCCCCTGAGCCACTTAATATCAAAATAATTCCTACTGTATATAAGTCCCAAGTCATTATATGCTAATAATCAGAATGTGTTGCAAGATCAAGCCTGGAAGTCATGAATGACTGGATCATAATGTATAACTGTCAGTTTTAGACTTCTCTTAGCATTTTCTGCTCAGGTATCTCATATCACAATTTCAAGTCCAAGTCATTGCTAGTAGACATTTATAATAACATAGACAAACATGTAATACTGGACATTTATAGAACACCCAATGTTGCCTTGTCAGGGTGCACCTGACATAAGTTGGATCAGCACTGGTATTTCATCAAAAGTAGAAAGCACAGACTACTCTTCTCATTACTTAAAATAGGGAATTCCCAGGCAGGAGAATTATTCAAAGTGAAATTCTGGTGCTCACTTTTAGAAGCACAAAGATGTGTTTTATAGCACTTTCCAAATGCAACCGCATCCAAGAGTTGATGGGTTCCCATCAAGGGCAAAGTGTAGAAGAAGATACTTTCCACAGAGTATACTATCCACAGAGTATACTTTCTTATACTTTCTTATACTTTCTTATACTTACGTGGAGTATACTTTCCACAGAGTATCTTTCTCCTATCCCCAACTGCTGTAAGCTTCTTTGAGCTTGGTTACACTTACAGCTTTATAGCGGTTTTGGTTATACCTGCTTCCGTAGACAGCTATAGGGATAGCACTATAGCATGTCCACACTGAGACCCGCCAGTGGTATAGCGTGGCCACATTTGCAGCACTTGCAGTGGCACAGGAGTGGTGCATTATGGGCAGCTGTCCCAGCATTCAGCTGGGTGCAACGTCCTTTTCAAACGAGAGGGGTAATGGGGAGCGTGTTGTGTGTATGCGGAAGGAGAGACCGAGTGGCTTTTTTTGCCTGCTGAGAGAGTCAGCAGAAGGTTTTTAGGCTCTGCATTTCAAAGACATTCTGCTTTAAGCTCGCTCACAAGGTAAACATTTGCATTGCTGATTTACCGAGTTAAAGACAAGCAAACGTACTTCCACATTCCTCTAGCTGAGTTCAAAACAAAGGCCATGGTTACATTGGCACTTTATAGCGCTATAAAGCCCCTACGAGCGCTATAACCTACTCTCCGTCCACACTGGCAAGGCACTAATAGCGCTATAACCGCGGAGTTATAGCGCTATTATAAATCCACCTCCTCATGGGGAATAAGGGCTGTAGCGCACCTGCTGTAGCGCTACAGGAAGAATGTGGACACCCACTGCGTATTAATTGGCCTCCAGCCTGTCCCATAATTCCCGTTCGAGCCACTCTGGTCATCACTTGCAAACTCTTTTGTCCTGTCCTCAGGTGACCACACGTCAGACCCGCCCTTTAAAGTTCCAGGGAAATTTGAAAATCCCCTTCCTGTTTGCTCCAGCCAAGCGTGGCGTGCTCTCAGGGAATCCTTGCAAGTGATCATTCTCATTGATCTGATTGATTGCGTGGCGTGGTCTCAGGGAATCGTTGCAGGTGATCATTCTGATTGATCATCATGACTCCACATGCCATGCCTCCTCGCAATAGGCGATCCCCAGCATGGAGCAATAGTGAGGTGCTGGACCTCATCAGCTGCTGGGGGGAAGAGGCTGTTCAGTCTCAGCTGTGGTCTAGCCGCAGGAATTTTGACACCTATGGGCAGATATCACGGGCCTTGGCAGAAAGAGGCCATGAGCGGGACACTCTGCAGTGCCGTGTTAAGGTAAAGGAGCTTAAGAATGCGTATCGCAAAGCCCGCGAGGCAAACGGCCGCTCCGGGGCAGCCCCGGTGACTTGCAGATTTTATAAGGAGCTGCACGCGATACTTGGTGGTGATCCCACGGTCACTCCATCGACCACCACGGACACTTCCCAGCCCACCAGTGAAGGGGGGGTGAGGAGGAGGACGAAGAGCAGGAGGATGAAGAAGAGGAGGAGGATGAGGACGAGGCAGCAGCGATCCAGGGCACGGAGGAGTCCCTGGACGCATGCAGCCAGGAGCTCTTCTCAACCCAGGAGGGCAGCCAGCCACAGCGTCTGGCGGTTGCAGGGGCCAGCTCAGCAGCGGATTGCGGAGGTAAAGCTGCTTTTCTATGGGGAAGGCTGGCAGCTTGGGGTGGAAAGGGATGAGGGGGGCATTCCACCTGGTGCTCTGTTCAAGCCAGGAGGAGGGCAGGGGGGCATGCAGCCAGGAGCTCTCCTCTAAAGCCAGGAGGGCGGCGGCCAGCCACAGCGTCCGGCAGTTGCAGGGGCCAGCTCAGCAGTGCATTGCGGCGGTAAAGCTGCTGTTCTATGGGGAAGGCAGGCAGCTTGGGGTGGAAGGGGATGCTTGCATGCTTGCCTACATGTGGAATAGTGCATTGATGTAGTCTATCACCTTGCGGTAGTCATCATCAGTAATCTCTTCAAAGGTCTCAATAAGAGCACTTGCAATGCGCCTGCGCAGGTTTCCCGGGAGAGCCAGCGTGGTCCCCGTCCCGGTCACGGTCACTAGTCCCTGCCACTGTGCTACAATGGGTGGGGGGAGCATTGCTGCACATAGGCACGCTGCATATGGCCCTGGGCGGAAGCCGCATCTTAATAAAATCCCTTCCCTTTGCTCCTCAGTGACTCGAAGCAACGAGATATCTTCCAGGACAAACACCTACGGAGAATGTTGGAACAGTGTTCAGAGTAGGGCTCCTGCCACTTCCCGGCACTCCACACACACCCCCACCCCCGCCACAGCTTTTCAGGGCAGGGAAGAAATCCTTCCCCCTGCCTGCTGCTCACACTGTGGCTCCTGCAACGTACCGGCACTCCCCACCCCCTCCCCCGCCACAGCTTTTCAGGGCAGGGTAAAAATCATTTCCCTTGACTCTGGAGTCCACTCACCATGGCAGGGGCTCCGTTGCTGTATCTGTGCTGTCTGCGGGACAGGCAAACGGGGAATGCGGGGGAATGATAGGCATGTCTGCTGTTCACAAGGGAACCACTCTCAAATGTATCTTTTTATTTTAGAAGGGTCGTCCTTCACCCCTTCGCCATCGCTCTTATCAACAGCTGAGAGGCTCAGGCGACTGAGGAAGCGGCCACGAAGGAGCAAAGAGGATCTTGTACAGCAAGTAATGCAACAGGCTGTAACGGAGAATCGAGTTACACAGAGGTGGAGGGAGAATGAGAGCAAGTTGAGGGAGAAGGCGCGGAAGGAGAACGCGATTCACCGCTGGAAAAGCACCGACAAGCTGCTCTCATTACTGCAGCTTCAATTGCAGACTATGCAGCGGCTTGTCACCCTTCAGGAGGAGAAGCTCCCTACCCACCACCCCAATTATCGTTTGCCCCAACTCCCTTCCCCTTCTTTGCCTCTGTACCCTCCAGGCCAGTATCATCAGCCAAATGGTTATCACCATCCACAGCTGCCTCCAACCCCTCTGTCTTCACCGGACAACCCCCAGACCCCAGACCATTATCCACTGCAGTCTACCCCTAATAACATGCCTTACTGGCCACCGCAAATGGGGTTCGGGGGACATGGCCACTGTGAGGGCACTGGAGACTCAGAGACCCGGACATACTCCGATCTCTGACTGACCCCATGACACCCCCATTGCACCTCCCCTGCCTTCCCCCTCACATGCATCACAATATTTTCTTTCAGCAACCGAAGTACCTGTTCAATAAATGAATTGTCTTCTTAATAAATGGGTTTTTTTTATTAAGTGTACATACATTATTACAGGCTACAGAAAAGCAAATGCCTGTTCCTGTTAAAAGAATGCTCCCTCCCTCCCTCCCTCCCTCCATCTGCACCTCACTTTAGAACTGGCTTTCAGCCTCAAAATGCTCCCTCAAGGCTTCCCTGATCCTAACAGCCTCGCGCTGGTCCCCTCCATGAACCCTGCTCTCTGGCTGGGCATATGTGGCCTCCAGGCGTTGAACCTCAGAGGACCATGCCTGAGTGAAGCCTTCGCCTTTCCGCTCACAAAGATTATGTAGGGCACAGCATGAGGAAATAACCGCGGAGATACTACCCTCGGCCAAATCTAGCCTCCCATAAAGACAGCGCCAGCGCGCCTTGAGACGCCCAAAAGCACACTCCACAGTCATTCGACAACGGCTAAGCCTGTAGTTGAACCTTTCCTGACTGCTGTCCAGGCTCCCTGTGTACGGTTTCATGAGCCAGGGCATTAAAGGGTAAGCAGGGTCACCAAGAATCACTATGGGCATTTCCACTTCCCCCACGGGGATCCTCTGGTCTGGGAAAAAAGTCCCGGCTTGCAGCTTCATGAACAGGCCGGTGTTGCGGAAGATGCGTGCGTCATGCACCTTTCCAGACCAGCCAGCGTTAATGTCAGTAAAACGCCCACGGTGATCCACAAGCGCCTGGAGAACCATGGAGAAGTACCCCTTTCGGTTAACGTACTCCTCAGCTAGGTGGGCGGGCGCCAGAATGGGTATATGGGTCCTATCTATCGCCCCACCACAGTTAGGGAAACCCATTTCTTCAAAGCCAGCCACGATGTCATGCATGTTATCCAGAGTCACGATTTTTCGTAGCAGGATGCGATTGATGGCCCTGCACACTTGCATCAGCACAACTCCAATGGTCGACTTTCCAACCCCAAACTGGTTGGCCACCGATCGGTAGCTGTCTGGGGTAGCCAGCTTCCAGATCGCGATAACCACCCGCTTCTCCACCGGGAGGGCAGCTCTCAGTCTGGTGTCCTTGCGCCGCAGGGCAGGGGCGAGTTCAGCACACAGTCCCATGAAAGTGGCTTTTCTCATTCGAAAGTTTTGCAGCCACTGCTCGTCGTCCCAGACTTGCATGACGATGCGATCCCACCACTCTGTGCTCGTTTCCCGTGCCCAGAAGCGGCGTTCAACAGCTGTGAGCATGTCCGTTAATGAGACAAGAAGCTTTGTGTCGAATGCATTCACCGCTTCGATCTCGTCTTCAGAATCATCACTGTCATCCTGCATGTCAAGGAATAACTCCACTGCACACAGAGATGTGCTGGCGACAGTCGTCAGCATGTCCCTCAGCAGTTCTGGATTCATTGCAGCACTCGACAATGGAAGACGGAGCGTGCCTTGCTGAAACCCTTGAAAGATGGCGCCGGAGGTGGAAGGAAACACAGGGATTGCTGCGATATGCCAAAAAGCATCATGGGTAGTTCAAACAGGATATAGAATGCCCCGCAAGTGACACCCCCCCTACCACAAGCCATTGCGCCAGATCAGGAAGAGGTGTACTGTGGGATACATGCCCTAATGCGCTGCTCTTAATGCCGTATTAAGTGCCGCAAATGTGGCCATGCTATAGCGCTGGAGCAGCTCAGTGTGGACATACAATAGCGCTATTATTATTGCTGTATAAGGCGAGCGCTATAAGCAATAGCGCTATAATTTTGTAAGTGTAACCATACCCAAAGGGAACGGAGGCTTAATTGGCTTAAATGACTTAGGGGCATCTCCAGTAATCACTCAAAGTGCAGTATTGTTAATACCCATTCACACTGGAGATAATACAGAGCACTGAATACGCTATAGCTGTTAATCCTCTGGGAAGAGACGATTACCAGGACCGGTATAACTGTGGATTTATAGCGCTCTACGTGCCTCGCCAGTCTGGATGGTAGTAAGTTATAGCACTCCTGGAGACTTTATAGCGCTATAAAGTGCCAGTGTAATCAAGCCCTTTGTGTCAGAGAGCAAGGTGCTTTTGTTGAGTATAGTTGAGAGAAAGGGTTTGGGAGAAGAAACCAGTTAAGATAATTCTATAAAGCCTGAATGGTCTAATTAATACCTTAAATTTCACCTAGAAGTTAATTGTGAACCAGAGCAGGGCAAAAGTGACCTTTTATATTGTATTAAAAATGGGGGCTTTTCCAAATTGCCTAGAGAAAGAGAGGCCCAGCTGCATTACGTTGAAGACGTCTAACCTAGAGATATCACTGAGATTTGGTATATACTGTAAGTGATTTATTGTCTTATACTCACAAAAAACAGTTTCGGGCTACTGCTGTTATCACAATTCAGGGCAACTGCAACTGTATTTCCCCTCAGTGGTCCAGCAAGACTTCCAGCTCCTCAACCATTGCCTTTATGGGAGAGACCCGTATCCCATTTCATTCTGACCAGTATAGTTCCAAGGCTGCACAGTTCTTTGCCTTCACTGTGTATTTCCCAGAACAGACAGGTTGCCCAAGGACATCACCTTGTTTTGTCTTTAGAGACAGATAACAGGTATAATTGCTACAGATATATGTTACCACACACTTCCTATGCAAACCTATTTTATTCTTAAAGAAAAAGCACTAGAAATAAAACAATAAAATAACCTACATGCATACTAATAAGCTTCCCATAATTAACCTCAAGACTCACCTGGATTCTGGTAAGAGCAATCCTTCAACCGCTCACTTTAGGGGAGTCTGTGTGGTTACCATTTCATCACAGCATCAGCTCAGAACAAGCACCCTACTAATATGATTAGTTCCCTTTATATAGTTTGAAGGTCTTTGATCTGAGTTTCCCCGAAGCAAGTAATTAGTACACAATGGTTTTCTCTCCCCAGTGCTTATCTTCAAAAGGTTGACTCAGAATGGGAGAATTTGCATTCCCCTCACTCCATGGTACTTCCCAAGAAATCCACTTCACATATTGTTCCAAAAAAGCAGGGCCGGCTCCAGGCACCAGTGCTCCAAGCACATGCCTGGGGCGGCAAGCCATTGGGGGCGGCCTGACGTTCGCCATCAGGGCGGCAGTCAGGCTGTCTTCAGCGGCATTTCGGTGGGGATGACAAGGCCACGGGACCCATGGACCTCCACAGAAACGCCGCTGAACGTCTGCACTTGGGGCAGCAAAATCCTTACAGCAGCCCCTGCAAAAAAGCATTTTCTAATACCTTCCAGAGACTGCTGTCCTCTTGTCACCTGCTCAAGGAATTCCATACAATCTCACAACAGTACATAAACATTTGCATTTCTAATACAATGTACCTCAATGATATTAACATTAATTCAGAAAGGTTTAATTTAACTCATCAAAGTTAATTTGGGATATTACATGTTATTATCAGTCTGTCACAGGCTCCATCTAGTAATCATGAAGGAGAGATCAGTTTTATAAGATCTCAAGACTACAAATCAATGACACTCAGTAGACAGAAACCAATACCTGAAAGTAGAGCTGATAAGAAACAGATTTAGGTGGAGGTTTTTTTGTTTGTTTGTTACACTATAATGTAGCCTAAATATAAAAGGAAAAAGCCATGAAAAAAATGAAATTTTCATTTTGAAAATGTTAAAACAGGATTTTTTTTTTACAATTTCAAGACTTTTAAATTCTGTTTATTTTTTCCAGTGGGAAATTTGTCAAAACTGATCCTTTCACACAAACCATTTCATTTTAGACACATCAGCATTTTCCTGTGGGTGAAAAAAATAAAATATTCAATGTAAAATACAGTTTCTGCAAAGTAGAAATTTTAACTGAAAATTTTTGATTTAGCCAATATATATTTTCCATTGAAAAATCATTTTTAAATGGAATAAACATATATTTTCTCTCAGGAAAATAAAATATCTCATGGCAGATTGGTTTGACATAAGTGGGATTATCTTTTGCTTTTGGTTTTTCATGTGTTTTGATGTATGTACTAAAATATAGAAAATGTTATATTAAAACCTTATATTTGAATATTTGTGACAGAAACAAAAGGGGGAAAGTCTGCATAAGGAATACCCATAGATTTACTATCTAATAGCTTTTGTTTTTTAAAAGAAAACAATGAAGAGCCTTGTGGCAGCTTAGAGACTAACAAATTTATTTGGGCATAAGCTTTTGTGGGATAGAACCCACTTCATCAGGTACATGAAGTAGGAAATACATAAGCAGCCATAAACACATGAAAAGATGTGAGTTTCCATACAAAGTGTGAGGTCAGTCTAACAAAACAATTCAATTGACAGCAGGATACCAAGGGAGGAAAAAATAACTTTTGAAGTGTTAATGAGAGTGGCCCATTTCAGTCAGTTGACAAGAAGATGTGACAGATTTCAGAGTGGTAGCAGTGTTAGTCTGTATCCTCAAAAAAAAATGAGGAATACTTGTGGGGGGAATTAGTATTGGGGAAACTACGTTTAGGTCTTTTGCAGTCTTTATTCAGGCCTAATCTGATGGTGTCCAGTTTGCAAATTAATTCCAGTTCTGCAGTTTCACATTGGAGTCTGTTTTTGAAGAGGTTTTTTTGTTGTTGTTATTGAAGAATTGCTACTTTTATGTCTGTTATTTTAAGCATCATTTACAATATTTTATACTACCTGCAATGTGTTTTGTATTCATTAAATGTTTTCTTTACAAAAAAAAAGTGTATGGTGCTCTCTTTTGGGGTATTATTCATATCTATTTACCTTGGTTTTATATACAATAGCCCTGAGTTTTAACTCTTGTGGAATGTTTTTGAACGCTGGCACAGTCTTGGCCTTCACAACATCCTCTGGCAAAGAGTTATGCATTGTGTGAAAAAATACTTCTTTTTATTTGTTTTAAATCTGCTGCCTATTAATGTCATTTGGTGACCCCTAATTCTTGTGTTACCAGAAAGTAACACAAAAAACAAGCTGTGCTTCAGTAAGTGTTAACATGAGATGGAGAAGGAATGGTAGTGTACAGTTATACAGAATTTTGCCTGAGTATTCCCAGGTCCACTGACCCCATACACCTATATGTATCTTTAGGTGCCTAAAAACCTTTGCAAATTTGACCCTAGGATCTTAACATTAATGGAATGAAAACATTCAGTGTTTTCACTCCCATAGGAAGTGTACTAGTTGAGTTATTAGTGAGAAAAAAGAAAGTTCACTTTTTAAAAATCTGAATATTTATATGTATTTTATTTATTCCCCCATACATCAAAATGATTCAAGATATTTTCCTGAAATTTCCCTGAAAAATATCTATGTTTGGGGTGAGAGCATGTGAAACCTATGTATGCTTTATATGTCCAATATTTGGTTCTCTGCTCTGAATTTGGTTCTCAAAGAAAGGGGAGAAAAGCAATGGGAGGGAGATTTGATTTTTGTCCCTGCACAAATGCTGAATGCCGGGAGGGGCAAAAAGGAGACAAAAGCATCCAAAAGTAAGCTGTAGCAGTTATTAGAGATGCTCAGTCTCAAGTTTTCATTTATATCAAACAGCCTTGCTCGTCACATGCATGCTGAGAGCTATCTGAGAGCTGTGGGCAAAGGGAAAAAGAGTATAAAGAAGGGAGCCAAAGACAGCCCTGTATACTCAGCAAATGAATGATATAGTATCAAGAGCTGGGTCTGCTGTTGAGGGTGTGGCTCGGTATCTGTACAACTTCAGTGAGAGGTTACAGATTGCCCTTTCCTCAAAAACTGAGGGGATCAGTCAACTATTAACTAGAAATGCTGTTAGTTGTAAGGATCCCCATGCTTGTGTTTACTGACAAAGCTCAGCAGTGTGTGCAGAGACTGAGAGGCTCCCATTCTTCTTAAGCTCTGACAAATCCACTATGCTACATATTATGACCACATAACAGAGACTAAAAAATCATCTCTTCCAGAGCAGAAAGGAAGGTGGGTGAGTGTACATGCATGCTGAAGTTTAGTAGTGGAAATATTATGTTGGAAACTTGTATTTATATGTGCATAGCAGCAACTGATGTGAGGAAGGTTGTATAATGACCAGCAGATTTACTCCCTAATAGCTTTTGTTGGGAAATTATTCATAAGTATTCCAAATGTTATTTACAATAGTTGGTTTATAATGTTTGTTTACTAAGAAATTGTGTGGTACTCTCTCTCTCTCTCTCTGAAGCTGATTGGGAACTATTATTAACAGCTACATTCAGGATTTTACATACACTAGCCTGTCTCCTTGTAATGCTTTCTGACAAATCCTGAAAAGACAGAACTCTGGCCTTTGCTTCAGCAAAAGTTAAGCTGAGACTCAAGAAAAAGGGAAATGTAATAGAGTTAAGCATTATTTAATCTGCTATATGAGCATTGAAAATTTCAGCCCTAAAGGAACATTTTTTGAGAAAGCTCTGAGCATATGAAATAAATTTAGTTCATTTCCAGAAGTTATACAATTTCTCACAATTCCCAAACACGTGTTAGAGTCTTCTAACTCAACTCTTACATTTCTAGCATTTAGTTGAATCACTTGAAGCAACTAAGCTGCTGATGTGTCCAGTTCATTTTATAATATTATCTTAAATGCATATGGTGCTTTGATACCACTCTTTTCAAATATATAGATATACATTTGTGAAATTTTAAATTGCTATAGCTTTAAATCTCTCTTTCTCTCTCTCTCTTTTAAACCAGTGAATAGCTCTTTCCACAGAGTCTAGTCTATTATATTTCTGTTTATCATCTCCCCATTTCTGCCTACCAGGATATTTTGAGTCACTGTGCAGGGCTGGACTATTTTGAATATAAAATCTGTATAAGCAAGAAGTTTCTTGTCACCAGAATCTAATTACCATTAACAGAGTTGCACATTTGCCACCAGGAGACTGTTGGAGGAAAGATCTACTGCTTACAGCATTTTTGCTCTTAGCTGCAGCTATTGCAAGAAATCTGTTTCACGTGAGAACCTGGCTTTTTTTAAATATTGGACAGAGAAATACCTGTTGTTTTCAAAGTGATCTTTGATTCAGAGAACCTGTTCCTTACCCCATCACTGATAGTTTAATATTGAACCCTTAATTGAAGTGTTTGTCCATGTTAATGTTTGAGGTAAGGTATTTCTTATATTATTTTTCTGATATATCCAATATCACTTTTCCAGGACTTACATGGGAAGGAGGAAAGCAAGAGGTGGAACTCCCCGCAGTGTCTGCCCACAGCCCATGAGCCACCCACTGAAGACTTCAAAGTGAGATATGTACAGTAGGAAATTGGTTCAAATTGGATGTTTTTGAGTTTAAAAAAAACCTGCTCAGGCCTCTTGAAGGCTCCTGGAAAGGTCACAGGTTGACATGACAATGAGCTGCCAGGAGTCTAGAAATGAAAGAAAATGTATGCATTGAACTGATTTGTTTTAATGGGATGAGGTTGCCACCTCTTTTTGAGCTTTGCTTATAAAGGGTCATTGGAGAGCTAAGTAGGGCAGGCAGATTGGAATGAGCTCAATTGCACTATCATGACTCCTATTACCTCTAGTATCTGCTGGGATGCCTGGATCTGCAGTTACACACCATGGCCTTAATTTTCCTGATTATGAAAGGTGTTGTGACAAAAGGAAGCAAGGGAATGTAAACCATCTGGCATCAGCACCTCCCTCAAGATCAGGTAAATCCTGAACACCACAATACTTTGAACCTGAGGATCCTGCTACCACTCCTTCCCTTTCCTTCCCCATCTTATTTGTCCTCTTTCCTATATTTCCCCCTTTGACTTCTGTCTAGTCATAATCTGCAGCATTGTTGCAAGCTTATGATCAGAAAAGTTAGTTAAAAGCAAAGCCTTAAGAAGGCTGGCATTGGTAAATTATCCAACAACTGGAATGGCTTATAAAACTATGATATGCTTATAGTAGGTCAGTAGCTATTTGCAAGAAAGAAAGTGTTTGATCCCTTTGTGTGGGTTTGTTTTGTTTTATCTTAAAGGGAACAAGATTGGATTTCAATAACAACAAGAACCCAAGATCTAATTATCCCCTTGTGACATCTTCTTTGGGAACTCCAGAACTCTGAGACCCATGCGTTACTCCTGTCAGCCTCAGCAATGGGAGTTTTCCTGCTGTTAAGCTATGCATCAGCTTCCTGACAAACCAGCTTGTCTGTATTGCCATCAAACTCTTGAGAATTCTGCCAGTCAAAACTTTGCCTTGCAAGTAACAGTCAGTGAACCCTAATTCCCGAGTTGCTCAGAGACGTCTCACTTCAGTGTCCAGTCCCTCTCACTGGAGGCTCACAGACGTTATTAAGTTTGCTGCCTCTAAAGAGACAGAGTACACACTAGTCTGTTTGGCTAGCTCAGGACTTGCCCACCAGTTTCATACACAGTACTGAGATGGTTTTGTAATAAAAGGAGGATGTGTTTATTAGCAAAGACTAGAAAGCTTAATGATATGAAACAAGAATGAAGAAGACGGGCATTACAAGCAAAACAAAGATATGCTTTCTCGTGACTAAAACTTAATTTCAGACAGTTTCAATCTTTGCCTAAGCAGGTTTCTCACTTACATTAAGATTCCAGCAGCTCTTGCCTTCCAGGCCAAGAGGATCCAGATTTCATAGGCTCTGCCTGATGACTAAGCTGGTGAGACAAATACTCATTTCTTTGTCTAAGGCAGACTGTGCTTATACATTGCTTGCCAGACATATTTTAAGAACATAATTCTAGCTCATATTCATAATTCTTTGTACAACCTTCATACATACTGCATGCAATAATATTAATGACCCATGGACTATAACAGGGTTTACAAAAGAAATTGATAAATTAATGGAGTTTAAGTCCATTAGTGGCTATTAGCCAGGATAGGTAAAGAATGGTGTCCCTAGTCTGTTTGTCAGATGGTGGTGATGGATGGCAGGAGAAAGGTCACTTGATCATTACCTGTTATGTTCACTTACTCCGGGGCACCTGGCATTGACCATTGTCAGCAGACAAGATACTGGGCTGGATGGACCTTTGGTCTGACCCAGTATGGCCATTCTTATTTTCTTCTGAGTTATTACTTTTTCAATGATATATTACATGACACCTTTTAAATTCAGATTATGACGTGTTAGGTGTAGTGAGTATGTCAGGCCTGCCATGAGCTGCTGACACACAATAATGACCCATCAATGGGCCTTTATACCATGGCTCATCATATTTCAAATAGATGATATACTGGAAACTGGCCATCTGCCATACCCTAAGCTACATCTCATTATAAATTTCCTTTCTCAAGTAGCCTTGTGGAAGGGAATGGAGGAAACAAGAGCCAAACTATGCCCATGCATAGGAAAGCTAGGAAGAATGGTAATAGATCACCCCTGACTTAATCTGGAGATCTTCAATGACCTAAAATTCAAAGAAGAATCATACAAAAAGTAGACAATAGGTCAATATATATATATATATATATATATATATATTTACACACACACACATATTTAGGGGCAAAATTAGAAAGGCCAAGGCACAAAGCAGATTAAACCAGCTAGGGATATAAAGGGTAATAAGAAAACATTTATAAATAAATTAGAAGCAAGAGGAACACCAAGGACAGGTAAGCCCAGTACTCAATGAGGAGAGAAAGACAAAAAGAAAAAATGCAGCAGTGGCTGAAGTTTAAATGCCTTTTTTGTTTCATTCAGTTAGAGTGATTAATGTAGTGAACATCAGTGACATGGGGTAAGAGCTGAGGCTAAAATAAGGAAATAACAAGTTAAGAATTACTTAGATAAATTAGATATCTTCAAGTTGGCAGAGCCTAATGAAATACATCCTAGAATACTTAGGAACTGGCTGAAGAAATCTCTGAGCCAGTAATGAATATCTTTGAGAACACATGGAGGACAGGACCAATCCCAGAGGCCTGGAAAGGGGAAAATATAGTAGCTATCCATAAAAAACAGAATAAGGACAACCCAGGGAATTATAAATCAGTCAGCTTAACTCCAGTACACAGACAGATAATGGAGCAAATAATCAAACAATCCATTTCAAAGCTCTAGAAGATAATAAGGTGATAAGTAACAGTCAACATGGATTTATCAAGAACAAATCATGTCAAACTAACCTGATATCCTTCTTTGACCAGGGTAACAAGCCTTGTGGATGTGGTAGAAGCAGTAGATGTGATACATTTAAACTTCAGTAAAGCTTTTGCTTTTTTCTCACGCGACTATCATAAAGAAACTAGGAAAGTAAAGCATAGATGAATCTACTATAAGGTGGCTGAACAACTGGCTGGAAAAACATACTCCCAGAGTAGTTATCATGGTTAAGTTGGGAGGATATACTGAGGGGGCTCATGCAAGTCCAGTTCTATTAAATAGCTTTATAAATGGTTTGGATAATAACATAGAGAGTGCACTTATAAAGTTTGTGGTCAATATCAAGCAAGGCGGTGGGTGGATGGGTGGAGGGACAGAACTCGAATTCAAAATAATCTTGACAAACTGGAGAAATGGTCTGAAATAAATAGGATGGAATTCAATAAAGACAAATGCAATGTACTGCACCTGGGAAAGAATAATCAAATACACTAATAAAAAAAGAGAAATGACTTCCTAGGAGGGAACACTACAGGAAAAAAATCTGAGTATTATAGTGAATCACAAACTAAATGTGAGTCAACATTGTAACACGGTTGCAAAAAAACCTGAACATCATTCTAAGTTGTATTAGCAGGAGTATTTTAAGCAAAACACAAGAAGAAATACTTCTGCTCTAATCTGCCCTGATTTGGCATTGACTGGAGTATTGTGTCTAGTTCTAGGGACCACATTTCAGGAAAGATGTGAACAAACTGAAGAAAGTCCAGAGGTGAGCAACAAAAATTATTAAAGGTCTAGAAAACACAACCTATGAGGAATGATTGAAAAAAGTGTTTATTGTTTGTTTAAGTCTGGAGAAGAGAAGACGTAGGGGTGGCATGATAACATCCCTCAAGTGCACAAAAGGTTGTTACAAAAAGGAGGGTGATAAATTGTTCTTCTGATCCACTGAAGACAGAACAAGAAGTATTGGGCTTAAATCACAGTAACGGAGATTTAGCTTAGACATTCGGAAAAACCTCCTACTTGTATGGGTAATTAAGCACTAGAATAAACTACCTAGAGAGGTTATAGAATCTCCATCACTGGAGATTTTTAAGAACAGGTTAGACAAATACCTATCAGGGTTGGTCTAGATAATACTTAATCCTGCCTCAGTGAGTGGGGCTGGACTCAATGTCCTATCAAAGTCCTTTACAGTTCTACTTTTCCATAGTGCTGTGAAATTATGGAGATGATGAGACACTTCTCCCTTAAGCCTTCCTGCATAACAAGTTCAGTCTGGGTTACATTAATTGCACTTGTTGAGGGGTAATAAGCCTCTTTATTATTTCCTATATTAAAAAAAAATATGGAAACTTAACACATACTGTGTTTATCTGTGAATAAAGGTGGTGTGGAAATGTATAATTGTTTTGCAATTAAAAAGTCATCAACCTGGGTTTATTGAACTAGTTTCTGAAAATGTTTTTCTGATTAAAACTCAGATATAATTAACATAATTTGAACCAGAGTACAGTTTGGTTTGCTAAGTGAAATTATTTGAAGACTGCAGTGACTTCTATGCCTTGTCTTAGTAACAATAAGGTTTAGAGTGTTTCGTTTCCATGGTTCCAACCTGTTGATTATGATTTGCTTTATAAGCTGATTGTAGTGCTTTAAGACTTCTTCGACAATAAGAAAAGCACTAGTTTGCATTGTGTATGTATGAATAACATCTGTGACTAACACTTCCATTGTCAAGAAGTTTCTGTGTAGGATGCTAAAGAATGATCTAGCCACCTCAGTGCTTGTGATTGGTAAAGTACTTTAAAACCTTTCATTTTGATTTAATTTACAGAGGTTGAGGGCAGCAGGTCACAATGACACCAACAGTTAACAATGGTAGAACAGGCAAGCTGCCTGCAGCCATTTCTTCTGAAATACTGATTGTCCTTGATGTTCATGTCTGGTGGTTTGCTATTGCTGAAGCAGCAGATAATATGTTGCAGCTAATGGTGGCAGCACAGTGCCTTAATATATTGAATTATTCCTCTACCCAGTGGCTGACTCTGGGAAGCTTTAAACATCTAAATTGTTACATTGGAGTGAGGAGAAGCATTATCAATCAATAAAATCACCTTGCATTTTAAGATACTTATGGAGCGGAAAAACACTAGGGCAGAACAAATAATTCACAGTGAATAATTTACTTGTCAAAGTTAGCCTCTTTTTCTCCTTGTGTAATGTCCATGAGAGGATTGTAACTTCCTCACACACATGCATTATATGAATGTACTTGTCAAATATTTGTCCAAATTTCTGTCTTTACATATTAGTCACAATTTGCTGCAAGTACTGTATTCTCAATGTAAGATGTGTTAGTACACTGTGATAGTACACCGCTCAGAAGTCACGTGATATGGTTTCTGTTCTCTGTGTGGAGAAATGTGACACCTGTAATCAGGAATAAGACTTGAAAAAACTCACTGAGGTTTTCACTGTCAACTTATCAAAATTTTATCATGAGTCTTACACTTTTTGCAGTTTTTCTTAAAGCCCCAGTCAGCTGCTGGAATCAGATTATTACCTACGAATCTCAGTTGTTGTTTTTTTTAAATAAAGGTAATTTTGTAATTGTCCTGGTTACATAGAAAAGACTGAAAACATGTATCTCACAGTTTTGCGTGTCTCACGACCGAGTGCCTACCTCAGGGCAGACTGTCAAAAACCGGGCTGATACTCCAATTTGGTGAGGTGTTTTACAAATAGATTTCACTAAACCAGTAAAAAATGTGAATTCCTGGATCACTATAACAGTGTTACCATGGAGTCACGGACAGACACCTTAGACTTTCCAGTTTGTCTTGCCACCTAGACAAACTGGACTTAGAGATAAATTGTCACTTACACCAAAAATTAAACCACATAAAGGTTGTTTCCATTCCCAAGAGATCAGTCACTTACCCCAGATCAGTTGCTACCCTAGTTCTTGCACCAAGGACAATGTCTGTAGCCAATCCTGTAATAAACAACCTAAAGTTTTATTAATTAGGAAAAACAAAATGAGAATTATTTGCAGGTTAAAGCAAGTATCCAAACATACACACAAACAAGTTATATTCTAAATCCTAAGAATGACAGAGTTGGAGTAATCCTTCAATTCAAACTATCTTTCAAAGCTGACCCATGGGGCAGCTTCTGTAGATCTCTGGCCACTGTTTGGTATCTCTATCCCTGTAAGAGTTCATACAGCCAAAAAGATGAGAATTTTTCCTGTGACTTTATTTTATTTCCTTAATTCAGCATCCAAAACCATTTCCCTGGTGGGATAGGGCCATTACAATATTCCGTGATGATCCATCTGATTTTGATAGTCTTTCTGGATAGGCAGGAGGTGTGAGGTTGATTTTCAGTAAACCAGGGAAGAGTGACAATTTACAGAGAGCTAGCAGATAAATTGGTTTAGGAAATTTTGGAAAACAGGAGACCTTTTCTTATCTGAATCAACATACATTGCCTGATAGAATCATTCATAGAAAAATTAGGCGATTAGCATTTATTGATTTAGTATACATTTAATTTTGTCTCATTCCAGTAACAAATCATGTGCCAATGCTGAATGGTGTGACCAAATCCTGACCTTGCTTGTTGGCCTCTGTATTAGAGGTGTACCAAGGAATTTGGGAATCTTTTCTCGTTATGCTAAACCAGGCCTGCACAACATGCGGCCTGGGGGCCAGATGCGGCCCACACGGGCTCACTGTGCGGCCCGTGGGGGATAAGTAGGAGTGGGGCAAGCCAAGCGGTGGGGTGGGGTGAAGTAGATGGGAGAGAGGAGAGGGTGGAGCTTTTTGGCCCTCAGCTGGTTTTTTTGCAGTAATATGGCCCTCGCTGCTTTCCGAGTTGTACAGGCCTGTGCTAAACAGTAAACCATCCCTCATAAAATACATATTTCCCAATACAAATAGTCAATCCTGTGACCTTGGAATCTTTTCATGAGCATTTACCAGTAAAATTCAAGAGCATGAATGTTTGGATCTTAAACAAAGGAGTATTTACACTAGGCTCTTTTGCCAAAAATCTGCTGTCACTAACTTTGATGGTAACAGTGACCAGAGTGCAAGTGGTCACTTCAGCCTGATTACTCATTGCTGCACTCTCATCTTTTACCCTGACTAATTGTAGGTATGCATACATCAGCACTGGCATCTGGGTTTGGAATACCATTCTTCTCCTCAACACCCCACTGGTTTTCATTCTAAAGTTATGACAAAAATGAGCTAGATCTATAAACTGGGTTCCTAGTACAGATGTTATCAGAATGACTAATATCTGCAATGGCACATGATGGGGAAAAGTTTATTGCACAGCATAAGGGCCTAATATACAAAACTAAATGGATGGCTATAATAGTAATAGGTAGCTGAGTGTATAATGTAAAGTAAAAAGAGAACTCCACTCAGATTGAAGCAGAAGTGTAGTACAAATAATGTTCTCATAAGTTCAGTCCCAATGCAGCAATCACACCTGAAGATAGATTTCAATCTATCTTTAAAAGAATCAGGGGTTAGCTGGGTTTATAACTATAGCACAACAATTCCCCATCTCTCATCCTCAATACAGAGAGCAAAAAAAGATAAAATTAGAGGAGAACTCATAGAGGCATCAATTAGGAGTAATAGTGACCTGCCACAGAGTTAGATTGGCAGCCACAGTTTACATAATACAGTACAATGCCAGCTCCTAAGAAAGCATCAGTGGATAGTAATAACTGAAATGAGAAGAACTATAATTGATAGGCATCAGTTATGATCAGGTAAACCAAGATTATCACATATTGTGAGGAATAAAATAGTAGTAATGATCACAGACAAAACAGGTCAAATTCTAATCTCAGTTATACTGGTGTCAGATGTTATCAGGAAGGTCTCTGGATTGTCCTCAGGCCCTGTCTTTATGAATTTCACTGGCACATGCAGAACCAGTAGCCCAGGTCTAATGCCCCCAAGAAGACCTGAAAGTTGCATCAAGATCTTTACCTGTTTGAACAGTCTTTGCTATTGTTCATGCTGTTGTGCCACTAAGTCCTGGTCCAGCAGTTGCTGCTGTGCAGCCATTTGCTTCAGGAAAAGTTGTTGCTGCTGCTGCTGAGCTGCCTGTTGTGTTGCTGGTTCTCAGTCACTCATTTAAGAAGACACTCTAGGTCCTTGTCTGACCTACCAACTCATGTCTCTAGTTTGAGAGTGTTTGAGAACTTGGTCAGTCAGTCCTTCCCCCTCTTCAAAGGCTAGAAGGGTGCCTGCATTTTCCACCAGTTGTGAGGGAATCAGCTCACTACTTGGTACCTCCATGTGGCTTCGCATGGCATGGCATGGCAACTCTCTCTTCATTGGGGTCTGTGGCCACTAGCAGTTCTGAATCTGCAATAGCTTGCCTCTTCTGGTGACTTGGCCCTCCAGCCAGGTCATTTCCAAGTCTCTCCCCTTCTGGAGTAAGACATAAACAGAAAGCCAGAGGAATTAACATGAACAGAGTTAGTATCAGAGAGAGAGGGAAACACCACCCTCTCAGGATGTATCAGACCCTCCCTATGTCAACAATGTAATATGGTATTGAAAAAAAGGGGCGGGGGGGGGGGGGAGAAAAGAAAATAGCATTCTGGAATGTATTAGCAGGAGTGTTATAACCAAGAAATGACAAGAAATTCTTGCACTCTATTCAGCATGGATAAAGTCTCAACTGGAGTATTGTGTCCAGTTCTGAGTACCATTCTTCAGGAAAGATGTGGACAGTGGAGAGCAACAAAATGAGTAAAGATCTAAGAAAAGCATGATCTATGAGGTAAGATTGAAAAAAAATCTGGGTTTGTTTACTCTTGAGAAGAGAAGTCTGGGGTGGGGGCACACAATAACAATCTTCAAGTACACAGAAAACTGTTATAAAGAGGAGGGTGATAAATAGGGCTCTACTTAAATTGTAGAGAAATCACATTTTTCATGGGTTGGTCACTGCATAAATAGTAAATTTTATGGCTATGTTCATACAGTTCATTTAAAACAAGTATTGTACTATACTACTGATACATTTGTAAGTTGCTCTGGATAGAGGGAGTTTGCTAAATCAGGGGTTCTCAAGCTTTTTTTTTTTTGCTGGGACCCCCTTTGAAAATGTTTCAGACTGTGAGGATTCCCTCCCACCCTTCTTTCTGGCTGCTGCTGGCAGTGGTTCTACTTTCAGAGCTGGCACCTGTCCAACAGCTGCCATTCTCTGGTCACCCAGCTCTGAAGGCAGAGCAGAAGGAAGTGTGGCAATACCATGACCACTCTACAATAGCCAGATTTCATAGGGACACCAGATTTCATGGTCTGTGACACGCTTTTCAAGGCCGTGAATTTGGTAGGACCCTACTGATAAATTGTTCTCCTTAACCACTGAGGACAGGACAAGGAGTAATGTTTTAAAAAGTAAAGTAATGTTTAAAAAAAGTAATTTTTTTTCGGTGAAGATGCCTGAAGAATAAATATGAATGGAATTGACTTATTGTCACTGGAAATGTTACCATAGTCAATAAACGTCATATGAAGATAAAAATACACCTTCCACATCAAGAGTTCTCTCTTTACATTTCTTTCTTTCTTCTCTCTTTTTTTTTTTTTTTTGGTACAGTTATCTAAAAGATATATTATGCCTTTGCAGCAAAATATTGTGCCAAATGCCATAATGAAACGTGGCTGTCCTCAACCTATATACATCAGTTTTATAAGCTACAAGAAGCACCATTGTTTAGATGTAGTCGTATAATTTTACCCTTCCCAAACAAATCTCCAACATACAATTATGTCTTTTCACAGCATACAATTGTAAGCTCTTTGAGGCAGGGAATATGCTTTTTTAAACATGGGGTGCATATTGCTTTAAATTGGAATTTCTTTGTACACTACAATAAAATAAGTTTTAAGATAGATTTTAAAGTACATGATTGTGACTAATGTACAGGACTGAAGTATAGTTGAAAGATTGGAGGTTTTATTTCTGGAAAAAATGCAATATAGTTTTTCCTCAGTCCATCTGTGGGGTTTTATTTTCTTTACAGTTTTAAATACTGGAATAAATTCACTTTAGCTTTTTAAAGCAATATTTTACACTTACACATTATCCATCTGCTAGACTTGTCATCAGTATAATAGTCTCTGTCCCCTTCTGCATTCCAACACAGTAGCTAAACATTCATAAGGTGAAGGGCATACAGAAGAGCACAGTGGCATTAAGTATTCCTAAGCTACTGATCACGGTTGCTAATGTGGGCAATTACTGAATATGGTCAACCTTGTGAAAGAGTGGCCTTCCTTTTATCAGGTATAATATCCATAAAGTCTTCATTCTTACTTTGTAATCTGGAGATGAATTGAAATTAGAAATCCAGTCACTTGCACTTTTAGCTTAGGTGCAAAAATACAGGAGCAAATTTTTCCTCAGCTCTTGTGAAAATGTACAGTATTCCTTCTTCACCTCACCTTCTTTCCTAGACTACTTTATAAAACAAACTCAGCCAATGAGATTTAAAAATAAAGCTTTGTTTGTATTATTTAATAAGCTCAAACTTTTAATTAAACAATAGCAATACTACAGTAATTAATTATCTTATTTGATATTTTGTAGTGACTCTTCTGAGGTTGGAGCTCTTGCACAATAAAATTAGTTACCAAAACATAAGCTGAATGGTAAGTTACATCTGAAAAGCCATTGACTGAAAAAAAATCAATCTTAAAAAGAAACTAAACATATTCAAGTATCTCTATCACTTGTCAGAGAGAGTGAGACTATTTTTCCACTTGGTATAATGTGCTTTTTCTTCTGCTCTGTATTTGGCAGGGGCTCTCACTTCCAAGATAAGTCCGAACAACTATCTTCTGTCTTTGCTCCTAAATGCTCAGGGGAGGATCCCATGGAGATTTGCCATTAATGGATGTTTTGACAGATCTCTAAGGCAGTGAACACTTGCCTGTTCCAGATGATATTCTGGAAGAATGGATTTGAATTTATTTGCGGGAATGCAAAATGGTTCTCTATTATGGATGTTAGGACAAGATATATGTTTGGTCAGAGGATTTGACTGAATGTGTTTCAGTATCTACATAGAATATGAAATAAGAGATGAAGTATATGAGCAGACATTAGACAAGTTTCATATAACATGTTTACTATAGTGATATACAACTTTATAACTTAGTAAGAGGGAGATATACATTTAATATCAATCACCATCTCACCATTTCTACCTGTATGTAATAGAATAATACTTGAAATTCTAGACAAGTGCTCCTTGCAACTATCTCTGAATTAATAAAGTGAAAAGTAAGTCCATCACAGATATTTCATAGCACACCCCAAGTACTACCCCAGGGGATGCTCTAGTAGCTGTCTTTCCCAATGTGATTTTTGCCCAGACAGACTTTGTCTTATCCATTCCATCACATCATATTTCTTTACAGTCTACCTCATCATTGATATACAATGCTACTCCACTACCTTTACCTTTATTTCTGTCTTTCCTAAACAGCACATACCTTTCAATACTTATACTCCAATCATGACTTCTATTCCACCATGTTTCTGTTATCCCTGTAATATCTGGTTTCACTTCTTGCACCGATAGCTCTAGATCCTCCATTTTGTTGACTAGGCTCCTCACATTGGTGTACAAACATCTTAATTTTTGCTGTTTGGCTTTGCTCACATTATTTTCCTGATTAGGCACAGACATTCTACTGCCATTATTGCCTGTTAGACTGGTATCTACACTACTCTTCCTTCTTATGTCCATTCTCCTAACCACAGCTGTATCCTTTCTTGCTTCGTTTTCTTCCCTCGCAGTGTTAACATCCGGCATGGACATTGCCTGGACATCTCCTAACCATTTGTCCCAAATTCCTTGTTTAAAGCTCTCTTAATCAGTTATGCCAGCATCCATACAAGAAGTCTATTTCCCTCCCTACTTAGGTCCAGTTCTCTGTCCATGAATGCCTCCCAGTGGCCATACATCCCTTTAGGATCCTCTTCAGCCTCAGGTCCACATCCTGTAACTTAGCACCCAGAAGACAGCTCACCTTCTGTTCTCTGGATCAGCTCTGGTTACAGGTTTGTCTATTCTTCTCAGTAAGGAGTCCGCAATCTTGTACATCTGCCTTTTCCAGGCGATGGTGCAATTCTCCAGTCAATTCCCTGTTCCCTCTGGCTGCAAGTCCTTTTGATTCCTATTCTCCCTTGTAAGCCTCCGCAATCCATACTGTATTCTCCTAGGGCTCATATTTGGTGTTATCTCCATTGACTCTGCCCCTCTTCCTATAGGACTAACTGCTATTCTCTTCTTCCTTGCCTCCACACCTTCAGCGACCACCTTCTGTGCCTCTTCCTCATTTTCAAACTCCACAAACCTGTTCCTGAGCTCTATTTCTCCTTCACTAGCTCACTTTTCCTCTGCCTGGTTCTCTTAGGGTAGTCTATACTACCCACTAGATCGGCAGGTAGTGGTCAGTGTATTAGGGATCGATTTATCACATCTTGTCCAGATGCAATAAATCAATTCTCAAATGAGTTCCCCATCAACTCTGGAACTCCATCTCAGCAAGAGGAGGAAGCGGAGTCTATGAGGGAGTGGCCATGAGGATGGCCAAGTAAGTTGACCTAAAATACTTTGACTTCAACTACGCTATTTCCTTTTCCCCAGAGCTTTTCTCTTTAGCCTCCTCATGTCTTTGCTCCATCATCTGTTTGAACCCCCTTCTATACTCAACCAGAGTTTCCACCTGCATCTCCAGTCCTCAGATCTTTTCTTCCATCAGCGCTATCAGGGGGCAGTTCATGCAGATGAAGCTCTTTTCAGGTACCCCCTCCAGGATCATGTACATACCATGGCTTCCACATCCAGTCATCTTCATTGTGTACTCCACTGCTTGGGTCACTACCACTGCTGTCTCTGCATCTGTTGTAGCCTTCCCCCTAAGTCCTGTTAGTCTGCAAAACACAAACCAAACCAAAACACCATCACCAACAGCAAAACAAACCTGCATGAGCACCACAGCACTGCCAAAACACCACAAACTCCCTTCACTAGCCTCTCTCTTCCTGTGCCTAGTTCTCCTAGTTTTTCCCCAAACTCCCCTTACAAACTCCCACTCAAACTTCCCTGTTTACAGCTGTTTGCTGGTTCCTCTGCTGCTGCCTGGCTGGCTGGCTATCTTTATCGTACCCATAATCAGAGAAGCCCCACCCCCTAATCAGGGCTCAGCTTCTCTCCCATCACACTGCCCCTACCAGCCTCTGCAAATGCCCTCTCCTCCAACAGAGTAGAACTCTCACTCAAACTTCTCTTTACAGCTCTGTTTGCTGGATCCTGTGTAATGTAAGCTGCATGGCCTCCTTTAAACTAAAAGATATTCCATACAGCTATAAAAAACAATATTGCAGTTGGGTTAGTGAGAGTAAATGTTTTTTAGATGAGAGTTCAATGATTATATCATTTAATAGTCATTTAATCATCTCTTATATGTTAAATCCAAAGAATGGAAACACTAATAATGCGAGAAAATATGATTGCTTCAGAATACTGGGCAATGGAGAGTCCTAGTCAACTAGACAAGGGTGATGTAAAAGGCTAAAAGATTGAAATTCTTCAATAAAGCAGGTGATGATATACTCAGTATCTTTTAGCACTAACAGTTCGTATACATTTACAGAAACACACTGTTGTAAAAACAAAACCAGTACTCAATGCAGTAAAAAAAGAATGAAATGCACTATGACCTAAGTTTATCAAAGCACTTAACACAAGCTTAAGTACCACTGACTTCAAACAACCCTATGTGCCCATTAATCAATATGCATAAATTCCTTGGTGAGAACTAAATATGTGCAAGTCATTTCATTAAGGTAGAAGAAATGATATATACCTCCTTTGTAAAATGTAAGAGCTACAAGTGTAATGCACTATTCAAGTTAGTTGTTATTACCATAGATGTGCTTTGCTGTGTTGAGACCTATATTAAGTATTACTAGGATAAGCAGAAAAGTTTTGTGTGAGCTCAGTTCTATGCATCTGAACAAAGCATATTCAAAGTAAGTGGTAAAATTCTAGAGTATTAATTCATCAGCTAATGTATATGCTTTGTGGATGTGCTGAAAGATGGACTAAGGCCTTTAATGCAATCTAAGTACATATACATTGGCTGACAAAAAAACACAGTGCAGCACCTTCAAACTCATTATTTAGACTTAGTAGCTATTAACATTAATATTTATGTTTATAACCCTTTCAGCATTCAGCTTATTTGTAAGAACTCATTTATCTTACAGCTCATATAAGCTGTGCTCAGAATAAACATATAAGTACTAAACAAACTGCTACCAATGGAACAATTTGGGTTATGGTACTACGCAACATGAATGAGGGTGGGAGAATTAAACCCCTGGGGTACTCCAAGAATGAAGGCCAATATATGTAGCTATCTATTTTCTTGGTCACAAATCATCATCCAAAAACCTACCCAACCCTTATCCTTACCCCCATAATATTTCTCATTTTTCTATCTGAGTCTAATGCAAGATGTCCTTGAATTTCTAAAAAACCAACGAGGAGTCCTTGTAGCTCTGAAACTTGAATTTCTAAGGGAGCCACAACAGCTAATTTCACTTCTGTATAACTCAGTGACTTAAACAAAAGCACAATACTTTATTAAAAAATGGAGGATGTAGGACTGTTTTCATGATGTTAGTACGTAACTTTGCCAGTAGTAAACTTTAATATGCCTCAGAGTATTAGCTTACTGAAATATGAAGACAGTTTAACTTCATAATAATCTTTTCATTCACATATAGTTTTTATTGCCTGCTTTCCACTGTGCCATTTGGTTAAATAATTGTGGTTGGGGTTGATTTTAATTGGGTTATTGGCATATAGAATTGGTTGAATATTAGACTATAGTAGCATTTAAATACTTTATTTGAATATTATTCAGTGAACAATGTGAATGTGAAGGAAATGGATTCCATACCGTGTAGAGTCAAGCACAGGAGTTTATTACGCACAGCACTGGTGGAGTGGCACTTTGCTTATTAGACTCAGAGACACTGCAGAACAATTAATTATAATAGATTATATATGGAGCTTGTTGGGTGGAGAGAAGAAATGGGGATGATTCTTTCATTGCCCCGGGATAGGTTCTAGCAGCAAGAAAAGATAAGCACAATAAGGTCTAAAATATTACATAATGGCTCCGCCTATGGCCCAAATTAACATATTTCTGACACACCCATAATTACCCCCAAAATATGTCACTATGTCTATTAAAGTGTGTATCTTAAATTTTAATTTTGGGGTCCAGGGCAATGAGGTAATTTAAATTCCTGGAGGTTTAAAGCAAGAAGGCAGTAATTAGTGCTTAATAATAACACTTGTTTATAAGTTTACCCTTGCATTTCTGTGCGCTAGGATTAGCATTCATTTGTGCGAGGAGGGTGTCGTGACTCATGTTAATCATATTAGGCCTCTCCCTAAACTCTGTCTGGGATCAGAGGGGTATTGTACCACTATCTCCTCCCTGCATTAGGGAGTTAACTTTGAGGGCGTTCTCAGCACTTCATGTGTCTATAACTTGTGATAAGGACACCTTATTACATTCAGAGTTATGCTGACTCTGCTAACTGCCTTGAAACACACACAAGGTTACCTGTTTTCCCCAGTTTTCTCTTAGGCATATATTGTTTTTTATTAGCTATCCCTAATGCCCAGGCCAAACTATGGACTCTAGGCCTATATGAAAAGTTCTTAACAGAAACTGCAGTTAAGATCTTACATCCACAGCAAACGGATTTTGGCCCTTCAACTGACAATTAGTATCTGGCCTGTTCCAGTGCCATTTGAGCTGCTAAATGGATTTCACTATTTATGACATATTGGTCTTGCACCACTGTAACTGGCATCAGAATCTTCCTTGTGCATCTGTGCTACAAATGTTATAACATTTGTGTTTACATGCTGAATATTCTAATTACAAATTTTCAGTTTAAAAATTAACCCCCTAAGTAATGCTTTTGCAGCCAGGAGTTGGAAGCTGACATGGCCAATATTCTATTTCCACAAGCAAACTGACATGAAATCAGAATATCAAAGGGAAACTGTTCAGCTGGACTCAGGTCAACTTGCTGGAGCTGACTGGACCATCTTGCTACACACCAGAATGCTTGGGGACAGGGACTGTGCCTCCAGGAGCTATCCATGAAGTTATGCAGCTTCCCTCCACAGTCTGTTCAGGCCAGTAGCTAAATGCCACAATTTACTCCTTGAGGTCACACATTTCTTTCCTAATGGGAAAACAACATTCTCCTGAAATCCCAAGTTCTTTAACTGCTTGGAAGTTTGGTTAATAGCAAGATGTTATCAGAGATCCATAGAGTAGCACTTTCTAATATGTTGAAAACTTTTATTGACACCAGCGGGAGAGCAGATCTTTGGAATCAAAATCCACTTCCCTTTAGATCTGACAGTTGATTTTTTTGAGCTGAGGTTGTAACATTTCTCCAGTATCTTGGGGTGAATAATATTGTTAGGAAGGGGAAAATAGAAAAACTGGCACTCACACTTGTTTTAATTTTTGTGGAATTATTTCTATAGTATTTTAAATATGAAACAGTAGCATACGGTGCTAGACCTCAGCCATGGAGCAGAATTATAGGCCTGGATTTCTCCAAAGTTAAAACAGGTTGAGATAGAATTGTGTACATAATCAGTCCAGAATTCCATCTATTAGAGATCCTGTCTCTGATGGTCATACATACCAGATGTTTTAGAAGAAGGTGTGAGAAACCTCCTAATGGACAATAATGGAATAATTTGCTAATAGAAGTAGGTTTATTCCAGTGCCTGTCAGTGAATGTATGACTTATGCCCTGAAGCATACAGGTTTACATTCTTTTACATATTTATTATGCCATTTCTGAGATAACTGTAGATGCTATTTTTATTCATATAAATTTCTAATCTTTGTTTTAATTCTGCTAAATTTCAACATACTTTTAAAATATAAAGATGAATACATTTCCTCCTATAACGTCACCTGTTTTTAATGTAATCCTAATACAAATGTTGTTATAGAATACTATTGTTGTAAAACTTTTACAAACATTTGTACTCTATTATTTATATAACAGGTATTATATTTTTAAGGGACACTTCAGAGTAATTCAGCATTAACTTTAATGCTGAAATCAAAGTACAGGACTTTGACTAGGTCTGTGAGATTCCAGGACTATAGCTAAAGAGCTGGGGAAAGTCCAACAACTGGAAGGGACCGCAAGATCTCATCCACGCCTCTGCACCAAGGCAGGACCAAATAAACATAGACGTTCCCCTGATAGTTGTTTGTCTAACCTGTTCTTAAAAACCTCCAAGGCTGAAGATTCCATAGCCTCTCTTTGGAAGTCTATTCCAGAGCTCAACTACATATATCAGAAGTGGGCAAACTACAGCCCACGGGTCACATCCGGCCCATGGGACCATCCTGCCTGGACCTTGAGCTCCCGGCTGGGGAGGCTAGCCCCCGGCCCCTACTCTGCAGTCCTCACACCCCTGGAGCCTCACTTTGTGCTGCTCCTGCCTGGCAGTATGGTGGGGTGGCTGGCTCTGGTGGGTGACAGGGCTGTGAGCTCCTGCCACTCTGAGCAGCACTGTAAGGGGGCAGGGAATGGAGGGCAGTCAAGGGACAGGGAGCAGGGGGTGGTTGGGTGTGGGGGTCAGGGAATGGGAAGCAGGGGGTGATTGGATGGGGTGGAGGGTTGGGAGGGTCAGGGGATGGGGATTCCAGAGGGCGGTTAGGGGTGAAGGGTGTGGATAGGGATTGGGACAGGCGGGGTTGGATAGGTGTGGGAGTTCAAGGGGGCCTGTCAGGGGACGGGGTGTGTGGATAGGGGTTGGGGAAGTCAGAGGACAGAAAGTGGTGGGGTTAGATGGGGGCAGAGTCTCAGGGGGAAGTTAGGGGCAGGAGTCCTGGGAGGGGGCAGTCAGGGGAAAAGGAACAGGGGAAGGGGTTTGGATGGGTTGGAAGTTCTGATGGGGGGCAGTCAGGGGGTGGGAAGTGGAAGAGGATGGAAATTCCATAACATTTCACAACCCCGATGTGGCTCTCAGGCCAAAAAGTTTCCCCATCCCTGACTTATATGGTTAGAAAGTGTTTCCTAATATCTAACTAAATCTCTCTTGTTTCAGACTAAGTCCATTATTTCTTGTCTTACCTGCAGGGGACATAGAGGATAATTGGTCACAATGCTCTTTAGAACAGCCCTTAACCCTATCATCAGGTCTCCCTTTATTCTTTTTTTTCTCAAGACTACACATTGCTAGTTTATTAAACCTTTCCTCAAACGTAATGTTTTCTAACTGTTTTACCATTTTTGTTGCTCTCCCAACTCCATCCAATTTTTCCACTCCTTCCTGGATGTGTGATGCCCAGAATTGGACACAGAACTCCAGCTGATGCCTCACCAGTGCCAAGAATAGTGGGTCAATTACTTCCCATGTCTTCCATACAACATTACTATTAATATACCCAAGAGTGATAAAAGCTTTTTTCACAACTGCACCACATTGTTGACTCATATTCAATTTGCAATCCACAATAACCCTCGGCTCTTTTTTTTCAGCATTACTAGCACCTAACCACTTATTTCCCTTTTTGTAGTTGGGCATTTGATTTTTCCTTCCCAACTGTAGTACTTTGCCCTTGTTTTTACTGAATTTCATATTGTTGATTTCAGACAAATTCTTTAGTTTGTCAAGGTTTTATCTTGCAATTGTGAATAATGATGGTTCGGACTTAGGCAAATTTGGAAAGAAATGAACATTTATGTAGAATGCAGAGCTGACTTATTGAGCCAGTTATTCCTTTTGTAACAGCTTTTCTATTATTTTGGAGGTTTGAGCTTGGCTAAGAGCTTCTACTGGAACAGTCTACAGGAACAGTAATGAAGTCATAATAATTGTACTGGCAACTTTGCAGTCAATTGCTCTGGAAATTAATATATTCTCTCAGAGAAATGACAGATGGGTGGTGGAGGGAACAAGTCCACACTTACATACTGATCCTTACAAGACTAGCCCATCCCTAAGTGGATGGCACTTGGGGAACTATCTAATTTCTAAAGCTTTCTTGAAGCCATAGGAGAAAGCTGTATTGCCAAGGAGAGAGGATATCAAAAGTTAGGAATCTTGGCTGGAAAGTGTTCAACTCTCCCTGTGTCCTGAACCCACCCATTCCCTTTCTGGTGTGGTCTACTTCCTCTTGCTACTTGTCCCAGGCCACTGAAGCAGGTGAGTAAGGACAGTGATAGAGTCTGCAGGTTTCATCACTGTGGTGAACATAGCTGCAAAACAAAAAGATGAGTTTGACTGGCCTACATTCTACTCATTCTGTGAACTATCCCTTTAAATGCAGAACAACCCAGGCTGACGCTGGAGCAGCAATAAGGTAACTGCAATTTGGCCTTTCAGTTCAGCTGAAGAAAACTAGCCTCTGTTTTCTATCTCTTGCCTTCTCTCTCAGGTTCAGTCTTTATTTACTTAATTTTAAATAAAAGCAATCCAGAGTGAAAAGAACAAGTAGAAGCTGCAAAAGACAGAATAGATCCCAGAGTGGCTTCACTGCGAACTGGAAACAGGCACATTGCAACAGACGTGCCATGACTGCCATCTTCCAGCACATAATAGATAAGGGAAAGACGTAAGTACATTGGAAGGAGGCAAGAGTATATGTAACCCACACTGTGCATGTTTGTAAGTAAAAAAAAGTCTTTTAGTTCATGCTGTCGAGACTTATGCATTAAGCTCCAGAACCCCAGGTTCAATCCCACCCAACTACGACTGGGGTCTGTCCATGCTACATATAGCTGAGGCTCCAATGTTTCAGCAGACAACACTGAAGATTAGGATATTTGTTCTCAGTGCTCTTAGGGTTAATATTCTCAACCACTAGAAGACATCGGGAAAGATATGAAAAACAAAATACGCAAGATATGTAAATGGCTCCCATTCCCAAGGTATGAGACCACCTTACAATTGGTCATGTACTTCTCTTTCACAATTCCCCAGTTAGATAGGGAAATGCTATATCTTCATTTTACAGATGAGGAACTGAGGCACAAGGAGGCTAAGTGACTTTCACAAGGTCACACTGCAAGTCTGTGACACAGCAGGGATTTCAGTCCATGGCCCCAGTGTCGTAAGCTAGCATGCTAGCCCTTGCACAATCTTTCCTCTCTAAAGAAAACAATGTATAAAATAATAAAAGCATTCAATTATTTCTAGGTTATTTCAGAAAAACCTTTGTTGTTATGAAAGTCTGTTTTTCAGGTATCATTCCATGTGTTCTAGCAAAAATAAAACAGAGCATACAGTTATAAACTAACATGAATATCAGTTGTCCCCGAACACGCTTCATGTATGACATCTGCTGCGCAAGAGCACACATCATGCTCTTTGCTACCCTTTACTATTTTTTAAAGTAAAGTTAATCAAATGGATATAGGGGACATTAACTTTTTCAGTTCTATTGAAGCACCTGGTGGAGACATAAGTGAGTAAGGGAGAATGAGTCCCAATAGACTGCTGCTGTTTGCTGTTATGTGAACGTCATGGATAAGTCAGAGCCATTACGAACATATAATAATGCTTCAGTTTCATAACGAGGAAAGTTGCTGGCTAAAAATAGTAGATTTAATATAAATGTAGTGACAAAGCTCCAAGTTTGTATTTGTGGGTCCTGCGCTTCCTGGCAGATTTAGGGGCCTCAGAAACTCATCTAGGCCCCAGAGTGACCTCCCTTTCTCAGTATAATTGGCAAGAGTCACCATCTAGTGAGTTACCTTCATCACAGGCCAGTATGGAAGGTGGAAAATGTGGGGGGAGGAGCCCGAGCCCGCCCTCTACTCCAGGCTCCAGCCCAGGGACCCTAATAGTATCAGCTAAGATGGCTGACCTTTTATCCACAAAACACAATTCAATTCCCTGGGCTACTGCTGTGGGGAAGTCCCTGCTTCTTCAGACCCCACTTCACCCTTACCTCAGGGCCTCCTTTCTTCTGGATGATATGTTGTCCACTACTCAGTCTCACCAACAGCACAACTTCCTCTCACAGCTCCTGACACCCACCGCCCACCTGACTAACTGGGAGGTTTTTATCTGGATTCAGCCAGTCCCTGATTGGCTTCAGGTGTCCCAATCAGGCTAGCTGTTTCTACTCCTTTCTAGAAGGTTCTTAATTGGCCCCAGCTGTCTTGATTGGCCTGGGGTAGCCTTTGTTTGGCTATCCAGGGAACAAGGACCTGCACATCCTGAGGCTGATATACCTGCCTTCCAGCACTCTCCTATACCCTTCTGGTCTAACTCCGTCAATATAAATGAATGACCTGGCCTCTTTCCGATACTTCCTTTGTCAATAGAGAATCATTTTGATTCACTGCTTTTATAGAGGTTGAATTGTTGGCAAGTAGAGCAAGGCTAACACGAGTGATAATGCTTAAATTGGATTTGTAATTTGTTTCAACAGATATACTGTAGCTGTTTGGGAGGCTCAAATGATTGATTCCTTGTGATCAAATTAGAGATTAACTAGTTACTGTACTTCCTGGAAGACACTGTTTATGTCATATGTCTGAAGATGGGATTAGGATTTATGATGTGATGACAAACATTAAGAGCACACATGAATGTGCTGAGAGAAGGAGATGCTAGAAGACAATGAGCTAGTGTCAGAGGTCTTTTGGCATGCAGCACCCTGAGTGGAGTCTTGTAAAAAAACTTCACACGTCAGCTATTCCAAAGGCAACTTTTACTGTGATATCTGAGTGCCAATAAATAAATGAACAAACAAAATTTAATTTCCCTTTAGAAATTAAACTAAACTAGTACTAAAGATTAGTTATTTAATTTACAGTAATTGTGGTTCTTAGAGATGTTGTAGTCTGTGTGGATCCCACTGTAGGTGTCCACGATCTTCATCTGTACAAGACTAGATGTTCTTGACCAGCAGTGTCCATCAGGACTGGACATGTGGCCTATGCTTTCTCATGTTACAATATGGGGTCATTAAAGGCAGGATGGTCACCACACTTTCTCAGTTCTCTCATTTCAAAGTCTGTTTTGCTGAGCATCCAGAAAGTAAGGATGAAGGGTGAGTCACAGGATGCGCACTGACTACAATATCTCAAAGGACCACAGTTATTGCACTCTGCTGTCATGAGGAAGCTTTGTGAGGAAGGGGCTCATCTGTTGTCAGGCAGGCATGCTTGGCCAGGAGGGCCTGGAAGTTAGCTTCTTCTTTCATCACTGTGTTGTAGCAATGCTGAAGAGTATGACTTCTGCTCAAACGGGTCAAGGTCTTTTTCCTTTAGAGTTCTTTTGTTTGATCTTGACTTTTCTTGTATGGCTGAAACAGCTCAGAAGGCAGGGTTGGAGGGGTTGTAAAAGTACTCAAACCCTGAACTGAATATCTGGCAACCTCTTCTTGGTTGGTTTTGTAATGTCTGGTATTTTCCACAGAGATTTTGCAAAGACTATCAATCCCTAATTAATGAAAAGGGTGATTGTGGCAGAACAGAAGCTGACAGGATGTTTAACAGCTTGTGGGACTTCACTGGGATGACCAAAGTCTCAGGGCATGTCTACACTTGTAAAGTTATAGCGCTCGCAGTTACACCGCTGCTCAGAGAGCACCAAAGGAAAACCACTGTTGTGTTCACACTGACAGCCGCCTGCGTAATAGAGTGTTCACACTTGTGGCACTATTCAGACCAGTGCACTCTGGGCAGCTATCCTACAGAGATCTCTTTCTCTTTTGCCACTAAGACTTGTGGGAAGGCAGAAGGGTCATGGAGCATCCGGGGTCCTGTCCCAATGGCCCGTGAGGCATTGCTTCACAACTCAGAAATCCCTGTGCTTCTGACTGCATTTGGTGCCATCTTTCAATGGTCTGTGTACTGTTCACCCTTGCCTGCCTCTTTTTGGCTGCGGCACTGAATCTCCGAGCTGTTGACAAGAATGCTGTTCACGCTGACCGACATGTCACAAGTGGCAGTGAAGTTATTCTTTAAACTACAAAGACAAGAGGAATGTGACTTGATCTCACCACACATAGTAGCTATGACACGAGAATGTTTGTGACATTCAGGTAGGTGCTAACCACTGTGGAACGCTGCTTTTGAGCTCAGGAAACAAGCACTGATATACATCTGGGATGACAAGCAGTGGCTGCAGAACTTTCACATGAGGAAAGCCACATTCATGGGACTGTGTGATGAGCTCCCACCAGCCCTGCGGCACAGGGAGATGAGAATGAGAGCTGCCCTGTCACTGGAGAAGTGCGTGATTATTGCACTTTGTCTACTCCAGACTGCTACCAATCCATTGCTAACCAGTTCTGAGTAGAAAAGTTGACCATTGGAGTCATGTTGATGCAAGTGTGCAGGGCCCTTAATCCCACTCCAGCTCCAGGTAAAGAAGATGGTGTAGCATAAAGGGGCAATAAAAGCCAGACTACAGCTAGGGAAGAATTCTCCTGTTGCAAAAATTGAGGAAGAGTGCCACTGACTGACTGCCAGGTGTTCCCACACAAACCCTGGTGTAGAGAATGTACAGGGGATGGGACTGGAGGTTGAGCATCATTATTTAGTACATTAGAAATTCTGGGCAGAGCTGGCTGTCAGAACTCCAGGCCTGTCTAAATTACACTGGGGTTCACCCTGGCCCCTGGAGCAGCTGAGAATCAGGAGGGTGCAAAAGTGGATTAAGCCACCATTACCCCTGCCTCTGGGCTGGGAACTAGTGTTCAGAGCACAAGTCAGGCCTAGCATCGGAGGAAGAGGTCAGAGTCTCACTGCCAGAACCCATAGTTGAGGGAGAGGCAAAGCCAGGTATCAAAGGCAAGGGTATAAAGATTTTCTTGTCAAGGCTACAAGTGTACATGTATAGGAATTGTAGATAATACAAAATAACATGCTTCCAATACCCACACCTGAAAAGTTAATATCTAATATAGACTACATTTATATATAACTCATACAAATATCTAATGATCTAAATTATTTTTTAAAAATATGCTGTGCTGTGAATAGTGTTTCAAATACATTATCAACATGACCAAAATGCTATCCTTTATACCATGCACAATTCAATAAGATATCAGCTCAAAACACAAAATTTGGACTTGCATCAGGATTACAAATACTCATAGTTCAAGCATATTCAGATTCACTGGGTTGGTTCACCCAATTATAAAGACAGGTGTAATTTGCAAAATTCAGAACAGGATCTTTTTTTGGATTTTAACCACCTATAAGTTTGATCTGTTCACTCCATCACAGACTGCTTCTTCTCTGGTTAGGGCTATGGGTGTAGGAATTCCAATTTCTGCGATGGGTAGTCCACAGTTACTTCTCTACAAGTACACCATAAAAATCAAAATGTATTATCACCTGTTTGGCTTGTCATCTTGATAGTTATACTTGACGGTTACCTAGTGAAGTATGATGCATAGAATAATAGAACAATAGAGCAGAAGGGATCTCAAGGATCATCTAGTCTAACCCCCTGCCAAGATGCATGATTTGTTGTGTTTAAACCATCTAAGCATATAGCTATCTACACCTCTTTGAAAATCTCCGGTAAAGGAGATTCTACAACTTCCCTAGGAAGTTCCATTCTCCTACTCTTCTTGCAGTTAGAAAGTTTTCCCTGAGATTTAGTCTAAATCTGCTAAATTGTAGTTTGAACCCATTGCATCTCGCCCTGTCCTCTATGGCAAAAGAGAACTTCTCTCCATCCTTTTTATAGCAGCCTTTCAAATATCTAAGGATTGTTATCATATCCAACTCCTTAATATCCTCTTTTCCAGACTAAATATACCCAGTTCCTTCAGCCTTTGCTCATATGGATTGCATTGCACCCCACTGATCATTGTTGTCACTCACCTTTGGATCATTTCTAGTTTCTCTATATCCTTTTTATAAAGTGGTAACCAAAACTGGACACTGTACTCCAGCTGTTAACCAGAGCTAACCAGCTCTAACTAGAGAGGTTCTATTACCTCCATGACTTGCACGCTATACCTCTGGTAATGCAACCCAAAATTGCAAATTTTTTTGCAACAGCAGCACATTGTTAACTCTTTTTGAGGTTGTGATCCACCACAATACTCATATCTTTCTCACTAGTGCCGCTGCTGCCAAGCCAGTTATCCCCCATTCTGTATTTGTACATTTGTTTTTAATTCCCTTAGTGCAGGACCTTACATTTGTCTTTGTTGAATTTCATTTTGTTTATAGCCCAGTTCTCCAGTTTATTTATATCCATTTGAATATTAGTTCTGTCCTCCAAAGTGTTTTCAATCACTCCATTCAGAATGGGGTAAACCAATAGCATATTAACTTGGGATCCACACTATTCTCCTACTAACTATCCAAAGGTTGCAGTAAAAATTGAATGTTATTGTATATTGAATTATTTGAGAAATAATCTGTGACCATGTGAAGACAGACTAGAATGTAATACATATGCACAGGGAGGTAGAATTAAAGATGCACATTCATCCTTAACATTCACATTTCTTGACTTTGAATTAATAAGATTAATATTTATTCATGCAAGTTTTAGAGTTAGTTTAAAGTCAGAACAAACAATTATGAAAAAAGAGGTTTCCCCATGCATGACTGATGAAGACATAGATTGTTCATACAACACAGCAGGACCAGCTAGCACTGACAGATTTTTAGAGTAATTCATCATTATGGGTAGACGTTACAGAATATTCAAACAATTTCAACAAATTTTACAATACTGATTATCTAATTAAACAGGACAGTCACACCAATTATAAATCCTACATTCACCCTAGGAGCATAATTATTTTTAAACTATTAGCTTGACTTTACACCTTTGACTGTAGTGTTGAAAGTCCTTAAATTAATTTTTACTTGCTAATTAGTCATTGTGGAGTGAATGTGGCCTTCATTAATGGTTTTATCTCTGATATTAACTACTATGTGTGTATGTAATGCCAGCGGTATAGTACCACATACTTTTTGTAAGTTTCAAAATATAGGGTCTATCTTCCCTGCAAAGTTAACTCAGGCTCTTATTTGGATATTGTCCATAATCCAGCTCCTGTTGAATTTAATGGTACTTGTCACATCCTGAAGTACAATCCAGACCAGTGATGGGCTGTCTCATCACCTGCCCTGTAAACATGAGTACCTTAAAATGATCTGTTGCTCCCTTGTCTGCTCTCAGCCAGCATACAAGTATGCACTGAATGTCCATGTGATATGCAGCCCTTGACCAGCAGCTCTAACTCTAGCAGCCAGCTTGTTACACTAAAGCCACACTCTGACCTCCACCAGCCTTGGTTACACCTTTCAGGATGACCCCAATACCCTACAGTTGGAAATTGTCCCGAGACCCCGTGCTTTGCAATGTCCATCCCTCTCCTGGGCCATTCAGTTTAATTTACTTCTCTAAAGAGACAAACTTCTCAGTGTATCATGTAAACTGGGGTTAACAATCACTTCAATTCAAAAACAGCACTGGACTGGTTTAGATTGGAATAAAGCAATTTATTAATAAAGGGAGCAGGATTTTAAGTGACTTCAGGTACAAAGGATAGAGCTAGAACTGGTTACAAATGAGTGAAAAATAATTTCTGGTGCCTGACTTAAAACAACTTACTTTTCATACCTTTTCAGCAAGATGACTGACACCCTCTCCCAACTTGGTTAGGATCTCCCATAAAGCCCAAAGTGCATGGTTCCTTTGTCTTCTTAGGTGAAAAATTAGATGGGTTCTTTGCTCCTCTCTTTTATTGTCCAGTAAAACTTTGAAATGTATTCTTCTGAAGGTTAACCTCCAAAAGTAAGTTCGAGGAAGGAGTTAGAGTCTCTTGGTGAATTAAGTTCCATGCTGGTTTATTCACCATTGTTGTTTGCTAAAATGAAAACAAAAATCTATCCTTTTCCTGTCAAATGCAAATGAATGGCTGCTCAACTTGTCATTGCTATTTGAATCTGATGACACCTGGCTGGATCTTGTGACCTGTCCTTTGTCTATGGGACTACTGTTTACCCACTCTCCAGACTTTCCTGGTAAATACATTTCAGTTCCATATTTCCTTCATATATGTACAGTCCCTTCAGTTTTTACTGTATATTCACCTCACAATAATGATCTGTGTTCTTTATTTCCCAATGATAATTTACATGACATATCAGATACAGTTTATGACATTAATGAATTGTGGCACACTGAACTTGTCAGTTCAACTGAAACTCACTACCAGATATCAGCGAGCCTCTTTCACTGGGATGCTGTTTGGGTCACTGTGCTTTATATGCAGACTAGGGGCCATCCTGGAGTATAGACTAAAGCACCTACAAGGCTTTTATTCCATCTGGTAATCTAATCACTTTGCAGTGAGGATGCAGACTAAACCATTCAAGTGCTGAAAGTCCTGCAGTCCCTTCCCACAGTTCTCCTTGTGCACCCAGAAAAATAGAGACGTTGTCCCACAACTCACTGGAAGAAAATCATAAAGCAGATCATATAGCCAAGGGATATGCCCCTAAATTCCATAGCAAGACATACAAGTGGATGTGACATTAGAGAGGACATAGTAACTTAGGTGTAGATTTGTAGCATGGCTGCTCATACCCGACCAACTGTGTTAACTGTGCAGTGAAGACAAGTCTCATTTTGTTTCTGAAAATGATGATTGATGGTCTCTTGAGCCAGTTAACTTAAGTCATTTGCTATTAGGCAACCCTTAGAAACTCAGAGAAACTTTGACTTTGGAACGCTTCCCGTAATAAAAATCTGTTGGCTCCAGTGTTAGAAATTACCTTTTTCAGACATTACCAATATTACAACTGATCTGGCTTGCTGATTTGGTAATTCTTTGGTGCAAATAGTAAGTGGACAATATGTACCCAGTGGTTTATGTTCTACATACCATTAATAAGCCACTGGTGTTTTTAGATAATGCGCAATTGTCTAGCATCATTTCTCTCCCTCCCTCTCGTACTGTCACCTTCTTCTTCTCTTCCATCTGCTAAAGCATATATATGCACATACTATATACAAATGTTTAAAAGCAAATGTTTTGCAAAGACAGCAATTTGAACAAAAAAATGCATCATAAAGCCCCGATTTTTTTTCTAAAAAGGTTTATCATGATTATCAAAACATAATTTTCTGATCCTAAAATAGACTTTTTGTAACATATTCCAGAAAAAAAATACTCACTAAATGTACCTGATTTTATGCACTTTAATTCCCAATGGCATTAACACTCATTTATATTTATAATGTTACAAACTGTACCATCTGTTTCACTAATAGTAGAAGGCCAGCTAACTGTGGTCATAATGATTCATTTTTTAATAAAAATCATTTCTAGTTAATTATAATGTGAAGTGTCGCCTGGAAATAGAGCAGTTATTTGACTGGTATTTTTAATGCAGGTAAACCTGAAATACCATATTTTTGTCTTAAATTTTGCTGAAAAAAAGCACAATATGAACCAAAAGTAGCATTTATCATTTAATAAACCAAACACAAAAATACATAAAAATCTAAACAAAAATCAAGCTTCAAAAGATGAACTGTTTTACCTTCATGCCAACATAGAGTAACCTCTGCTACCAATGTCTCTCATTACCTCTCTACTGATGACTCCTACGTCTAACTGTCTAACTCTCTCCTGATATCAGTGTCGCCTCTGTTCTTGTCTCTCCAATATCTTCTCATAGGTACCCTGCATCATGAAGTTTTTAAAAAGCAGTAATAATAGAATTTTGCAACTTTCTTCCTAATGACTCTCCCCTCCATCACCTTTGACCCTTGTCTTCTCATTTCTCAGCCTTATCATTTATAAAATATTATACTTTGTGCTAGATGCATCACAGAACTTGGAGTAAAACAGGTCCCTGCCTGAACAGCCATGGTCTAGGCCTTGGCTATGTATTTAAGATGATATTGGTTTAACAAAAGGTGTTATTTAAGCCAGTTTAGTTAAATAATTGCAGACCCAGCATGAACATTTGTAAATTGATTTAAGCCCACCTATTGTAATGTTAGTATACATTTGCTGAAGAATCAATTAAAATTACAGTGATAAAAGTCAGATTTAAAATCAAATTAAGATAAACCAATGCACAGAACAACATGGATAAACTAAAATAGCTTCTAAACCAATTTAAAGTCAAACCAACTTTGGAAATAGACAAGATGTAAGTAAACAAGATGTAACTAAAGACCAAACAAACAAAAAAACAGTGTGTCAAGGAAGGAAGAAAGGAACCATAGTAAGGTTATGTGGTTACTTAAGTGTGTCTTTATACAGCTTTTCATGGGAGTGGGCTGTAAATGGATTAAGAGAATGACAGGAAAAGAAAAAGACTGAAGGGAGCAAGACAGGGATAAGGGAAGGGAAGGAAAGGGGATAAATAGGAAGGGAAGTGGTGGGAAGGGGAAAGAATGGTGAGAGAAAGAAGAATAGTGAAAAACATGGTTGCTAGGGACAAGGAAGTTAAAGAGACATGAAGTGGTGGCATTAGTAGGAGAGATGGGCTGAGGGAATGACTAAGCACTAAACAGGAAAGCAACAAATGTAGAGTTCTAGTTTCAAAACTGCAGAAACACTGATACCATAAGGGGACTGGAAAGCTGAGATGGCGAGAGAACAGAAAAAAATCAGCAAGCCATGCTTTACAGGCCTGAGGCTCTGCTGGACCTGTCAGTGCTGGTGAGTGTTGGGATACCTAGAGGCTAACACTCTTTATATAGCACCTCAAATCTCCTTCTGGCTGGTCTGGCTCCCCAGGTAGGAGGTGCAACCTCTAGGACCTGACATTTTTATGTGGACCATGCCGATTCCACTGGAAGAGCTACAAGGAGAAATTGCATTAATAGAATCCTGTATTGATTTTTTTAAAAAAAGAGGATATAAAAAAATCCACTTAACATATTAGATAGAAGAACAATATATAGGAAATTAGCATTCATAATTGAGAATGGGTAATTACCCCTTGTTCAGAAGTAACCATAGTCATATGGAAATGTTTATAATACCTTATTTAGCTACTAATTATTGCTTCCCATCATTCAATTATACTTCTTTGATATGCTTTAATTTAATGTTTCCTTTATATGCAATTTCTTTGAAGATTGTTAATACTGCTTGAAGCATGTGTCAGCTTTCACTTTCTACTTTTGCTGTTATTGCTGCCCAGGGCATCACAGAACATTACTTATAGATCTGTGAATTATTTTCCCCTTTTTAAGTTTTTGTTTCCAATCATTCATTTTTAGTGGGCTGTTAGGTACGTGAATGAGCAAACCTAGCAGACAAAATTGAAAACTTTAGAATCATTAATAGGAATCAGTTTGTGGTTGATCTTTGCCTAGGAGGACAGCTGAATTCCTCTCCTAAGGCAGATGTCACACTGAGTGCTCACCAGTACATGGTGCCCCTAGAGGAGCAGCACAATTATTTGTCAGGGAAGTATGTCCATGCATTGCCCAGCCCCCCAAAATTTGTTAAATGAAGAGTACAAAATCTCCTAATTGCATCATTTTCTTTGTCTTGCAAGTCTGTATAGGAGTCTACCACCAAGAAAGCATGGAGACCTGTTATTAGTGGATATCATCATTTATTGGTAACAGAACTGGGGTTTCATGACAATTTTTTTAAACATTGGTTGCCAAAGTTGGGCATCTCCTACACTTCCATTTTTTGGGCATCTGACTAGAAGAGGCCCTATTTTCAAAAGTGCTCAACACTCATCATATCCATCTTAATCACACTAATAAATGATTCACTCTGCAACCATGATTCTACATAAAAAACAAGAATGAGAGCATCTTAAAATGAAAGGATGAGATTTTCAAAGGAGTCTAACAGAGTTAGGCACTCAACTCCCATTTAAATGCAGTGGAATCTGGGTAGTTAGCTCTTTTAGGTGCTTTGGAAAAATCTCAGCTCAAAGGCCTTGTAGGCCAAACTAGAAATCTTTTATTAATTTCCTTGTAGGAAGGAACAAACCTGCAGAGATCTGGACTTTCCTCATTCAAAGCATCTACATGGTTCAGCCAACTGGCTCACACTTTCTCAGACATGTGAGAAGGTTGGTCATTAAGCAGCACTTCTTCCCCCTCTCCTCATATTCCACATCATGGAGTAGTCTAGAAGACAGGCGGCTCCTGCCCACCTTGGTATTTGCAACAGTGGCATGTTAGAAGTTTTAAAACAGCAGGACCTAAGCATATTATAGAACAGCCCAGGGTGCACTGCGCTGCTTTAGCCCAAGAAAGCTTTAAAACCCTTAGGGCAACCAGTAGCTCTAGATTAAGACAAAAAGGACTGTTTCCAGAACCTTCCCACCTTTCAAGATGTGTTTATTGCCCTTCTCCCCCACCAACAAACAAAAAGCCCACACCTTTTTCTGCTATCTTGTCACCCTATAAATTGCCTGAGGGTGCAAGAGGTGTTTGAGCAAAAACTGTTCAGGGTCGGCTGGTAGAACAGGAAAGGGTTGGTCATCTTCATTCTGCCCCTAGAAGACAGGCAGGTCAGGGAGCCTTCAGCTGAACTTTCCTAAACTGCTAAAAGGCGGAGTGAAAGAGCAGGGCTTTTTTATTCTGAACTAGTTCACCTTTCCTAGTTTAGCTCCTGAATGTCTGACCAACAGATATTTTCTCCTGCTTTCTCTTCCCCTCAGAGAGGCCCCAATCCTTAAACATGTAATCATGTGTTTAACTGTATCCATGTAAATAGTTCCATTCACTTGAGTTGCACTACATTAAGCAGATGCTTAAGAGTTTTGCTGGATCATGGCTATACTAGTCTTTGGGCTTGGTTACACTGGCACTTTATAGCGCTATAAAGCCCCCACGAGCACTATAACCTCCTCCCCGTCCACACTGGCAAGGCACGTAGAGCGCTATAACTGCTGAGTTATAGCGCTATTGTTAATCCACCTCCGCATGGGGAATAAGGGCTGTAGTGCAGCTGCTGTAGCGCTACAGCAAGGATGTGGACACCCACTGCGCTACAAGTAATCTCTGGAGATGCCTAGAGCCATTTAAGGCAATTGACGTCTCTTCCCTTTGTTTTGAACTCGGCTGGAGGAATGCGGAAGTACCTCTTTAGAGTTTCTTTCTTAACTCGGCAGATAAGCAATGCAAATGTTTAAGGAGGGAGCCTGTGTGAAAACAAAGCCTTCTGTGAACGGAGGCTCACTGACAGGCTTTCAGAAAAAAGGAAAAACCACTGTCTCTCTCCCTCCTCATACACACAACGCGTCCCCCCTCACCCCCCTCGTTTAAAAAGCACGTTGCACCCAGCTGAATGCTGGGATACCTGCCCTAATGCGCTGCTCTTAATGCCGCATTAAGTGCCCCAAATGTGGCCATGCTATACCGCAGGAGCATCTGAGTGTGGACATACAATAGCGCTATACATATTACTGTATAAGGGGACCACTATAACCTATAGCGCTATAATCTTGTAAGTGTAACCATACTCTTTATTTGAAGTCTGTTGCATTACGAAAGGTCTCTGGCCTTCTGAAGATTTTTGTACCATTATTGAACTTCTGCTTTTCTCTCCACTCTCACATGTTTAATAGTTTCTTGATCTCCACTGCCTGATTTAACATCAAGACCTTGGAACCATTAGGTACAAGCTGGACTATTATGACTTTCATATTGCTATTCACAATGGAATTAAATGGAAGGCTTGTTGAGAACATAGTAGTTTGTTTTCCATCTTAACATTCACTCTCCTCCTTCCCTGCCCACTTCCTTACAGACTTTCCTGAAGGAGGACATTTATTAACAGAAACACTTTGACTTAGAGATGCTGTATGATCCCTACAGTAGTTATTAATGTCAGCATTTGTGCGTGGGAATGTGTTCCAGATTGTGCTATTGTTCAAACAAATGTATTGCTTACTACAGTAACACCACCACCAAACATTTTTCACATTTTCCCCATACTCTCTTACATCCAAGTGTCTTCATATTCTGAGATGAGATTTTATATCTTTGAGCCTCTTTCATGCTCTTCAATTGCTGTAGTGTTAATGGCAATAAGCCAAAACCTAGACGTAGATCTGAGCATTTAGCCTAGTTTATCATATCAAATATCAGCATCATGAAACAGACAACACTGTATTTTCTTCTTCTTTAAAATTGCTTGTTCTTGTTCAAGTAGATTCCTGTCAGCATAAACTGAGAGGAAGTTTATTTGCTGAGAGAACTACTACTGAATGGAATCCCACATCTCAAATTAAGAGCTAAAACAAGATTACTTTCTGTTCTCAAAGCTCTTTCTGGGTGTGTGGATTACATGCTCTGTGCTTGCATGTTAAATTTAACTAGCCATTGATTTTAAGCAGATATGGTTGGCAGAGTTAATCATGAGACAAAAAGAACATGTTTTTCTTGTTAGGCCAAATATTTGCAACACTAGCAGTGACTCATCATTCTATTTAATCCTATTTGTTAAGTGAGAGGAACACTACTCACAGGCCAAACATCAAATGATGTTAACATATAGTAAGTATTCTATACAACTGGTCTAAATGACTTGTTTTAATCAGGACTGACTTGCAGCTGATTAACAAGAATTATATTTTGCTTTGTAGTGATTAGAAAATATAAATGAGTTCCTGCCAATCTTTGGACCTTTTAACTAAAATGTAAGGTGACTCAAAGGGACAGTGTAAAAATTTAAGGGAATTGTCCCTTGTTCTGAAGATTTTATACACATACATACATACATACATACATAGTGTTATGGTCCTGGGGCAAGCTGCCCCTTCTAAACAGGGTTTAAAAGAGAACTTGATAAATTCATGGAGGTTAAGTCCATTAATGGCTATTAGCCAGGCTGGGTAAGGAATGGTGTCCCTAGCCTCTGTTTGTCAGAGGGGGTGATGGATGGCAGGAGAGAGATCACTTGATCATTACCTGTTAGGTTCACTCACTCTGGGGCACCTGGCATTGGCCACTGTCAGTAGACAGGATACTGGGCTGGATGGACCTTTGGTCTGACCCAGTACAACCATTCTTATGTTCTTATGCTCTGAGATCTTTTCCTATCTCCTGAGTGCACTCCTTTGAAGTGACAGGCCCATGCCTGCACTCCTCTTTAAGGCAGGACCCTGCAACACAACCACTCTCCAGTTGTTTCTCTGAGTTGCAACCCCTGGGTGAAAACCATGATACATAGCAGGCTCAACAAGTGCATAGAACAGAGTTATAAGGGGCTTTTACTTTAACCCCTTGACAAGATGCAGGATTTGTTGTCTAAACCATCAAGACAGATTGCTATCCAACCTCCTTTTGAAAACCTCCAGTGAAGGAGCTTCTATAACCTCCCTAGGCACTCTGTTCCAGTTTCCTACAGTAAGGAAGTTTTTCTGAGATTTAATCTAAATCTGCTATGCTGTAGTTTCAACACGTTGGCTTTTGTCCTGCTTTCGGTGGCAAGAGAACTTATCTCCATCTTTTTATGGCAACTTTTCAAGTACCTGAAGACCATTATATCCTCCCCTTATCCAAACTAAACATACCCAGGTTCTTCAGCCTTTGCTCATATGGCTTGCATTTCATCCCTTTGATAGTCTTTGTTGTTCACTTCTGGATCATTTCCACTTTCTCTACATCCTTTCTATACACGGGTGACCAAAACTGAATGCTTACAAGAAGCACAGTACTCCATCTGAGGCCTAACCAGCACTGAGTAGAGTGATACTGTCATGTCTTATGACTTGCAGGCTATGCCTCTGTAAAATAGAATTTTGGGTTGCATTGCCTTTTCTGCAACGGCATTGCATTAGTACTTCAACATAAGTCGTCAATCTACCACAACTTGCAGATCCTCTCAGACATGTTGCAGCCAAACCAGTTTTTCCCCATTCTGTATTTGTGCATTTTGTTTTTCTTCCCTAAGTTTTGAACCTTAGTTTTGTCTTTGTTGAATTTCATGTTGTTGCTTATAGCCCAGTTCTCCAATTTATCACAATCCCTCTGAATTTTAGCTATATCCTCCAAAGAATTGGAGGTTTGTGTTATCTGCATATTCGATCAGTATGCTCTCTATACATACATCCACGTCCTTAATAAGGATATTAAACATCAGACTCAGAACAGATTTTTGTGGAACCCCACTTGAGACCTCCCTCCGCTATGACAACATTCTGTTGTTACTCTGTTTGCAGCTGATTACCCAATTATGTATCCACATAATGTAGCTGTTAAGCCCATATTTTTACATCTTACTTATCAGAATGCCACTGGAGATGGTGTCAAAAGCCTAGATTTCAGCAAGGCATATTATGTCCACTACACTCTCTCTCTCTCCACCAAATCAATTTCTCTGTAGGAGTCTGTGGACAATAACAGTTTGCAGTTAGAGAGAAGCAGCTTCTTCAGCACAAAATATTGTTTACTGGTACAAAAGGTGCCCAGCGTTACAAGAAATGGATTTAAAAACAACCAAGAGACCTATACCCATACTGTCATACCTACACTTGGCATTCCCCTCCTGTCCTAAGGTTGGCATGACAGCCTTGGAAACTACTGTTTGCTTGGGGACGAAGTTAAATCCTGTTTATTGCAGACCCCTGGCTCGGTCAGCCTACAGAAGACTCCTGTCCGTAGGGTAGATCTTTCAACAGATGAGTAACTTCTTGATCTCTAGGTCCTCAGGCCTGGCAAAAAAGCTATGTCACCAAGGATGGGTCTGAGAAGTTACCTCTTCATTGCAAGAAAACCTCGCTCTTGTGTGCGTGTTGCTGGAATGCCTTTATCTTGGCCATTGTTTTCTTTCCTTCATGGTTTCTTTAACAAACTGTTTTGGTCCAAGTCCATAGCAAGTAACCCATCATGAAGACACACATGGAATGTGTGTAGGTATCAAGATGTAGGTGAAACAAACAGACTTGAGCGAATGGTTCAATATAAATACTGGGGTAAGACAAGGAGGCATTATCTAACATCTGTTTGACATTGCCTTTAACTTCATTCTGAGAGAGTATAGTTGGATACAACATAGGCATTGCATAGCTCAGCAACAGTGCACTAGAAGGTTTAGTTTTACTGACATTGCTCTTTTAAGTGGCATTTCAAGCAACATGAAAGTCCAAATGACTGAACAGAATTACATTTGCTTTTTTTTAAAAAACAAAAAAAAACAAAAAAACAAAAACCCAACAACAAACCCCCCCACACACTAATGAGAACCCTCTCAGAATGCAAAGTAATACAGAGGTTGAGTTAATTTATATACTCATTGGGTTGCATGTTATTGCCAAGGTATGTCCGGAAGTCAATATGTCTCAGATTGGCAGGCAGCAGCTGTATTCACCAGCTTAAACAAGATTTGGTCATCAGAACAGCTACAATTTAAAAGCCAAAACTATGAATCTTCAACACAAATGCTATTTCCACTTTAAAATATGGAGGGGTTTAGATTTATTAGGAACTGGGTAAACTTTTCGGATGGGGGAGCCTATACAGGAAGGATGGGCTCCACCTAAACCAAAGTGGAACCAGACTGCTGGCACTTAGTTTAAAAACTGCTCTGCAACCTTTTTAATGTTAAGAGATGGGGGAAAGCTGATTGCTGCAGAGAAGCACATGGATCGGATAGAGACTTCTCTTACAGGAGGGTCTACTGATAGAGATTCTCTAGGTTTTAGTCAGAAGGAGAGGATGGTAAAGAATAAAAGGAGAGGCCAGATCAGATGACAAACTTTCACATAATGTGACACATCAGAAAAGTGCAGACAAATAAACAGTGATCTGTTTTTAAAGTGCTTGTACACTAATGCTAGAAGTCTAAATAATAAGATGGGTGAACTAAAGTGCCTTGTGTTAAAGGAGAATATTGACATAATAAGCATCACAGAAACATGGTGGAGTGAGGACAATCAGTGGGACACAATCATTTCGGGGTATAAAATATATTGGAAGGACAGAACAGGTTGTGGGGGTGGGGGAGTGGCACTATATGTGAAAGAAAATGTAGAATCAAATGAATTAGAAATCTTAAATGAATGCACATGGTCTATGGATAGTAATTCCATGCTCTAATAAGAAAACAACAATAGGGATCTATTATCGACCACTTGATCAGGACAGTGATAGTGACGATGAAATGCTAAGGGAGATTAGAGAGGCTGTCAAAATAAAGAACTCAATAATAATGGGGGATTTCAAATATCCCCATATTGACTGGGTACATGTCACCTCAGGACGAAATGCAGAGACAAAATTTTTAAATACTTTAAATGACTGCTTCTTAGAGCAGCTGGTACAGGAACACACAAGGGGAGAGGCAACTCTTGATTTAGTCCAGAGTGGAGCGCAAGAGCTGGTCCAAGAGGTAACTATAACAGGACTGCTTGGGAATAGTGATCATAATATAACAACATTTAACATTCCCGTGCTGGGAACAAAACTGCAGCAGCCCAACACTGTGGCATTTAATTTCAGGAAGGGGAACTATGCAAAAATGAGGGGGTTAGTTAAATGGAAATTAATAGGTAAAGTGACTAAAGTGAAATCCCTGCAAGCTGCATGGACACTTTTCAAAGACACCATAATAGAGGCCCAACTGAAATGTATACCCCAAATTTAAAAACAAAGTCAAAGTACTAAAAAAGAGCCACCGTGGCTTAAAAACCATGTAAAAGAAGCAGTGAGGGATAAAAAGGCATCTTTTAAAAAGTGGAAGTCAAATCCTACTGAGGTAACTAGAGAGGAGCATAAACACTGCCAAATTAAGTGTAAAAATGTAATAAGAAAAGCCAAAATGGAGTTTGAAGAACAGCTAGCCAGAAACTCAAAAGGTAATAATAAAATGTTTTTTAAATACGTCAGAAGCAGGAAGCCTGCTAAACAACCAGTGGGGCCCCTGGATGATAGAGATACAAAAGGAGCACTTAATGATGATAAAGTCATTGCGGAGAAACTAAATTAATTCTTTGCTTCGGTCTTCACGGCTGAGGATGTTAGGGAGATTCCCAAACCTGAGCCGTCTTTTGTATGTGACAAATCTGAGGAATTGTCACAGATTGAAGTGTCACTAGAGAAGGTCTTGGAACTAATTGATAAACTTAACTGTAACAAGTCACTGGGACCAGATGGCATTCACCCAAGAGTTCTGAAAGAACTCAAATGTGAAATTGCAGAACTATTAACTAGGGTTTGTAACCTGTCCTTTAAATCGGCTTCTGTACCCAATGACTGGAAGATAGCTAATGTAACGCCAATATTTAAAAAGGGCTCTAGAGGTGATCCCGGCAACTACAGATTGGTAAGTCTAACATCTGTACCGGGCAAATTAGTTGAAGCAATAGTAAAGAATAAAATTGTCAGGCACATAGAAGAACATAAATTGTTGGGCAAAAGCCAGCATGGTTTCTGTAAAAGGAAAATCATGTCTTACTAATCTATTAGAGTTCTTTGAAGGGATCAACAAACATGTGGACAAGGGGGATCCAGTGAACATAGTGTACTTAAATTTCCAGAAAGCCTTTAACAAGGTCCCTCACCAAAGGCTCTTATGTAAATTAAGTTGTCATGGGATAAGAGGGAAGATCTTTCATGGATTGAGAACTGGTTAAAAGACAGGGAACAAAGGGTAGGAATAAATGGTAAATTTTCAGAATGGAGAGGGGCAACTAGTGGTGTTCCCCAAGGGTCAGGCCTAGGACCAATCCTATTCAACTTATGCATCAGTGATTTGGAGGAAGGGGTAAACAGTGAGGTGGCAAAATTTGCAGATGATACTAAACTGCTCAAAATAGTTAAGACCCAAGCAGACTGTGAAGAACTTCAAAAAGATCTCACAAAACTAAATGATTGGGCAAAAAAATGGCAAATGAAATTTAATGTGGATAAATGTAAAGTCATGCACTTTGGAAAAAATAACCCCAACTATACATACAATATGATGGGGGCTAATTTAGCTACAACTAATCAGGAAAAAGATCTTGGAGTCATAGGGGATAGTTCTCTGAAGATGTCCATGCAGTGTGCAGCGGCAGTCAAAAAAGCAAACAGGATGTTAGGAATCATTAAAAAAGGGATAGAGAGTAAGATGGAGTGTATCTTATTGCCCTTATACAAATCCATGGTGCGCCCACATCTTGAATACTGTGTACAAATGTGGTCTCCTCATCTTAGAAAGGATATACTGGCGTTAGAAAAGGTTTAGAGAAGGACAACTAAAATGATTAGGGGATTGGAACGGGTCCCATATGAGGAGAGATTAAAGAGACTAGAACTTTTTAGCTTGGAAAAGAGGAGACTAAGGTGGGATATGATAGAGGTATATAAAATTATGAGTGGCATGGAGAGAGTGAATAAGGAAAAGTTATTTACTTGTTCCCATAATAGAAGAACTAGGGGCCACCCATTGAAATTAGTGGGCAGCAGGTTTAAAACAAATAAAAGGATGATGTTCTTCACACAGCACACAGTCAACCTGTGGAACTCCTTGCCTGAGTAGGCTGTGAAGTCTAGGACTATAACAGGATTTAAAAGAGAACTGGATAAATTCATGGAGGTTAAGTCCATTAATGGCTATTAACCAGGATGGGTAAGGAATGGTGTCCCTATCCCCTGTTTCTCAGAGGTGGGTGATGGATGGAAGGAGAGAGATCACTTGATCATTACCTGTTAGGTTCACTCACTCCGGGGCACCAGGCATTGGCCACTGTCAGTAGACAGGATACTGGGCTAGATGGACCTTTGTTTTGACCCAGTTCGGCCTTTATGTTCTTATGTTAGGTGAAAACTGGAAATCCACCAAAATTAGACAGATGTCTAAATGCCTTTGAAATCTGCCACCTCAGGAAAATAACAGGTATTAAATGGAATATATATATATTGTGACGGAGTCAGACCAGAAGGGTATAGGAGAGTGCTGGAAGGCAGGTATATCAGCCTTAGTATGTGCAGGTCCTTGTTCCCTGGATAGCCAAACAAAGGCTACTCCAGACCAAATCAAGACACCTGGGGCCAATTAAGAACCTTCTAGAAAGGAGTAGAAACAGCTAGCCTAATTGGGACACCTGAAGCCAATCAGGGACTAGCTGAATCCAGATAAAAGCCTCCCAGTTAGTCAGGTGGGCTGTGGGTGTCAGGAGCTGTGGAAGGAAGTTATCCTGTTGGTGAGACTGAGTGTTGGACAACATATCATCCAGAAGGAAGGAGACCCTGAGGTAAGGGTGAAGTGGAGTTTGAAGAAGCAGGGACTGCTGTGGGGAAGTAGCCCAGGGAATTGTATTGTGTTTTGTGCCTAAAAGGTCAGCCATCTTAGCTGATACTATTAGGGTCCCTGGGCTGGAGTCCAGAGTAGAGGGCGGGCCTGGGCTCCCCCGTTTTCCATCTTCCATACTGGCCTGTGATGAAGGTAACTCACTAGGTGGTGACTCTTGCCAATTATACTGAGAAAGGGAGGTCACTCTGGGGCCTAGATGAGTTTCTTAGGCCCCTAAATCTGCCAGGAAGCACAGGACCCACAAGTACAGACTTGGAGCTTTGTCACTATATATATAAAAAGAGTCAGGAGTTTAACAACTTATTGCTAAAGTCAATCAAAAGATGGAAATAGCTGGGATGTGTGTTAAGAACAAAGCCATAGCAGCTGGAAGAACATGTAAAATGTGCTGACCAAAAAGACTCCCACAAACACTAGAGAGGGAAAGTTTATGAGATTTAACATAGGTCATGAAAAGCAGTCCATGATACACAGAGTTGGCAGACCAACATTCATGCCGTAAGTGACTCCTAATGGCAAAGGAGGGATTTAGATTCAGTGTAACAGAAGAATTAGACTCACTGTCTCTTTAATAACTGACTATGCCAACAAAAGTAAGTCTAGCAAAGACACAGCTAAGGCTTTTCCTGTGTAACGTAAGGCAGCATAATGCAATACCCCTACTGCATTTCCAAGCAGGCTCGTGATTCTATCCAACCATGGCTGAAATTGTCCTAGCAACAAGCCTTTGTAAACAATGCCTCTTTGGCAATTATGGCAGGGACTGTTAGTCATGTTAACAAATATGTGCTACAAGTATATTTCTATATACTCTATAGCATAGATTAGATTTATACTAGTGTAACTGAAAGTGGAAGTTGCACTCACCAGGCCAAATTCTCTCCCCCTGGCATGTGGAACAGGTGCTAGGGAAGCACTGGGCATTGAAATCTGCTAAATGACTTTGAAAATCCCATCCTCTTTGTTTCATATTATGACCTTTAAACAACACACTCCTCCAACCAGGGGAGGAAGTCAAAACTGAGCTCTTACTGGTATAAGGCTGGGACTGGGCCCCCAGAAGGGGCGTGGCTGGGCTCAGAATCCCCCAGCCAGCCCATCTGTGCTGCCAGGGGCTCCAACAGTGATTGACAAGGGCCCAGAGCTCTGGTCGTGCGTGCAGCTGGAGCCTTAGGCCCTTTTAAATCATGACCCCTGGGCAGCTACTACTTTTGCCACTCTGCCACTCCATCCCACATCGGTCAAGGAGGAGGAAAAGGGGTAATGACATGAAAGCACGGCCACAACAGCACTTTAAGCGGGGTCCTTAAAGAGCTGCTGTGACAGCGCTTTAAAGTCAGTGGTGTGGGCTGGTACTTGAGGCTACATTTTACCAGTACACCATACCGGCCCATATGGCCTTACTTTCACCTCTGCCTCCATGATTAGGTTAAAAAAAAAAAACAACAAGTAGTGTGTGCTTTGTAACAGGAAATGTTAAGCCTGTTGCTCATTATCAGATGTAGAAAAAATGTTTTTAAAAATCCTGTTTACCATAGAAAGATTTCAGGAAAAGACAAACCAGCCTATTAGACTCCCAAATTAACAGCTATCTACAACTGATTTGGCTATTCAAGAAGTACCTAACAATAAGTGTTAGTTTATCCAAGAAATCTCTTGTATAAAGCAAAGTGAAGTTAGAGAGAAGAAATACAATACATTTTGTGCTAATGCCTCCTGAACCATTGGCTTTTTCTTTATCTATTGACTTAGCACAGATCTTGCCATTAGTTGACATAGTCTCCCCACACAAAGGGCTGATAGTCGTCAAACATGTCAGTGCTTTGTTTTCATTAGATCTGTTAATTGTTCTTATACAACTCTGGTCTTTGTAGGGCCACCATTTACACTGATACAAGAACTTGTTTCAAATAAAAGGAAGCAATTCAATTATGTTTTTTGTCTGTCCAATTCTGCTGACAACAATGTACCCTTCTAAGGTTTAACTCTGGATGGCATGGGATGATTTGATTAGCCAGTATGCATATTTTTTCAATTGGTTTGACAATGCTCATTAAGCTTCCAAGTTTGCTCTTACTTATAAAACTCAGTATGATTTTTGTGCATTATTGATAGGACCTGCTCTCTAAAGTGGCAGACAAAAAAATAAGATTTGCATCCATATAAAGAAGCAAATTTTCAAGAAAGGATTGCTGAATAAGAAGGATTTGTTTTATTTTATTTCTCTTGTCTGGTCTAGCAAACATGCTCCTTGATCCACTATCTTCAGATAAGAGTTTCCACTGAATGAGATGTATCTGCTTAAGAAACTTTCACTGATTTTTAATATGTCAATACTCAACCCAGATTTAGATTAAAATCTAAAGTTAAAAAATGTTATCAAGACTTCTGGAACCTTGTAAAGGAGGATTGGGATGAAAGGTTTAGTCTTGGCCCTCTAATGCATGTTGAAATATTATTGTAGTTTAGAATGACAGAGGAAAGGGTTTATTTAGAAAATGCAGTTTTCCAAGGCTATCACTATTATGTTTTTAATGTTGATTAACCAATAAGTTTAGTTTTTACATAAACTTCTCTATTTTTTTTTTCAAACTGCTTTAGTGGATATTCCACTAAAGCGTTTTGGGGAAGAACTCTATGGATAACCAAGGAACATTGTTTCCCCATATGCAGCTCACTTAAACTCTTCTTAAAACTTAGTTGGGGCTGATTCTCCTCTCATTTTCAACAGTTTTACTCCAAAAATAACTCCACTGACTTGATGGAATAACTCTTAATTCATACAAAACTAGATCCATTTATCTTTATATCTTGCCTTCAGAGTCTTAAATACCATTATGCCAAGCACAATAATAGTAAGGAAATATTACGAAGTTTTATGTTCTTAGAACCAGAAGATGTCTAAAAGCTAATTTTTTCTTAAATTGAGAGATTAAGTAACAGAGTAGCTTGGTAATAGTAGCCACAAACTATTGAAATTCATCATCATAGGGACTGAGAAAATGAAGAAAAAAAAAAAAAAAAACGAACCACCACCAAAATGTATTAGATTTCACATAATAAAATTCCAAACAGTTAAGATATCTAGTAATAAGTACAATCGGAGAAAGAATTAAAGTCCACCATATGTAGAAAATGCATGATAAAAGGATTAAATTGACATTGGATATATTTTTTCATTGCCTTGCACAATATGTAATCGTTCACTCCTGGGTTTATGAGTGTATATGTATGAGCACAGACAATACTACCACTTGCTGCAATGTTGTGTTTCCTAATTCATGTAAACACACTTGCACTAGCTCTTATTGAGCTAGTATGCTAAAAATAGTCATGTAGCCTGGACAGCAGCAACTGTTGGCACAGGCTAGCCACTACAAGTATGTACCCACAAGAGCCACTGTATTTGTACATAGAGTGCTAACACAGTAGCTTGATGAGAGCTAGCATGGGTAGGTCTAGTGAGCTAGGAAATATACCTCTAGCTCCAGGTATGCACATATTTCCATGGACATATTCCATGAGTACAGCCTTCCCAAAGTATATGCTTACTTGTGAAGATTTAGGCCTTAAATCAGTTTCAAAAACTGGCACTGTATGTTACAAAGTACTTACCTTTGGTTATGGTGAATTTGCAATGTTCTACTGTATATCATTTAAGGACTGAGATTTTTTTCATTCAAATTCCAAGGCTGAAGTTTTAAAAGGAAATAATTTAAGCAAGAGCAATTAAAACAGTCTGCTAATTATCTGATGGCCTTATCCTATTCTAAATGAAGTCAATATGATTTTTCAACAATGATGGAGAGAAAATAATTGGATTGCCACATTTCAGGGCAACTAAACCTGTATTCCTGCTCCATGGTCCAGCAAACGCACCCCCTTTTAGGCTTCTGGCTTCTCAGCCCTCACCTCTCTTGGGCAGAGACCCATCTCTCTCCCTTGTAACTGGAGTATTTCGAGGCTGGACAATCAGACTGCCTCAACATGCCTGCTTTCTCTTCCTTCTTCAGAGGCTATTAAAATGGTGTAAATGTCCATAGTAACAAGTTACCACAGAGCTCTAAGAAAGCACATTTATTCTCAAGGTGAAGCATTACAGAGAAAACATTAGAAATGGATATGGATGCCAATAAGCTTACCCAAGATCATTCCACCTCCAATACAGGCTATGGCAGGTGAACAGTCCTTCAAATGCCACCAAAGGGCTTTTCTGTGGTTACAAATTCATAATCAGCTTGGCTCAGAACACGTACTCATGAGAAGTTCAGTCCATCCTTCATACAGCCTAAATCTCTAATGTGGAAATAGGTAATTTATAAATAATGGGCTTCTCCCAGTAACAGGGAGAGTTACATTTGCTCACACTCTCCACTAGAGATTTCATGGGAAACCCACTTAACTTTAAATTTCACACGGATTCAAATAGCTGATCACTTTCCAGGGTTTGCGTTATTCTAGTTTCTCTCCTCCTCCCCCTGTCACCCCCCGAGCCTTTACACACAATCCCACAATAATACATTTGTGTTTTTAATACAATGAATTCTTGAGATACTTAAACTTAATTCAGTAAGGTTTGTCCAGGAAATTGCTGTATCGGTCTCACTGATATTTTAAATAAGAACACAAAATAAAACGAACGTCCTGGCATTCCAATAAGCAACTGAAGGCTAGGAAAACAGCAAGTGAATTTATTTCAGTGCACTTTCACATCTAGCAATTATAAGCTTAATTATTGTATATGGGTTGACTTTACCATTGTAAATCATTTGTCAAACATCTGTACTTTATTTGATAAAAAATACGTCTACCTGATTGTCCAGCAGATATGAAGGATGACAGTGTGGTGGCATGTGTACCAGGTATGCGTTAGGAACCAACTGATTATTGTTTTTGCTTTTGTTGTACTTTCAGCTTGAGTAACTGGTCACTTGCTTGACTCCTTTAGCAGTCATTCAGTTTATTTTCTCATTATGTCCCCACATTTTCTTTACATTGACAGACTGGAGGGGAGAGAAACTTTTTTAAAGCCCTCAGTGCTGACACTCATTATATACATATTTGTCTTCACACATTAACCAACACTGGTTGAGTATTTCTACCATAATATATGAAGATGGCAGGCAATTGTTGAATTTTCGCTTTTGCTGCTGTGTGTGCTGCACTGTAGACATGCAGTTATCACTCTGAGGGGCATGGTATAAATGCCTTAACAGGCAGGCAGATCTCCCATCCCTTTGAAATCCATTTGAGTGCATCCATCCCACTTGAAAGAGCCAGACTGGGAGAGTACACAAGAGCCCAGTGTGGAGGTCTCCACCAGGCCAGTCATTGCCTTCAAGCAGATGCCCATGATTCTGGGTAGATCTAAAAAAAAAAAAAAAATCTCTATAATCTGGGGAAAGAATGACTTATCCCTTCCATGAGGTGAAGAAAGTCACTCCCATCTTCCCAACACAACAATCTGCTGAAAACTCCACAAAGTGGCACCTTGCAGAGATTTCCTTCCCCTGATCCTCTAGCTGGACTATTTGGGAGCAGAGGTAGGACAACTGTTTAGTCTAAACTCCATTTAACATTTTGCTGATTTATGTGATTGTTTCATAGGTATACAATTCAAAGTGAGACTCTCACTTGTATTACCTAATTTCAAAAAAAAATATGCTTTGTCAGTTTTGGTTAAACAATATATTGAGTTTATATAGTTTACACGTGTGCAGTTTGAAAGAGTGAGGCCTGAAGAAAAGCTCTGTATGATCTCGAAAGCTTGTCCCTCTCACCAACAGAAGTTGGTCCAATAAAAGATGTTACTTCACTCACTGTGTCACTGTATAGCTTACGTGTAGTTAAGAGAACATAATACATTTAAAAAGATGAATTAATCACAATGTCTTGTCACATGTCTAGCCTTCTCTATTGGAAACCCTTCTTCCTAGGCTGCATATTATTCTGTAAAGCATTGCATCTCTCTCAGCAAATCCCTCCCCTGATTCTTGTTTCCCAAGCGTTCACATCTTTTATAATCCCATAGAAAAGCACATCAGCCAGGATCCAACTAGTGGCTCCAATTATTAAAATCAACATTTATCCATAGTCATTCGTTTCCTGTTTGAAGTATACTGAAAACTGCAACATCTTAGATATCACTGTCTAATAACCATGTTGACTTTTAAAATGTTAACCTCCAATAACGGTTCTCCACACATACTGTAACACTTATAAACTATTTGCAGTTTGTATACAGAATGATGGCAATAAAGCAATGACATTAATTCCATTGGAGTGCACGGGGCATATATGGCTCCCAGGCTGCTGATCATGTGCCTTGGCCCTGACAGTCTCAGAATTCAATTGGTGATGTGGGAGCTCTTTACCTCTGTATACTACACTCAACCAAATATTATAGATTAATTAAACTGATAGATGAAGAGGACATTTGTCATTCTACCAGTATAGCATATTGTCAAAAATATGGGATTATCTATTATTGCAGGTGGAGCAACATTTCCTAATGCCTGAATGACAAGAACTCCCTTTTCAAAAAAGAAAAAAAAAAGCAATATATTCTCAGAAAAGGCTACAACTAGCACTGTAAAAACTAAAAGAACTATCCTTTGATCTACAAGGGAAGAAAGTTTATGGACCAAATTGCAAATTGAAGAGCCTCCTGAATGCTATTAAAACTCAACAGGAGTTTAGTGGAGAGTCAGCACCTTATGGTTAGCACAACTTTGATATTCCAAATGCTGGGAGGTGACTCTCCCAAAAGTTCAGGTTTAGGGCCAAGGATTGTCATTCTACTGACATGCCTATGTTTTACAATTCTATACTTGAGAGGCAGTGTGGCCTAGTAGCTAGAGCTAGAGAGGAGGACTTGGGAGATGTGGGTTCTATTCTAAGTTATGCCACTGGTCCACTGGATAACTTTACTTCCTAGTTGCTTTACTTTTGTGTGTCTCCGTTTCTCCATTTTTACAAATGGGGATATCGATTTGCCTTCTTTGTAATGAGAGAGTTAGGAAGTTTCAATGTGTGTACAAGGACTAGGTAATATTAGTTTGGGGTTTTTTTTTCTAACTTAATTGGAAAGTAGCCTGCATACTTACAGTCCAGCACGGTAATTTGGTGTAGGACACCTTACAACAAGATCTGATGTGTGGAGTGTAGATTGACTTTTCTGGAAACAAGGTTGTAGTTTAAGGGAGTTTTGTATTTATTTCACGGCACAGGGTTGTGTTCTAGCACTCCGCAGTATGATTGCCCTTGATTACACAAGTGTTCTTGGTGTCAGTTTTGGAGGTGGAAGGGAGAATATCCTCATTTAAGGTCTGATTCTGAATCATGGAAATCAGTGGAAGAACAGGAGCAAGCCTCTAAGGATTCAGGAGGACCTCTGATGGAGTTTATATACCTGGACCCGAGTTGGATAAAGGGTGAATTGCGGTCACTGGGAAGATAGGTGAGGTCGCAGACTGAATTAGCAAAAGACCAGAGGGAAAGGCTTTAGGCACTTCCTGGTAAAGCCCCAATCTTGTAAGCACTGAGCAATCATGAAGCACAAAGCATTTGAAAACACTGGTTACTTTAAGCATGCACATAAGTACCATGGGTCTCAGTAAGAATTAAGCATGTGCTCAAAGTTAAATCAAAACTCATCTCATTATTGCCATAATGACAAATAAGGTTTCTCTTATCTAGCTGTTACATTTTAAAATGTAATTCAAAATTTATAAAATTGTCTATCACATTTTAAGTTAGTACAATTTCTGTCAAATATTTTATATTCTTAGATTACCCTTACTATTGAAATTAACCTGTACATCTCCATTGTTTGCTCACAGCTATTTCACATGCCCTTGATATATATGTTTTAAAATGATTTTTTCTAATGCGATTTAGAGCTGCATTCTCTTTGATATTAATACTATTGTTTTCCATCAAAAAGTTTTATCCTTTGCATAAAGCAGCGACTCTTCATTGCATTATCTGCAAACATTAAGGAACGAGTAAGCCTTGGAAGTCTGTTTATTCATAAATTGTACTGACTTATTTTTTTATTGTTTTTCATTTGCTTGTAGTCTTTAGGACAAGGCACAATCAATTTTAAATTCTATTTATTTGTCCTATTCTAGAGTTTTTATATTCTCTATATTTTTTCCCTGTTTGATAGTTAGAATGGGAGGCACTGCATATATAGCCATGATGCACCTGGCATAGTTATTTAATGTTCTTAAAGACCATGCCATACTTTATTGGAAGGTTGACAGTAACCATTTTCCTCCCATGTGACCAAATACATCACTAAATAAAGATGACCTTTTCTACTCAGGCAGAACTATAATGAAAGCAAAACGTTCAGTCTACAAACATTCAGAAAAATCCTACAAACCACAGTATGCCTTGCTCTTGTAATTTTGTGCAACAGAATTTGTTATAAGATTTTATATGTGCAAAGAGGAAATGTTTCTCATAACCCATCTATTCCTTTAAACCCATTTATAAAAGTAATCCAAGCTCCCAGTAAATCAGACAGACAGGTGATTTCATGGGTTAGTCAAGGTAAAAATGGCAATTTTAACAGTTTGTTGTAAATTAATGACAAAAGAGTCTTTAAAAACACAAAGAACCTCAATATATTAATGGCTCTTGGATGCTTGTTTTTAGTTTCTTTTTAATGAATATTAATTGCAGAAAATGAAAGTCATCCTATGAACAAGACTTGACATTTCTATTATTTTAAAATAAGAGTCTACAACGTAATGCCAGTTCAAAATAATCAGACAGTCTTTCTACAAAGAAACAATACATGCATGAACATCTGCACCTCTAATGAAGCCAAAAATATTACTACATGAGCTGTTTTTCAAATCAGATGTTATGCTTCAACAAACAGTCTGTTTTGCTATATAGCTTTTTCAATTTAAATAATGTGACATCCTGATTTATATAGTCAAGCTTATTGTAATAATTCTCAGATATTCATTTAGGGGCCTGATAAAAAAGTCAGTACGAGTTTTGATGGGAATCTCAAAGGAAGCTGGATCAGGTTTTTAGCACTAGATTAAGGTCCTGATTCAGAAAAGCATTTCTGTTCAAGACGCACTTAACTGCTTAACTTGAAGCACATTGTTAAATCTGCATGTTTAAGTAGTATAAATGTTTACTTATTTTGGAGAGGAAATTGTGATTGTATATTCATATTGATTTCCATAAACAAAAGAAAGGTGAAGAAGGGAGGCTATAGCCTTTTAAAAGAAGAGATTTTATGGGAGGAGGAAGAAAGCAGTGGTGTGGAGAGAAGCTCCAGAGTCTTTCAGTAGCCTGGCTACCTGAGGTACTTCATTTTCCTTGCCAGTCCTCACAGTCCAAGACTTCATTCCCTTCATGTACCCACCCAGCCACTCAAAGCTGATTCTATAGATCCAGCATGAAACAGCACATATTTCTCTGTTCTATAATATAAGCAGTGACACAGCCCCATTAAGAGGGTCTTTGCCCATCTCTCCCTTTGGTGCTATTCTAAGGACTATAGCCCTATATTGTACCTCATTAAATCAGCATCAGCAACCCATGCCTTCAGTCTGGAAATCACATAGGAACTGTGAGGTTAGAAGACAGGATAGTGAATGCTTAAAATGTATAAGTTGCTTTTGGATCAAAAATAATTATACTGTACCTTTAAAGGACTTATAAGGAAGGAGAGAACAAAAGAAATACACCAGGTAACAAGTAAGTTGCGTATGGGTACAAGGATCCTCATCTTCAGAGTTTAGGTATAGTTTAACAGGTAAATAAAACACAGGCTATTTTAAACCAGAAGATATATGGTTTGCATGCTCCACATAAAACATTAGATATGATTTGCCATGACTAACTTGATTGTTACTTGCAACACTTCAGTTTGTTTAGTTTCTTCTTGTCACTTTGTGAATTAACTGACTCCGTCAAGACTGTCAGAGAGCTGTGAGATGTGTTTGGTAAGCTCATAAGGAGGTAATTCATAACTCAATTGAACCAAAGGAACTTCTGACTCATGTCCTTAAATAATCTTTGTCCCTCTATTGAGAATTATCTGGTATGTTGCCAAAAGCTTTTAAATCAGGTTATTTATGTAAACTTCTGCAATATGCAGTCAAACACTGTTAGAGGTGTAAGACTTATTTTCGGATGTCTTGTTTTTCAATTATGAGTTACTCACTGGCCTGATTGTTTCATTTTCCTGTATTTCAAGTGCAAGATATACTCGAAAAAAGTGGTCAGTGCAAATGCACGTGATTTACAGTCACTGCTCACCCCTCCAATATTTTTAACCTTTAGTTTGTCACTATTTTATAAGGATCATGCCTCAAAGCCCAGGAGATTTCTATAGGTCTTCCTGTATTGTGGGAGCAATATAAAAGACAATGCCTGCATACAAAAGCATGGTTATGCCATATATCTCTAACACATACTTTTGAAGGACTGCGGATTGGTTGCAACACAAAATGGGCCTCTCTTATTCACTATCCCCCACCCATTATGGGAAAATTGTCATAAGTGTGTGTGATAGGCTTCACACTCACTATGCTCCTTATGGCTGTATCAATGGATTAGCACTCTTCCCATCTGGCACCCCCTCTTTCAGTTGCTCACCCCATGATCTCTCTCTCGACTAAGGATACACCCTCTTCATGATTCAGCCCTCTAGTCAGGTCACTATAGTCGTTCCCTCCAGGGTCTCACTGTTCCTGTGGACAAACTGCCTATCTGCAACCTCCGGTAGTCATCAGAACTGCAACCAAATATGTGCCATATTCCCAGCAGTCAGCAAGGGAACCCTGCTCTGCCTCCCAGCTCCACATTTCAGACCAGGGACCCTCTGCCCAGCAATCACAGTCTGCTCAAGCATTAAGCCAGTTGCTGCTTCATTAAGTTTTTGGCTACATTCACTTCTCTATATTTTCCCCACCCAGAGATTACCACCAGAGCTTCCCCCACTGCCTGTGGCCACTTCCCCACTATTGGTTTCTTACCATAGTGTGTAGCCCCAGGCAGCACCTCAGGGTTTGCTATCCCCCCTGAGCACCTCCATGTCCTTACCCACTCTCTTCCTCTCTGGGGAGTGATTGCAAAGATCCTCCCTGAAGACCCTTCTCTTATCCCCCACTTCTCTTTATAAGCCTGTCCCAGCTTCATTTCATCAGCCATTGGGGCTTATCAGGCCCTAGATCTCTTTCAGGTGCAGCTTTTAAGGTTAATTGGCCTATTTTGTCTGCTCAGGCCTTGTGTGGGATGGACACCTCATCACAGTGGGTGATCAAGTCAAGCACTGAAATCTTATTTATATATATATATATATATATATATATATATATATATATATATATAATGGTAAAGAATTTAGATCCTTACAGATGGACTCAATATTCTGAACCACATTCTCCCTTATACCTCAGGGAGATCTAGGGGAGGGATGGGGGACAGGATGTCAGTTTGCAGCTTCCCTGATCTTGCAATGCTAATGAGCAGCTCTTAATTTACATCACAAGCATAAGTTCCCCTACAGACCTTAACCAGTGAAAGTCTCAGCATAGTGAAGCTTTGCTCTTCTAAATTCCTTCCCACTACTTCCCATTCCACCTCCTCCTACCTCTTATACTGTGGGAGTGGTGGAACAGGAGGCCACTCAGCACTGGTGCCTGTCCTTCTCTATCTCACTTATTAATCCAGGCCTGTCATGTATTTGTTATTGATCTGGATAAAAACTGATTAGTTCATGGGATGGGCTTTTGTATACCAAATAGATTATTCGGTGTTAATAAGCCGAGTGTATCACTGGCATGCTGTAAGCATTATTGTTCGGTCATCAGAGAACAGCAAGCTGATAGAACTTTGTTTTGGATGAAGGTTCTCTGTTTTGTTTTATTACTCGTTGTGAACAGACAGGGATTGCTGCAAAAGTATCAGAAAGCATACCATGAATAGCCAAGAAAAGGAAGCATGGTAAACACACCCTCTATTATTCTCTGTGGAAAGACATGTCTGAAGATTCTGTGTGTGTGTAGGAGAGTAACATCCTCCTGCAAAAGGCTATGAGGTAGGAGAAAGAAACAGACTTTTGTACCTTGTAAAGTTGGTAGAGGATGTTGGAGGAAACAGCAAGTTCTTCAAAGTGATTTCCTCTTCTTACCAGCTTCACTTCAGTCATCCCTGGGTTTAGTTGTAGCCAGCTGCTCTTCATCCAGGTGCTGATTTTATCTAGGCACTGAGAAAGCTAGATTACAGTGCTGTTTATGTTTGCTATAAAGGCGATGTAAAGTCAGGTATAAAGATTGAGTCATTGGGGGCAGGGTGTGTGTGGAATATGCAGGTGAGGTCTGTAGTTGGAGGAAAAGTCTATAATGATACTCTGGGTTCAATCTGAGGAAAGTCCTGACCATTTCAAGGCATTTTTGCTCACCTCTTGGAGACAGGACAAAAATATTTGCTGATCAATGGTATCAGAAGGAGTATGGGTGTTCTTCCCATGTCTATATACAACAGGTGGTAACAGGTGCTGCCTCTGTGCCATGACCTGGTGTCATGGTGCCTGATATGTGGCTCACAACTGAGAGGCCTAGCTCAGGTCAGACTGTCAAAAAACGGGGTAGACATCCCAAACTAGTGGTATATTCTATCATTAAATTTAACCAAACCAGCAACCAGTGTGTGCTCCCGAATCCTGATTCTAATTTAGCGTGGAGCCACAGCCAGTCCCCTTAGACAATCCAGACAAACTGGACATAATGATGAAAAATTATTAAAACTGATATTCAACACACTATGTTCCTCCAGACCCAAAATGCCAGTCACATTCCCTAGATCAAGGTATACTGCAGATCTCACAAAGACAATGCTGACAGACAATTCCTTTCATAAACAAATTAAATATTTATTAGCTACAAAAAGAAAAAGGATTATTGAGAAGTATAGTGATGCAATGACCCACCAGTGCAACGCCTCCTGCTGGTTGTCTGGGGATTAGCTCTTGGCACCAGCCTTGGAGCGCCCTCTGCAGGCTGGTGTCTCACCAGCCGCAGGCACCCATGTCTCTTCTGGACCCTGCTGCCTTTTGTCCTAGGGTTCTGCCCCAGCAGTATCCCCACACTCTGGGTCTCCCCTCCCAAGGGAACCCCAACCCTCTTTCCCCACCTTGCCTCAGTGGCTACTGCCAGTCAGCATCTAGCCCCTGCTTACTGGGGCAGACTGCAGTCTGTAAACCACTCATCACTGACAAGCAGGGTTTGGACCTGCTGCTTCTGCCTAGTCCTGGGCTGCACCTTTGCACCCCCAATACCTGTCTTAGGCCAGGCTAGAGCTCCCCAGCTTCTTTTGCCTTTCTCCACGCTGTTCTGTCTCAGGTACTCTGTCTCTAAGGCAACCAGGTCCTTCTCCCTCCAGACTGGAGAAAGAGTCCTTAGCTCCTGGCTCATAGCCCTTTTATCAGGGCCAAATGTGGCCTCATTGGGGTGTGGCCCAGCTAGGGCTGCTTCCCCAATCAGCCTACCCTATTAGTTCCCCAGGGCAGCCCTTTCCCAGGGCTGTTTTATCCCCTTCAGGGCTGGAGCGGGGAAACTGCCCCGCTGCAAGAAGTGCAAGCAGATAAAATACATTACAGTTGAATTAGAGTTTGTAGCCAAAATGATTCAGAGATGTAATGTCTGCCAGTTTTCCATAAAGGCTTTTGGGGTCCTCTGTCCAGTTGCCTAGTGTTCCCCCCATCAAGAAGTTAAGAGATGCAGGATTGTTCCCAGGGTACATCTTTACAGCTAAAAACAGTTTGACAAACATTCCTAGCACAGCACAGGCCTTTAGACTTCCCATTGTTGAACAACCACCCATACTCTTTGAAGTCAACATTTTACTTCCTATGCATACACAACTAATTCAGTTACAGTTAATATACATATCAAACTCATTTCTAGGCACTAAATACAGACCTTTTCACCAAATGCTAATTAACTAGAGTTGCATAAATAATGTAAAGGTTATTAGAGTTACAGGACATAAGAGGCTATAGCAACAACAGGTCAATTTAGTTACACTAGTACACATCAAATGGGATGAAGATGGATGAAGACAAATACAAACATATATTAACAATTTTAAAGTTCCTTTTAATCAGCTCTAACAATGGAATTGTCTAGATACTCAACACCACCTTTGAACATTCCTTTGAAGTTCACCCACCAGTGAATTGCCCAAGGGCTCTGATATTAGTTGATCCATCAAGCGCAAGACCTGGATTAAAGCCTAAGTCAGAGGGCCCCAGGATACTTGTAACTGTCACTAGAGACTGTTTTTTGCTAGATTCTCAGAAGTTTTTCACATTGAATTATATCTTCTGTAAGTACTGCTCAGACCAATTCATGTTTCAGAGTGGGTGGTAGATTCCCCCGGTCAAAGAAAATATTGTCAGTCTCCATCACTGGCAATTTTTAAATCAAAGGTTGGATTTTTTTATTTTTTAAAGATATGCTCTAGTTAAAAAATATATTTTTGGAGAGTTCTATGGTCTGCGTTATATGGGAGGTTAGACAAGATGATCACAATGCTTCTTTCAGGCCTTGGAATCTATGGATCTTCATTAGTAGGTGTTCTCTATTCATTTATCATCCAGGAAAAGCTGGAACAGAGTTAAAGAGGCCCTGGCAGTTATCATTGTTTCCATGGTTTCCTATCTGAATTCGTGGAAGAAAGGTGATGTGCCTGTAGTCTACTACTTAGCTTGATTATTATTATCATTATTATTATTTTTTTGTAGTCCATCAGGCCATCCTGGATGTATGTGATCTTCTCTTTGAGGAAAGAAGTGACAGGAGGTATGTCCAAGTCTTAAGTAGCAGCAATCTGAGTTTATTAAGCAATTTATTGTTTGGAAATTTCTGTTGAGCATGAGTGCTGTTCATATACTGCAAAGTGAGTGTGGGAAACCCATGTCTCCGTCAAATTCAACACCAGAAAACAGATTTAGCACAGACTCACTTCTGATGCTGCTTCCATAAAAGAGAAGCAAGATCTCTCTGCCTCTCTACAAAGCAGTGATATAAGTTGTAGAAATTCCTCTGCATCTGAAAGTCAAGATGGGATTCTTTCTCTCTCATTTATCTTCATCATCAATAAAGATTCTAGAGACCAAATTAAGCTTGCTGTTTTCAAGTTGTACCCTCATTGCCACCTGTGACAGCCAATAGATTTGCAGCGCTGTAGCTGATTTGAACTTAGTAACCAGTTCTGTTGATGATGCACAGTGGCATAGAATCCAGCTCCCTCTCTCCACTGTGCTGGCTCCGCAGTGCTAGCAGAAAGAAAAAAAACAGTTTTAAAATAAAAAGTTTTGTCCACGCAGTCAGCAGTTGTGTTCCTGAATACACAGACAAAATATCTGTTGAGTAACACCTTGCCATTTTACAGCTGATGGCAGTTCTCATCAGATGGCTGATGTGGTGTTAAGGACTGTTTGTGATTTCTCTGTACCAAGGCCTGAATTTCACTTCAGTGCTGATGGCTCACACAAGACCCTCCATGGCACTTTTGGCCTTAACACACAGTTCTGTGTTGAAAAGTAACATCCATAACCCCTGCACAAAAGAGGTGGTCTCCACATTAGCTTCAGCTAGGATAGTATGGAAAGTGGTAGGGGAGGGACTATGGGATCAATGGTTATTTAGCAGCAGTGGTTTACATGTTGTGCAAATGAAGTAGGAGAGGTTTGTGCACTATGCTAACGCACAGTCTGGAGCAGCAGCAATGGGCAGGCTGTGCTGTGGTCCTACTTTCTGGCACAGAATTTGGGGGAGATGTGGTTTCCCCCATTCACTTTGCAGTATATGAACAAGAATGATATTTGCAATTATGCCAGATGCTATACGTTATTCATGCTTTATGTGAGCTTTCAGCATATAGGCAATTCTTACAATCGCATCAATGTTTTCTGAGCCCTGGGAAATTCTTTGTTTCCTCTCTTTACTCCAGACATCTTTTTTTTTTCCCCTTGTACTTTCATTGTGACAATTGCCCATGTCTGGATGGTAGTATTAGGATTCCCCACATGATATTGGCAGAAATGATCAATACACATTAAGGAACTACCATCTCTGGCATCTTTTTATCTCTTTAAAATCTCCTCAATTTATCTCAGACAGGGCAGATTTAACTTGGGTAATTAAGATTTTCTCATACTTTCAATGATCACATCAACACATAAGGCCTTCTTGTACATTCAAAGATCTAATACTGTGGCTGAAGGTTTTTTTTTTATATAATGTTATTACAATTATAGTTCTGCAAGCTAAAATATAGACAATCAAATCTCAACCTTCAGGGTAGACACTGAGCACTGGAAGGGGACAAGATAGACATTCCAGTTCCTCTTTCTACCCCCCACTCATATCCAACATTGGTACAATTTGCTAGGTACATTATTGGTAGCTGTAGGTTGGGAGGGGTAGCTTTTCTCTGAAGTGCTATTCAAGGCAATTTATCAGGTTTGACAGTCTGATTTTCTGATGCCTTGCACCTTGTATAGTCATTTATATTCCTACATAGTTAAGGCAAAGTAGGAGTAAAACACTACCAAATCAGAATAGCAGCATTTTGCATTTATTTTTCACATGTATAATGACTGAACAAAGTAGAAGGCACAACAGAATAAGGTCTTTGATACTCAGATTTAGTACTGGAAACCTGACATGCCAGTTTCATTTTAAATCCACTGAATATATATATTTGGTCACAAATGTTTTGTAGTCATGAAGATACCTTACAAGGAACGCATCAGACAGATTGGTTAACTGATCTTATTATATCTGAATAATAGAAGCTTTCATCCTTCAAATTCCAGTTGAGAAAATTAGTCTTAAAACTAAGCCCTTAAATGATTCACAATTTCTCCTTTCTGCCTCCACATACTGTATTTCTCCTACTAAGTTAATTTAATATTATATCTAATATTCCTCAATTTATTAATGGCCCCATTCTGTATCCCTCATTTACAGTCTTTATGCAAATACTGTAGTCTTATCAAGTTAAAGGTTCTACTAAACTAAAATACTCACTGTGAATAAAGATGACAGAATCAAGTCCTCTACATTTGTTTGTTTTCAAAAAGTGGGAAATAATTAAAGATATTTCCATACTATATTTTCTGACCTTTCCTGGGTTCATTGATATGACAAGTGATATAACTAAAGCCATTTAACCTTTGTTATAATTTATAATCAAATACCAATATAGGTCACATTGGAATGCTGCCACTCAACTGTCTCTTGTTTTCTAAACTATTTTCATAATAAAGTTAATATGTAAACCTACAATGTTAAAGCAATTTAAACAAATGCACTCATATTGCAAATTGCACAGAGGCTGTCACATAATATATTCCACTGGGTTGTTTTTAATAAAATATCTGTCTTTATTAAAAGTGCATTAAAATCAGTGAGGGTAAAAATAATATTCACTGAGCAATTAGGCTGATTTAAGTGTGCCTGACAAGGCTTTGGGAAAAAAATCAGCAACTCAGTGTGGTATTGCATACACATATCATAACAGATATAAATAGACACTAAAGCACATTTAGGAAAGAACTACACACATTTAAAGTAACAATTACATTTTACTAGTTGCAGGGTGTGCTGCTCATATATTATACTGATAATAGCACAAATTCATAGGAAGTGGGTGTTAGTTAAATGGTAAAAGAAGTTACTTCATTTTAAGTGATAGTTCCATATTAAAAATACGTGAGACTCAGGATGTGGCACTACTAAATATCCTGGTTCAACACCTGATTTTTTTTAATTAACTGATTACATCCCTAAAGGCAATTCTACTGCATAATGAAACAACATCAACTTGTAAAATATTACAAACCAGTTATAAATGGAGTTACTGCCACTGCTGTATTGCTAATTATGTTCATGTATTCATGATTACTTCACCCATGAACTAGGGCATTGCTGAAATGCCAGTCAAGTTACGCTATTAGTTTTGAACATCTAGATATAATGCAGAATTAAGCTACCATTAGATAATATTATAGAACCACATTAGTTTCCAGAATGTTTTGGAACCTGTGTTTTATATGAAAGTATGTTCTGTCAGGATGAGTATAATTAATGTGGGATGAACTGAATTTAGGAGAACTAATATTGCTATTGGGCTGACTATACAGCTACTTGCTTTAAGACTCTGACAATGCCTAGTGTGAAATAAATGTTTCCAGAATCTTGAGCACAGTCAGACTGAGCTGACTGCTTATGCAGTTACTAAAGTATTGTGCCACCTCTCCCGACCAATCTGCATCGGGGATGCTTATTACACATTTCATATTCTGCTTGTACAAAAGCATAGATTTCCAGACTTTAGGTTAAATTCTACCCTCAGGCTGCACAAGTGCAAAGAAGGGCTGAATCTGGTCCTGTATTTAATTCTATGGAATGGCACAGTATATACCCTAATCATATAAAAAGTAGGTCATTCTTCATGACCAGTTGATAAACTTTTAGATTTCACAATTATAGGATAAATAATCTCTTTGGGGGGGGGGGGGGGGGAGAGAGGAAGATGATCAGCTCATAATTTGCTCACATTAATAATAATGTGCTCAATATTGTGCCAGTTTCTGACACAGGACCCAATTGTGCAAACACATATATACATGAGTAACTTTACTCACAACTGGTGCCACTGACATCAGCATTTAAAGATTTGAGCCCAAGATTCATAATCGAGATGTGTTTCCAAAAGCAGATTTGAGGGCAAGGTTTTCTTCTTGCTTGAAAATATCATTTTTTTTTAAAAAAATGCTATTATTCATTTTGTTTAGTAGTAATGTTATACCAATAAAAGCAAGCAGGATTTTATGAGGGGGATATGGCAAAAAGCCACATTTATTGTAAAGATAATAATAAAGAATAAAGAAAAGACAGAAGCAATGTTGTTTAACTACTTATTTTTATTACTATTTAACCCTTATACATACACACACACATATTATATATACACATTTATTTATTTATTTATTCATTCATTTATTTAGGTTTTGGGTAATTGTTATAGTTACCAGCCTGGAAGTTGCTTGTGACAGAATACTGGCCAGGTATTTTATACACAAGTGATGGTAGTGGGGAGCGAAGTTTTGATTAGATGTGCATTTGAAGCTTCTGGTAGGCTGGCAGCAGAACCTTGGACTTTGACTTCATAGTCTTTTGGTTCAGTTTTTATAGGATTTTTTTCCTATGCCAGTCTATGGGAATTGCTGCATTTTGCTGATGTTTTTAGGGTGGCTGCCAGGTGCTCGTCAGTGATCTTATAGGGTGGACCTCCAGTTTTTAGGGTTTTTTTACTTAACACCTTTTGGTTGCACTGGCACCTGACGCCTTTTTTAGCCTGGAACCTTTCAAACCATTTATTTATTGTTCAAGCACTTTCTCTCTTACATACATTCCCTTATTAATGTTTTACATACAGTATTTTGTATAATAATAATTTTACACATACAAAAGTTGTAGTTACAAAAAGTTATAAAAGTTTTTGTGTGGCATTTCTCAAAACACACTCTTTGAGTGCTGAGTTAGTTATTGTTATAGTTACAATGTTTTACTTTGCGATTAGGGTTAATTGGTTCACAATGCTTTGAAAAGAACTGGCGTCAATTGTGTAACAATGCCCTTAATCAATTACAGGGCTTGGCTCCCAAAGCGGAGTTAGTGTCTTAACAATGCATTGTTACAATGAAGGCCATGGTTACACTGGCACTTTATAGCGCTATAAAGCCCCCACGGGCGCTATAACCTACTCCCCGTCCACACTGGCAAGGCACTAATAACGCTATAACTGCTGAGTTATAGCGCTATTATTAATCCACCTCCGCATGGGGAATAAGGGCTGTAGCGCAGCTGCTGTAGCGCTACAGCAAGAATGTGGACACCCACTGCACTACAAGTAATCTCTGGAGATGCCTAGAGCCATTTAAAGCAATTGACGTCTCTTCCCTTTGTTTTGAACTCGGCTGGAGGAATGCGGAAGTACCTCTTTAGAGTTTCTCTCTTAACTCGGCAGATAAGCAATGCAAATGTTTAAGGAGGGAGCCTGTGTGAAAACAAAGCCTTCGGTGAACGGAGGCTCACTAACAGGCTTTCAGAAAAACGGAAAAACCACTGTCTCTCTCCCTCCGCATACACACAACGCGTCCCCCCTCACCCCCCTCGTTTAAAAAGCACGTTGCACCCAGCTGAATGCTGGGATACCTGCCCTAATGCGCTGCTCTTAATGCCGCGTTAAGTGCCCCAAATGTGGCCATGCTATACCGCAGGAGCATCTGAGTGTGGACATACAATAGCGCTATACATATTACTGTATAAGGGGACCGCTATAACCTATAGCGCTATAATCTTGTAAGTGTAACCATACCCGAAGTTAGTGGCTTGAGAATGCATTGTTACAATGTATCGCTGCAATGCCAATTTCAAGTAGCTACTTGCAAAAGTTTGAGCATGCCTTGAAACAGAGAGAGGGAAGCTGTTTCTGGCTACATAGTATTATATTCTTAACAATTTTAAGTTACATAACCTAATATTAACAAATTATATTTTAAAGGGGCAATAATAATAAATCTAAACATTTAACAATCTTAACTAATAATAATAATAAATCTAAACACTTATTAAGCTACTTCTACTTAACAAACTTATACTATGTAGACTTTCAGTTGTGGAAAACAAATTATGGGGAGTCACTTCCACTTGGGGAATCATTTTTAATACTTTAATATGTCATCCCTACAGTAACTCTATCCTACATTATGGCAATGCTCCAGGATTAAATACATTTATTTAGAGTGATTTGGGTGGTTTAAGGTATTTTCTATCTCTTGTAAAGTAGTGAAACACTGAGGGTAAAAGTTTCATTGAGGACTTACATGCTGCAAAGAGCCTTCCCCAAGACCCCTGAACCAGGATAAATATTACCCACGAATTTCACCTCCATGTTGAGAGTCTGTACAAAGCCTTCTACAGCCCCCTCATGAATGAAATCTACTGCAGTCCATATGTACAGAAATCTAAATGTATTGCAATGCATAATCAAATGCGACAGTGCAAAATTACAGCAAAGCCCCACATCACTCCTTCCATGGGCTGTTAGAGCCACTGGGTCAGCATAATCACAGTTCTCAGTCACTTCCTTCACCCAACTCAAGACCACTTCACATGACAGTCAACACCAGTTTATAAAGGGCTAGAGGAGACCCCGTCTATGGTAAGCATCACAGAAGAAACTCCCCTTTTCCCCACATGGCTGTTTCTCTCAATTATCCCTGTGAAGCAGCTTGATCTGTGTGGAGAGCTTTTTTGTAGGCCCTTTGCAGTTGGGTATTTTTCACCCATACAGATTTGTATTTAAAATCACACATGAGCATATCTGTGGGCAAAACTATAAATTCCTGTGCAATGTTAGAGTGAAATTATTACATACACATTTTGACTTACACTATTTCAACTAAACAGCATGCAGTGTTGGTGACTTGTAGTCAGTCTAACATCATACATTTGATTCAACATGCCATACATGATCTTGATCACCTAGATTTATTGGGAAGGGGAAGCAATTACTTGTTTAATTAACCAGCAGCAGAGGATTTTGTGTAAATCCAGATTTAATCAGCACTATACTAAAATTCATAGGGTAAGTTACCTAAAGGCTCTCCTGCTTTAAAAGAAACATTGCAGATTCAGAAATGGATATACCTTAACACAATTTTCCAATAGATAAGCATGACAGAATGTTTTTCTCACTACATTCATTGATTCAGCATGAAACCCAACACATTACTTAAATTGTATTCATTAAAGTCTACACATAAAATATTTAAAGTGAGAAAAGAGAGAGCTTAGTGAAAGCTAAATAGCTCTAGGGGAAATAAACTATTGCTTGAATCTAGCCAGTCTATCAGTCTCAAAAAAAAAAAAAAAAAAACAACCAAAAGAGAACAATTTAGTGTGTCTAACAAACAAAATTGTGTACAGGGATAAAAAAAACCTACTGCTAATCTGACATGGATTATGTTTTATTTATCTGATACTATTATGACTTGCTTTGAAGAAATGAATTAATGAAAATAAAGACACATATTTCTAATTCTTTGTGAATTCCCAGGAAGATGTAAAAGACCTCTTCATCTGAGAGCACAAAAAGCGTACCATTACATTCAAACAGGGAAAACCAAGAAGTGGCCTTACAAAACCCACCTTCAATTATTTCCTTTCATGGCTTTGTTTCTGTGTATTCTTTGCCTGGATTAAAACCATTCCTCTTTTATCACAATTAAAGCACACCATGCAAATCCTATGGAATGAAGAACAGATCAATTAAAGGCTTTCAAAATTAAGGTAATAAAACTATCCAACGGGGAAAAATACTGTCTGTACACAGCCCTCAGCCTGAATAAAAAGGCAGATGGGTTCGTGTGGAGACAGGGTGAAATCCTGGTTCCATTGAAGTCAGTGTCAAATCTCTCAACTTCAGTGGGGCCAGGATTTCACCTGGAATGTCTGAAGTTCACTCAGCAACACCTTATTCAATCTCTAGCTGAACTGCATATGAGACAGACTGTGCTTACTCATTGGAAGCATGCTCCAGAATCCTATACACCCTCCTGGCAAAGTTAAAAACAAAAACAAACTTGGGGACGTCTTCATTCTTAATTCTTTTAATTAAACTTGTTTAGTATTTAGATCCCTCCAGACAGCTCTGTTCTATTAATTAGTTGTGAAATTGTCCATTTTTGAAAACAGATTGCCTACCTACCAGTACTTCAAAAGAGCTCATAGTTACAGGATATCTTTTGTCACTAAACAAAATAAACCACTAGTAGTGTAAACAAAGTCCTGTGAAAGATTTAAAAACTTGGTTCAAATGCATCTCTCTTAATATCCTTGTGGAATATATTTGCTTTGAATTAGTGGAAATAAAACCTCCTGCAATGGATTGAGATTATTATAATTGTGATATATTTTACCTGGTTGTATCCACCAAATGTGGTTTGGGGTTTGCTTCTTGAATTCCCACTGACTTCAATAAGACTATTTATAAGCTTAAAGCTAAGCTTAGCTCTGGTCTACACAGGTGGAAGATATGCAACTTCAGCTATGCGAATAATGTAGCTGAAGTCAATGTATTTAGGTTGATTTACCATGTCATCTTCACGGTGCTGAGTCAACTGCTGCCGCTCCCTGGTCAACTCCGAATTAGGGCTGAAAGCATAGTTCATCAGATTTGGAATTAGAATCATAGACTTTAAGGTCAGAAGCGACCATTATGAGCATCTGATTCTAATCTGACCGCCTGCGCACTGCAGATAAGAGAACATCACACTTCCACTCCTTTAACTGACCCATAATATGAGTTATTGAAGTCCTCAAATTATGGTTTAAGACTTCAAGTTACAAAGAATCCACCATTTACATTAGTTTAAACTAGTAAATGATCTGTATCCTATGATGCAGAGGAAGGAACCCCCCACCCCCCAAAAAACAGGGCCTTTGACAATCTGACTTGTGGGGAAATTCGTTCCTGATCCAAAATATGGTGATCAGTTAGATCCTGAGCATGAGGGGAGCTGCTAAATTTAGGGACTATGAAGATTCTAGACTCAGACAGGGAACCTGATTCTGATTTCACTCACTGTGACAAGAGTCAGAAGCAACATGACTGAGTGTAAAATCAGTGAGAATTACAATGAAATCAGGGTACTAAGACTGTAAAGCAAACTGAGGAAACAATTAGGAAGACACAAACTGGAATTATAGGGTCTATGTTTTCTCCTGATTCAGATGCAGGGAATTAAACGTCAGTTCTTTCCTGAGAATCAAACTCTGGTATTGCTGGGATTGAATATGAACTGCTACATGAGTGCACAGTACCTGCATACAACCCACTCTATATCCAAATAAATAATTGTGATTTTTGGAACCCTGTACCTAAAACTAGGTATTTTCATTGCTTCAGTGTTTGGATGCCTATTTTCAAACACCTGAAGAGACACGATATTCAGAGGGCAGGTGCTTCACACATTCTGAAAATCAGACTCTGTCTCAAGTTGGGTTTAAAAAAAGGAGACATCCAAAAATCAATACTCATTTGCCCAGAACTCTTTTACCAATCATTGGCACTGAGATTTAAGTGAGGAATATCTTGTGGACATTTGCTTGCATAAGCAAAAGATAATCATATGCTCTCAGAAAATCCTAAATCTAGGAGAAACAGATTACAGATTGGTGACAGTTAGTTGCATTAATATAGTTTCTCATTAAATCAGCTGAAAAACAGTGTCAGGGGAGAAAGGAATCAGTTTGCTACCTGTGGTATCATGAATGAAGCCATCTGTAAATATGCTGCTTTTTTTAGCCAAAGCAATAAAATATTACTGTAAAGTGATTACTTAGATTGTTATATAATGGAAGCTCCAACATCATTATTTTGCAGTCAACATAAAACTTTTCTATCCTATGGGAATTATTTTACACTGTTTTTGCTGGAAAAACCAAAACCAAAACCAAAACCAAAACCAAAACAAAAACAAAAACCAGCAACTTTCTGTAACTTCATCTCAGGATGATTCAGATACAATGTCTCTGGATTGCAGTGATTCTGGGTAACAGGGAACGTTACTATTTAAGTCAACTGCATCTGTATTTCCCCTTTGTGGTCCAGCAAAGGCACCCACTCTTAGGCTCCCTAGCTGTCACCTCTCTTCGGCACAGTCACAGACTCTCTCTTTCCTTAACAAGTCAGCACACTCCCTGCTTACAGACAGACAGACTGCCTGGGTAGGCCAGCATCCCTGTTTTGCTTTCTTTTCAGAAGCTATAAACAGCATAATTGCCTACAGGTATAAATTATTAAACTGCTCTTTAAGCAAGCCCGTTTATTCTTAAGATGAAAGCATTACAGAGAAAGCATTTTTTAAAAAAACAAAACAAAGAACTTAATGTATGCTAATAATTTTAGCAGAGATTATCCTTTCCTCAAACCCTCTGCCCCATCTCCACAAGGCATCTTCATCAGTCATTCCAATATTCCCTAAGGATTGGGAACCTCCCTTGGGACAGAAGATCCTGTCCATTTGCTGGATCAGAAAGAAGTTCCTGAGTCAGTTTAAATTCAGGCTATTTATCCAAGAGTCCTTTGTTTGTTGGCCTCTGGAGAATCCAGTTTGAACTAGTATGTGTAAGATTCCCAGGAGGTGGTACCTCTCTGCATGTGTTATTACCAGAGTGAATTTGCCTAAATCACTCCCTACAGCCTGTAGTTCCTGGTGAAGCTGTGGTTACCCTCCCACAGAGAATTACTTACAATCCTTGGCCCACAACAATACATAACCTTAATATAGTAAAATCTCCCAAAGATATTGCAGAAAATCAGGCCTGCAGATCAGGGGGAGGTGGGACAATTTAACAGGGGCCTGGTCAATTTAAAATGCCCTGGGGTCCCCAGGCCCTTTTAGCCCAGGTGGGTCGCAGAGCTCCTAGGTGTGCATGTGACCACTCTTGGCCCTGAGGTTTGGAGGGCCCTGCAGGCCACCAAAATTAGCTAGTGTGGTTGGTCCAAATGACAGATTCATCACTTCCACCGCGGGCCCCACACCTCCCTAGGGACAGCCCTGGCCCTGCGGACCAGAATTGCTGTTGGTGGGCACGCAGAAAATTGCCATATCTGTCACAGACATCTTCAAACAGAAGCCTATTTCCTTCTTACCTTCTGTAACCTTTGGAATCATCCTTGATCTGGGACTCTGTTCCTCCCATATGTTTATAAATCTGCCTATCGCCACCTCAAAAACATTGCCCATATATACACCACTGCCTTGATTCCACATCCTCTAAAACCATCTATGACTTTGTCTCATATTGCTTGGATTAATATAATGCTTTCCTCTATAGCCTCCTCAAATGCTAGCTCTTCATGCTCCAGCATGTGCAAAAGTTGCTGCTTTTCTTCTCACATGCACTAAGAAAGATGACATTGCCATCTTCCTCCTCAAGTATGTCCAGTGGCTCCCATTTATTACAACATTTAATTTGAAATTGCTGTTCTTGTTTTTAAAAAAGCGCCCGTGGACTTCCTTAGGCCTAAGACACAGGCCTGGCCTCTCTCTCCCCCAGGGGTGAAAGTAAGTTAAAGGACTTACCGGTACGCCGGAAGTCCTGGTCAGGGGCAGAGCCTCAACCAGAAGAGGCAGGGATTAAGCCTCTGACCCTTTAAATCAAGATTTAAAGGGCCCAGGGCTCCAGCTGCCACAGCAGGGGAGCCCCAGGCCCTTTAAATCACTGAGGAGTCCTGGGGACTCCCGGCTGCCTATGCTACCCCAGGGCTCCTGGGCTCTGGCAGAGGTTTAAAGGGCCCGGGGAGGTAGTGGCAGCCAGGAGCCTAGGGCTCTTTAAATCCCTGCAAAGCCCTGCTGCTGGAGCCCTGGGTTAATGCCCATGGAGCCCCGGGGCCCTTTAAATCCCCTCTGGAGCTCCACTGCCACTACCCCAGGGCTCTGGCAGCAGGGCTCAGGTGGGGATTTAAAGGGCCCCAGTGCTCCAGCTGCCTGCTATCGGCCTGGCCCTTTAAATCCCTGCCAGCGCTGCGGCCAGAGCCCTGGGGTAGCGGCAGCAGGGCTTCGGTGGAGACTCGCTGCCGCTCCCCAGGGCTATGGCAGCAGAGCTCAGGAGGGATTTAAAGGGCTCCAGGCAGTAGCGGCTGCCGCATTCCCAAGCCCTTTAAATCCCCACTGGAGCCCTGCTGCCAGAGTCGTGGAAGCATGGCGGTGGGCTCTGGTGGGGATTTAAAGGATCCCAGGGCTCCAGCCCTGCTACCGCCCCGGAGCCCTTTAAGTCTCCGCTGGAGACCCACCGCCGCTCCCCAGGGCTCCGGCAGCAGGGCTCCCATGGGGATTTAAAGGGCTTGGGCAGCTGCTACCGCCCCGGCCCATTAAACCCCCTCCAGAGCCACGCGGCTGTAGCTCTGGGGAGCGATGGCCAGTCTCCGCCGAAGCCCTGCTGCTGCTACCGCAGGGCTCTGGCAGTAGGACTCTGCAATTTAAAGGGCCTAGGGCTCCAGCTACTGCTGGAGCCCCAGGCCCTCTAAATTGTCTCCTGTGAAAGACAGTCCCGGTACGGCAAACTGGCTCTTGCTGGTACGCTGTACTGGTGCGTACCGGCTTACTTTCACTTCTGCTCTACCCTTTTACTTTTAATTTCCCCCATTCATACAATGTAACCCTTCTTTCTGTTCCTTCACATAATCTTGCCACTGTTAGCGCAATCACCTTTTCCTCTGACACAGCCTTTTTGTGTCTCTCCACTGTACCAACTCTTATGAATTCTTCAGATCAGCAACTGACATTTTTTTTCCCTCAAGTACTTATATAGTTGTAAGTACAATATGGCCCTGATATCCTATTTGGGCCCAAGGGCTAATGCACTATCCTAATAATAATTTCAAGACTTACATCTTTTTTACTTTTCTTTCTTTTCCCCACAAATGTCTTAGTAAACAAAAACATTTAACTTCATGCATCTGAAGAAATAGGCTTTTTTACTAACAAAAGCTTATGCCCATAGAAATCTGTTAGTTTTTATGGTGCCACTGGATTCTTCATTGTTTTTGTGGATACAGATTAACACAGCTACCTCTCTGATACTTAATAACATTTAAATAACTCTTTCAAAACCTTTTAATAACTTTTTTTTTTCAAAAAATGAAAAATGGGTTTGTTTTGAATCCTGCAAGAAGGAAACAACTTCCTTTTTTTAAAAAAAAAAAAAAAAAGCTTCAGCTTTTTTTGGTCTTGTTTTAACCAACTCTCTGTGAATGGCTTTATGGCTAGTCCCTTAATTTATTCATCACAGTATGTATGCCGTTATTTGAAATAAGTTATATGATATAACCTGCACTACAGTCTTGCTCTATTTAACTCTAGGACATTTGGATAAATATAAAACTTTGAGAAATTATGTGATACACAGATCACAAAAGAAACAGCCATAACTGCTTGCTATTTTAAAAAGAAAGCAATTTATTTTAAAGCAAAAATGTTAAAGCAGAAATTACAAGAACACTTAAGCAAGGTTAACCAATGAATCATGATTGTAAGGTAGGTTTTTATATTCCAAAACTTTTTCTAACGTAGCTGAGAAGGAACAAAAATCCTCATAAGCAACCACTCCATGAAAAAAGAGACAATATATAATACATATACCCAGATAATACAGATACCCTAAAGCATTAAAGTATTCCAGTTTGAAGGTAACAAAGACCATACAGTGCAATCTTATTCACCCACTGAATAAGGTAAGGCCCAGTTAACACCTAGGGAAGACCTTGGAAAATCCTTGTGAGAATTAGATATGCTATTCCAGGGCCTAATCCATTTCCTATTCTTAGTCAATGGAAGCACTCTCTCTGACTTCAGTGGAAATTTGATCAGGCCCCTGGGGGAGAGGGAGAGAGAGGGGGAGAGAGAGAGAGAGAAAAGGGGTATTGATAAAAAAAGGTGGAATATATTCCTCTGAGTTAGTGCTGAATGAATACCTGAGTGCTGTGCCTCTCTAGATACCACATTTCAAATAAGGCCTGAAACTAAGCAACCAACCAATCATTTCTAGTAATTAAGGCTGATATTTATAAAAATGCCTATTTTCCACTAAAATTTCAGCCTAAATATCCCCTAATATTTTTCAGAATATGAGCACCGAAGCCAGCATGCTGGTCAAATTATAGCCAAGGTAATTACATTCTGCCCACCAAAATTCCTTTTACAGTCTCAGTGGGATAGGGTACAGTATTTTTGTATGATAGTCTTGTTCATTTCCTCTTCTAAACACACACTGCATATAGTCATATAATACCACATGCACAGTTGAAAGTGTGTGTAAAAACATTCATTTTACATATATGTAAAACAGAACATGTACTTACAGTAAGAAAATAAGTACATAAAATAGGAATGTGGCATAGTCTCGCTTCTCAAAACATAACCTAGAAAGTAAGGGTGGTGAGCATTAGTATTATTCATCAAAGTAAGTGTTCAATAAAACTCCTGTTAAATTTGGAGCCATGTAGATCTCACCCTCACACCCTGCCCCCTGAGAAATGAAACCTGGAATGACAGCATATTTTGGGACTTGCATGGTTTATAAATCCCACATTTCCTCTCAAACCAGGAGTTATGTGTTCAATTTGGGAAATGATGGTCTATAATTGCCAGAGATAAATGTCCTTTGATCCTTGAAGAATTTGTAACAAACAATATGCTGGATTCGAAAAACAGATTGGCATTTAGCTATCATACCAGTTATGAAGTTTATTTGAATACTGGGTTGAATAATATGAACAGTTTGCTAAATCACATGTGATAACTGAAAGCATTTCAATATATCTTTGGGAAAAATATTATACTGTAAACTCTATAGCCTCTCTGCCCCTCACAGTAAAAATAAGAAACATAAAAGGATGCTTACTTCATCGAGGAAAAATGATTTTGGAATAAAACATTTAAATGTGAATATAACTGAATATAGCTGGTATCCAAATAATTAAATTGAAGGTTTCTTAGATTCATTCATCTTTCAGAAAAGTTGGACCTGTAGTCAGTGCTTAGCAGCTCAGACTATATTTATCCTGTAATTGTGATTGTAGCTTGTGTAGACATATCCAAAGCTAGCTTTAGGCTTGGGTACCAAGAGCAGTGAAGCTGCAGCAGCCATGGGCTTCAGCATGGATGTACAAGTCCTCCAGGACCCTGGATACTTAGTCAGGTAGTTAGCCCATGCTCAAGTCCATGCTGCTGAACTTCATTGCTATCAGTACCCCTGCTAGCTAGATTTAGGGCTTGGTTACACTGTCACTTTATAGTGCTATAAAGCCCCCACGAGCGCTATAACCTCCTCCCCGTCCACACTGGCAAGGCACATAGAGCGCTATAACCGCGGAGTTATAGCGCTCCTGGTAATCCACCTCCGCATGGGGAATAAGGGCTGTAGCGCAGCTGCTGTAGCGCTACAGCAAGAATGTGGACACCCACTGCACTACAAGTGATCTCTGGAGATGCCTAGAGCCATTTAAGGCAATTGACATCTCTTCGCTTTGTTTTGAACTCGGCTGGAGGAATGCGGAAGTACCTCTTTAGAGTTTCTCTCTTAACTCGGCAGATAAGCAGTGCAAATGTTTAAGGAGGGAGCCTGTGTGAAAACAAAGCCCTCTGTGAACGGACACACGCTGACAGGCTTTCAGAAGAACGGAAAAATCACTGGCTCTCTCCCTCTGCATACACACAACACGTCCCCCCTCACCCCCCTCGTTTAAAAAGCACGTTGCACCCAGCTGAATGCTGGGATACCTGCCCTAATGCGCTGCTCTTAATGCCGCGTTAAGTGCCCCAAATGTGGCCATGGTATACCGCTGGCGCATCTGAGTGTGGACATACAATAGCGCTATACATATTACTGTATAAGGAGACCGCTATAACCAATAGCACTATAATCTTGTAAGTGTAACCATACCCTAAAGCTAGCTGAGGTCTGTCTATACATGCTGCAAGGACATCTCTAACTGCAGTGTAGACATACTCTAAGACTGGACTAATCCATCCTCCCTCCCTTCTCTATCACTGTTCTTTGGTCCATGATATCTCCCAGTCCTGCAATTCCTCATCCTCCTTATTATTTCCATATCTTCCTACAGCTTGTTCCCCAAAGTAGTTGCCATATTCTACTTTTTCTCTTCTGCCCATCTCCAAAGTCTGACTGTTCTTTTTCCATTTCCATAATCAAGACACTGTCCAGACCATGGGTCTCTCTTTTCTTGATTACTGTAACCTCCTCCTCTGACCTTCTGTACACAATCTCACACTCTTCCAGTCTGTTAAGACTACTGCTGCCAAAATTATCTTCCTTAACTGCATTCTTATTATGCATAGTTATGCATAACATAATTCTTGCATAACCTTCCCCTTTCCAACAAATCCAAGTTCTTCATCCCTGCCGCTGTAACATAGCTTCTGCCAGTTCTTCACACTTCTCATTTTCTACCCCATTCCTTATCAATTGCACTGTGCTTAAGTTATCAGGCTTCATTCCCGTTGGCTTTTATACGCCATCCCTTTTACATGGAATGGACCTGCCAAGGCTCCACTCTCTCCCCTTTTAAAAACCTCTGGAAGCTGCATTTCTTAAATCAAACCTAAACACTCAAGTTCCCTCCTCACGAAAGGGTCCTTTAAGGGCACTTTCCCCACATGAACTCGATAGGACCAGTAAAGTACTACTCAATATGAGTGAGTGTGGCAAAATCTGGCCCTAACAATTATAAAATGGAATAAACAAACATTTTGTGGAACTGTGAACTTGTGATATATATCACTGCTCATTTATGTTTTTTGTTGCACTCCACATCTTCATTTGTACATTTGCTACCTGGTTTACAAGCAAGTCTGGACAGTGAGTCAATGGGACCTAGGCACCTAAATCACTTAGGTGCTTTTGAAGAATGTATCTTATGCCTTTTTAGATCTGCAAAGCACTCACCACATTGCCATTCCTATACAAATAGATAGTAACAGCAACTTTTGGGGCCAGAGCAGGAAAATCATGGTGTTGGCTTCTGATTCTTCTCTAGGAGCTTCTGGCACAACAGCAGCTTCTAACATCCAAGCAACGTCTCTGTCAGCCTCCTGCGCCAATTGCACTTCTAAAATTTTAGGACATTTGCCATTCTATTTCTTTGACAAAAAAATCAAAGATGTTTAATGTAGGCAGACAAAACTGCTTCCAGAGATATGGTTTTATAATCCAGAGGCCTCCTTTCTTCTCTCTGTTACATCATTAACTCAAATATGGAATGGCACCTGTGTAACTGAGGGCAAGTCTAAGTCCAGTCCTTCTGCTGCTAACATTTCTGGAACAGAGAGGAACATACAAAGGCCCAATCCTCCTGCGTTGGCCAGCTGTGGAAGTGCCCTGTAGCAGGAAAGCCAAAGAGTGCGGCCCATTGTTGATTCCCTATGTGTTAGAAAATCCTTGGGTGGTGCAGAACCACCACTTTAGCTCTTATGCAGGTTTTTGGAGTTTCTAGTGCAGGTCATATGGTGGGTGGGGAAAGAGAAGTATTAGGGCATTCCTATGCCCTAACAATACCTAGCTATTCAGATGGGCTTTCTGAGCTTCCCTAATCTAGACCATTGAATGCACCAGCCCAGCTGTCCCATGGATTGGCAGATACAGCAAACAGAGCTTCAAGCCATGGTTTTCCTTCCACACCTGAGAATCAGGAGATAGAGACTGGGGAGGTGGAAATGAAATTATATATTGCATGCCTTACTAGAATCCTATAATTCCTTACAATAAAGGTATTCAGCTGCTACAGTACAAGAATGGGGCCTTATAGGTTAAGGTGCACAGTGCACTTCAAAATACCTTCAACACCATGTTTGATAGCCTCTCTTCCCCCCCAGATTTGTGGTTGTCACAATTCAGCTGTAAAATCCAGCTAATGAGCTTGAACCTAAAGCCAACGTATAGTTTAGTACTTTCTAATTTAAAGAAAAATGCATTTGCCTTAAGAACTTTTGTTTCCTGATTCATATACTCCTGATTAGAAACATTACTTTAAACTGAAAATCTTTAGAACATCTGATTTAGCTTCTTTTACATCCTCATGAAATAAGAATTTTTTGGGGGGGCGGGGGGTTGTATGTCTTTTAAACTGCACTGTACCATGGATGTTACAATTTACAAATCTGAGGGAGCCTTTTAAAGATGCTAAGATTTAAGTACCTCATATGTATTCTTAAGTCTCTTGAACTGGAAACTAATTTTCTGCCTTTTTAAAAAACCAAAAATGAGGTAAATGTTTTCCCCAAAGTAGATAAAGGCCAAAAAACAAAATGTCTCAATATCAGCACAGCTCAGAACCAGATAGTAGAGTTACTCGTTAGCGTGACAAGACCTCTGTCTTATGACACTACAAACATTTTAAAAGGTTACTATAACCTCTAGGGCTGCAGCTCAAGTTCTTAATTCTCTGCTTTATAATTTGTTATGAAGATCTTTGGCTAAGTAAAGCAAGTGCTACATATTGGCATGAGAAACTGAATTTCAAAGTAATTATGTAACATATTTGAAGTCAAATACACAGTACAATACCCAAAATATTTCTTTTAAGGTGAATCACTTGGAGACCCAATGCAAACTATCACGTATCATTACATCTCATGGCAGAAAAAACAAATGGAAAAAAAAATGTAACTGTGACAGATGGCAAGTTCCTGCAATATTCTGGACAAACTACTGAATTAAGTTTAAAACCTCTGGCTTCAATGTACTAAAATGTAATTGTTTCTGTGATATTGAATGTAATGTTTCTTTGAGGAGGTGGTATGCTAACGTACTTCCTCTGCATGTCAGTTTGAAACTTCTCACTGGGGAAAGGATCCAATACGTTTACACTCCAGTTAAAACTGTAGTTCATTGCAGCGAGCTTGGGCTAAGTGGCTCAGATGTAGCCATTCAGGCTTGGGCTAGAGCCTGAGTTCTGGGACAATTCAACCTCACAGGGTTCTAGACCCCTGACTCTAGTACAAGCCTATACATCAACACCTCAATTTAACAGACCCATAGCCAGAAATCCATGTACTGGAGTCAGCTGGCACAGGCCAGCTTTTACCCTACAAATAAATATGCTTGCATAGAATGAGCTGGGAGGTATAGAGAGGAGACGAACAGAACTGGTTAGGTAGTCAGTACTCAACAGCTGTGAAATCAGACCAATTAGGTGCCTAATGTCAGTCTGAATATTTTGTCTTTCATGTCACTTCTCAAGCACATAAAATGCCATCCTGATACTTGAGCATGAGCATAGGAGCCATAGTCATCATTTATGAACGTCACGTTTATTTGTTTGGGGTACGATTCATGACAAAGAATAGCAAAATGGTGTTCTGTGCTGAGCAGATGATTAATTTTCAGTCGATTTTATTGCTGCTCCAAGCTGTATTGCAGGCAACAGGTGGGACTGAGGCTCAAGAATAAGCGGAGTGTGTGCATGAGAAAGAGAGAGAAAAGGAGGATGGGGGGAAAATAAAGAAATAATGACGTTTCCATACCCTTTTGAAATTTTCAGGATAGCTTTGGGGAGCTAGTCAAGAAATCAATTTTGCAGTGAAGGAATAAAACAAAAAAGAGTAGGAAGTCTGGAAATCCTCCATAACATTTCTGTTGACTATTCTCTAATGTATTGACCCAATATTGAAAAAGAAAATTGATTAAGGCCATTTCCACGTATTGTATTTTTTAACTGACTCCCATTCATGTTAGACTTTCAAAGTGTAACTAGAGCTTCTTGTAGAAAGAACTGTTTAAAACAGATGAATATATTAGATGGATGAACTTTTTTTCATTTTTAAAAGTAACATTTGATTGGGGATGCAACAGTATAAGAGTTACCACTGAGGGTCATTAAAATGTTAGTACTTACTAACAGATGCATGTTTAACCACATTTTTTAAGATGGGTTAATAATAATCCATAGCAATTTATTTCATTGATTCATCATCTTCCTCCTTTCTGTGTCTGAAGACTATATTCAAACAGATTGTGTTTTGGTCATTTGTTTGTCATTCAATATTTTTTGAGTTTTTTTTAAAAAAACAAGCTATTCTTGGCTTGCAGCTTGTTTGCCAGGAGTCTAACCAAAATTTTGATTTTAATTTGTTTTGATTGTACATTTTTGTCTGATGGTGCATCTGTGCCCTAACTGTATAACAGTTACACATCTGACTGTGGGAATAGATACCTGTGAGTATGAATCTGAAGTTTATTTTCCACAATATTCTGCAGGTTTTGCCTAAAACACAGTTTTGGTGAATTGTTCCCATGAGGGTTTGTTACAGCTATTAAGAACAAACAAAAGCAGTAGAAACCTATTCTAAACTAATTTCCTTACATGTTCAAATGAAAATTGGCAGAAATGTTTTATTGAATTTGTTCAGTTCTACCTAACCACCAATAAGCTGGGCTTTTTATGCATTCTGAATCTTTCCAAAGGAATATAATCAGAGTCTATTGGCTAACATTTTCAAAAGATCTATGCCTAAAGTTAGGCATCTAGATTCAACTTTTGGCACTGAAGCAGCCTGATTTTCAAAAGTGCTGATGGAAATCAAATCCCACTGAAACCAAAGGTGTTAAGCACATTAGAAAATCAGGCCACCCATTTAAATGCCTCAAATAAGAAGTTTACAAGCCTAACATTGGGCACTTTTTTTAAAAAAAGTGACAATCTGAAGGCTTATTTACTGTACAGGTTTTTTTTTTTTTAAATAATAACAGTTCAGAGTATATTGATCTCTGCATGAAAATCAGAGCTAGCTCGCCCACACAACAGGCTGTCGCTTAGGGCAGCATAGTATTAAGGGCAAAAGAATGCTTAGTGACTGCTAATTGTGTGTGGTATGGATATTTCTCAGTTTGCCTAGGGCAGAAAAAGGCTAACTCTGGCACTGACATGTACATACTGTATTTAAGGGAAAAATAACTTCCCTCTGTATGTATCTTCCATAGTCAGATGATTTTGATAACTTCTTTAAATCAAACTACTAAGGTATAGAAAATTCTGCTGAATACAAATCAACTTCCTGACTGTTCTCGTCACAAAGAAAAGTATTAAGATAACACGCATAGCTGTAGGCAGTCAGAAAATACACAGACTTTGTTTATATAGAATGTCTAGCTTCTAAATGGCCATACATTTTAGAAAGTAAATACATAGTTTAATAAGTGATCATTTACAGTGAAAATATACCCAAAAGAAAATGGTTACATGTACTAAAGCAATGAAGCCAAAACACCTTGACTTTTGTCACAGCACATGTCATTCTGGGAAATGATATATGTAATGTATTATGTACTATCACTGCATGAGGTGTCAGCACATCATATATGAAGAAGTGAGGATTTTCAGGAAGCTTGGAACAGGGTGCCACTGATTTTTATTTTTTTAATTTGAATGGCAAAGTCCACTGCCATCATTAAAGACTAAACTGTGATATCCTTCCTTAAGGCAAATAATCAATGGGGAATTTTGGGGATTATGGAAGAACACAGTATGAGGTTATAACAATCTGGCCATTAAACACAGATATTGTGACATATAAAGTCTGAAAGAGGTTTGAGCGTGTGTTAAAGTCCTGCCATTCAAATGTTTTAAAAATAAAAGTTTCTCTCACTTGTGTTAAGGGACAGAGCCTGCCACCCAGGCACTTGTTGAGAATTAATTTACCCTGCAACTGATCTCACTGGAATCACTAGGGAACTACTAAACCTGACTAAGAGTGGCAGAAACTCTATCGAGCCCAAAATTTAGATTATCCAGATCCAAGTTTCCGCTTACCATCTCAAAATATAAATCTGAACTAATATTTTTACTGCTTTTTTTTTTTTTTTTTTTTAAGAAATGTTTGCACTGTTGTTGTAGCCATGTTGGTCTAGAACACTTGAGACACAAGGTAAGCAAGGTATTACCTTTTCTTGGACCAACTTCTGTAACGGAGTGAGACAAACTTTCAATCTTATACAAAGCTCTTTTCAGGTCTGGAAAGTGTCCCCTCTAAGTAAGTTTCCCAAACTGTAAGAAGAGCTCTCTGAAAGCTCAAATGCTTGTCTCTCCCCAACAGAAGTTGGTCTAAGAAAAGATAATACCTCACCCACCTTGTCAATAGCTGTGTGTCTTAGACAGATTTCCTATCTCACTGCAGTCAGAGATTAAATGTGTGTAAGAAACCTCCCGGTGGAGGGGTCTTCTGCAGGGGAAAGAAAGCAGTTTTACATGATGTACCAGCTTAACCTGAGCTATTACTAGGTCTTCTAAACTCACCAGTGAGGAGTTGTTGGAAATGGCTTGACATTTATGCATTTCCTTTTGACATTATCAGGGTTAATTAAGTGATAACTTCCCTGGTAGTGGAACACGTATGAGGCAATAATGTCACCTGGGCTCATAACAGCAGAAGCTACACAGCCAATGTTTACTGCTGCGAGAAATGCTCTGGTAGCTGTTAAGCAGTATGGGTTTTTTTTAAAAAAAAGTAAAAGAAAGGAAAACAGAGAGAACTGGTGTTTTGAATTGCTTCATGTTGGTGGACTGCAGAATGAGAGGGCCAAGCAATATAGTTTTACAGGTAATTTGAAGAAATGCAGAAACTTCAGTGAGTACATTTCAGTAGCTAAGGGTTACTTTTCCCACCCCTTAAACTGGGAAGCCATAAAACTTACAGAAGTAACCCCATTGAGATTACGTAATGTGAGGAAGAGCTCCCCAGTGTAAGTAAGGATTGTGGAATCTAGCACTGGGATATTTTATGTTGCACTTTCACAGTATTTCTGAGAACCTTCAAATGCTTAACAGATATTAATTAAGATTTAAAACACCCTTAATGATGTTTTTAAGTTAAGGCAGTTAAGAATTATTTATTTTACAAATTGGAAATTTAAGCACAGATCATTTTTAGAATGGCTAAGATTAGGTGGTTTGTTCTGATTTCCACACCTGCTTTCCACAGCAGACTGTACAACCTACAAAGAGAGTTATCTTACTGAATGGACAAGTCTAACTGGTATACTAAAATTGTTGCACTGGTAGGCAACAGTGAAGGAGGGAGGAACTGACGAGAAGAGATGATGGGGGGGTCAGAAAGGTTCGCTAGATTAGGATTTGGAAGGAATCAAAGTAGAAGGGCAGCTGTGAAAAGGGTCAGTTTGTATGGGCAAAGTAGCAGCTGGAGTAGAGTGAGCTATAGTGCCAGGAAGTTAGGGATAGCTGGAAGGAAGGTACAATCTGGAGCTCAGGGAGTAGTATAGGGCAGTAAAGGAAGTATAAATATAGAGATTGAATATGGGCACTAAATGGGAGCTGCATTTTAACATAGAAAGTGCTATAAACATCCTAAATAGTCTTTTTTTTTAATATATCAGCCCCCTAGGTTTCTCAAGTTGGGAGATCTAAGTAAAGTTAGTGGATGCTTGAAAATTTTGGCCCTATTCTCTCTGTGCCTCAGTGCTTCACCAAAAGGGGTGTCTGGCTAGCTTAATAGAGGCTTCAAAGCAGCTAAAAATTAAAGACTGGAAAGCTGCTAAAGAGGGCAGAGGGATCTCTTTGCAAATGAGCCTCATGCATCTGACCATCCTTGCACAGATCCTGCCTCAGTCTCTTCCCTGGAGAAGTCCCCTAGAGGGTACTCTATAATGAGGCAGCAATAAACCCTCAGAGCTGCCCCACCTTGAAAGAGGGGACCAAGGGTTCATGAAAGTGTTTCCCCGGGGGGGAAGGCAGGCTGCTGTAGCCCCTTCCTCCTCAACGGCCAGAGTGGGAGGTATTCAGCCCAAATGGACCCAACCAGTATAGTTAACAGCACTAATTTGGGGGAAAGAATGATCAAGATTGAGAGGAGATAACAGTTTGAGGTGGGAAAGTACAGGGGATTTTAAATGAAGAGTTGGACTGTGATGTTGAAAGAGCAGAAGCTAGTTTCAAAAATGGATTTTGAGTGTGACATGGCTGGAAGGCAAGGTAAGTTATATTAGCTGTAGCATACTGGACAATATGAGGTTCACTTGTAACTGGAATTATGTTCATGTAAACCACAGTTACTCAGTGTGTGGTTCTGTTCCAGGGAGTTAATACAGTTGAAAGGCTTGTTTGCTATCACTGACAATTTAAGTGATGAGTTTGGTAAAAAAAAATCTGAAAACAGCTGAGTTTGCTGAAGTTCCAGGTTTCTGTGAAATCCGTTTTTCCAGCTATTGCTAGCCTTAGAATTTAAATATCAGTACCGTATCAGATTTTTTCCATTATATTCCCCTAAATAGTTAGGCAATCATTGTTAATTTCTTAAAGAGGTTTTTAAAAAAAGAAAGAAAAAGAAAAAAATAGAGTGAGTGAATGCACTGGAATGGGTTACTTATGAAGGTGGTAGAATCTCCTTCCTTAATGGTTTTTAAGGTCAGGCTTGACAAAGTCCTGGCTGTGATGCTTTACTGGGTATTGGTCCTGCTTTGAGCAGGGGGTTGGACTAGGTGACCTCCTGAGGTCCCTTCCAACCCTGATATTCTATGATTCTATGAAACACAAGAGTGTAAAAGTTCAAATATACAGTCATCTTATCTTTGTGGCATAAACAGATTTTCTATGGAATTTTGCATGGCCTCCCTACCTAGCAAAGAGGAGAAGAGTGGGATATAAAACCACTTCTGGATCGTATTCTACCCTTTTGAATCATTCTAACTCAAGAAAACTGGTGCTACACTGGTGCCACACCCTGCATTGCCATATTATGTCTCTTTATCCAGTTTTCGGCTCCCAAACTCATTCCATTAATGTTCCATTTCTCTCTCCCTGTCCTGCTAAACTTTCTTCCCCACATTGTGGAATTATTTTATCTCTGTTTAAATCTTGCTAATTTATTTAATTTTAGTTCAATCTGACTCCTGTTCACTTCATTAGTGCAAGACTGAGCCTTTACTCTTCTGTCACATAGAAACATTCAATTTCAACTCTTTTCCCTAATTAATCTGCAGACAGAGAAGCAGTAGAAACTAAAGTTTTGAATTTTTTGTTTAGATATTTGACTTGTTATTTTTGGGCAAAACAAAGCCCCAGTTCTGATAGTTATTCCATGTAGGTGGACCCAAGCACCGTCATGTAGCTGATCCTACTTAGATACAGGGGTCTACCCGTGCAGAATTAACTTGCTGGATTGGGGTCAAAACCTTTAAATATTGAAAAAGAATGTGTGATGCTGGAGTGCTTCATTAAATAGTAACTCAAAATGGGGCTAAGAGATTCTCTCTCTCACACACACATCCACCCAACCCTTCCCCCTTTGGGCTGACATTAAGCACAAAAAAAGTGTGTCAGTGTTGGACATTTTTCCTGAGAACATTACCAGCAAGTGAAAGTGGGTTAAAAGATTATCCCAACATGATTATAGTGGTTGCTACTAGGCGATAGCTGTATTTCCTATTTTCAAAATCTATTTAATCCTCAAACTGCCTTTCTTCTCAGTGCATAAAGAGTTGCTAGAGAAATTCCCATGAGGAAAAGTCCAGATATAAATATTTAAGTCTTGGAGGGAGACCTGAAAATAAAGTAACACTGAAGTGTGTTTTAAGACTCTCTTAGCAGTCACCTCTTCATTTCAAGATTTGGATGCACTTTACCATTCAATAGACAATGAAAGGCCATTTGCCTGTTTACAATAAAACATGCAGTAGACAAGGATTTTGCTTCAGTGTTTAAGGATGTAGTGAAAATTCTTTAATCTTACATAGCGTGTTGACATATTTCACAACAAACAACGCAGAAAAGCTGATGAGCTATTATGTGCAACTAGATTTGTCAAATAATGTACAAAACCTGACTGCACAGCTTTTGTCTAAACATAATGAGCCAGATTCTCTTCTCACTTACACAGGGGTACATCTGAACCAACTTCAGACTTCAGTGGAGTTACATCAGAGAAAAATCCACTTGGCTCGCTGTTCTACTTTACTAGATACTACTTTTTCTTCTGCATCTTATCTAAAAATAGTGTTTAAGGAAATAAAATATGCATATTTTGAAAATGGAAATAACGTTTTAAAAATATACAAAAGCTATTTAAGACTCAGGTTAGATCCCAAAATAGTGTAAATTGTCATAGCTTCACAGCTCCATTTCTTATTTACACCAGCAGAGGAGCTAGGTCTTTGAAATCTTTAACAGAATCCATTAAGACACTTACAGCTTCATCTAAAGCAAATTGAAGAGAGTCCCATTGACTTCAAAGGGGTTTGGATGATCAAACCAGAACACTTCCATCATAAAAGTGTACTTTGTTCATATATTTTTTACATTAGTAATTTACTTCCATTAGGGTGGAAGACACTATCATTTTTTCTGTACATAAAGATCTTCTGTATTTGGTTTAGACAGAACAGATTTTAGACATGCATCTAAATCACAGTGACAAAAAAAAAGTCAAAACTGAAGGATGCAAATTTCCAGCTTAAAATTTTCAAGCCATCAAGCCAAGGCAAAAAAAAAAAAGTCTTATTTTCTAGATTGTGTGTCTTCAAAAGTTAATAATCTGGACAAAATACAAATAAAAGGTATATTCAAGTGGCTACAAAAGAAAGCTGGAATAGAAGCATGTTTAACATGTACAAAACTCCTAGATACTAGAGGATAATACCATTCTGATTGTGGTCTCTAATTCTGGCCTCAGTGCATCCATTTTAGAACTTCCAAGTACCTGAGAAGTGGTAGTAGGTCCCACTCCCTTTGTCTATCTAATGGGGGAGCACCATATTACGTATTAGTCATTTCTAGCTGTTCTTGCTACTAGCCCCACCACCTACAATTTCCAGAACCCTAGTAAAAAGCACTTTATAGCAGCCTTGGCATTTTATGACTGTGAAAGAGGTCCTGGGGAAGCCAGCTGAGGTCACTCAATTAGAGTGAACTGCAAAGAATGGGACAGGCAATCTCTAAAGCTGGTGGATATTCCAATACTTAGATTTACCAAGCCAACACTAAACATCTTCTGTTATTCCTTACTGGTTACTCAGCAGTCCAAAACACAGTCCAGTCAGAACTGGGATCTGGGTCCTTGTGGCTTAGGCTTCCTGTGCATGAAACCTCAAGCAGATCTGCGATAAAAAGGATGGGGATCCAAGGGCCTTTTATACAGTTTTTTTGGCACCTACTTGACCATATAGTCCTGGGTAAACAATAGGTTTTTATGTAACCTTCTGTTTCCTAAGTACCACCAGTAAATAGTTACACGCAACCACAGATTGTTCTAACAGTCTCCCCTAGAAGATGGGAGCAAACAAATACTTTTTCTGTAGCCCTTTACTTTTAAATTATTATTGACTGACACATTTGTAGAGAGATGAGGTGAATAAGGTAATATATTTTATTGGACCAACTTCTGTTTAGGAGAGGGACAAGCTTTTGAATTACAAAGAGTTCTTCTTTGGGTCTAGGCACATTTGTAGAGAGTATTGTACAACCAGTGAGATGTATTGGTATGTTTTGCTGCCTTTTGGGGCAAGATGAAATAAAAACACCTCTCCACGTCTTCTTTGCAGGATAATTTTCTATTAACAATGTCAAAAAGAGGTGTATTGTTGTTGTTTGGACTGCAACACTAGATCTGGGGGCTTTTTAACTTCTGTACATAGCAAAAGTATAGAACGGACTTTTTAGAAAGATTTGGTTATTTTTCCTAGTATGCCCTGTTTCAGGTACAAAACCAGTTAAAAAATTTTTTACTACAGTCATTAATGTACATCATCTACTGTGGTCACCAAATTATTTCATTCCGTTAACCCACTCCCTCAATCCAAATATTTAGCTCCCAAAAATATTTAGTTCTGCTGGCTATGCAGACAGATAGCAATCCACAGAGCACCAGTGTGTGAGAACTAGTGCCCTTCTGCATTTACTGGAAGGAAGGGGAAGGAGAAAAGTATTAATTTCTTGAAAAAGTGTAACTGGACCAGATTTTTCAAAGAATGGATTAGTTTAATGCTTTTTTCCCCTCCCCTCTCTAAAAATATGTATGTCCGAGAGGAATGGAAGGGGTTGCATTTTCCCCCCCAAGAAGCCATTTCATTGAAACCACCATTTAAACTGCAAGGAATCAGTGTCAACAATCCCTTAGTTATTAGAGCCTTCAACAGAATTACAAAGCCCAATTGACTGTTTTAGATGTGTGCTTTTTTGTTGTTTTGGTTTTTAACTACTATGAACAGTGTGAAAAAGCAAAGTTCAAAAGTTTAGTCAGGGACCTATGTCCTTGAAAGACATTGAAAATTGAAGGAATGAATACATTGTTTGACATTAGTAAGCCATGACTTCCAATGAGGGATCTGCCAGTTACGCATTGTGCAGCCTTGCTAGTCACTTAACCTCCCTGCTCCATTTTCCCTTCTGTAAAATGGGTATAATATGCAACCATCTACCTCTCAAAGGTGTGGTTTGGGTTGATTAGTTAATGTCTGCATTATGAACATGCTCTATAAATCCTAAATGTGTCAATATAGTAATTCAGCACTTAAAACCACATTTTAAAGTAAGATTATTTTACAAATCTATTTCCTGATGGTGGGCCCACTGAGTTGTAGTTTTATGACACTAAAGTACAGTAGCCTTTGGGAAATAGAGTAACTATGAAGGGCCCTCTCTTGCACCAATTAAGTAATTGGGAGTTTTGCTATAGATTTCAAATGGGGACAGGATCAAGAGCCAAATGAGCTCATTATTATTCATATTTGAAACTTTTAGATCAGTGTGAAGCTGCAGACCAGGTGCCAGCTCATGCCTAGGCTCCTAGGCCTCAACTGAACTCTGACAAAAGCATAACTGGGAACCAGTCTGGCTCACCAGTGTGTTAGTATTGGTAAAATAGATATTGATTTATAAAAAATGTGTTTAGACTTTATGAAATGCCTGTAAATTGCTGCAAGCATTAATCTTACTTATATCTGTATCCCATATTATAGGGTAAAATTTAAATGTCTACTCTGAAACTGCAAACCCCCTCTCAGTCAGAAGAGAAGATGTTATCTCCTGCTCAGCAAAAGGCGGCTCACAGACACCAAACCAACCACTGTGGGACATCAGATAACAAAAGGCTTGGTCATGCCCCAACACACACCCATGAGGAAGAGGCATGACAAACACTCATCCCATCAGCTTGAGCTCTGGGGAAAGGGAATTTTTAAAAAAATGAAAGGAAGAATCCACACTGTTATGCTGCTTGGACTTGGAGAGGGCAAGATTTCTAGGCATAAGCAAGGGGTCTCCAGCCACATAGCCTGGGTTAGATGTAAAAAGCTTGCGTATCACAGCTCGTGTATCTATTATGTTATGGAATCTAAAACTGCAACTCATGTGTTTTTATGTTTATCTGCTTTAACCTTGGACATAACTTATTTTTTCTCTTAATAAATACATCTTTAATTAATTTATTATAGGATTGGCTGCAAGCATTGTCCGTAGCATGAGAGCTGAGGTGAAGTTGAACGGGGATAAGTGATTGGTCTTTTCGGACTGGGAGTAACCTGAATATGGATGTGATTTTTGGTATAAGGGACCATCTATCACAGAGGCAAGCTTGCCTAGGTGGCAAGATAGACAGGCAAACCCAAAGGGGACAGTTTATGACTACATTTTAAGGTTGTATTGTGCCTAAGAGTTCACCTTAATACTTGGTTAATGAAAGCTAAGTATAGAATTCACAACTAGTTTTTGCCCTGGTTCTTAACAGCCTGCCTGAGGTTGACACTCACGCTCTTGAGACATTCCAGACAGCTTGTCAGTTTATTGACTTCTTATCAAAACATAATACCTGCCTTGCAAATAGTTGAATATATTAGTTTTCAAAAAGCACCCACCATACTGGACTTGGTAAAGGTTTATGAAACCATATGTGAGTCATCTATATGTGCATTTCAATGCAGCTAGCCAATAAGGACTGTTAGGAAGATCATTTCTAGATAGTTAGAGATTGCCTCAAAGGATGAAGACTCATAAAAAGCTATCTACTATTTAAAGACCCTGATCCTGCACTGTGATGTCTGATTGAAGTCATTGGTCTCTCCCAACCCAGAAGGGTCTACCTGTATACAGCTCAATAGAGAACTGGAGCCTAAATAAAGAGGAAATGACTCACTCAGTCATCATTTCTGATATTGCCATCACTGGGAAGAAATATTATGTAGTGGCCTAGAAAACTGGACTGGGACTCCAGAGGCCTTGGTTCTAGCCCTAGTCCTGCCATTGGCTCACTATGTGACCTTGGGCAGATTACTCCACCTTTCTGTGCCTCAATCTCCCCATTTCTAAAATGAAAAAAATGATACTGACATTATCTGAATAAAAACACTATACAAGACCTAGGTATTACTGAAAAGCACAGAACATAAAAATGGGAAGAGCAAATAAAGGAACTGCCTTTTAATGTGTTTTAAAATGAGGCACTTCATGGTGCTTTGGATACAATATTTAGTTTATATTACTCATCTTTTCCCCCAGCAATTAAGGAGACCAGTACAATGAGAATCTTAATTCTCATAGTCCATTAGTATGATAACATTTTAATTTGCATTATGCCTTTCATTACTAAGCACTTGAAAAACTACAGAAGAGATATACATAGCACTACTGAAATACAACTATACATGGCATGGAGGGAACCAGACAAACAGCTAATACCCAGCAGAACTGGTTGGGGAGGGAAATTTTTGGAGGATATGAGAGCAAACTCCTGTTTGAGAAAACAACAAAATAGCCATGGAACTTTTAAAGTTCACAACAAATAAAAAACTTCAGATTTTTTTTTTTATTTCAGATACAGTAAATTGCAGAGGTATTTAATGTATCTACTTTGGAATAGTAGATACACTACTTTGGAATAGTGAAGGGCTATGTCATCTTTACTATGATCTCCTACTCTCAGTTTTCTGAAGTCTCTGCTCTATGTGTGCAGGAGTCCAACTAGAAGACACGCTGGAAATCTAAGCTACTATAGTCTCTTCCCAATGAGCAAACAACTCCCATCCATTAAAACATATTCCTGGGAAAATAGAAAAATCATGTGGAGCAGTTTCTCCGACATCTCTTTCTGGATGTAAAGCTATCATTTGACTGTCAGTTGCAAAAAATTAAATTTCTTATCTGCCTTGCAAATTCATCCTTCCCTCCCTTTCCTCGCCCATGTTAATATTCCACCATTCTCTTAGTCTTGATAGTCTTAGCCCAAGCATACATGTTCTTTTAATATTGTAAACCTCATCCTTAACATACCTTGCTGTGCAATATACGACTTGGGCCCCAATATTGCAAATACCCAATAGGATTATTCACATACATAAAGTTAGACTTGAGCAGAGGGACCAGTCTTTTTTTTCCCCTGAAAAAATAGGCACAAATATGGCACAATAGGAAAAAAATACATGCACAATGAGTTCTGATCATGAAAAGACAATGCAGCATTCTGCTTACTGTCTTACGGATGTTTCTGTCTTGAAAGTGTGACCATATAGCAAAAAATAAAAATAAAAATCAGACAGTGGGTGGGGGCAGTAATAGGTACCTATATAAGAAAAAGCCCCCCCAAATTAGACTATTCCTATACAATCAGACATCTGGTAACCCTTTGTCCTGAATAAAAAATTCCCCCTTGAAGTGTCAAACACCTGAAGATTGAAGAACTACTTTTATTCTATCAAATTAAAAAAGAACTGATACTGAGGTTTAAATAATTCAATATTTTTTCTCTTTTCATATTAAGAAAAAGCAACAAAACAAGCAATCCAACAACATCATAGTTATGTATAACAGGCACCATTTACTCTTACACTTCATTGTGTTTTCTGTTACCAAAGTTAGAAAATGATCCTTTCAGAGGCTATGAGAGTCACAATAATGTCAATACACGCCCGAAACCAGATTCTGATCATAGATGTAATGTGTATTTTGTGACATATTATTATGATATATATGATTTAATGTGAGGATGTGCATTATCTACAGTCTATATTGGCCAATTTCAGAGTGTTAAGCTATTTAACATAACCATAGTCATGTTTCTATACTTCAGAGGCTTTCCTATTTAATGACTTTGTAAAAGAGAACATTAGCAATTCCTCCACAGAGCTTCCACATATGCAGCAGACCTCTAAGAATTCACCAGTCTGCACGAAGGTTACATTTATACTATCTTTCTTCTGATGTTTGAATTCAACAAATATGACAAAGTAATTGCAATTTGTTTCTCAGAATCACTGCTGGTAGCATGATCTACATTATATGTTTTGACCTCTTTTCTTGGGTCTCCTTTTTCTGTTTATTCCTTTTTTTCCCAAATAAATGGAAGAGATCTGCTCAGACATTTGCATTCTGTCCATATCTACATTTTATAAAGGTCAGCTTTCCCATAAAAAGGGGATTATAAATAGTGCAGAAAATGATGATTCAAGCTAGCACTTAAAGAAAAAGCATAAAAGTAAAGGTCATTTTCACAGTTTTATCTTGAAGGACTCCCAAAAATTATAGTGAGAAGAATGCAAGTAAGTCTCAATTTGTTTTGATAAGCTTTGGGAGGAGTTTGCTTCATCTTCTCTTTCCCATATACAGTGTTGACTTTTATAGAAAATGGCATACAGGAAAGATATAACCTTTAGGTCTGCAAAGGAGGAGACAATACTTGTTTAGTTTATAATTCTCCTAATCAGCACCATTAAGCATTGAGCCATTTACTTTTTGATTGCAAAATGTGTTGAAATAATTATACTTTATAATTCTATACTTAGAATCTGCACTGGGTAGATGGGAAAGATTTTAATTTTGTATGACATATGAGATTTAGTTCTGAAATAAGGGGAAAATCTGATCTTCTGCCCTCAGCCTAAATTGCTGGTTTGGACAAATGGGGAGAAGGGCAGGTGGAGAAATCCTTTTTCTATCGCTACTCAAAGGTGTGGAATCACCTGCAGCCAAGTACTACTGTACCTCCGCATGAGGAAAGAACAGGAGGCTTTGCAAAATCGAAGATTCCATGGACTACCCACAACTCTACCAGTAGCCTTCCCAGTACTCCCATTCCTAAATGGACGTTGCTTCTTGGCAGAGAGGGAGCTATCACATAGCTCAGCTTTGTCCCACACAAAAGTTGTATACTCCGGAAGCAGCCCCTCACCAAAATCCTCACCTGTTGAGACAGAGAACTCCATTTCAACAACTGGCAGGGAACTTCCAAGTCCATAGATGGAAGAACAAAAATTTCCTCCAAGCATAAGATTCATAGCTCACCAACACCTTGTATCTGCCTGTTAACTAGTGCAAAAAGAATCATTGAAAATGGTGTGTTCAGAAGCTGTTGGAATAGAACTACCTAGACCATAGGGATAATCTAGGTGACAAATGACAGGGAAGAGTGATGCTACTCTTGGTTCCCATCACTGTTCTTGAAGCAAGATATAACAGGACCTTCCTTTCTCCTAACATTCCTGCTTTGAAAAGTTACAAAGCTCATTTATTTTGAAACTAGCATCAAGAGAGAGGGAAGAAAGTCACCTAAATCTGAGGTAAAAAATAAATGTGTTCCACAAGTCTGATTTCATAATCAATACCACCATTTTCAGTCTTTTTTAAAAAACCTGTCAGATAAGGACTTTCTCCTTAAACCCTAAAGGTTAAGGAGTATTAGGCTAAGCTTTATGTTATTTTCTTTTTTTGTTCAGGTATTTTCATTTTGTTTTTTAATATCAAAAGAGCACGATGCTTGGCTTTGTCATCTCATCAGTGACATAGAAAGGAGAGAACATTGTGAGTTTTTTTTCCTTAATAAAAGTCGTCTTTCATTTTCCAGGAAGATGTTAAATGATGGTCCCTTTGCTATAACAGTTAGCATTCCTTCACTTCTCAGTGAGGTTCTCTCCTACTTCACAGAAACATGTGGGACAGACTTTTCCAAAAATCCAAACAAGTCCCCTGTTACAAACCCTATCAGAAGGTCCAGTGATCTTATATTTTTGGTATGGATCTGGTTCTACAGTGTATCAAGCTGCCTGTACTTTGCCTTATTGTCCCTTGGCAGAAGTAGGAAGGAGTTTAGATTTGTGTTCATCTTTCTTACCAAGAACTAACTATGTCCTGTTCATGTTAAACTTTTTGGTCAGAATTACCCCGATGTAAAACAACTGAGTATGATGGGAAAATCCTGAGCTATGCCAGGCCATGAGAGGGTGGGGGCAAAAATGGCTTTAAAATAACCTTTGGGTTCCCCTGATCCCTGGGCCTCAAACTGGGCCATCTTAGCATCTGGTGTAATTTAGGGTCAGATTCTGAGCTAACTGAAGTTGATGGCAAAGTTTGCACTGACTTCAGTGGGGCAAAAGTAAGGGCTTTGGAGCAATTTCAGGTTTGTTCTAAGTTCTGTAGATGTCCAGTGACCTGTTGGCTTTTGAGGCCATTGTGAAGTGCAGCACACTGTAATCAAACACACATGCTACACAGTGGAAGTGGTTTGGAAGGCAGTGCACTGAGCTATCATATCTTGCTCTGTGTAGCCAAGCGGAATCCTCACTTGCCCCATTTGTCAAATCAGCAAAGAGTAAAAGAATGTGATCCACCTTTGGACTGAATTAGACAGAGCTAGGGGTATAGTTTTTACCTACAGATCATAGCTTTTAAAATATTTGCTATAAAGCTTTTTCTACACTGCACCTCCGGGAAGAAAAAAAAAAACCTATCTGAATGTTAATAACTTATGATGGGTTAAATAAAAGGACAGCTGACTCACTGGCAGATGATTAGAGCACTCACAATCAACATGACTCCAAGAAAGAAGGGATATGAACATTCCTAAAAAAGGGGGTCGGGGAAAGGTCTGAGCAGGCCACTGAAACAACACTTTTAAGATACTATAGTTCAAACCCCAGGCCAGTAAGGTTTAAACATTGTTACTGTCTGGTCAATAGTTGGTGGACACAGCCTCATTTCAAATGGAAGAATTTTCAAACCACAGTAGCTGCCACCTTGAACAGCAGTGTTTACATTTGTGTACTTAAACTCTGGATTCAAACAAAACAAAATCCACCAATCTATATTTAGTAGCCACATTGCCAATTAGATACTTGAAACCAAAGGACTAAATTGGTGCCATTGCCCCCACTGGCCTGTGATGAGCAGTCCAGCCGCTACAGGGGCTAGAAAGGATGAGCATAGGCCTACCTCCTCTGGTAGAAGGTGCACTCTCACACATGCTAAACTAGACTAGTACCCAGCACTCCCTACAACTCCTCCGCAGTCATGGCTTAGCTGTGATTTGTTCTACAAAACTCTGAAATAACATTTTTGGAGCCAAACGTTCAGCCTGATTTTCAGATATGCGTGCCTATCATCTGGCAGGATCACATCTTTGATTGTAAACTCTTCAGGGCTGTGAGCACAGCTCGATTTACAGCAGGGATCAGCAAGTTTTGGCACATGGTGGGCTGGTCCAGTTTGTTTACCTGCCGCATCTACAGGTTTGGCCAATCACAGTTCCCCCTCAGCCTGCACTACTTCCCGCAGCCCCCATTGGCCCGGAGCAGTGAACCGTGGCCAATGGGATCCACGATCAGCGGAACCCATGGATGTGGCAGGTACATAGAATGTGCATATACATAGAATGCATCTCTCTCATTACTAAACTGGGAAATTGTTGATAAGTAATACCTCTGTTTCTGTTAGGGAGTTTACTCTAAACATGTGAAGCCACAGTACTTGACCAAATTTACTAAAATACACCATTCAGATGCCAATGGCAAGATGCAAGTGTGGGGTTGTGATATTATATGATTAAAATATGACCATGTAGATCATAGCTGCTACCACTGTTATAAAATTCTAACAAATCCTGTACCAAGTATGTCATGTAAGGTGTCAATGGAAAAGTTATGATTTGCTGAATATGATTATCCTATTTGTATGCATTTATCATTTTTGTGTCTGAAGTTATGAATATCGAGTATGTACCTGCTTTTCAAATGTGTTTGCTCCTGGGTAAAACCCACAAGGTACTTTACATCATGTCTAGCCAGTGCATTGTGAATGGACTATTCAAGTTAATGGCCCATCAGCAAATACAATGGGCCACAGAAGAAGCTTATCCCACCTGATGGACTTTCCTGTGGAGATTCTAGCTAGAATATGGGTAATTGAAGCATGCAAGGGCATGTTGTAGGAGCTGGACTTTATAACCATACTATAATAATTAATGTAACCTTTGATTTCATTGTCAGCCACCCTTTTTGAATAGCATGCATTACAATTTGGACTTGTTTTAAAGTTTAGTTAGTAAGAGACAGGATTTTGTATTGTGTCTATGATAAATAGATTAGAGAAATGTCCAGGGCCTGAATCCCCAATGTAAATTGCTTTAGTTACAAGATTTAGCAAGGCTTGATTTACTGCTGTCTGTATACCTTTGGCCATGGTTACACTGGCACTTTATAGCGCTATAAAGCCCCTACGAGCGCTATAACCTACTCTCCGTCCACACTGGCAAGGCACTAATAGCGCTATAACCGCGGAGTTATAGCGCTATTATAAATCCACCTCCTCATGGGGAATAAGAGCTGTAGCGCACCTGCTGTAGCGCTACAGGAAGAATGTGGACACCCACTGCGTATTAATTGGCCTCCAGCCTGTCCCATAATTCCCGTTCGAGCCACTCTGGTCATCACTTGCAAACTCTTTTGTCCTGTCCTCAGGTGACCACACGTCAGACCCGCCCTTTAAAGTTCCAGGGAAATTTGAAAATCCCCTTCCTGTTTGCTCCAGCCAAGCGTGGCGTGCTCTCAGGGAACCCTTGCAAGTGATCATTCTCATTGATCAGATTGATTGCGTGGCGTGGTCTCAGGGAATCGTTGCAGGTGATCATTCTGATTGATCATCATGACTCCACGTGCCATGCCTCCTCGCAATAGGCGATCCCCAGCATGGAGCAATAGTGAGGTGCTGGACCTCATCAGCTGCTGGGGGGAAGAGGCTGTTCAGTCTCAGCTGTGGTCTAGCCGCAGGAATTTTGACACCTATGGGCAGATATCACGGGCCTTGGCAGAAAGAGGCCATGAGCGGGACACTCTGCAGTGCCGTGTTAAGGTAAAGGAGCTTAGGAATGCGTATCGCAAAGCCCGCGAGGCAAACGGCCGCTCCGGGGCAGCCCCGGTGACTTGCAGATTTTATAAGGAGCTGCACGCGATACTTGGTGGTGATCCCACAGTCACTCCATCGACCACCACGGACACTTCCCAGCCCACCAGTGAAGGGGGGGGGTGAGGAGGAGGACGAAGAGCAGGAGGATGAAGAAGAGGAGGAGGATGAGGACGAGGCAGCAGCGATCCAGGGCACGGAGGAGTCCCTGGACGCATGCAGCCAGGAGCTCTTCTCAACCCAGGAGGGCAGCCAGCCACAGCGTCCGGCGGTTGCAGGGGCCAGCTCAGCAGCGGATTGCGGAGGTAAAGTTGCTTTTCTATGGGGAAGGCTGGCAGCTTGGGGTGGAAAGGGATGAGGGGGGCATTCCACCTGGTGCTCTGTTCAAGCCAGGAGGAGGGCAGGGGGGCATGCAGCCAGGAGCTCTCCTCTAAAGCCAGGAGGGCGGCGGCCAGCCACAGCGTCCGGCAGTTGCAGGGGCCAGCTCAGCAGTGCATTGCGGCGGTAAAGCTGCTGTTCTATGGGGAAGGCAGGCAGCTTGGGGTGGAAGGGGATGCTTGCATGCTTGCCTACATGTGGAATAGTGCATTGATGTAGTCTATCACCTCGCGGTAGTCATCATCAGTAATCTCTTCAAAGGTCTCAATAAGAGCACTTGCAATGCGCCTGCGCAGGTTTCCCGGGAGAGCCAGCGTGGTCCCCGTCCCGGTCACGGTCACTAGTCCCTGCCACTGTGCTACAATGGGTGGGGGGAGCATTGCTGCACATAGGCACGCTGCATATGCCCCTGGGCGGAAGCCGCATCTTAATAAAATCCCTTCCCTTTGCTCCTCAGTGACTCGAAGCAACGAGATATCTTCCAGGACAAACACCTACGGAGAATGTTGGAACAGTGTTCAGAGTAGGGCTCCTGCCACTTCCCAGCACTCTCCACCCCCTCCCCCGCCACAGCTTTTCAGGGCAGGGAAGAAATCCTTCCCCCTGCCTGCTGCTCACACTGTGGCTCCTGCAACGTACCGGCACTCCCCACCCCCTCCCCCGCCACAGCTTCTCAGGGCAGGGAAAAAATCATTTCCCTTGCCTCTGGAGTCCACTCACCATGGCAGGGGCTCCGTTGCTGTATCTGTGCTGTCTGCGGGACAGGCAAACGGGGAATGCGGGGGAATGATAGGCATGTCTGCTCTTTACAAGGGAACCACTGTGAAATGTATCTTTTTATTTTAGAAGGGTCGTCCTTCACCCCTTTGCCATCGCTCTTATCAACAGCTGAGAGGCTCAGGCGACTGAGGAAGCGGCCACGAAGGAGCAAAGAGGATCTTGTACAGCAAGTAATGCAACAGGCTGTAACGGAGAATCGAGTTGCACAGAGGTGGAGGGAGAATGAGAGCAAGTTGAGGGAGAAGGCGCGGAAGGAGAACGCGATTCACTGCCGGAAAAGCACCGACAAGCTGCTCTCATTACTGCAGCTTCAAATGCAGACTATGCAGCAGCTTGTCACCCTTCAGGAGGAGAAGCTCCGCACCCACCACCCCAATTATCGTTTGCCCCAACTCCCTTCCCCTTCCTTGCCTCTGTACCCTCCAGGCCACTATCATCAGCCAAATGGTTATCACCATCCACAGCTGCCTCCAACCCCTCTGTCTTCACCGGACAACCCCCAGACCCCAGACCATTATCCACTGCAGTCTACCCCTAATAACATGCCTTACTGGCCACCGCAAATGGGGTTCGGGGGACATGGCCACTTTGAGGGCACTGGAGACTCAGAGACCCGGACATACTCCGATCTCTGACTGACCCCACGACACCCCCATTGCACCTCCCCTGCCTTCCCCCTCACATGCATCACAATATTTTCTTTCAGCAACCGAAGTACCTGTTCAATAAATGAATTGTCGTCTTCTTAATAAATGGGTTTTTTTTATTAAGTGTACATACATTATTACAGGCTACAGAAAAGCAAATGCCTGTTCCTGTTAAAAGAATGCTCCCTCCCTCCCTCCCTCCCTCCATCTGCACCTCACTTTAGAACTGGCTTTCAGCCTCAAAATGCTCCCTCAAGGCTTCCCTGATCCTAACAGCCTCGCGCTGGTCCCCTCCATGAACCCTGCTCTCTGGCTGGGCATATGTGGCCTCCAGGCGTTGAACCTCAGAGGACCATGCCTGAGTGAAGCCTTCGCCCTTCCGCTCACAAAGATTATGTAGGGCACAGCATGCGGAAATAACCGCGGAGATACTACCCTTGGCCAAATCTAGCCTCCTATAAAGACAACACCAGCGCGCCTTCAGACGCCCAAAAGCACACTCCACAGTCATTCGACAACGGCTAAGCCTGTAGTTGAACCTTTCCTGACTGCTGTCCAGGCTCCCTGTGTACGGTTTCATGAGCCAGGGCATTAAAGGGTAAGCAGGGTCACCAAGAATCACTATGGGCATTTCCACTTCCCCCACGGGGATCCTCTGGTCTGGGAAAAAAGTCCCAGCTTGCAGCTTCATGAACAGGCCGGTGCTGCGGAAGATGCGTGCGTCATGCACCTTTCCAGACCAGCCAGCGTTAATGTCAGTAAAACGCCCACGGTGATCCACAAGCGCCTGGAGAACCATGGAGAAGTACCCCTTTCGGTTAACGTACTCCTCAGCTAGGTGGGCGGGTGCGAGAATAGGTATATGGGTCCCATCTATCGCCCCACCACAGTTAGGGAAACCCATTTCTTCAAAGCCAGCCACGATGTCATGCACGTTATCCAGAGTCACGATTTTTCGTAGCAGGATGCGATTGATGGCCCTGCACACTTGCATCAGCACAACTCCAACGGTCGACTTTCCAACCCCAAACTGGTTGGCCACCGATCGGTAGCTGTCTGGGGTAGCCAGATTCCAGATCGCGATAGCCACCCGCTTCTCCACCGGGAGGGCAGCTCTCAGTCTGGTGTCCTTGCGCCGCAGGGCAGGGGCGAGTTCAGCACACAGTCCCATGAAAGTGGCTTTTCTCATTCGAAAGTTTTGCAGCCACTGCTTGTCGTCCCAGACTTGCATGACGATGCGATCCCACCACTCTGTGCTCGTTTCCCGTGCCCAGAAGCGGCGTTCAACAGCCGTGAGCATGTCCGTTAATGAGACAAGCAGCTTTGTGTCGAATGCATTCACCGCTTCGATCTCGTCTTCAGAATCATCACTGTCATCCTGCATGTCAAGGAATAACTCCACTGCACACAGAGATGTGCTGGCGACAGTCGTCAGCATGTCCCTCAGCAGTTCTGGATTCATTGCAGCACTCGACAATGGAAGACGGAGCGTGCCTTGCTGAAACCCTTGAAAGATGGCGCCGGAGGTGGAAGGAAACACAGGGATTGCTGGGATATGCCAAAAAGCATCATGGGTACTTCAAACAGGATATAGAATGCCCCGCAAGTGACGCCCCCCCTACCACAAGCCATTGCGCCAGATCAGGAAGAGGTGTACTGTGGGATACATGCCCTAATGCGCTGCTCTTAATGCCGTATTAAGTGCCGCAAATGTGGCCATGCTATAGCGCTGGAGCATCTCAGTGTGGACATACAATAGCGCTATTATTATTGCTGTATAAGGCGAGCGCTATAAGCAATAGCGCTATAATTTTGTAAGTGTAACCATACCCTTTGAAGGTTTCTGTGAAAGACTGTTTGTGTGAATGAGGAACGCATGCATCAGGGAAAGATAAGGTGTGAAGGCCATTGTTATAGCCAGATAGTCAAGGAAGAAGACGTGAAGAGACTTAAAGACACCAGAGAACCATCAATGCACATCCATAATGAAGCAAGGGCAAATTGATCACCCTGAAGTGGAGACTGGCACCCCTAAAGACAAGTGATTAAATCAATCCAGAACAGGATAACCATCTTGGAGGTGTTTTGGAATGTAAACATCAAAAGATAACATGAATTAAGGAGTAACCTATCACAAACTGACACCGCAAAATCCATAGACTTCATCGGAGAAAAAAAAAAAAGACTATAAGAACAGGGAGCTTTGCCATTGGACTTTGGGTTCGTCTTGCCACAACACCAGAAGCATTGGATTGTGACTGACAGGGCCCGGCTCCTCACTTGTGCTCAATCTCACTGGCTATTAGATTGACCTGAGCTACAACAGACTGGTAATTATAAACATCACCTGGAAGGATGTGTGCATGAGGGTGGGACTGAAAGGCATATGTTAACTGTTGTATTTTCAATACATGTGGCACATTGCCCTTTTCCCCTGAAAAGATCCCATGTGCTTTGTATGAGCATAACAATTTGACTAGGTCATATGGCACTGCACTCCAACTTGTTCCTGTATTTTTCCACAAAACTGTTCTGAGGGCTTTGCTTGAACAACAAAATTCCCTCCACATAGTAAAACCTATAAAAGACACTTGTAACATCTCCATTTGGACTCTTTCCTGCTCTGATCTCTGGATAATGGACTTACACTAATGGGAGCGTTCTAACCAAGGGACTGAGGATCCTTCAACCATTTGGAAGCAACCAGAGACTTTATAAGCCAGCAGTTTATTTCATCACTGCTTCAGACTTGATCAAAGAACTTTTCAGTTATTGAATGTATTTGATTCCTTTAACTAATTTTAACTCTCACCTTTCTTTCTTAGGAGTAAGTTTTTAGATATCAGATACTAACGGATGAGCACCAGCACGATAATTGGATTAAAAGATCTGGGTTATATATTGATCTGGGTATATGGCTGGTCCTTTGGGATCAGATGAATCCTTTGATTGATTAAACTGGTTTTAAGTAAACACTCATCATTCAGTCTAGTGTTTTTGGTGTTGATACAAGGACTGAAATACCTAAGGAGACTGCATTTCTGACTTCTTGCTAGCCAGTGTGGTGAAACAGACGTTTAGTTTTGTTTCTGGTTTGGTATATCTTATGGAAGAATAACCACCAGTTTTGGGGGTGTCTGCCCTATTTCTCAGAAATTTGTACTGAATTTGATATTCTCAGTTGTGAGCCACTGAGGCAAGATGACATGGGTACTTGAGAAATTGTTAAAAAGCTAGATTGCAATAAGGTGCCTTAAAATAATAGACTTTAAATGTACCATTGTATGGTCACAAGTGTACCGGAAATATGTAAAAACATATCCCTGGGAGAAAAAGGGGGGGAAATTATATTTAGCTTTCCACAAATATGGCATTTTTTCCTTAAATATTGCACTGGCAGTGGCTATGGGTTACTATACGCAGTCTGTAATGTAGCAATCACAAAAAAACCTACCTAGAATCTACACCCATACATAGGAGTGAATAGACAATCAGTTCCAAATGCAAGTGGAATGATTAATAATCTCCCTAAAAATTAGCACAACCATATCCCCCATTCAATAATATTGTATTAGAGTGGTTTCAGCATAAGTCAGCATATGGCTTTACTGTGTGCACAAATATAACTAAACAGAGTACATTTGGCAATGGAAAATTATAGGAGACATCTCATGTATGAAATTTTCATTTAGTCCTGCATGTCTATTAGACATGTAGGTATTCTCTGATTACTCAACTGTGCTTATCTAGCACAGAATTAAATGGTACTACTGTATGTAATACTCACATCCCTGCTCTAGTTTAGTGGCACAAAAGTGCCATTTCAGTTAAAGGAGAAATGTCCTTACTACTACAATCCTCAATGCTATAAGTAGATGTTTTTCATTATAGAATGATCCATTACAACCACTGTAAACATGAATTTCCATCTTGAGTGGGTTTTTTGTTTACCCCCTTTGTTAAGCTGCATTTTATGTTACATTTGAGATTTTTCTCCTCCAACCTTGGGCGGGGGGAGGAATTGGAGTTTATCCTAGAAAACATTAAGTGCCTAAGCTCTTTACTTGTATTTACTTTCTAAAGAGCTTTGTAATTATCTGTATAACTGCAATTTTATTTCCTGTAACATACAGTACTGCATGTAACTATTGTGTAATTTTTTCCTTTATGTACAGATACTTTATTGTATTCAAGAACTGACAAGCCTTGCACTGCAAGCACATCCTCTTACGTCTATAAATATATGTTTGCATGAATCACATGTGCAACTCAGATGGTGCTGATGACATTTTGGAATGAATCGCCATAATAAAAATACTTCTGATTGTACATAAAACATGGTAAGCGTGCTTATGTAAAAAAGCTATTCTTCTGAAGTTAGGGAAGCTTGAATGGAATATCAGGCTAATCTTGGGTTGTTCGTGTTTTGGTTTTTTAAAAAAAATTCCTCTATAATTACCCCCGTGCAGTGGGAATTATTATACCCAGCTTCAAGTGATGGAGATCCTGGGGCTGGTGATACTAATAGACACTAAGAGAAGCTTGCTGTTGCAGAAGAAAATATGCACATTTCTTATTTTTTCTGAATGTAGGGGCAGAAGGGGACAGGGAAGAGAGAACTTGCTGGTAGCATTGGAATAAGAGAAAACAGGGACTACTAAGAAGCTTTAGATTTCCACTATTTATACTCTTTCTTTGTCTCTGGCATCCTCTTTTCTTCCTCCACAGCCACTTGATGAGCAAAGGAATGATCCCAGAGGCCATCAAGGAAAAATCTTAATTTTCATTTATGTTGCCTGTCTTTTGAGATATTGCAAATGAAACTTCCCCTCAAGGCATTAGGCATGCAAAAAACAGGAGTGCAGAATCAAATATATATACAGGTTCACTGAACATAAATAATGGAGATTACTCTGGTCTTGAACAAGCAGTTGAAGAGAACTCTGGAACATTCAGTGGATTCATTTGGTGGTGGTGTAGCTCCCGATAAAAGCTGGTCACCAGATCTCCTCGATGTGAGACCATTTTGTTTATGCAGCGTGTAGGTCCTGATATAATTACAGCATGATTCCAGTTAGCCTCTGTATCATATCCATCAGCTATGATTGCTTATTGTGTTTTTAAAACTTATGTCTCCCATTGATCTAATTCTTGCTCTTGTACCTCCTATAGTGTCAATGATGGGATCACTAAATTTGCAGATACAACAGAGTCATTCCACAATTACAGACTCCTTTGAAACAGTATGTGCTGTGTACAGATACAAAATTAGCACCTACATGTTTATGAACAGATAAATTTCCTATCCAGAACGAAGGTTGTTTAGTCATTAGAACAAATGTTTCTGCTAAAGCATTGGTAACCAGATGGTCAGTGCTGATTTAATATAACTTCCATAATTAATTTTCATAAGTTTTGGTTTCATGAGATACAAATTGAGACTCTTCTCACTTTTTGCATGCCTCTTCTAGCAAGTCAAAATGGCAGAAAATTTCATTCAACAGACAGAGAGACCATGTAATCACACAGATCTCTAGCCAATTTGATTAACTATCAGCAACCACCAAGGTATCAAGACCGGATATTTCCCTAACATGCACCATTCCACAGTCAACGTGAGACTGATTCAGCGCCCATTGTCTAAAGGATATGATAGATTAAAACTAACTTTATAACTGACATCCAGCCAAAATGTAACTATTTATCTGAACACTTAGGGTGCAAACTCTAATTGCTTTGTCCTTTCTCATGTAATGCCATCATGTTCAATTTATTTTTCCACTTGCAAACCTGTCACATATTTTCTCTACTTCAAAATAGAAAAGCTTCTGGGTGTTTGAATGGCAAAGGTAATCTCATAGAGTCATCTAATGTAGAATTTCTGTGCCTCATATCAGGAATGGGCAGATAACAGCAGAACCCTCTTTTGCAGTCTAATGGCAACTAGGAATGGAATAACCAAGTGAGGGCCAAAGATATTATGTGAGAGGATGATTATCTGTCAGAAGTGTGAAACTTCATCCATATAAATACTGATGAATCTTGCACACTCAGAAGATAATGGTTATGCTCCCTTTCAATTTTTGCATAGTTGCTTTCTGCTTTCCTTAGTGTCCTTGAAGCAGAGGTAATTGGTTTTTCATCTCTTGTAAGCATAATGTGGGATCTGACTGCTCTCACCTCATTTGGGGACACATCACACACTAATTGTAATGGCAAATCAGGATCAAAGTGTGAATACCTCCAAGGCTAGTCCTTTGTCTTTTTAAATGGTTTGTCATGTTTATCTGCCCAAATCAAGGAGTTTCCTTGACCCAGATGATCATGGAGATGACTCAAATACTGTACCCAGGCAGGAATAAAAAGTTTGTCTACCATTTCAGTAATCCCATAAAAAAACATAGACGGACATTTTCAGGACCTGTGATGACCTTTTCAGCATGGACCATTGCTGATTTGCTATCCTACCTGGGGAGCTTTTCTTTTGACTATACACCTCTGCCTCAATATAACGTTGTCCTCAGGAGCCAAAAAATTGTACCACAGTATAGGTGAAACCGCTTTATATAGAGATAGAGGAGTATGCAGCCATGCCCCCCCGAAGTGTTCCTTTACCGTGTTTTATCAGAATTTGTCTTAGATCGGACCACGTTATGTCTAGGTAGATGTGTATTTTAAGGGATTATATTCTTTTTGAAGATAATGGCATGCGTATTTTATAGCCTGATTTGTATGGGTAATATTACAATTGATAGAATACAAAAAGGGAAACCAATGCTAGCTATAATGTACTGCAATGGAGTGGGAGGAAAAATCCTTTTTGGTTCTCCTTTACCGTTCACGTGACATGAGTAACACTGGCTTTCACCTGATGCAGTAAATGGGTAAAAGGAAGAATTCTATGTGAAAGTGACATTGTTTTAGGTTTAGGTGAAGGGCAATGAGAGTAACTGCTCTCATGCTGATGCAGGATTGCACCCTGACCACTGACATCAGTGGCAGAGTACATGGTGAAAACAGCTACACCATAGTTCAGAAGCACACAAAGGACGTGCTCCAGCTCAGGATTGATGGGGGTGGGGATTGTGGTAAACCTGGATTTAGTGACAGAAGCCTATGGGAAAACAGGCCCAGTTTATTTCTGAGCAGGTGAGAAGAATTTTAGGAGCATTATAGAATCAGGATATGCTGATTTATAGAGAGAAAACTCTTTAGACCTGCATTTTGGTATTCATTCTTTAACCACAAGCTATCCTGTGATCAGGTGATGGGCACCATTTATAAATATGTCACTAGGGGCTGGAGCCTGCGAGATGGTCAGTGGACCTGTCACTAGGTATGGAGGACTTTCCACTTCCATTGCCTACGGTTGGAACTATTCAGCATCAAGCCCTCGGTGTACAATACACAATGCATCTTTTATTTTGGTGTATTGTAAGTGAAGATTTTTAAAGAGAAAAATACAATTTATTGTTTCTAAGAAATATTGATATATTCTAAGGCTAGAAATGCCACTCTGATCTAGTCAGATCTCTTTCATAGAACTTCCTGAATTGTTTTTAAGTGTACACTAACCAGATTGAAAATGCCAAATTTCCAATTCCCTGCACCAGTTACACCAATTACAGTTACACCAATGCAAAGTGAATGCAAAACATGTTACCAGATTTGGGTAATATTACAGCTACTTTGTAACCATTTTAACTGACTACACACAGTGCAGGGGGAGAGAGAGTCACACCCAAGTGCTCTCATGTCAGTACATGACTTCTGTCCTACTTTATAGGAATTTTATACAGAATAGTTCTTCTCTTTGTATCCCATACATTTAAAAGTTTAAACCTGGGCCAATTATGAAATAACTATTTGACAGTTATCACATTTACGACACTGGAAGACAATTAAGAGGCAACACACCCATTATTCCTATAATTAGGGCAGCTCTTGTTGCACATAAGTATGCCCCAAAACAATGAGAAAAAATTAAAAACTGCATAGATCTCTGAACTCAGGAAGTGAAAGGATTTCTGCCCCTGCCATGATGCTCTCCAGAGGATGCTAAAACTAATCAAGTCAAGCCTCTCTCCAAAGTGTGCAATCATCATTTCCCTATCAAGGAAATGCTCTTTGGTCATATAGCTCAATGTTTAAGTATCCATGACTTATTTCAGAACCAATGTACAACTTATAAAGGAATACTTGAAAGATAAGTCTCTAATGAAAGATAGATACCTGTATCTACTGTAGTACTTGATTCAATTATAGATGACGTACCACAAAGCTCACATCACTAGCATAGCAATAGAATGTCAATTAGAAATCCAAGTCGTTTTGAATTCTTGAGAAAAGAAAAGCTGTAGTGGCACCCTACCCCATCCAAAGGGAATTCTAAAGCATCCAGAGAGACTAAGACTCAGAAAAATCCAGGACTCCTTTGACAAACCACACACAATAAAACCTTGGCTTAAAACATATATGTGACCTCAAATGTCCAAATAGTTATTTTGGCAGTTGCCATAAATGGCCTTGAGTCAGAGATTCTTCTTAGTAAGGCCCAGGATTTGAAATCAGTGTACCTGGGTTCTATTCCCAGCTCTTTTGCAAATGCCCTGTGTGACCCTGGGCAAGTGACTCATTCCCTCACACTCCATTTCATTAGACGTAAGAGGGACATGACAATATATTAACTGGTATCTGTAAAGTGCACCAAGATCCTTGAATATAAAAAGTGGTACAAGAGTGCAAATGTGCCCAATTCGTAAGTGTTGACAGACTCCCATCACTCTGCCTTTTCCCACAGCCACTTATCAACTTCTATTTAAATATAGACGGGTTAACTCGCTGCTCTTTGTACACATAAAACCAGCTCTGCACAAGTTTGACCTGGACTACAACTGCAGGTAACAAAGGGACAACAAACAAGAAGAAAAAGATAAAAAGACTGCATGGCGCCACTTAAGCAACCTATGAACCTGGGGCCAGGATGAGGCATGCTCAGTACAATGTACAGAGAGAGGCAGAACTGGTCTCGTCCTCTGCAACTTCCCACCCAACACATACACATATCCCAGACCAATCCCAGGTCTCATACCACCAAAAGGACAAACAAATGATAACTTGCATCCTTGTGGGGGAGGAGCAAAATAAATCAAACACTCCTTAACCTACCAAAAACCTCCTCAAAAAGTATAGTCCCAGATAACTGATATCAGTTTTCAACTTCCACATGTTTTACTGGTCTGGGATTGAGAACTTCATGATCCAGTTCTCTCACAGTTCTAGGAGGAGTGTGAGTACTTCTTTTCCCATTCAGGGTCCCTCCCACATCTCTTTGTGGGACTCTTCTTTACATCTCTCTTTTAATGGACCTCTAATTATTCCTTTCCCTGCCTGCCTTACGTTAGGATCACAAGCTCTCCACCTTTTTATCCTTATTCACCTTACCTCCCACTAAGCAATGAGAAGTCCTTTTCAGCAAGGCCAACAAAATAAGACATTTGAAATTTGGAGGCTGAGCCTTTCTGAACTTAAGACAAGTCACATATACACACACACAGTCAAAGATGGGGAAAATGTTTGAACATTAAACTTCAAGACTTCTCTGATTTTCATCAAAGTTCCCAAGGAAAAAAAAAAATCAGAGCTAGAATGAAATGCACCAAGTTTCAGGGGATATGCTCCTTTTTAAGGCTATGGGTGAGGTTGAATTTTCAGCAAGAGGATTGATTCAGCATCTAACTGTGGAGCAGCTACTACCCAATCTATATATTTTAATAATTTAAGATGTGCAAATACTTACACATAAGTTTAGCTTTATTCCTGTGAGTAGTCCCAGGGAAGCCACTGACATTTACATACAAAGCCAGTGGGAGTACTCCACTGAAGAAAGATAAACTCATGAGCATTTTCAGGATCAAAGAATAATTTTTATATTTAAGTTGGAGCAAAAGCTCTATAACAGGCTCTCACCCCATCTGATGACAGATTCTGCCACTGCCTCAATTCCTCCACTCTTGGATGCCCCAAACTCTGACCAATTAGTGCCCATCAAAAAGTCTAACAAAGGTAAATCAAGTGTCCAGCAATTACATCCTTAGTTTTCACCAGTATAGGGTGTGCCCTCAGTGGGCCTTACCTCCTCTTTAGCCCTCACCTGGGCTCAGCAGTCCATTACAGCAGTGTTTGTGCTATGTTACCACAGGGCAAGAGAAAGAGGACTTCCTCCCACTCTCCCCTTAATTACTAGCCTAGACCCCTAAGCTACTACAACCATCAGCTTCCTTCAACAATCATTCACTCTACCCTGCACAGGCTGCTTCCTTCTATAAATTCTCTTCTTCAGGCCTAATTCCCTCACCAGGGAGTAATTATCCCCCAACCATCCTTGTAGGTATCCCCTCTGTTTACTTGCTCCTGTGGTTCTTTCTAATCTTGAGTGCCCTGCAAATATCTCACCTCCCTGAGTAAACAAATTCCTTCTTACAAGAAGCACTTCCCCTTGTAACACTTTGCTTGATCACCTGATCCCAACCAATCACCTGACCACAACCATATCAGGGAGATGGATAACTAGGCACCCATGGGGCTGAGCCAAACCCTCTTTAAAGGGGCCTGTGAAAGGCCTGAAGCCTGCAAATACTTACTCATGTGCTTAGCTTTCCGTAGATGAATAGACCCACTGAGGTAAAGAGGATTATCTACATGTACAAAATTAAGCATGCAAGTAAATATTTTAAGGATAGGAACCTTATTTTCAGAATGGAAATGAAAAAAAAACTATTTAATAATGTCATAGAGAAACAAACTTGTGGCTCCCTGACTGTCCCTGTCCCAACTAAAAAGAGTATCCTATCTTAGTGTGTTCAACCCTGGATCAATACCTAAACCAGTCTGGGGGTAAATATGTGTCTTTTGTGCATTGCATTAAAGTTCCTGCATACTGTTAGTTTAGAGAGATAGAAATAATATTATATCATATCTAAGATATTTGCGGTAGCATTTCTGTTGTATTTAGACTTTATGCAGAATAAACTACATAGCATGGCATAATAAGTTGCATATATTTATAGACTAACTCTCAGATGCACTTATCAGTTTGCCAGCAACAATCATTTTTCCTCTTTTCAGCCCATTAAAATTAAAATATTGACAGAAACAATTTCAGCCAGCAAAGTGAAAAAGTTAATAACGGATGATATTGAATTGGCTTTTTGCATTAATTTAGTCTGCATAATCCACATCTTAAAGACAGTGGAATGTTGCTGAAATAAAATATGAAAAATAGACCAAAATTTAATGCCAGATTTTTTTCTGCTGTTTTTCATGTATACAGGATAAAGCTAGAGGTAGAGGCTTCGAGTGCCGAGTAGCAGGTTTTTGTGCAATAACTCTCAAGTATTTAATACAGCCTACGGGGAAAGTGAATGCATTACGATGTATTTATATTGACAAAAGAGTGATTCTTTGTAGTCCAGGAGAAGAAATCTGCCAGGATCCACATACTGTAAAAAATTACTGGTATCTGACCTACTTGGAACAAACATCCGGAAAACCATGTCCCATGAAACTGATATTGCCGCAGTGCCACTCCTTGCTGACCAAGGTTATGTCACCCTCACTCCCATGACAAAATTGTTAAGTGGCTAGATGGAGCAAGACAGAAAGAAGAGGGAGATAAATGGAGATTGTTGCCAAAGAAGACAGAGGGATAACCTACTGCGTAAAGAGGCAAGACTGCATAGTGAGAGAAATAGCACAAACAAAGTGAAAATAAATCTGTTGGTACTAGAGCAGAGCTCAGTAAGCAGCAGGAATGTGACTGAGGTTAGCTTCTCTTTCTCTGTTCAGTATGTGGTGTCATCATTACCACTGAGAGCATACAAGCAATGAAGTTGGTTTTGAGCCCTTTCCTACACACACTTTCCCACATATACCTGTGTTTCACTATAGGCTCTTGTATCTAGGTTCACATTTCTTTTTCTGTTGCTTTTTGTCTCACACAGATGTGATGAGGGGGAAGGGGAAGCACAGGAGCTACATATCATGTGTGTTCTAGATCAGCTACTTCTAGTGAATTTTTAATTGTGAATATTGTGTCATTTGCTGATGTCTGCAACTGTATTAGACAATATAAAGCTTACTTTTCCAAACAAGTAGTTTAGGGATCAATTGCCAGGCTGATGTAAATAAAAAATGTACTATACTTGTTCTATAACTTTTAGACTCAGATTTTAAAGCCAGAATAGACCATGATCACCTTATCGGACCTCCTGCACTTTGCAGGCCACAGAAACTCACTCACCCACTCCTATACTAGACCCACAATCTATGGCTGAATTATTGAAGTCCTCCAATCAAGACTTAAAGACTTCAAGTTACAGTCTATAATCTACCATTCACAATAGTTTAAACATGCTGGTGACCTGTGCCTCATGCTGTAGAGGAAGGTGAAAAAAAAATCCAGGGTCTCTGCCAATCTGACCCAAGGGAAAATTCCTTCCTATTCCAAGTATGGAGGTCAGTTCAATCCTGAGAATGTGGCTGAGACCCAGCAGCCAGACACCAGGGAAAAAAAGGCTCTGTAGTAACTCAGAGCCTTCCCCATCTAGCATTCCATCTCTGGCTGTTGGACATATTTGCTATTATCAGTTGCATATCGGCTACATGCCATTTTAAGCAGTCTCATCATACCACCCACTCCATAAACGTATAAAGCTCAGTCTTGAAGCCAGTTAAGTTTCCCCTCACCCCCACCACTCACCTTGTTGTTCTCTGATATTTGGTTTCAAACTGCATTCCACTCAGGTGAGTTTCTGCCAAGCACCCCAGAGTCAAAAAATTTCCCATTAGCAGAGCACACACCCTGCTTCTCCTGCTAGCCCCTCCGGAATTTATATAAGGGTAATGCCATTGTGACCCACCCTCCGCCAGTTCCTCCAAACTGAAAAAGCAGGTTTAAGACTCCAATGGAGAAGGGATGGAGGGTGAGTCATGGAATACTTGTCTGCCCTCACATCTCAAAGAACAACAATTACAGAACACAGAAGTAACCATTTTTTTTCTTCTTCAAGTGCTTGCAGGCACGTAGTCCATTCAGGTGACTCCCAAGCAGTACTGTTCGGAAGTGGGCTCTAAGTCTACTTGAACAACAATTGCAGCACAACTTTGCCAAGGTTGCATCAGATCAAGAGGCCATTGTTACTGAACAGTGCTGAGTAACTATATATTGCAGATGAAGCAGCAGCTCAACAAACAACCCAGAGGCTGTGAAGGTTCCAGTGCTGACACAGACTTTATAACTTGATCGATCAAATGCTCTCTTGCTATTTGCATTCTCTTTTTAAAAGAAGCCAGATGCCATCTCTTTTCTTTAATGTGACCCTCTACTAAACAGATCAAGTAGTGAGTGTGTGGGTCACTATTTCCACACGATAGACAACATTCAAAGCCTGGAGATTGCTGTATGACCCTTGGTGCTGGGCACTTGTGACAGAACGCAGGGGGCAGCAGACAGGTGAGCCTGCACTCTGATCACTCAGATGTTAATTAGTTCCCCTTGAGAAACCTGATACAGGTAATTAGATAATCTGGCGGGCGGGGGGGGGTGCAATTACCCATCAGCCCAAGGCTGATAAAGAGGCAGGAAGGAAGTGACAAAGGGAGGGAAGAGGGGATCAGGACTAGCTGAGCTCTGGTATATGGAGGTCACAAGGGAGGGAGACCACTGTTTTCCTCAGGCCCTGGGGAAACATCTGAAAAGCACGGTAGTGCTGTAAACAGATGGTTGCACAGGGATTGTTGTGGAAATGGTGGAGGGAACATAAAATAAAAGGCTTCCCACTGGAGTCCATGATGTGTCTGAGGAGAAGAAGGTGGGAGAGAAGCCAACGTAGCACAACAAAGCATTAAACTAACTACAAAAAAAAACCCATGAAAAGTTGTTTACAGAGTAAAAAATTTGGTGACCCACAGAGAGAGAAAAAAAACCTGAGAGTAAGCCTTGCACGTGGGGAGCTCTGCCTAAGGCTGCAGGCAGTAAGCAGGAACTGAGGAGGGTCAAGGCAACACTGCCTTTATACAGCTTCAGGAGGGGCTAAAATAGTGTGATTTCCCTCTGGTCTTATCCTAGTGATCTGCTAGGCCACTCCAATCCTTAACTCTGGGAGTCAGCCTTACTCTGCTCTGCAGTGAGAACTCTCATTCCTGGGCTGTTGATCCACAGCCTCTGGCATGTAAGCTGCTCCCAGATATTTGCAACTGAATGACACTAGTGAATATCTGTGGTACCAGACACAACCCTAGGAACCTCTATCTTGCAGTGTCCAGTTATGCCCACTGGATGCTGAAAGCTTATGAGTTCATCAATTTAATAAATAAATTGATATGTACCAGGCTTATTATCCCAAGAAGAGTCTCTGACATGCTTCAATCCTAATGCACTGCTTCAGGTAGAATTAACAAACAAATGTATTAACCATAAAGATAGGTTTTAAGGGATTATAAGTCAAAGCATAACAAGCCCGATTTGGTCAAATGAAATAAAAGCAAAATGCATTCTAAGCTGATCTTAACACTTTCAGTGTCCTTACAAACTTGGATGCTTCTTGCCACAGGCTGGCTGGCTGCTCTTCAGCCAGGCTCTCGCCTTTGATCAGCACTTCAGTCGCTTGGTGTGGTGTCTGTAGATGCAGGTGGAAGAGAGAGGAAGATCATAGCAGTCTCTGCCTTTTATCATGTTCTTTCTTCCCCCTTCAGAGTCAGGTGAGCATTACCTCATTACAGTTTGAAACTGACCAAAGGAAGGGGGACTGACTTCTTCGAGAGGTTAACAGATTCTTTTATTGCTGCCTTGGCCAGCACCCTTCATTCCTCTGAGGCTGGGCTGGATTTGTCCCATCCAAGCCCTGATGAGGTATGAATTGTCCCTCTGCTTCTGGAGAGTTTTTGTCTTGGATTGCTTTAAGCCATAAGGATACATTTTCAGCCTTAACTATATACATGAAATTATAACCTATAACTATAACAAAATCAGTACATCATGAGCTTTCTGAAGACACCCAATACGACAAACTTTGCATTGGATACCACACAATCATTTTATAAATGGGGGTGTAAGGTGTTCCCTTGAGGTACAGAGCATCACAAACAGATATTACTAAGGGAAAAATCTCTGATGCCAGTGTGCTTTGCTCTAACGCATGTGAGTTGACTACAGCCACTCAAAGAAGAACTTGGTAATTTATGTAAGTACAATAACTTGCATGATGAGAGAGAAGAAAGGCAATGGTCCATCAAGGAAAAAAGCATTTAACAGGAAGATGAAATAGGTCTTAAGATAAAGCAGCCCTCTCTCTCTGGCACCACACATGTGCCCTTACTGGTTTCTTTCCTGTTATAACCCTCCACGATGGGCCTAGAAATTTCACCAAAATTAATGCTTGCAATCACTCATGTAGGAATGTAATTTATAATCCCATTTAAGCCAATCCTGAATTTTATTTTGGTTTTTAGCCAGATTGACCTCTTTGACTATTTGAGTTGTATTTAATACTCAACTCCCCTACTACTTCATGGACTTTGACTTCCTCTGTATTTGGACTGAATTTAGCACAATGTTGATACTACATATAATAGTGACTTTATTTAAGTCAGGGCTGAATTTTGATTCTCAAGTCTTCTTAATGATAAACCTTTATTGTATATATAGATAGTGTCTGAAAAAAATTCTCCAATAGTTTCAAACTATATATATAAATCCTTAGTGAAATACAGCCACCTCTATGATGAAGAGAGGCAACTAACAGCACACACAGCATTATAATACAGCAGGAGAGGAAACTTGAACCAAGGAAGACACCAGGATAAATCCCTGCAATTGCAATACTTTGCTATGGATTCTTTTATTATTATTATTTTAGGTGGTGTAACAAAGACCCTCTCTATAAATTACATAAAACTTGAGGGATATTTCTGGAGTTGGTGCAAAGAAAATAAGAATAAGGTCATTTATGTAATACTCTCTGTCACTATTGACATTGAAAAGTTCCCTCGCAATATAATTAGGCCCAAATTCTACCTCAGTATTCTCCCTTGTTGTCACTAGAAAATTAGTTTATGTTAGAAATTTTAACATAATGTCAGTAGGTGCTGGGTAACCCAATAATTCCTGTAGGTTTTCTCATAAACAGATAACATGATGCTAGACATGACAGTCCCTGTCAAAACTAACTGCAAAGTTGTATTTAACAATCTTTTAGTTAACTTGACTCTTCAAGGTTGTGCTTTAATACAATGTGATTTTTAAGTGTAGGAGATCTCTTAGAGTTCCTGATGAAGTCCAGAGGAGCTGAGTATACATATCAATGGCAGGATTTGGACTTATAAATAACAAAAATATTACTATAAATATGTTTCCAAGATCTGTTTCCCGTTAATCACTAAAGTTTGTGCAGAAATAGGGATGAAATAGTCAGACAGCTCTATAAATATCAAGCCATTTAAGATTTTAAAGAATTCCTTTGACAATGCTGCTAAGCAGGCAGTTCTCAACTCATTTAGAAAATATTAGAAAGATTTTTGGAAATTTTTCTAATGGCCAATGAAGTGTAGAGTCTGATGCAGGTGGGCCACTTAAAAGTGCAGCTCTATGTTGCCTTTTATTGTTCCATTTAATATCTTCATGCTGAATACAACGTGTTTATAGGGAAGAGCTGGTTCACAATTTTCTTTCCTTTGTTTGGTATGCAGTTTTCATTTTCAGCTGAAGAATACAATGCAATTTTTATTTTGTGTAGCTCCTTTCACAGTATCTGCATCCCAAGATTTGTTTTACAGAGTTAAATAATGGTAAACATCAAAACCAAAAACAGGTCCTCAGTTTCTGTGGGCAAAACTTTACACCCACAATGAACCACACCCACAATCTGCATCTGCAGTTCTTTCATGCAATTTCTTGTCATTAAAGGAACTGTTCTTCAAATAGTGTAAATTGAATTTGCTCCATTCAAGTCAATGGAGCTGTACCAATTTAGCTGTAATCTACCCTGGGTATAAAATGGAAAACACAAAAATGGCTCGGTTTCAAAATCAGGGCCAAAACTAGAGAAAAAGAATATCAAAAAGAAAGAGAAATAAGAAAGTTATATACATGAGAAGAAAACAACAAAGAGAGAAGAACTCAAACTTTCACTTGAGATGAGAAGATGAAGCTACAGGAAGGCATTTTCAGATGTTAGCAATTGAACGGATCAAAGAAACAATTTCCATCCTGTAGCGAATTCTATTGTGAAATTGTTTTTATATCAAACTTTGATTTGGAAATGCCAAAACATTTTGTTTCAATCTTTTTAACCAAAGTGAAACATTCTGACATTTACGAATCAAATTCATTTCATTTGCAAATTTCACACCATCAACTCAGGATTGAACAAAGACTATGAGTGGCTAGCTATCTACAAAAGCAGTTTCTTCTCTCTCAATATTCACATCTCCAGATCAGCTGCTAGAAGAGGATCTCATCCTCCCTGATTAGAGATAATGTGGTGGTTCAGCCTGATTGAACTAACCTTGTTATCTCTAACCTGGTTCTTGCCTTCTTATTTATACCTGCCTCTGGATACTTCCACTGCATGCATCTGACAAAGTGGGTATTGGCCCATGAAAGCTTATGCTTCTATACTTTTGTTAGTCTTTAAGGTGTCACAGGACTCCTTATCGCTTCTGCAAATCCAGACTAACACAGCTACCTCTCTGATTCTTTTCATTTCAGTTTGTTGTCACAAAATGGAAGATCTTCCACAACACCCCATGGTCTCTGCCTAAGACAGAGCCATCTCATAGGAAATGTTGGTCAGCCTGGCAGCATCAGGGATACAAAACCACAGGTCCCATTAGGCACTGTGGTCTATCCACTGCTGTGAGAGTCTCGAGTGAATCATGAGACACATTTTGTCTCCCAAAAGTACTCAGGCAAATGCAAACATTAACCCCCCACCTTCTCCAAAACCCCTCCCTCAAATAATTTTGTTTCAATTTTCCCAATGGAAAATTCCACTGCGAAAAATTCTGCTTTTGATGAAACTCCATTTTCTGACAGGAAAATATTTTGTTTGAAATATTTCAGTCAAAACTAGTCCAGAATGATGAAAAGTTCTGCACCAAGATTGGCCTGATAGTGCCATGGACAGAAAGGCATTCTGGAGCTAGTTAAGAGGGACTGGGCAGGAGATAACAGAGAAAAGTTCTATAAGGTAGACAAGAGTATTTTAAAAACAAGGAGTACATTTTTTTTATTATTTCAGATACATTTGAACCATTCTGCACTGGTGTAATAAAGGTGTTGATGATTTGACATACTAAAGGGTTGAAAACTATAGGATCCTAAATCAGGGGTACATTTCTTCCCAGCTTTTAAAACAGCTTATTTTTTTAAAAAAAAAAAAAAAAGTTAATCTGAAAGGTGTTGCTTTGCTTTCAAAGAAAACTTAATTTAACTTTGATTCAGAACACTGACATTTTTAATAATGTTAATTATAAAATTCATATAGAAAAATATATTGGTATAATACAAATATTCTCAAAGTCCATCTGGCACCTTTCACAAGCACTGAATTTACCTTTAAAATTTACGTTAAAAATGTTAGAACAGGTGGTTTTCCTTTAGCTCTGACAATTATATTAAGCATGATTAATTAAAAGACATTGATATGTCTTTTTTGGTTCACATTCAGCAAATAGATTTATTAGACTAAAATGGCATAAATAATATATCTAACTTTATAATTTTTGTCTATATATTTTGGAGTTTTAAACTACCACTAGCCGCTAAATTATCTGAACACCTTCAACAGCAAATCGATAGCACTAGAAACACCTCTGGTGGATCCCATTAAACTCAGACACTGTATAAAATATGCCTTTAGATAAGTGCTTTGAAAAATAATTTATTCTAAAGATTGATATTCAGTGCACTTCTTTGTACTGCATCTCAACACTGAGCAATAAGCAACAGGATTGATGACAAGATACTGTACTGTAGTTTATTGCAGTTCCTTCTACAGTAGTTTGTGGGGCTTATGTACTTGTCAAATATCACTGAAAGCTCAGGGATGTCTGTGTGAATTTCTAAGATGGCATCTGATGGATAACACTCTGACAAGTACATTATATTTGGATTAAACAGGATGAAAACAACAACACAGAGGGGGAAAAAGAAAACAATACATGCCTTAGTATTGGATCTATTATCAATAAAGTAATTGCTAAGTTTTGCCCTTCAACTTCAAGGAAAGTTGCAAACTCCAGCCAACTGATTTTAGAGCCTGATCTGGCAATATAATCTCCACTATGTGATGGGATGTTAGAGAGGGTGGGGTCTGAGTTACTGCAGAGAACTCTTTTTTGGGTGTCTGGGTGGTGAGTCTTGCCCACATGCTCAGGGTTTAGCTGATCACCATATTTGGGGTCGGGAAGGAATTTTCCTCCAGGGTAGATTGGCAGAGGCCCTGGGGGTTTTTTGCGTTCCTCTGCAGCATAGGGCACGATCTACTTCCTTCAGGATTCTCTGCACCTTGAAGTCTTTAAACCATGATTTGAAGACTTCAATGGCTCGTGCATAGGTTAGGGGTTTGCTACAGGAGTGGGTGGGGGAGATTCTATAGCCTGCATTGTGCAGGAGGTCAGACTAGATGATCATAATGGTCCCTTCTGATCTTAAAGTCTATGAATCTATCTTGGATGGCATTCAACACCTTGCTGGTTTGGGACCTTAAAGTGGTGCCTGATTCTGCTGTTATGCCAGTTTTACATTGGTGTAACTCAATTTACTACAGTATGGAATAACTGGGTGCAAAATCATCTGTGTATATATTTCATTTTTTGGAATATCTATATCCTCAACTGTGCCAGGACTCCATGGGTGCAGAGATAAGAGGGGGCGAAGGTGTAGGGACAAGCTCCCGAGAGATGCTCAAAATTAGACTTGGCTACAATAGTCGCCAAGGAGCCATTCTGGCAGCTGCTAATTACCAAAGCACATCAGTGCTTCAGACACGTCCTCAACATACCATCACTCTGGCAACAGAAAACAAAACCATCTCTCCATCACTCAGGGATTCCCCACACTGAGAGAATCCACAGGTAGTGGAATATACCAGCTTTCCAACTCTCTTAAGGCAACCAAGAAAACTGCTGTGAATCTTGCACACAACATTTATTTCAAATTAACTCAAGATTGGGTGTCTCTCTAAGACATATGCTGCAGTTCAACCGTGAGTTAGAGGTTTGATGCCAGAATTACTGGGTGCTGTTCTATGGCCTGTATTATTGAAAGAGTCAGACTAGATGATCATAATGGTCCCTTCTGGTCCTAAAAATCTATGAGTCTATGAATCTTTAAGAAAGGTTTTCTTTATTCAGAGGGTTAGCTATTGAAGTTAATGAGCATTTACTAAAAACTAACAAAACAATTCATTTTATGCTGTCTGAATTCCCAGTCTATCCCTTCTGGTCTTAAATGTCTGAATCTACCCAGTGGCTGATTCTTTCAATGCAGATTGTCACTGACTCATTTCCCCCCATACCTCCCAACCTGGTCCTACACTACTGTGCATCAAGTACATGCAACATGAGGAGGCTACACATCCCTTATATGGTCACTGTAAACCCGGGACTCAATGTGCAACTGAACCACACAGGGGTTCTCCTTTTATGAGATCCTTTTCCACTATTGAGAAGTGGGTTGGATTTGTCCCTATTTGTACCTACGGGTGTAGGGATATATGTTTTTTCATTGTGTTATGCAATTGGGCTCTTCTACAAATCTCTTATATGTCATTACTTACACATTAAGGGTGGCATGTTCAAAACACCAGAATGATGTAGCCACACAAGTCCCATGGGCTTTCAATCGGAGATGTCCTATTAATGTCACTTAGGGTATGTCTAACATGACCGCAACACATACCTGAGCTAGCTTTCATCTAGCTAACTCCAAGAACAATAGCAGTGGAGGAATAGACTGTATAAGCATGTCCAGGTCCTTGGGTGTGTGCTTGAGCAGCTAACTCATGCTGCTGTGGTTTCACTGCTATTGTTATTTGAGTTAACAAATCAGAGCTAATTCAGCTATGTTTTGCCTGTTAACAATATTGTGTCCTGCTACATATATACTGAAAAGCTAAGTAATTTTAAGTTGTCTCAACTGGTCATTCTATTTGAGTATCTTGTTTAAAGCCAAATGCATGTGAGAATCTTCACTTTTGATCTCTCTCACCATGTATTTGATGAAATGTAAGATGACATGTTAATGTGTCTCCATTGACACAAAGATGGAACTTCAGAAAAGATAATTTATGTTGTACTGCAGATTGACCATATAAAACCCATTGCTGTCTGGTCCCTGTATGCTAGTGCAATGGTCCTCCCAATTTGTGGATGGCTAAGAGAGCAGGCAAACAAGAGACTGGATATATGTTCATCTGGGGTTAAATAATGCAGTTTTGATCCAAGCAAATTACAAAAGATGTATGGGTTAAGGTCAGAATCTCTATCAGTGAATATCTGCTCATTATGGTTTCAAGAGGTTTTACTTTTGTTCAATTTTCAAAATAATAGGATAGAGATTCTGTGGACACATCTAAGGGAGATTTCAGTCCATCTGAATCAGGCAGAGCTCTCCTTGCCCCTGCTCTCTTCACACTGATCTCTCTCCGGCCAATGCTCATATTTGACTGTAATTGCAGAGCCACAACAACATCTGTCTATTATATCTAACAGAGGAATGCTCAAAATGTGATTAACTTCTATTATACGACCGTTTCTTGTACTTTCCGTTGAAGAAGCACTTACAAAGACGACGTGTGTCCCTTTTATTTGAAACCTCTCCTAACTGAGGGTCATTGGAACATTTTGGGGGCAAGCAACAGTAAGCAGATCAAGATGGAGAGGACAGATTCACAAGCAACTATGCAGAGCAATGCTGGAAGTGGAGCACAGGTGCAAGAGTGACCGCAGTAGTGGCAGGACCAGTTCTGCTGCTATTTCACAGCCTATGAGAAAGGCTCCTTTCCCTTTGTGGTCCATTCAGAACTCTATCGCCCACTCATGCAGACTGTGCACTAAGCTGTGTACTTGCCCCACTCAGCTGGGACATTGATGACCTTCTGCAAATCGTTGCTAATTATCTTCAAAGTTACTGAAGTTAAATACATCTATAAAATATTTCTCTGAAAGATCATCTTAATTTCAGTATGATGGGGAATTTTTAAAAAGCTTTTTATATATTATAATATATTATATATTTCAAGGAATCTGCATACCCGCATGCCCTGCCTTAGTGGGTTAATCCACTGTGGGTAACACACAGCATTGTCCCTGGTGATTTTTCTGATCATATAAACAAATAATGTGTGCAGTAACTATCCCATGTTTATGCTTCCATTTTATACCAGCCTATTTCACAATTCAACCATCTTGTGCCATCCCAAAGGCTGTGCTAGGGTTAGCCTTTCTGGATTCATTAGATCAGCTGCTTACCCAGCAATGAGACTTTATTTTCAGGCAGTCACTCTCTCTAAATTTTGGGAAGTCCACTGAGAATGTAGTCCCACTAATTAGCTGTGCTGGAGCACTGGGTGCTTACAGCTATCTACTGAACTCTGTTATCTTTCACAAGTATTGCCAAGCTCTTTGATCCTGAAATGAACAGTCAAGTAAATATGACATTTTATGTACTGTAGGGAAAGATGGGGCACTTATCCTGAATAAAATAGTGCCCACTTCCTCAGTTATATTTGGGAATCTGTCCAGGTTCTTCTCACATGTCTCTGCTTTCAGTTAAAATAACTGGTTAGAAAGTCATCCCCTAACTTAAACATGACACTGAAAATAAAATTGCACAAAGGATATAAGCTTCTGGTTTGCAAGAACTGGCAAAAATATAACCACTAAAGCACAGTTCACCTTTCTCAAAGACTCCACCATCTGTCCCCCACATCCCTTATCTCAGGCACTGCCTTCTTATGTTGGAAGGGAAATAGGCTTCAACACCTGCCCCCATCACATGAACTGTGGCCTTCAGAGGCACTGGATTGTCCCTCTTCCATATCAAAACAGCTGAAAGGCTGCCCATACTCCCAATCTAAAGACTGCCTGTGGAGGGAAAGCAAAATACTGGATTTTCTACTATAGCCACCAGCTTGACTGAGGCAAGGCCAGCAGTATTTCATAATGAGTGGTGTGGTCACTAAGGAAATGCTGAGGGCTTCCTAGCAACCATCTGAGCCTCTCCTGAACTACAGGATTTCAAGACTATTCCTGGCACTCTAGCAGATCCCTTACATTGGTCTTTACTGGCAGTACCCCCAAAGGTAACAAATAGGGTCAGTGTCATCTGAAAATCCCAAAGCCAGTAATCAAGGGTTATCAGAACACCAGTCCCATGCCTAATTAAGACAGCAAAGGTAAGGGAAGGGGTGGCATGGATATAGGATGGGGTAGGGATCTGATTTTGCACCTTTTGAGTGATTAGGCTTTTCAAATTCCCTTAGCCCAGTTATGCTAAACTCTCAGAAATCAGTGTGTGGTCCTGCTACAACCCCCTATTCCCAATTCAGTTTCAGCTGGGTATATGGCATTTCTTAAACCTTTTGTGGATCCCCACACTTTGCTGCCCCACACGTCTGAAAAATCAAGCCATTTATACAAGTACCTAAATACAGACTTAGGGAGCAAAATTTAAATTCATATTCCTAGATTTTAAAGCCAGAAATGCCTATTTTGATCATCACATTTGATTTCCCGCATATACAGGCCATGAAATTTCACCAAGTGACTCCTGTATGAAGCCCATATCTTCTGCTGAGTTAGAGAATATCTTTTAGGAAGACATTTAATCCTGATTTAAAGACTTCAAATGAGTGAGCATCTACCAAATTGATAAACTAAGTGACATTATCTAATCAAAATATAACCATATAGACCATTGCAACCACTGTTATATATTTGTATCAAATATTGTACAAAGGTTGTAGAGTGAGATGTCTATGAAAAGGTTATTTGTTGGGTATGATTATACCATTTGTATGCATGCATCATTTTTGTATGTAAAGTTAGAAGTAGTAGCTCTATCCTTGGATTTTAATTGTTCTTCTGGGATACGCTTCTGGGATAACGCTCACAAGATAATGCCTAGGTCACCTTCGAGTGACTGTTCAAATTAAGTGGCTCATCAAGAAACACCTGGGTGTCAATGCACCATGGGAGATGCCCACCTACACTGAGTGGACTGTCATGTGAACATGCTGTCTGAAGTGTAGGTAATGGCTTCCTGCACTGACTGAAGAAAACTGGGCATGAACATGTGAGTTGCCCATGTGACTCCAAACTCATCTTGTTGCTGTAATTTTCCATAGTAAGAACAATAGGATGCCCTCCACATAGTAAAAGGTATTAAAGGCCTTGGAAACACCTCCACTTGGTCTTCAGTCCTGCTTCTTACCTCTGGAGGAACTTTGCTACAAACTGAAGCTCTAAACAAGGAGTGAATGACCAATTCAAGCTGTTAATGTACTCTGAAGACTTGACTTAAGCCAGCAGTTTATTCCATCACTGTTACAAGCCTGAACCAAGAACTTTGCAATTACTATATGTAATAGATCCCTTTAAACAATTTTAACTCTCACCTCTCTTTCTTTTTATGAATAAACTTTTAGATACTAAGGGATTGGCACTCATGTGATTTTTGGCAAGATCTAATGTATATATTCACCAGGGTGTGTGGCTGGTCTTTTGGAATTTGAAGAACCTATTATCTGATGAGACCGGTTGTAAAGAACCACTCATCTCTGAATCCAGTGGTTTTTGGTGGTGATATAAGAACTGGAATGACTGAGGAAATTGCCTTTATGTTTTCTTGTTAGCCAGTATAGTGAAACAGGAGTTTTACTTCTGTATGTGGTATGATATAAAGGAATAATCATCAGTTTTGGGTTGTGTTTGCCCTATTTCTCAGCAGTTTGTCCTGAATTTGGCATCCTCAGTTGTGACCCACTAAAGAACAGCTACAAAATTCTTATGGTTAATTACCATCACTATTAAAAATGTGTACCTTATCTCTATTCTGACTTCTCTTCCAGATGTTGTATTTTGTTATGCAATTTGTCTGTGACCCTCCTGTCAAAAATCTTCTACCCATATAGGTACATGTAGACCATGACCAAGTCACCTTCTTTTTAATAAAGTAAATCGATTGAGCTTCCAAATTATTTCATTGTAAGGCAGGTTTTCCAGACTTTGGATAATTCTTATAGCTTCTTTCCAATTTTTCATCATCCATGATTAAATATGGATAACAGAATTGGTCACACTAGTCTGAAAATAGTCTCTCCCCGCTGTACAGTATACTGAGACAATTCCACTTTTCTACTCTTTATTCATTATTCTTCTACTTATACAGTCAAAAATCACATTAAGCCCTTAGTCACACCATTACATGGTTATCTTCTGGCCCTCTAGAAGAGGCTTTCAATTGGTCTTTACTGGGCATACCATAGCTACTAACTCCTTTACAGAGTCACTGGATACTGTCCCTCAGCCTCTATGTATGATTTATATTCTTTGTTTCTAGATGTAAGATCTAAGATATGTACGTATTAAAACACGTAATATTCAAATGAACCACCATACCAAGTGATCAAGGTTGGACTATATAACTGACATGGCCCCATCATCATTGACCAGACCACCAATTTGTATGTTCTCTGCACACTTTAGCAGCAATAATTTTATACTTTCTTCCAAATCATTTATGATAATACTGATTATCATTGGTCTAAGAAAATATCCTCGGGGATTCCCACTGGATGATACTTCCCCATTTTACAACTACCTTTTAAGAGCTATCTATTAAATACGTGAGGCCCTGTGTGGTATGGGGTCATGAGTCAAACATCTTGCAGAAGTCTATTGGAAAACATCCACTGATCTTGACAGGGCCAGGATTTCACTCATTATGTTGACAGGTACCTTTATCAACCCATTTTGTAATCGCTTGTTGGACATAACATTTGGGCATATCAGGCAAAAACAAATATTCAAATGTCTTTCCGATATGTTTCTGGATGTTGCAGCTCTAGAAGTTTCTTAATTTCCTTTCCCTCTCCTCTGTTTTTCCTCTTTGGATATGTCTACACTACAATTAAAAACCTATGGCTGGCCTGTGCCAGCTAACTTGGACTCACGGGCCTTGGGCTAAGGGGGTGTTTATTTGCCATACAGATGTTTAGACTTGGGCTGGCACTTGGCCCCTAGGATCCTGTGAGATGGGAGGATCCCAGAGCTTAGGCTGCAGCCCAAGCACAAATATCTGCACAGAGTTAAACAATTATTTAGCCTAAGCCCTGCAAGCCCAAGTCAGTTGGCATTGGCCAGCCACAGGTGTCTAATGCCAGTGTAGACATATCCATGTTTCCTCTGCATTGCAACCAGCCATTTACCATTTCCCCCTGAACTGCACTTCCTAAATCAGGATGGCAAATAAGGATCTTTTTGTAGGGCTTATGTCCACTGATGCCAATGAATAATTTGAGCATGCACCAAAGAGCACCCAATATTGTATTACAACAACAGCGAGTGCTGGTTTCCTTCAGATCTAAGGTCCTTTCACGTGTGAAGAACCCTGCCTTTGTTTACTTCAATAGGAGCTGCTGGGTGCTCAACACTTTTGAAAAACCTAGGCCAAGGCCACTTACTTAAGAGGTTAAATATGGATTTAGGTTCCTATCTTTGACGAATATAGCTTTTGTATTCAGGGGCTATTAACAATCTTTAGATTTCCCCTGATTGCTGTATAATGTGTTAGCCACTCATATTCAGTTGAATAGTGGTTTCTCATTTAAAGAAATACTGGCACAGTGATTTTTTAAAATGTCATCCTAAAAAAATAAAACACACCACCACCAATAATAATAATGATAAAAATAAGTAACTTTGCTGCCTTCACCTATTCCAGAAAAACAATTGTACTTAAGGCGCTGAAAAATTGCAAGACACTAAGAAAAAAAAAAAAAAAAAAAAAAAAGAATGATCAAAGCTATTACACGCTTATCTACTCCTGTTATTAAAATGGTAAATCCAACAGTCATCTCCACTGTACATATAACTGGGTGAATTACGTTTATAATAAAAACATTTAAATGTTTGCCACATTTATTTTCCTAATTGAGAGCTTGAATAACATAACTAAAATAAATTTATTTATTTCACTTTCAAAGGTCAGAACTGACCCAGTTAGATGTTCAGTCTTAGTGGTCAAAGAATACACAGTAGCAATAGTAGCAGCACAAACCTGTAGTGATTTTGTATATAAATATTGACACAGGTGAATGATTCAGTGATGATGATTAATGATCTTCTCAATATTTTTATATATGAGAAAGGGGGGAAATGTCATTGGTAACAAAATGGATTACTGCTACTAAGGCAATATTCCATGCCATTGAAGGAGTTTTCATACTCACTAGTTCAGCTTGTCAGTCTTGGGAGTTAGACTAGAAGGATACATAATAAACACTGGTATCTAATATTTAGAGTAGAGAACCAGGAGTCAGGAAGTCTGGATTGTTTCCAACACAGTCATGGGCATTATAAAACCTACCTGGAAAATGTTGAGAATTCGAAATAATTCATATTTCTAATGTGCTTTGAGACCCCCAAATGCAAAGTACTGCTATTAAGTTAAAACAGCCTTGTAAAATCATGATGAGAATTTATCAACCCAAGCATAAAATCCATCAATTTATTTCTTATCATGATGATTGATGATAATGGACAAAACAATAATATTTCACTCACCCATAAAAAATTACTCTGAGACAGGGGCTAAGTGCATTTCAAAAAGCTACGTCAACAGCATATAATTATTGTTAACAGCACTCTTATTAGTACAGAAGCATGTATTAGGGTTGCCAACCCACCAGGATTGTCCTGGAGTCTCCAGGAATTAAAGATTAATCTTCAAATTAGAGACTCTCTCATGTGATGGAACTTCCAGGAATATGTCCAATCAAAACTGGTAACCTTGGCATGCATTAATGGTACAGCCTATGAGGGCAATATAGAGCTACGAGCTGTGTAGGATGAGGAATTGTACTAGCACCACCTCTCCACTGCATGTGGGACATGCACTCCCATGCAAATATAGCTGGTCTTTATGCAAGCCTTGTAAAGTATGTCTTGGTGTGGGGGATGGGGGCGGGCAGAGAGGATTCCTTGCACTCCCACCCTGCCCCTGCATGTTCACAAAGCAGGATAAAATGTGACCCTTAATGTCCTGATATACAGGAATGTGCTGAGAAAACTAATACTTTGTATATAGTACTTGCAGTAAATACTATTTTGCAGTATGTACCACTCAAGTCACAATTCATTTTAACTAAGAAAGTTATAGATGTGTAGGATATTATTATATATATAAATATATTGGCTCAGTTTACATATATGTAAAACTGAGCCAATTTTCCACATGCCAATTCAGTCCATAACTATATAGGCTTCTATATTTTTCCAGGAATTTTTCCTAGCTTCTTTTCTTGCCATCTGTTTTTTAAAAAGAAAGTAAGAAAAGAAAGGCAGTGTGCAGCTATTCAACCCAGCTCCATAGAAAATGAATTGATTAGAAGAGCTCTCTTATGCAGTATTTCTTTAGTGAAATGCAGTGATGTTAAATGCCAGTGCTGCAGCATTTTGTATTTAGTATTCACGTCATGGAAGCAATAAAAGTCTCACGAATTTTGAGAACTATTTGAGTGTGTAAGTTGATGTAATTAATGTTTCCTGTCTGATTGCATTTTGCTTCTCCACCTTCCATTTTTAGTCTTCATGAAGCAGTGTATACTACTTCTACTTACACGGCACATACAATTATAACTCAGTAAAATGAGACAATGATATAAACTCACAAGTAGACAATATTGTTATGAACCATAAAAACTTGTGTGCATGTATAAAATGTCCCAGCTTCTCAATCAACTCTTGCCACATGAGGATGACTGTTTATTATTTGATTTCCTATGACAACTATATATTGTAGTCAACAGATTGTATGAAAATACCTGGAGAATTCAAGAAAATAAATCAGATCAGGGAATTTAAAGTGGTTTAAACCACAGAACCTGAGTCATTTAAAACAAGACAGAACAAGGCAGGTGGGGGTCATAGGGTAGAGAGCAATCCTATCCTTTGGCAGACATAGACAAGGTGACATACTATGTCTGCTCCACCCTCTAATTCATATAGCTTTGTGATACATATATACCCTCTTGGGGGCTGCCCTCCTTCACTATTCCCTGTTTCCTACTACCAAAGGATTTGCTTTTTTTATTTTATTTCTGAGAATTAAAACCTACATTTATCAAGGTACTTAAGCATATACATAACTACAGGAGCAATTCCATTGGCATTAAAGGGACTACTTATATGCTTAAAATTACACATATGATTAACTTGCAGAATCAAGGAGTAAAATAGGACCAATCCAGCCATCCTCATTTAGGGAGAAAGATTTTGCCAAAGTAAGGAATTAAGAAGTACCAAGCCAAATATCAATATAGATGAAGCAACTCTGCATCTGATAGGGTTGGGGATAAAGGAACAGTACTATTTGTGTTTTAAGTGATCTATAAGGAGCACTGCATTCTAAGTGAAAATAATGCATTTCACAAACATTTTAAGAAGCACTGAAATGACTACTTATGCACTGCAATTTTCCATAGATATTAGCATTTGCCAAACACTAGGTAATTTGTAATTCCTGTAGAAATGCTTAAACAATTCTGCTACTGCCTCAGTTATAACTGAAAAAAATCCTGTAGGATGTCAGGATTGCCTCCGCACTCTGAACTCTAGGGTGCAGATGTGGGTACCCACATGAAAAAAGAAATAACCCCCCCAAGCTTATTTTACCAGCTTGTGTTAAAATGTTTTTCCCCAGAACACAAACTTCTTCTGTATCTGGATCTGGTACACTGCCACCACCAAACTAGGTCTAGAGTAGTTTGGGACCCTTCTTTCCCTTTCCACTAACCCCCCAAACTTCTTCCTTCCCTGGAAAGCTTGAGAGAATAAAAAACCCAAACCTCGCCTGATCCTGCGAGACTTGCCCGATCCAAAACCAGGATCTTACACAATGAAAAACAAGCAGTCAGAGTCTTAAAAGAAAGATTTTAATAAAAGAAAAAAAGAAAGGAATAAATCCCTTATAACCATCAATAGAACAGCATCTACCATAATCAACAAAAGGATTCAGAAACCAAACCTCTCCCTTGAGGCAACTTCCTCCCACTGTTGATATCTCTGCTGAAGCTTACAATCTCAAGATGCACCCAGCCAACACTCACCACTGAGAACCCTCCAAGTGACAAAAAGAAGGTAAACTTACTGACTACAGTACTTGATAGAATCTTATAGTTACAGTGAAAGACACAGCTGTGTTCATCCCATAGCCGAGGTGAACAGAGAGAGACCCAGAGAGAAACTGAAACTCAAAATCCTTTGTCTCCTGGGGAATTTCTCATTGGTCAGTTGTCCACCTCTCAGGTTACCTTTAGCTTAACCCCTTACAGGTAAACAGTAATTCTAGGCTACTTCACACTTATGACAAATGCATTTCACAAACATTTTAAGAAGCACTGAAATGACCACTTATGCACTGCAATTTTTCATAGATATTAGCATTTGCCAAACACTAAGTAATTTGTAATTCCTGTAGAAATGCTTATTAAACAGTTCTGCTACTGCCTCAGTTATAACTGAAAAAAATCCTGTAGGAGCTATTTTTTTGCCTTCCGGGAATCCAGGCCCTTCTGTTGAATGTTACCTGCCCTCACCTCAATAAAATATTTGTTCTTTTTTTTCTACTCCCTTTGCAATTCCTCCTAATATGAACATATATACAGAACACAAGCCACCACCCTTGTCCTGGAAAAGCACCTCAGATTTTCATTTGATTCATTCCACAATTACGTAACCACCACAAGACACATTCTCCTCATCCCACACACTTTTATTGTAAACCATACATTTTCCATACAGGCATATCAAGGCATTTATTGCTACTACATGCAAAATACAAAGAAACAGACCTATCTGCTCTGTCAAGCTGTGCTTCAATTTATTTTGAAATGGTCCCAGCATACCTCAAACTTGGAAATGGATTAGCAGATGCTTAGAACCTACTTACATCTAAATGACATATTTACAGAGCATTACAGAAATGTCTGGAAAAAAAAAACCCATCGCTGTTGCCAGCTTTCATGATTTTATTTCAAATCAAATGTTATTTGGTGCTGTTCATAAAGCCTGAGCTCCTGGAGTCATATTATTGCATGAGAATTTCAACTTGTATTACTAGGTGGGGAAGGGAGGAGTAAATTTCTAGCCCTCTGTAGAGAGGTGAAGACTCACCAGTGCAGCACCTCCTGCTAGTCATCTGAGAATTAGCTCTTTTTCCAGGACGGAGCACCCTCTGAAGGCCCGTGTTTCACCTGCTGCTAGCCCCTATGTTCCTCCCAGACCCCGGTGCCCTTTCCTAGGGGTTCTGCCTCAACAGTGAGCCACAGTCTGGGTCTCCCCTTCCAGGGGAACCCCCAACCCTCTATCACACCTTGCCTCAGTGGCTACTGCCAGTCATCATCTAGCTCCCACTCACTGGGCAGACTTCAGTGTGTAATGGCCAGTCATCATTGGCAAGGAGGTTGGACCAGCTGGCTCTACCTAATCCCAGGCTGCACCTCTGCAACCCCAGTGCCTGTATAGACCTTCACCAAGGCCTGCAGCCTGGGGGTTTACCAGGCTGGAGCTCCCCAGCTCCCTTGCTCTATTCCCCAGCACTGCTCCAGAGTATCTTTTTATAGACCTTCATCAAGGCCTGTAGCCTGGAGGTTTATCATGCTGGAGTTCCCCAGCTCCCTTTGTCCAATTCCCCAATCCTGCTCTGCTCTGCTTCAGATACCTTATTCTCCCAAGCAGCTAGGTCATTCTTTCTTCACTGCTCGAGAGAGACTTCTCCAGCTCCTAGTCCATAGCCCCTTTTACCCAGGCCAGCTGTGGCCTAATTGAGCTGGCTACAACTGTGGTCAGCTACTCAGGTGCTTTCACTCCTTCCCAGCTACAGCCCTCTCCAGAGCTGCTTTTATCCTCTGTTCTGCAGGAGTGCAGAAGCTGCCCCACTACACTCAAATATTTCAGGTGTTTGGAGGCCTGCCTTATGAGTTTTGGGCACAAGGAACTGGCACTAGTGATATATTTACCAAGCACAGATTCAGAAGTGATTTCGATTTCTGTCCATCATTATTTATTTGACAGAAATTCTAATGATATTTATTTCCAAATATTTATTTGTGAGACATTCAAAGGATAAGATGGAAAAATATTTGCTAAGCAGCTGGTAACTGTTTGAAAAGTTTTAAATATGTAGCTTTGTTTGACATGGGTCATGGAGGGAAAAGGAGAACAGGTGTTACATATTTTTGAGGCTTCTCTTTCTCACACTTCTATAGAATAATGTGAACTGTTTTTAACACACTGCTAAGTGGGACAAAAAACATCTTGAAGCAGCACTGAAAGAACACAAATTTAATTTACTGAAATGTCAAATGAATTTAAGGGAACGCTGTGATTGGTTAGGGTACGATTGTATCTATCTATATCAAACTACAACCACTTTGGTTTTGTGAATGCCATTTTGATTATGTCTACTCTGCTTACACTTTTGCACACCCTCCATCTTGTGGCTAAACCACTAGGGTGTCAGGAGAAATTCTTACACCCAGCAAAGGGCTAAAAATGGGGGAAAAGAGGAAAGAGTTGTTAATCTAAATAATCTCTCTTTCAAATGAATATGCCCTGGGACAATAAGCTTGATAGTGCCCAGAAGAACCAGTTCTGTCAAGTGGGCCTGTAACCAACTAACCTGAGGAGTAACAGGGTTACCGACAAAGGGGTCTGGAATTTTATTAAAAGGACTCACTACAGCAAGAGGAAGCAGACAAAGCTGGGCAGGAGGTAGAAGAGAAGGAATTCTGTACCCCTTGAAGAGATACTGACCAAATCCTAAAGTGCCCTTAGAGTGGTGAGGAAACTTTGGTAGTAATGTGCAGGTGGGTTTTGTTCATTTTTTTAGCGATTTCAATATCTTTTGGGATGTTTATGAAAACATTCCTTTGTAGAGTAAATGGATTACTTACTTTCACTATCACACAGTTCCACAGAGGGAAAGACAATAATCCAAAGAATCCATATCTTCAGTGGAACTCTGGAGGCTTTCAGTGGAACTTTGGAAGCTTTACCGAAGAGGCATGAGAAAGTTGGCAGTGGTCTCAGGCAGTTGGACTGTGGGGTCTCAGACATGCCATCTGAACTTGAGTGCATACCTAGAAGCCCAGAGCCAGAAAGACTGTGCCTGAACTCTGCCCAGGGTCAATGAGCCAGAAGCGCATGGGACCCTATATTTAGGTCCAGTACACCAGCCCTGTGAATGTCCAGCAGGTGGAATGTATCCAGGTTTGTAAGAAGTGTATACTGTAGATGCACTGGAATGACAATTAGAAATATAAAACTTAGGAATGCCAAGTTATTTGCTGAATGTTTGAAAATAACCTTATTATAATTTAAATAAATCAAATACATTATCAATAGAGATGGGCCCAAAGCAGATCTCTCAAATCAAATACTCCTGAAATCTAAGTATACATAATCTGAATCAAGGTCTACTTCTACATTTTGCAGATGATGTGAATTTTATCATGAGCAGACCCAAACCCTTGAATTTGGACTCCACAAGAACAAAGATAATTTGTAATTGGAATACAACATCAGAATTATGCAGTTTGAGACCATTTCTAAATTAGAGAGGTCTAGAAGGAGGGTCATCAGTTCCCCGATTAGAGGATATTTTTACTCTTTGTTTACACAAATACCAAACGTAACATAGGCAGCAAGAATTAACTAATCTGTTTCCTAGTAGGAGTAGCATGAAAAGTTGGAGAATGGAAGCCCAATACTCTAATAGTTAAACTGAGAACATTTGATAGAAGCATAGTAACTCTTATTGTTTAGTCACAGATATATTTACTTTAGGAAAAGTTTTGGTGCTAACACAAAGATGATATTTATGGGTCATATTTTCCACCATTACATGTGTTGAGTAGAATTTGACTCCATAATTAGTCCCCTTGATACTAGTGTAGGTAAGGTTTTCATATTATAGTCCCATATATTTATTCTGAGAGATCAGAAGAAAAAGTTAGAACATCAAAGAAAAAAATTAGTAAACACTTATGAAGAAAGAAACAATACAATCTATGTGAAAAGTCAAACACTCAGAAGTAAGATACAGCATGGTTTTCTCAGCAGAACTAGACAGTTAAAGCTAAGAAACATTAACTCAGTGATGTAGTAATAGAGCAGTAGCAAGTTGCTTAGAATGTCTAGGAAGTGATCCCTGAATTTAAAGGATTATAAATAAAACCTCAAGAAGATTTTAAGTGAGATGTTTTCCAATAGCTGAACCTGACCAGGTCTGAGAAGGAAATAAAATGAGATGACTTTTGACCAGACATGAAGGAAACATGACCCCTCCACCCACTCTATCATAGGGGAAGAGGGCTTGACTGGTTGAATGGACACCTGTAGCCATTCACCATGCTATTTTGTATAGTAACTGACAAATACAGAGACTAAAAAGAGATTTTTAAAAACTCTTTGTGTTCCTATATTTACAAATACCAAAGCAATATGCCTAGCTAGTTAATTAGTAAAGATCAAAGGGCCCAATCTGGCTCCCATTAAAGTCAGTGGCAATATTTCCATTCACTTTGACAAGAACAGGGTCAGGCTCTAAACACAGTTTAAGTTGCTGTAGGTTTTTCCTGCCTGTGCGAGCCAATTGCCTACAAACTGCTAATATTAAGAAACCATAAAGGTGGCTGCTGGACATAGATTCAATGAAATGAAGGTTTATATCTTTCCTGATATATAACTATTTCCTTTGGCAATTGTATTCCAATATATTTACACCTAGTCTGTGGACCTAGACTGGGAGGTTTGCTCTAACATGCAGTGTAGATGTGCCCACTAAGTCCTAGTGCTGCAAGTATAGAGAGCCACTCAGGTCACTGAGATTCTGACTATGCACAGGGTTCAGTGTATTCTCATGGGGATTGAGGTTTTGCAAAGTCTTGAAAGCCTGAATGAATATTAGCTTGCACGCAATGACATAGCCTAGTTTCCCTAAGACTCAGAATAAACTGAATGTGCTGTTTAAGACCTTTAGTCCCTATAACTGCATCCTGAGAAGCATAATAAAGAAAAGAGCCCTCTTCTAGGGTGATTGTCCTCACATGTCACATCTAGGGCACAAACAGTCTTATCAATTAAATGACCAGACATTCCCTGTAAATTACCACCCATACGCACATTATTTTCATTCTTGTATATTTACACATCCTACAATTTATAAACGCAGACCTCTTGGTCTAGAGAGGGGAGGCTGCCAGCCCAAGGTGAGGTGTGGCAGAGGGTAGGGGAACATAGGCCCATCCGACTCAACCGGGCCCCAACCCAGAGCCTTAACAGTGGCTGAATATTCCACCACTGGGTCAGTGGGGACTCCAGCTGCAACACACTGATCTTATCTCTGGCAGCAACGCAGACAGACTGGGGTTGCCTGTCCCGGTTCACTTCCTCCCCTCCACTTGGGGTGTACCTGGCTCTTTTTACTGGGGGTAGAAGCCATAGGCATTCCCAGTGATTCCTCAGTGCCTGGATCCATGGGTGGCTCCATCAGCTCAGGCCCGTCCTCAGCTCGGCAGAGATCCGCTAGTCTCCCAGCTTGAGAGCAGGCAGGAAACATCTGTCTTTTCCAGTGGGAGCAACACAGCTGAGCTCCAGATCTGCCTTTTATACTTCCTGTTCCACCTTCTGACTTCCAGTTGGAGGGGTGAATGCAGCCTGGATCCACCTACCAGCGTACAAAACATGGTCCCTCCCCCTCTCGCTCAGTAGGAGGCCACTTCACCTCATTACAAAGGAGTTCCTGATTTCCCCTAAAGCAACCAGCTACAGCATTCAAATCTGGGTGGAGAACTACAAATATTATACATACGATTTATAAATCAGCTCAATTATTTTAACATGACTTCCTGCTTATTTATAGACTCCAAGGCCAGAAGGGACCACTGTGATCATCTAACCTGACCTCCTGTATAATAAAGGTCATAGGATTTCTCTGAATTGCTTTATGCTTGGACTATAACATATCTTTTAGAAAAAAAAAAAGCCAATCTTGATTTAAAAAATACCAGTGATCCTCCACAACCTTGAGGAAGTTGCTACAGTGATTAATTACCTTCACTTAAAAATTCACACCTTACTTCTTGTCTGAATTTGTCTTGCTTCAACTTCCAATAATTGGATCTTGTTATACCTTTGTCTAGATTGAAGAGCCTATTATCAAAGTTTTGTTCCTCATGGCGGTACTGCCAGGCTAAATCATCCCTTCACCTTGTCTTCATTAAGCTAAATAGAGTGAACTCCTTGATTCTATCACTAAACGTCATGTTTTATAATCCTTTAATCATTCTCATTTCTCTTCTCTGAACCCTCTCCAAATTACCAACATCCTTCCTGAATTGTGAACACCAGAACTGGATGCAGTATTCCAGCAGTAGTCATACCAGCACCAAAACCAGAGGTAAAATAACCTCCTTACTCCTACTCAAGATTCCCCTGTTTATTCATCCTAGGATCACATTTCCCCCTTTGGCCACAGCATTGTACTGGGAACTCAAGCTGACAATATTGTATGTGAGACTGTATTTCCTTTTATTTGTTATATATTTGTTAGCCATTAAGTACATCAAGTAGCTTTCATCTATCCTTACACTGCTTAGATATATCATGTTACCTATATGGGAGTGCTAGGACCTGGGGTGGGCGTCTGAGCACATGAAGAGTGAACTAAATATTTAAAGAAGTCTGGGGAGTCACATCCTGAGCTAAGCAGGGGTGTAGTCCATACAAACAGTTATGGGTTCCCTTCTGAATGCTTAGTAAACATTACACTCAGCACATCTCTACCCTGCGTTTCTGGTTATTGTTCCTCAGTCGATGAAGAATGGACATCTTACCCTTTAGCTGCTGGAAAGGGAGTCCTCCTCAAGGATAACCCGTTGCTTTTTTATTGGATTCCAATTACCATGATCCTGCTTTCTTTTCTGAATTACTGTGACATGCATTTGTGCCAAGATCCAATTAAAACATCCTCACAGTACTGCTTACTGTATGCTTAACCAGAAAGTGTTTCACTTCATTCTTCAGAGTCTTCAGTTCATTGCTCCTCATGCAGTCATACCCTACTTGTAAATAATTACGCACATGACACCTCAAAGTGAAGGCTGAGCTATACCACTCTGAGATACCCAGGGTACAATCTAGACTAATAAGTAGCTGTGTCACCTCTCCCCTCTAACCTTGGGTGCTCTTTATGTTGCTTTGCTATTGTTGCCTCCACACTTGGACTGGTCACAAACATCCTCTTGCATGTAAGTCAGTCCCAGCTAAGTCTGTGTGCCAGTCAGACCCAGGTTTTTACCAGCCTGAACAATACTGCAGCGTGACCCCATCACAATCCCATTCCTGGATGTTTCCCCAAAAATATGTGTCTTGCATTGCCCTGCCCTCTCCTGGATGAAACCAGCTCATATAAAGACTCTCATTTTATTAATAGAAATTAGATGCACAAATCCTGTTATTCCAAATGGAGTTCCCCAAACACTTCAATCCAAATACACTGGTTTAAAAATAGATTTTAAGTGAATACAAGTAATGATGCATGAAATTCAGAAATGGTTACAAGAGAAATTAAGATAAAACACAGCCAATGCCTAACTTAGCACTCTATGATAAACTGAAAGCAAAGTTTCTCTCACCACTTGCTCTCGATAGACTTGCTGGCCAAACTTCTGGGCCAGGACTGCTTCTTCTGTGTAATGACTGCTTCTTTTTTTCCTTCTGAGGCAGTCAATTGACGGACAGAAAATGAGAGAGAAAGGTTCTTGGGGGTGATTTTCCCTCATTTTTATGTCAGTCCCATTCTTCGGCTATTTCAACATTACAAAATTATGTCAACCTAACCTGCATCTGCATACAGCTACTGCAGTTATTAAATCACTTGTGTATGTGCATACTTGACTCCTTGTGTTGGCAGTGCATATCCCCACCAGGAGCACATGTATTGTTAGTGTGGGTCATTGTGAAATGGGTCTCGAGAATCAGTAACAATCAACATAAGCAACACAGTGTTTTCACTGGTACTGCATCAACCTAATTACATCAACCATGACTCTATGCCTCAGGGAGATGGTGTTACTAAATCAGCATAGTGTGAGGCATTTACATTGGTAGGAGCCAAATCTAAGTGAAGACACTTATACAACTAGGTTGATGTAAGGCAGCTTGAGTTTAGATCAAACCTTAGAAAACATTTCCAGCTGAGATTCAGAAGACCAGAAGTCTACAGATGAGGATATTGTGTGCTGGTTTCCCCACCTGTTGGCACTCCCTTTGTGATGATGATTCCATTTACTGATTAAATGCAAAGTAAGTAGGGTACATACTCTTTCATTTGAGACAGACCATTTTGCCAACTTTCATTTTGGCAGTACCTTGGTTTGGAATATGTGTTAACACCAAGAGATGGAATTTTATAACATTACATACAATGCTGCCATACATATTTTATCAGGACAGTATTGACCAGCAAATTATGAGCTTTCAGATGATACATCACAAGGCATACTTTGTACAAAAATTATTACAAGTATGTGCAAGGGATGAATACAGCGGTACAGACTGTCACAGTAACTTCCTGAACCTTGCTGCTAACCTTGACTGGTCTCCTTTAACTCCACCCACAGCATCAAATCTATAATATTAAAAAACAAACAAACACATTTTCTGCTTTTAGTTACATTTCTGATAGACTTTATTAGCGTTAACTGGGTTTAAATGAGAGCAGACATTGGATCTGAATATTTTAGCTTAAAACAAAGTAAATACAGATATAATGTAAATTTCTAAGTTCATTAGAACTGTGGCTCATATAACAAATAGAAAAGAAGAGAAAAAACCCTACATTATTGTTGTCCTTAATGTCCACTATGATTTATCACGTTACAGTACCAAAACTGGTGGTTCAGCAGTCACACATAAATCCATGGTGTCAAATGGCAAACTAACAAGGATCTGCCATTTATCTTTTCAGTCTACAATCTTCCCTGATAAAGTTTACATCTCATATACATGTAAGAAAACATGTACAGATTCCCACATTCAAATGTTGCAAAGTATGAATTCCTTGAATACCCCAAACTTTATAAAATCAGTGTCAATATTGCATTTGATTTTGGAAGTAACATTTTAGTATTCACTAGGCTGTGAAGCAACTAAAATATTAATCATGATTAATTGTGTTATTAGTCACACTGTCAATAATATAACACCACTTATTTTAATATTTTGGACGTTTTCTACATTTTCAAATATATTGATTTCAATTACAACATAGAACACAAAGTGTACAGAGCTCAATTTGTATTATTATTTTTATTACAAATACTTATGCCATAAAAGCAAACAAAATAACATTTTTCAATTCACCTAATAAAAGTACTGTAGTGCAATCTCTCTATCATTAATAAAACAATGTAAAAATTAGGAACCTATAAGTCCACTCAGTCCTACTTTTTGTTCAATCAGTCACACAGACAACTTTGTTTACATTTCCAGGAGATAAATCTTCCTTCTTCTTGTTTACATTGTTACCTGAAAGTGAGAACAGGTGTTCACATGGCACTGTTGTAGCCAGTGTTGCAAGATATTTAAGTGCCAGATGTGCTAAAGATTCATATGTCCCTTCATGCTCCAGCCACTAGGCCAAAGGACATACATCCATGCAAATGAACGGTTCTGCTCGATAATGAACCAATGCAGTGCAGATATACTGATATTCATCACCCAAGTCAGATGCTATCAGCAGAAGATTTTTTGTTGTTGTTCAGGTTCTGTAGATTCCATATTGGAATGTTGCTCTTTTAAGACTTCTGAAAGCAAGCTCCACACCTCATCCCTCTCAAATTTTGAAAGGTGCTTCAGATTCTTAAACCTTGGGTCGAGTCCTGTAGATATATTTAGAAATCTCACATTGATACCATCTTTGTGGTTTGGCAAATCTGTAGGGAAAGTGTTCTTAAAATGAACAACATGTGCTGGGTCATCATCTGAGACTGCTATAAAGTGAAATATTTGGCAGAATGCACGTAAAACAGAGCAGGAGACATACTATTCTCCCATGAGGAATTCAATCACAAATTTAATTAACACATTATTTTATTAATGAGCATCATCAGCGTGGATGCATGTCCTCTGAAATGGTGGCCAAAGCTTGAAGGGGCTTATGGATGTTTAGCATATCTGGCATGTAAATACCTTGCAATGTCAGCTACAAACATGCCATGCAAATGACTTCTCACTTTCAGGTGACATTGTAAATAAGAAGCCAGCATCATTATTTCCCATAAATGTAAACAAACTTGTCAGTCTGAACGAGAAGTAGGACTGAGTGAACTTGTAGGCTCTGACGTTTAACATTGTTTTATTTTTTTAATGCAGTTACATAAGAAAAAAGTCTACTTTTGTAAATTGCACTTTCATGATAAAGTATTGTGTGAGGTGAATTGAAAAATACTATTTCTTTTATCATTTTTACAGTGCAAATGTGTATACTAAAAATAATAATATAAAGTGACCACTGTACACTTTGTATTGTGTGTTGTAACTGAAATCGATACATTTGAAACTGTAGAAAAACATCCAAAAACATTTAATACAGTTCAATTGGTATTCTAATGTTTAACAGTGCAATTGAAACTGTGATTAATTGCAATTTTTTTTATAATTGTGATTAATTTTTTGAGCTAATCATGTGAGATAACTGTGATTAATTGACAGCCTTTGTACTGAGATTAATAAATTAGCAAACATATTTTTTCTTTTCTAGTCACAAATAGTATGTAATTCCTCACGTTTATCTCAAAGCTTTAACGCTTTACGTTATGAAAGTACCACAGACTTCATAATTTGACATAAGACATTCAGAGAGAAGCACAAGTCTGCTACATTTCATTCTAGCAATCTTTTTCTTTCTCATTTATAACTAATCATAACAATGGTATGTGCCAAAAATGGTGTTATGAGAATTAAACAATAGCAGAAATTTGATAGGTACATATTTGTCAAATAAAATAATTTCAAAATTTCAGATAGTGGATATTCTTATCTCAGAGCACTAGCAAACACTCTGTTAGAAGCTTTGTTCACATGGCACTTTACTGGAAATGGCTTAGATTTTTTAGCTTGTCTTATGTCTGCATGCTTTCAAACATTTATTTGTAAAGGGGTTGCATTTTCGAGCTGACCTTTTTATTTACAACACTCAAATGCCGGCACTGCCACCGCCACCATGTTCCACCTCCTTTGTAATGTGGGTAGCTATTTTGATTTTGTTCTCTCTCCTCTTCAGCTTTATATTTAAGCGGGGAGGAAAGGCTGATTGATCTCAGACAGTGCAAAGGGAATGGAATCCACTTGTGACTTCCTTGCTGGGGATACCCTCCATGTGTGGGAGTCCCCAGCAAGCACAGAGCTGTCAGAGTGAATTCCTACATCTTTCTCCCCAGAGCCTCAGCACGGTGGGTCATATTGGAAGTGGAGATGAGGGTGTTGGGTGGTGGAAAAGGGTAGACAGAAGGAATGACTGGAGTGCAGTTGGTAGATGTTCTCTATTGGAGCCTGCCAAATTGGCTCATGGCAGAGAATCCCTCAAGCTGGTCTAATAAGTGCCAGGGCCAAAATAGATCACCAGGAAGCAGTAACTGGCTTTCTAACAACCCGTTGCCCTGTACATTAGTAGAAGTTGAGCACAGCAGAGAATCTGTCCCTAAGAAGAGAGAATCTATTGGTGTATGGAAATAATTCTTTGCTATGTTATATATACAAATCCATGGTGCACTCACATCTTGAATACTATGTACAGATATGGTCTCCTCATCTCAAAAAGGATATATTGGCATTAGAAAAGGTTCAGAGAAGGGCAACTAAAATGATTAGGGGTTTGGAACGGGTCCCATATGAGGAGAGATTAAAGAGGCTAGGAATTTTTAGCTTGGAAAAGACGAGACTACGGGGGGATATGATAGAGGTATATAAAATTATGAGTGGTGTGGAGGAAGTGAATAAGGAAAAGTTATTTACTTGTTCCCATAATAGAAGAACTAGGGGTGAGCCAATGAAATTGTGGGCAGCAGGTTTAAAACAAATAAAAGGAAGTTCTTCTTCACATTGTGCATAGTCAACCTGTGGAACTCCTTGCCTGAGGAGGCTGTGAAGGCTAGGACTATAACAGGATTTAAAAGAGAACTGGATAAATTCATGGAGGTAAAGTCCATTAATGGCTATTAGCCAGGAGGGGTAAGGAATGGTGTCCCTAGCCTTTGTTTGTCAGAGGGGGGTGATGAATGGCAAGGGAGAGATCACTTGATCATTACCTGTTAGGTTCACGCACTCCAGGGCACCTGGCATTGGCCACTGTTGGTAGACAGGATACTGGGCTAGATGGACCTTTGGTCTGACCCAGTATGGCCTTTCTTATGTTCTTATGTAAAGTACTATAGAATATGTATTCCCTTTGTATTTGTTTACAATAAAAAGTCAGATGTCTTCAGTGTTCCAGAAAAAAATGAATAGAAAAAAAAAACCCTGACTTTTAAAGAAGCAAAAGCAAGACTGAAAAGCTCTAATGTACTGATACTCTAAAATAAAAGCTTCCGTTGCTATGAGCACATGATGCTTCATAGAATTTGGAGCTGTAATTTCACACATATGGATAGATAAGAAAAAAGAAACTCAAAGTATTTGATTCAAGGACATTAACAAATCTGAAAGAAATTACCCTGAAATTGAAAAAAGAGGCAGTAGGTATTATTTTTGGAGGTAGCAAATTTTATGAATGCTGATTTGGTGAACAGATGGAATGGCTGCAATATATTTCAGAGACTAGAAAGGGATGGGCTATGGATGCATGTACAAGTTCAGAGGGTGTAGGATCTATGATTTGACAAAATTCTTTGGTGCACTGGCATGCCAAATCTTTCAAAAGCTGCACAGATACTTCAGCAAATATAGTTAAATGAGAAAGGAAATATTAGCCAACAACCAATGGAGTGTGATAAGAAAAATAATGGTAGCTTAACTCCATCCAGTTCAAATTGTTAGTCTTGACTCAGAAGTCAGACAGACCAGATTCAAAGATTATGTATAGGGTGATGATACATGTCAGCAAGTAAGGCATCTTAGGGAAAGTAAATTGATCTAATGTGTATGCTGAGGGGTTAAATGAAGGTGTAAGTGAAAACGGGAGGTAGTTTACTTTAAATTACTTTGGTGTTGGTTGGTTTTCTGATTATGTCCCTTCCTTTTTAGATCCTTGCTGTGCCGGTTAAATCAACTATATCCACCTACTTACTGACATTTTAACCACTTTGTAAATCTCTCTTTAGTTTGCCTCAGCATTCTCATAGCAGTGAAAGGAACTGTGTGATGCTTCCTATGAGTAACAGAATGTTTGGACAACATGTGGGTTGCTAACCAGGAAAGCAAAGTAATATGTTCAATAGTCCTGTTTAGAACTGACCAAATAAAACTAATCACAGCTCTGACAGATTATTAGAAACAACAGCAGACCTTCTATCTGACCTGGTCTTATTTCCTACAAAATGCCTGGGACAGCAGAACTTCCATTCAAAGTGAAGGAATGATGATACAGTGCGGTACACTCTCATTAATTTTTTTAAAAGTAGATTAAGAGCACAAATTACCTCATTACAAGGCATTTTACAAGATAATTAATGAAAGACTGGAGAAAGTTGATGGTGACGCCTCAGGCCATCAGCTCTCAGCCAGATTTCCAGACCAGGGAAATACCCTACACTCAGGGCATTATTATTGCTTTAAGGAAAACTTCAGATTAAGGAAAGAAAATAGTGTGAAAGCAATTTTCAAAGCAGAACTCCAGCCAGTTATTCTGTCTGTGCTGGTGTGAGGCCAGATGAAATAAACATATGGTATACTCAGAATGTAACACTTATTTTTGCAAATTGTATTTCCAGTATTTCCAATAGATGCTTCATATTAGTTTATCTGAATCAGTTCACCCGTGTCCCCTGAGAAGGAAAGAAGGAAAAGAAAATCATTTCCAATAATACAAAAGCCTGGATTTACAAAATAACATAGTACATTCATAAGGTGTGAGAATGTGACACAGATGGAGACAGTATAAATTTGCACATACATTGGTCACCACAAAAAAAATCAACAGTTATTACACAGAAAAATCAGATACCACATTTATACTCTCCCCACAGGGGGAAACTTTATATTTTATTACAAGTGGGAAACTGGTAGCTCAGATATCACTGTGTAGTACCTCTTGGAAAATATTTTAATGGTAAACTCTGAATTATTGGGGAAAGAAATGTCTGTGAGGAGATGAAACAAAGTGGACATGATATATTAAAGAATAAAAAACTCCAGAATGGTGGGAGAGGGCACAAAACCAACATTTCCATTGTGTGAACACTTTTGACATTTTCACATTTGCTTCCATTCCTATGCAGAAGAAAACCAACACATATAATTTTTTTTTACGAAGAGAGCGAGAGAGAGAGAGACCAAACCCCAGAACAGAAGAGGCAAAAGCTAGTGGTTAAAACACTTACCTGGAATACAGGAGAACCAGGTTCATGTCTCTGTTCCAAATGAGACAGAACAAACTTCCTACACCCAGGTGAGTTCCCTAACTTCCAGTCTACTGGGTATTCTGGGTCTCTTTCTCTATCTTCCATCCTGGAACTGATAAAGTTTAGTAACAACTAAGTTTCCATGAAAAGTTTTGGTTTCAGTGAATCAACATTTTCTGATAATAAAGCTTTTGTCAAAAAGTTCCCTACCAGCCCTTGTCTTGAACACACAGATGTCATGATGAACATCTTATTGCTGCTGAATGGCACCCATATCGTTAAGTAGAGGAGGTCAAATAATAAACTGTGAACAGTATCGTTCATGAAGATTTGACAGTTTGTCCATTAAATGTTTCAATTTTCTGGAGCAGCTACCATGAAGAAGTCCTGTTCTAAACTCAGGGGTGAGCAGGTGGTTGTGCTATAGATAGGAACAACTGACATACTGATCTACTTGGAAAAAAATAAAAAGACAAAACCAAATACATTAATCTTCAGTCCAGTTCTATGTATCACTCACATCTATTAATTTATATCAGTATTGCCATCTTCCAAATGCAGGGTTTATGCAAGCCAGCTCCTTCATTGTTCTTGAAGATGTAACACATGTTCCAGTAAGGGGCTCCAGAGAAGCAGCAGTAGGACTTCAGGAAAAGCTGGACCTTCAGGTTTATGCAGGCGGGGCAAACTTCACTCTTACTGCTAAGCTGAGAAGCTGCTTATCTGCGTTTATAATTATGGATACACTGGTTGACTCCATTTCTGAGAAAGAACAGATGAAATGCACGATTTGACCACAATGGTGTGGTTAAATTCTTCCAATGATTCCAAGTGAGCACTTGAATGCACATAACTAATAATGTATGTGCCCTCTCACAAGCACAGTACTGGGTGACACTGCCAGTTGGTACCATTTAGAAAGGAAGTCTGGAGGCCTCTTGTCATTTTGGGTAGCAGGACATACTGGAGAGTCAGTCAAGGCACCTACGTTTTCCAATACAGGTCAGAGCAAATCAGACTTTTTTGAGAAAGGATCAAATTTTCATTCAGGCTCTCATTCTGTTACTGCAAAAGCCAACTGGTCAATTTGTATGGCCAAATGTGCACATGCAAAACTGTACTCAAGAGCTGATAATTTGACCCACAGCATCATAGAATCATAGACTCAAAAGACTAGAACAGGAGTAGGCAACCTATGGCACGAGTGCCAAAGGCAGCACGCAAGCTGGTTTTCAGTGGCATTCACACTGCCTGGGTCCTGGCCACTGGTCTGGAAGGCTCTGCATTTTAATTTAATTTTAAATGAATTTTCTTAAACATTTTAAAAAAACTTATTTACTTTACATACAACAATAGTTTAGTTCTATATTACAGACTTATAGAAAGAGACCCTCTAAAAATGTTAAAATGTATTACCGGCACTCAAAATCTTAAATTAGAGTGAATAAATGAAGACTCGGCACACCACTTCTGAAAGGTGGCTGACTCTTGGACTAGAAGGCACCTTGAGCGGTCATCTAATCCAGTCCCCTGCACTTATGGCAGGACTAAGTATTATCTAGATCAAGGATCGGCAACCTTTGGAATGCAGCCCATCAGGGAAATCTGCTGTCAGGTGAGGACAGTTTATTTATCTGCAGCATCCACAGATTCAGCTGATCATAGCTCCCACTGGCAGTGGTTTGCTGTTCCAGCCAATGGGGGCTGAGAAAAGTGGCAGCCAGCACGTCCCTCAGCCCACATCACTTCCCACTGCTCCCATTGGCCTGGAATGGCAAACCACAGCAAGGAGGAGCTACAATTGGCTGGACCTGTGGACGCTGCAGGTAAACAAACTGTCCCAGCCCGCCAGCAGATTTTCTTGATGGTCCACATGCCAAAGGCTGCCAATCCCTGATCTAGACCATCACTGATAGGTGTCTGTCTAACCTGCTCTTAAAAATCTCCAGTGATGAAGCTGACACAAACTCCCTAAGCAATTTATTTCAGTGTTTAACTACTCTGACAGTTAGGAAGTTTTAAGTTCATTGCTTCTTGTCCTCTCCTCAGAGGTTAAGGAGAATAATTTTCCTCCCTCCTCCTTCTAATAACTTTTTATGTACTTGAAAACTGTTTTGTCTTCATCAGTCCAAAAAACCCTAATTTTTTCAATCTTCCCTCATAGGTCATGTTTTCTAGACCTTTAGTCATTTTTGTTTCTCTTCTCTGGTCTTTCTCTCATTTGTCCTCATCTTTCCTTAAATCTGATGCCCAGAACTGGACATAATGCTCTAGGTGAAGCTGATCAGTGCTGAATGGCGTGGAAGTATCTTCTCATATCTGGCTTACTAAATGATGAAGGAGCTCAGTTACCACATTGTCAAGTACTATAGAAATAGAAAAGTAAACAGAGAAAATGTGTCTGCTTTATCTCTGGATGTTTTATTGAACATAGTTTCATGCACAAAAACAACTGACTTTGACTCCAAAGAAAATTGTTTTGTTATTCAGATTGTCCTTGGATAAATTGCCTTAAAAATGGCCTAACACAATTTGGAGCATTGAGAGGAAAAATATATTTTCACATAGAATATGGCAATGAGATATAGGAAAGTATGATTAGCTGAGTGACAGCTCCCAATGTGCCAAATCTTGTGGGATTAGATATTTAAACCTTAATTACAAGAAAAATCCTTGCAGGATACCAAAGCCCTATAGAGACACAGAAAGGTTTGCAAAAAGAAATCCCACAGTACATATTTGCTCCACGCAAATCTAATTGACACCAATTATGCCAATAAAGTAGCTGGCTGGGAAAGTCTCTGTTTGTCTGAAATGGCAGATTCAATGTAAAATAAAGAAAAGGGAAAGTTAAATTTAATTCAGTTGAATGTTTGTTTAGAATGAGACAGTAGCTGTGACAAATCAAATAACCATCCTAAATTAAATAGTAAAACCACAGAAAAAATCCTTTGCTAACTAAGTCCTCCTCACCCTCCCTACTCCAGCTTGTCTTCAAAAGTAGGTGAGGTAAGGTACAACAGGATTTTGGTTGCTTGCTTTGTTTTGTTCTCACTGCTATAATTGTTTGATGTGACCTTTAATGTCTATTTGACTTCCATCACATATATGATTTCAGGTGCATGGAGTTTTTAATAGGTTATTAAATCAGGAAGAGAAAGTGTTGTGTTAGAAATAACTCAGTTGACTTCAGGATCAGAGTCTGGCCCTTAATCTCTACAGATCCATCTCTCAGAGATGAAAATATGCCCTAAAGTGATTCATCTTCTTGTCACTGAAAAGACAAGAGTAAATTTCACTATTGATGTGGGGCTGGTTTGGAAAGGGAAAGTGCTAAAACTAGTGAGTCTGTAACTAAAATAATGCTTCTGCCCAGAGTTTTGCAAAACAACAGAAAAACAGAGCTAAGAAAAAAATGACCTATGAATAGTTGAAAGACATATTAAAGCTTGATGCATCGTGGCTTTTTGGATCCCCTCAGTATTATATACAACACATCAAGTATACAATATGAAGCACATTTGCTGGATCATCCGTTCAGAAGTAGAAGCAAGGATTCTCTCAACTGGCTTTTTAAAATGGACCATGCCCAACATAATTTTCCAGTAACGAAAAATTTAAGTCTTGAATACTACTCTATATACTGAGGGCAAATATTGTGCCTTTTATTATGTATGTATACACCATTTTATTACCCCTACCTTCCCAAAACACCAGAGAAGGTAATGTTGAGATTCAGAAATAGATGCTATTTTTTATTTTACATAAAGGAAGAATTATCATTTCCAGTCACACCATCTGAGTTAATTATAAACACAGGGGTCCAAATTCAACTATGTGTAATTGCATTGTCTTTAATGGCATTACAGCAGTGATGAATTTGGCCAAAATACTTGGAATTGGTCAATTCTGAGTGGCCTCTCCTGACCTAAATAAAATGAAAATGTGAACAATGCAGAATTTACTAACACTGAATACAAGGTAGTTGCTTGTAACACCAATACGTTAAATACATTGATTATGAAGAGACAGATAAACAGATATAGAGCAAAGTTTTATCGACACATAAATAACTGACCCAAAGCATATGAAATTAATTCTTCAAAGATAAATATCTCAAAAATCTCAAGCAGAATTAAATCCAAACATTTCCTTTGAACTTTATTAAGTAGTAGTGATTGTGAACCTCAAATTTATGGAAGATTCTAGTTCAAATAAACATTTGTAATTTTGGATACTTACCTGTACCCAAACCTGAACCTGCATGTGACTCTACTGGGGCAGGAACAGTCACAAAAACATAACCTGTCAGTTGATTTCCAATACTTCTGATTTCTGGATTCATATTAGCAAAACACATTACCATGGCTCTCGTCAGACATTAAATACCATTGGAATCCTTGCTTTTTAAAGCTCCTTGAAATCATGCAAAAGACCCCAAGGCATGGGTCAATCCAACATCCCCTTCCATTAACAGAATGAAAAAAAAAAGACAGTTCAGTCTGGTTCCCGCTTACCCACTAACATTTACAACTCTGTAAATCAAGGTAGGATCCTCCAGATTCAAGGCGCAAAGTCAGGAGAGTCCTCAATGCCACAGTAAGTCGGAGGCAGAATAGCAGGAGGCAGTACAGGCCAGTTGCCTGCTTGAGTGGTATAAATATAAAAGATTCAGGACAGAGGGGAAAAGGACAGGACAGGACAGAAGATGCTGTGTAGAGACAACCTAAGACATATTTAGGGAGTGTTGAGGGCAACAATTTTTGGTAGTGATTGTATTTTTATGATTCTGAGCTTCATTTAGTATGGTTTAGGAATACACCCCTCCAAGGCTGACTCTGTACATCACACAACATAAAGAAATAAAATGAAAATATATAGTAACTGCTGACAGCACTTTTATTTTGCCCTTAACCATGACATCTCATACCTTTGGACAGATGGTCCTTTTATACCTCATGAATGCCAAACAGACTCAGTCTTCAGCTACCGGTGAATGGAGAGCTGTTGCAGATCGTATCTTTTATTATATACGTGTCTGCTTTTACTTTAATAAGATTCGGAAATTTTATGTGGGAAGGCTACGTTGGGAGGTTTTTTTCTGGTAGTCAGAAAGATGTCATGAGTAAAATATGAACATGCCGTTCTTTATGGAATCTCTCTCAAAGCTCGGCAGTGACAAAGATATTGTACAGGAAGCAGTGAGGTAACTCAGCAACAATATCCCTGCATTTTCAGCACAGTCTGCTCTGCTCCATGGCACTGTTGACTCAGTCTCATCTGCATTGATTACATTCACAGCTTTATTACTGAGCTGCTGTGTGTTGGGCAAATCACTTCACCTCTCCATGCCTCAGTTTTCCCATTGTAAAATTGGGATTTTGATATATACCTTCTTTTGTAAAGCACTTTGATATTTTCATATTAAAAACTACTATAAGGACTAACTATTATTATTCCTCTGGCTAAGAATTTGCCTTCCTTCATTCTCCTGATTCAGTGGAATTCAAGGACACTGGTCCACAGAGAAAAAAAACAGAGACTAGATTGGGTTTGTGACAGGTTCCCCCTGGGGAGCCACCTGGAACTGGGGTACCACTGAGCCTCTGATCCACCAGGATGTGCTCCCTCTCACACTACGCTGTTGCAAAGCCCTCAAAGCTTGCATTTTTACCTTCATTCACTCAAGTAGGGATATACCCAGCTGCAGTCACATGAAGGCTCTCAAACCACCAGCCCTCCAGCCTAGGACCCCAGAGCAGTATCGTCCTGCTCTGGTCAAATCTGGCCAGTATATGGGTTTAGCACCCAGTCCACATCTCCCTCAATGTGAAAAAGATCATGCACACTTATGATAACCAATCTGAGATTTTCCCCAGACACCTTAGTCCAGTGGTGAACAACCTGTAGCCTAAAGGTCACATGTGGCCTGTCAGGGTAATCCACTGACAGGCTACCAGATAGTTTGTTTACATTTGAATGGCTGCCCGCAGCTCCCAGTTGCCGCGGTTCCCAGTTCCCAGCCAATGGGAGCTATGGGAAGTGGGAAGCACAGTCAAACGTGCACTGGTTTGGATTGTTATTGAATAGAACCCATCATCAACATGGATGCATGTCCTCTGGAATGGTGGTTGAAGCATGAATGGACTTATGAATATTTAGCACATCTGGCACATAAATATCTTGTGACACCGGCTACCACATTGACATGTGAGCACCTGTTATCTCTTTCAGGTGACATTATAAACCAGAAATGGGTTGCATTATCTCCTGCAATTTGTAACCAAACTTGTTTGTCTGAGTGATTGGCTGAAGTATGATTGAATGGACTTATAGGATCCTAAGTTTTACATTGTTTTATTTTTGAATGCAGTTATTTTTTGTACATAATTCTCCATTTGTAAGTTCAATTTTTATGATAAAGAGATTGCACTACAGTACTTGTATTAGATGAATTGAAAAATAGTATTTATTTTGCTTTTTACAGTGCAAAGATTTGTAATAGAATATAAATATAAAGTGAGTACTGTACATTTTGTATTCTATGTTATAACTGAAATCAATATATACCAGACCCTTGCGAGAATGCGAGGTTTGGGGTCCATGCGCAATACTGCATTAATGCAGGCACTGTATTATAGTAGGGACCGTGTTACCATGGATTCCAATTAAAGTTACTACATTTGGGATCCATGGTCGTAACCATGCTATACGCAAATTCGTACTATGTAGACGCACGTTCTAGCGAGGGTCTGCTCTATATGAAAATGTAGAAAACAACCAAAATATTTAAATAGTATTCTATTATTGTTTAACATCATGATTAGTCACGTGATTAATCACTATTTTTTACTTGCTTGACAGCCCTAATTACACTGGTCTACAATTTTTTAGAAGTCGTCTGCTTCAGAGATAAAATGTGATATTTATTATGTATTTTGATGTGCTGAATTCAAATATGACAATTAAAACAACTGACTGGCTACTGTTTCTAAGATATTTAAGTTTTTACATTTTATGTCTATGTATATTGTGTAGATAGTAGAGCTTTAATCATAAATTGTAAACCTAGGTCTTTTCATGTGTTTATGGTTGCTTTACAGGATAATATTTCACCTGTCCTGTTTATGTAACACTTTAAAAATCAGCAAAAGGGTTATATAAATAAAATGTATTATGAAACAAAAGGCAAAAAACTATTATGTACATAGTTTAGTCCTATCCAGTGTCTACTCGGCGCTTCTTGGCTTGTCTCTTGTATTCATTAAATGGAGCATCTCTTGTCACTGTCCAGCAATAGTCTGCAAGCATTGATGGGCTCCATTTGCCCTGAGAGCGTTTTTCCATTGTTGCAATGTCCTGGTGAAATTGCTCGCCATGCTCGTCGCTCACTGCTCTGCAGTTCGGTGGAAAAAAATCTAGATGAGAGTGCAAAAAATATATCTTTGGTGACATGTTGCAATCAAGGCTTTTGTATGCCTTGAGGAGGTTTTCCACCAACAACCTGTAGTTGTCTGCCTTGTTGTTTCTGAGAAAATGTATTGCCACTGACTGGAAGGCTTTCCATGCTGTCTTTTCCTTGCCACGCAGTGCATGGTCAAATGCATCATCTCGAAGAAGTTCACAAATCTGAGGACCAACAAAGACACCTTCCTTTATCTTAGCTTCACTTAACCTTGGAAATTTTCCACGGAGGTACTTGAAAGCTGCTTGTGTTTTGTCAATGGCCTTGACAAAGTTCTTCATCAGACCCAGCTTGATGTGTAAGGGTGGTAACAAAATCTTCCTTGATTCAACAAGTGGTGGATGCTGAACACTTTTCCTCCCAGGCTCCAATGACTGTCGGAGTGGCCAATCTTTCTTGATGTAGAGGGAATCTCTTGCACGACTATCCCATTTGCAGAGAAAACAGCAGTACTTTGTGTATCCAGTCTGCAGACCAAGCAAGAGAGCAACAACCTTCAAATTGCCACAGAGCTGCCACTGATGTTGGTCATAGTTTATGCACCTCAAAAGTTGTTTCATGTTGTCATAGGTTTCCTTCATATGGACTGCATGACCAACTGGAATTGATGGCAAAACATTGTCATTATGCAGCAAAACAGCTTTAAGACTCGTCTTCGATGAATCAATGAAGAGTCTCCACTCATCTGGATCGTGAACGATGTTGAGGGCTGCCATCACACCATCGATGTTGTTGCAGGCTGCAAGATCACCTTCCATGAATAAGAATGGGACAAGATCCTTTTGACGGTCATGGAACATGGAAACCCTAACATCACCTGCCAGGAGATTCCACTGCTGTAGTCTGGAGCCCAACAGCTCTGCCTTACTTTTGGGTAGTTCCAAATCCCTGACAAGGTCATTCAGTTCAGTTTGTGTTATGAGGTGTGGTTCAGAGGAGGAGGATGGGAGAAAATGTGGGTCCTGTCACATTGATGGTTCAGGACCAGAAGTTTCATCCTCTTCCTTTTCCTCGTCTGACTCAAGTGAGAATGAATCTGGTGCATCAGGAAACGGCAGTCCTTCTCCGTGGGGTATTGGGGGTATAGCTGATGTAATGTTTGGATAATGCACAGTCCACTTTTTCTTCTTTGACATACCTTTCCCAATTGGAGGCACCATGCAGAAGTAACAATTGCTGGTATGATCTGTTGGATCTCTCCAAATCATTGGCACTGCAAAAGGCATAGATTTCCTTTTCCTGCTCAACCGCTGGCGAAGATTTGTTGCACAAGTGTTGCAGTATATGTGTGAGGCCCACCTCTTATCCTGATCTCCAATTTTGCAGCCAAAATAAAGGTGATAGGCTTTCTTAACCCATAGTGGTTATACTGTGCTTTTGTGATGCAAAAGTAACTTCACCACAAACATAGCAGAAGTTATTTGCACTGTTCACACAAGTACGAGGCATCTCTGCTCACTTTGGCTAAACTGAAATGTATCCCTTTGCAAAATCAAACACTGACAAATAAGAGAGCACGACACTGTATGATTTCTAGAGCTGATATAGGGCAATTTGTTCAGCAGAGTGATGTAAGCTTCGTTATGATTGCATCATCCATGACTTCTAGGAATAACATGATGCAATTCATATAATGTATGATGCAATACCAGCATCAGATTGCATCATTCATTGTTTTGCCTAAAAAGCAAGTACTGTCTAAACCCAGTCATAGATTTATTCATAGATCCAGTCAAAGATGTATTTTAGTCATTTCTGGTTTAAATTGAGATCCCTTCCCTTTATAACTCACTTATCCTCCGCCATTCCCATATCAAGGGTCGTATATACTGACCCAATAGCATATCTTGAAAACTAGAGCCAATCAACAATTGTAAGCATCATTTTCGTTCTCAGTGACCCAGAATTAGTAAAGTTTGACTACATTTATTTCAGAAGCATTTTGGCTGTAGAGCAGTGTTATAAGTGATAGGAAACAGATCAAAGCAGATTATTTAGTAAATAAACAAAACCGCAAACTGAGCTTAACATACTAGATAGATGGGAAATGAATTGACAAATTCTCAACCTAAGTGATAAACAGGCTGGCAGAGTCTAACGACACAAACTGCCTTGTCTTTGTAGCTTGGGTTTCTCAGATTGTCATACACAAGCTAGCAATCCCTTACCCTGGGGCCATCACATCCCCTCGTTTCAGACTTTATTCCACAGGTGTTTCCAGGTGTGTTGGTGTAGGGAGGTAAGGTCCCCCCTTGATGTCATTTCCCCTCTTTTATATCTTCTTTCCACTTGCTGTAACCTGGGTCAAACAGTTTCGATTCTGTAGTGCTATCTCTGAGAGGCTTCTGTTATACACAGTTCCTGAGGTAATCCTTGTGCTTGTGTGCATTGCCTCAATAAGCCATTAACATAGTTTGGCCTTTTTTATTGTTGTACCTCAAAGGCTGCTTGTGGGTGTTTTCAGTCCCACAACATGTTTCAATCACACATACATAGCCAACTTCACAACTTCATGTATGACAATAGCACATACAATCCAATGAGATATAACTGTCTAGCAGATAAAGGCTTTAAGAACAATACCTCAATTAGGCATATTTTGTACAAAATATATCCTAATTACATGACAGTGGTGAATATTGTGGTGCCATGGCGAAACAGGGTTATATGGCAATAACACATAGATTTACATACAGATATAGTTAAGTAAAAGAACTATCAAATAGTTCTTGATAGTTCTTTTACTGAGTTGTGTATGCATCCTTGAATTTACAACTGACTTTACATTTCCTTCTATTAATTACTGATTTCTCAACAAAACAAAATACTGTCAAATTCTGCATTTTGGGCCTGATCCAGTCCCTAGAGAAGTCAATGTCATATGTCCCACAGATTTCAGTGGGCCTTTAATCAGGCCCTTTATGTCTAAAAACTCACAGCAACACAGCACATATAAGGTACAGTTAATGACAAATTACTATAGTTGGATAGTGTTTTAAAATTATAAATTGGTTTAGAGCAATTCCTATAAAAAATCTAATTCCATAAAATTTAACAGGAATTAAATCAATAGAAGTGTTTCTTGATCTAAACTGTGTGACTCAGAGCCACTGTGTAAGATTGGATCCAAACTAGAAACACAGATCCAAAGTCCTTGGATTTTTAGGAATTCTGGATCACAATAAAACAGGCAAAGCCCATCTCTGTTTTGAGTATGATTATCCTGTTTGTATGCATGTATCTCTTTGTATCTAAAGTTATGAATACTATGTACCAGTATTTCAAACATGCTCATTCCTGGGGTTACACCCACAAGATTATTTATATCCAGTCTAGCCAACACATTGTGGATGGACTATTCAAGTTGACGGCCCATTAAAGAACACAATGGGTCATAGAAGAAGTGTGTCCCTGCCTGGTGAGCCTTTTTATATACAGATTATCCAAAATATAGATAATGGCTGCTCCTATGAGTCATCAAAACATATAAGGGCATGTGACTAACTCATGTGACCCTGGATTCCATCCTGTGCCTGTAATTTTGCACAAACTAAGACTGAGAGCATTTTCTCTACATAGGAAAAGGTATAAAAGACCCAGGAAGCATCTTCATTTTGCCACTTTCCTGCTGGATTATGGACTTACATTGAAAGGAGCATTCCAGCCAATGAACTGAAGACCTTCCAATCTTTTGGAAGTTACCAGAGACTTTACAAGCCAGCACGCTGTAACATCATTGTATACTACAAACCCAATCCAAGAACTTTGCAATGATTCTATGTATTAGATTTCCTTAACCATTTTAACTCTCTCCTCTTTCTTTTTTCTTATAAATAAACTTTTCGATATTAGATACTAAAGGTTTGTCAATGGTGTGATTATTGGGTAAAATCTGAGTTATATATTGGCCTAGCTGTGTGCCTGATCTTTTGAGATCGGAAGAACTTTTTGTTTAATGAAATTGGTTTTCCATAACCACTCATAAAATCTATGTCTGAGTGTTGAAACAAGAGCTGGGATGCCTAAAGAGACTTCAGTTTGGACTTCTTGTTAATCAATGTGGTGAGACATAAGTTTACTTTTGTTTCTGACTAACTAGAATAACCACCAGTTATAGACTATTCTAATAGACTAGAATAACCACCAGTTTGCTGTGAGTCTGCCCTGTTTCTAAGCAGTTCATCCTAATTTGGCATCCTCAGCTGTGATTCACTGAGGGACAGTGACAAATGAGTATTTTGATCTATTTTAAAAAATTGGTTTAAAGATGTTGCATTTAAGCTCCTCACTCCCTTTTTCACAACTAAGCACTTACACCTATCTTGGCTGGCCAATACCACCATGCTGCTCCTGTTGCCTTCAATGCAAACTGAACTTAGATGAGTGTTTAACCCCTAGGTTTTGATCTTACAAAGTGCTGGGCACCTAGCACATATCCAGTGAAGCCTTTCAGCACATGCATATCCTATTGACTTCAATGGCAACAGAACTCAAATCCCCCTTCCTGCTGATGTCACTATTGAGATGATATTTCTTTGCCTTCCTAAGAAAAAACAAATCATGATCAGAATGAGAACTCAGCATAAATCATTTCAGAGGAGTCTCTCTTTTTTTCAGATGCTCTATAGGATTTTGAATTTGCAAAACCTTCCTGCTAGGTCTGAGGCTCAAATTTCAGCTCTCTCTCTCTCTCTCTTTCTTCACTCTTCAAAGTGAGCCTAATATGCAGGCTCACTGTGAAGAGTAAGCCTATTGGGAGGAGAGCAAACTGCTGATGAGCTTTAAATCATAGTGCCTGGTGGTGCTAAACTAGCCAGAGACCAGTTTGCTGCAACTCTATTAACAAACATCACACTACACTTTTCTTAATCAGTCTATTTTTTTCACATCTTCCTTCTGTCCCTCCTTTGTCTTCCACCCAGCTGCACCCATTTATTCTCTGCCGCTGTTTCTCTGCTTGTGGAGGGTGCATCATACTTAAGGAGAGAGATTAAATAAAGTCAGCAAGTCTCTAACTGTGTGGATATGGAACTTTCTCATGAAATTTAATTAATGCTTTGAATTATTGATTTCTTGCTTGGCTAAACTAATTTCTCCATAATCACTGGTAAAACTAATACATTATAATTAGAGGATGAGATAAGTAATGGAGATTGGTCTCATCAAATAATTATGCTGCTCAGTTTGAAAGATATTAAAGTAATGTGCTTCCCACCTAACAGGTGACAAAGAGATCATTTATAATAAGACATTTCTCATTTGCAGTTGTTTCATTATGTGAAGAATTACTTCCAGAATCTCCCAATGTATGTGAAATGAATAACAGCTTTCTTTCCATGTAATCAAACATATCTTGAACGGAAGCTCCAACAGCAAGTTTTATGAAGCATCTTATTTTGAAGCTTTCATTTCTAACTGAGAGGTTACTCTTTTTCCTGTTTTCTACACTCAGTCTTATCTGAAAAACTTCATTCCCTCTGTTGTTGTAGTAGTAGGTTTATACTCCTGTGCTGGCTTCTTGATCCACTGTCTCATTTTGATTTGGTGTCAGATCAAGGTACAGCCATCAGATAAAAATAAAGCAATAGGAGATATGTTTGTGCCAAGACTACCATGTGACCCCCATTCTGACTGGTGCTTCTCGGCATGGTCGTAAAACAGATCAATGAAATTGATAACAATAAGGTGTCTGCTTTCATCTATATCCTTTTATTTGTAGTCATAGGCTAAATCCTGCCTTCATATACAACCTCACAAATCCATTAACATCAGTAAGGTTGACTAGGTGTAAACTAAGATTTGGCTTATAACTACAATATATGTCTGAAGTATGATTTATGACAGACATTCCCTGACATCCAGTATCCTACATGAATTTAATTGATTCAAATGATAAAATCCCATTGATTTCAGTGGAGACAGGATGTCACCCACAGACTTCAAAAACAGAAAAGCCATTTGAGTATGTTTTCTGTCATCCTGCATAACACAGAGTTGTAGAATTTTATCCAGCAATTCTTGCATAAAGCCCATAAATGGAGATTTAACTACAGCATATCTTTCAGAAAGGTATCTGGACCTAAAGACTTCAAGTGATGGAGAATGCACTACTTTGCATGATAAGTTGGAGAGCTGGTTAAAAAGTGGTAACAAAAAAGTGGCAATTAAAAAAAATGAAATAATTTTCATTCCACAGGATAGGATTAAAAAAGGAACAGTTTTTCACTTATTCACATTAAATTAATTTATGTCCATTTATTTATTCCTTCATTCAATTCTTTGGTCTTCATTTCCCCCCTTTTCTGTTCTGCCACTGGAAAGGGTGATGAGGGGAGAAAATAAAATAAAATAAAAAATGTTCTTAAACTTTGATTAAAAAAACACATTTTCAAAGAGAAAAATATTGTTCAAAAATAGTTAATTGCTCTCACTGTTAAAAATTTGAACATTCTTTCCAGTTTTATTTTGTCTAGCTTTGTCGGAGTTTAATCAGCATCTGGAAACAAAGGCATGTTCTAGGACAGTGAGTCAAATCCTGCTCACCGTACTCATAAGAGTGATACTTATGTCTGCATTGCTATGTGTAAAGGTGAAGAAGATTTTGCACAAAAAGTTAAAATGTGCTCAATTCGTTTAACCAGCTGCTGGAGCCCTTAGAAGAACAGTGTTATCATCTTGATGCTGAATTTGAATTCAATAGTGACTTGAATAAGATTACTCTGGGGAAATCTGTGACTTTTTGACCTAATAAAGCAGGTCAAGAATGTGATCATCCAACTGTAATACTCATATGCACATATATTAATAGATATGCAGTATAATTAGACAAAGCACTATAGTAAGTCAAATTACAGTACTATACTCTTCAATTCCTTACCCTTCCAAAAGCAGACATTAAATTTATAATTAAAAATCTGGAGATAGCTAATGAGAAGAAGTGAATTATCTTTGACAAATTTACCACTAGATCAAGTATCACGTTTTTGATAATGCCAGCTCATTGCTTTCCTTGTTTAATTAGCATCACCACAGACAGCTTCGCTGCATTAGATTTGCCATATTATGCTGTCAAACATTATGGTGATGGGTGGCAGTGTAAAGATAAGGTAGGTTTTATCATGTCTTCTATAGTCAATAGGTGGTTCATTCAACACCCACTGACATTAATGGGAGTCTCTAATGACTTCAGTAAGAATTGGATCAGACCCAACAGTAGTGACAAATATGAGTAGTGTTCTTCTACTCAGCTTCATTCCTGAATTTTGGCAGCCATGTCTGCACAATTTTTTTCAAACTTCTCCCCTTCAAAGATCTGCATTCCCAATCTTTGGCTCTGGCAGTAGGGAGGGCAGTCAATGGAATTTCCAGTCTGTAGTTCAGATGCAAGGTCAGTGTGTTCAGCTGAGAGTGTGCCTCATACTTGGGACAGAAAATTTACAGAGTTTTATTGCTCTTAAAAAGCAATTACATATAAATTTACTGAATACAAAATGTTGGACTCAGAGACTGGATAGGAAGGTAAGGAGGAGACGGAAAGGGAAAGAGATACAATAAGTAAATGGCTAGCTAGCTATTACATAGTTGGGCCTTGATTCTGATCTCAATTACATAGGTATAAACTAAGGGCAATTCCAATGAAGTAAAAGCTAATTTACTGTGTTTATGATGATCTGTACCTCAATGTTCACCCATTTTACAGAATTATGATACATTTTGTGCAAGTATGCCCTCAGAGGAATCATTTGAAAGCTCATAATTTGCTTATCGTTATTGTCCTGGTAAAATATGTGTGGCAACACTGTATGTAAAGCTATAAGATTCTGCTTTATGGTATTACTATGGCATGTTCTAACTTGGGGAGAGGCTGCAAACCGGTTCCCCAGAGATAAAAGGCAAGCTGATGTCTCAGCCAGGTGTCAGCAAAATCAAATGAACTGTCACCTGGGTAAGTGACGAGGATGAAGATAAGAGCGTGTAGGCGAAAAATCCACATTTTGACAGCTTGGGGTTCCTATGCACACAGATCTTCAGTTTCCTGAACCTCAGCTGGAGATGCTTCTCAAAGAAGAGAAAGAATTATAAGAAGAGCAGAACCAAATTATTTCCTCCCTTCTCTCATGCCCATGGCATCCACAACACCTGAAGAACACAGGAAGTGGCATTGGACTGGGGGAGATATCCTGACTGAAAGAAGTTCAGCCAGTAAGATATGTGGTGAGAGAGACCTTTGCTTTGAATTCTCTCTAGGTTTGGAAGTATGGCATTAGTTGCATTTTATTTTTATTTTTCTTGTAACCAATTCTGAGATTTATGCCTCATTACTTAGGATATGTCTACACTACACAGCTTTTAGTGACATGGCCATGTTGCTTCAGCCATGCCGCTAAAAGGTATGCAGTTTAGCTTCTGTTTGTTGGCGCTCCTGCTGAAAAAAACCCTTAAACCCTCAACAAGCAGCATTTGTGTTGTCGGCAGGAGAGCACTCCTGATGACAACAAGCTGTTCACACTGGCACTTGTCATGGCAAACTGTTTGTCTTTTGCGGGAGGGAGATGTTAACACTTCTGAAAGACAAATGTTTTGTCATTCAATTGCCATTGTAGATATAGTCTTGTATACATTAAAAAAAAACTATCCTTTTGTAGGTAATATATTTGTTTTAGGGTTTTATTTAAACCAGTGTGTTTGAATTGATATGTTTGGGAAACTCCACTTGGCATAAGAGGATTTGTTAATATCATTTTCTATTAATAAAATGATGGAATTTATATGAGCCTGTATTGTCCAAGAGAGTGTTGGGCAGTATAAGACACACATATCTGGGGAAAGTCTGGGACTGGGAGTTTGCTACTGGTGCTCTGCAGTGTAATTAAAGAGCAGCTGGCTATAACACATACAATAAAATTGGGAGTAATTTATATGCTGGAGGCGGTGTGTGAGCACACCAGGAGTGGAAGCTTTCACAGCAAAGTGGGATAAGAGGCACCCCAGGTTGGAGATTTCAGGAGACAGAAATGTTCATAAATCCAGATTGCACCCTGAGTATAATACTATGTGAAATTAATATGAGATCCAAATCAGACCTATAATATTATATTTAGCCTGTTTCTTTCATTAAAGATACCATGTTCTAGCTACCTAACACAGATGTCAGCTCCAACCCCGTGTTTTTTTCCTTCTCCTACTCCCATCTCTATGCTTTCTTTGTGATGTCTCCATCTATGGACTGAGCTCTCAGACCTGGTTTGCTAATCTTGATTCAGCAAAGCACTTGCGTAACTTTAAGCACATAAGTATCCCAACTGAACTGGGGCATGCATTTCATTTCACCTCACTGAGTGCCTGACACAATGCTGCAGTTCTCACTCACATTTCAGCCTCTCAGTTGTTGTTTCAATGTGTTTGTTCTCAGATGGTATTGTAAAACAATTACAGTAAAGTTATGTTTGTATATAATGATCAAAAGCATTTTGGATACATTTATATATTCTAAATAAAATGCATAACATGCTGAGTTTTGTCAACTCTATTTTGACTCCATTAGGGTATGGCTACACTATCTGCCAGATCGGCGGGTAGCGCTCAATTATCAGGGATCGATTTATCACGTCTCATCTAGATGCGATAAATCAATCCCCGAACTGGTGGCTGTACTCCACCTCAGCAGGAGGAGTAAGCAGAGTTAGCAGGTTAGGAGGCTTTGATCGACCTGCCACCATGGGGACAGCCAGGTAAGTCAAACTAAGATACTTCGACTTCAGCTATGCAAATAGCATAGCTGAAGTTGTGTATCTTAGTTCAAACACACACACACACAGTGTAGTACAGGCCTTAGAGAGAACAAACCCATTTCTTACCATCAGCCACTCAAGCAAAAGCCTGAGAAAACAGATAAGCTTTACTCTCCACCCTGAAAGTCAGCATAGTTGGGCTCTGGCCAACCTAAAGAAGAACCAAATTCCAGAGCTGCCAGTAGTCTTCAGGCACCAGATTTTCAGGATATACTAAATAGCTACTTTGACTTCAACAGAGAAAAACTGAGGTAGACCAGCTGAGGATCTAGCACCAGATGTTCAATGCTAGGAACTGTTATCAAAAGTGTTCCAGCTGATCTCAGACATCACAATATTGAATGGGAAGTGCACTCATCTACTAGGCACAGAGGACTGAAACCTATTTAATGATTTATATATCAAAATCAAAACCAAGATCTTAGAGAACAAGTTTAATGTATTTCCTTCAGCTAATTCTAAAGTAAGCAGGTAACGTGATTCTTCATTAACTATAGGTTTTGGGGTGGGGAAAATGATCAAGGGCTACCCAAAGTATAGTGCATTGTAGTAGTTCGGTCCTTAGGTCACAAACAGTAAGGATAACTGGGGAAGTCAGAAAGCATTGGTCCTGCTTAAGCTGGGAGGTGTTTTTTTTTTTTTTCTATTGCTATTTCAGAGTGACAGTCTGGTAAATAAAAGTACAGGCTATTCTTTAAATGCTGTCAAAACATTCAAGGTTGATTATTTTTTATAAACAAAGTCCTCCAAGGAATCCAAATGCACATAATGTTTTCAGTTACTATATGCATTGTACCTGCCATGGGTACCAAGTACACCTATATAATGTTGTGGTACTAGCAAAATCCCTGGCTGTCAATACTTAGAGGACTAAGCTGCACCACCAGTGCATAAAAAGTGGCCTATCCCCATAAGTTGCTCTGACTCCGTAACACCCCTTACTATAGATTTTCCTAAACACTACAATCTCTCTCTAAAAAGCCAGCCATTCACGCAAAAAAAAGTCATAGAAATTATAATGTTCTATACAGAGCATGATTTACCAAGTGAGATGGAGTTACACCAAAAAGAAACAAACACCAGAATTGGTATTATTTGTAACAGTTACTCTACCTAGAGTAAAAATCTACTGAGGCCAGAGGAGCTGGTTGGTTTGTTTGTTTGTTTGCTACAAAGTTTAAAGTAAGATGGATCAATCATTCTGGAGTTAGAAGAAAAACAAAAATGTTCTACTGTTTGAAAGCTTAAAGAGTGTCTACCATTTTTAAAGCAATATATGAATCAAAATCAGCTTAGTTTCAAGTTTTGAAACTAGAATATCTGTATCTGATTTATATGTAGATGAAGGTGTCTTTGCAGTGACAGAGTGATATAAAGAGGCCTAAGTGTAATTGAGAATAAAAGAGATGTCTTCTTGAGAAAGGGTCTAATAAGGTCTTTTGTTGTTTGTTTGTTTCTGTTTTATTTAAAGAGATGCTGAGTAAAACATCATAATGCCTCTCCAGAAACACAACACACTAAATTGCCAAACATTGTTTGTGACATGACATTTTTTGCCAAATGGAAACAATGTTATAACTATTTGAGAATGAGAAAATAAAATGCAATTGTTTCATGTTTTCTAACTGGAGATGTCACAGGGTCTGCGCAGGTTTTCTCCCTCTTAAGTCTGCACCCTGTGCTTAAGCTGGTGTAAAAAAAAGAGTCCTCCACCCCTTCTTTTACTAGCTCACTCAAGTGTTACAGTGTTTGTGCAGTTCCCAGATCCCCCAGGAACTAGTACCCCACAGATCCTCCCCAAAGTCTCCTGGCCTTTGGGGCTGCCTTTCCTTGGTAAAGAGGCAGTAATACTGCCCTCCTGTCACCTCTCAGACTAACCTCCTCACTGATGTTTTCCCAGGGCTTTTATAGCCCTCTGGTGCCTCAGCCCAGCTGTCACCACTTAGCTCAGAATGTTCCTCTGAGCCAGCCCTGGTTAGTGCTTGCAGCTGGGCTCCCTGCTGAATACCTGCGTCTCTACCCCTGGCCTCCTGGCCAGAGAGCAGGCTGCAGCCAGTATTTTGGCAGGGCCTTAAAAGGGTTTACCCTTGCCCTGCCACAGGAGAGTTAAAAAAATATTTCTAAGGTGTTGCATTGAAAGTGCCTGGGGGCAAAATTTGGCCTAATTCAGAAAGATTCATTAATTACCACAAAACCAGGTATTTATAAAAAATATATTTTAATAAAGTTAATGCTTATGTAGGTATAACATAGATTTTACTGGTAACTGAACTTTTCTGTTTATTCATTTTCTTCTTGTGATATGATGACCTTTCCTAATATGATAGAAAATAGAAGTCCACCATTTTTTAATGTCATTGCCTCAGTTACTTCAGACCCATCTGATGCACTGCAAAATGTAATAGGCATGGAGGCAGAGCACACACCATATTGTATGCAGAACTGAAATGATTTTAAGGGCTCAGTTTTGCCACCCAGCTCTTATTTAGTAGTATTTATTATTTGAATTATTACAGCACCTAAGAGTCTAACTCATAGAACTGGTGAGCAGCTTACTTTGCAAGTAGTCCCAATGGAATCAAATGAACAGGTCTGAAAGAAACAGGCTCTGCATTATATTCTATAATATTCGTGACATCATATTTCATCCGATTTCATGACATACTGTTCAGTAATAGCTATAAACATACAGTAGTTTCATACATAAACTGGGACTGAATCCAGAGCATCATGTCATTGTTAAGGAACGCAGGGCACAATTATACCCTTGTGCAGTTCATACATGGTACTAAAAAACAGTCATCTGTTTTCATGATTTTATATTTTTGTTCATTTTTTCCTTTGTGTCGTCTTGCCCAGCAGTTCACAAACTAATTCTCACTTTGATTCCCCATCTGACCAGGCTTTGGCATTGTTATGTTAAAAATCAGATCATGTCAAGTTGAAGATCTGACAATTACTGAATCCATGTAATCTCTCATCCAAAATAATTTAATATCAAATAGCAGGTATCCTGTCTGGCTGTTGGCAGGTTTCTAACTGATCGTTTAATTATACACTTTTTATTTTGTAAATAGCAGATACCTAATTGTTGCTGTTGCACACAGCCAATACATGTCTTGCTGCTGACACTGATATGACAATCAGAATGGTACTGCAGTTCTTTTATTATGTGAATCACTGGCTGTAAATTAACCCACATGCAATAAAATTAGATATTGCTGATAGACTTTATGGAAATTGTCTGACAAACCTTTTTCTGAGTTCAGCGTGCTATTCTATTGTATATTAGTATGGAATAGCTGGACAGTCATAGATCCAAAATCCCTGCTGTTCCTGTTGGGAAGTGGTGGCATCTCTGGAGGGCCAAAGGAAACTGCTTATGGGCATCAAACCATTCATGCGAGGCAGCTGCATTTACACTACAAAGGTGTTCTAAGGAAAAGGGATTCTATCGGTGTATTCATCCAATAGGGGTTTTGTTGCTGACTTTTTTGACTTGCAGGGCTTCCCCTTGATTTCTGAATTTTATCTAGGACAGCGATTACCTTTAGTAGTACCCAAAAAGTAGGAGACTTCAAAAAATCTTGCAGATGCATTGCTCTTTGAAATTTTAATTTCAAATGAGCTTTTAATACTGTGCAGGAAGCATTTGTAGGGAGAAGTTTATTCAGGGTATATGGTCAGTTTTCTACTCACTCTCTAATCAATTTGGAATCTGATAATACTTTCCTTAAAACTATTCTGCCTGTAGGGTACTCTGCAGAAACCCAGTTGGATCCCTAAGACTTTAGCATGTGGTTGAAGTGGCTACATTGGAAACATCATCTGAGGAAAATACATTATTATGCAGAAATTTAGAGATCACAGAAAATCACATGAAAGCTAAATAAATATGGATTCTTAGAGATAAAGAGTGAACTGAGGGAGCAGAACCAATGAAATTTATAGCTATAATTTTCAGTAAATGTAATTTTATTTTGATCCTCTGCTACCTATTCAAAAAAGTACATAGAGTAGAGAGCACAAGAGAATCTTTCTCCCTCATCCCCAACAGAAGAAACTTATCCTGGGAAAAAATGGAGGTCTACAAAACAACATCTCTCTCTAACACAAGAGTTTGGGGAGGGTTGGTACCTCCATTGCTAACTATTTTTCATTATTTTCATTTTGAGGTTTCCCTGTGGGCCTTAGACTTGTGTGGTATGCACAAGAGATAGGCATATAGGAATTACCATGCTGGATCAGACCAAAGTCTACATAGTCCAATATTCTGCCTCTGACTGTGGTCAGAATCAGATGCTTCAAAAGAAGATGTAAGGCTACTCCAGTAGATAGATATAAGATAATCTGCCTCCTACTTTAGGTCTTATTCATTTCTAAAAGTAAGAGATTATTTTATGGCTTGAAGCATGGGGTTTAATATCCCTTTCAAATTATTTATAATTAATTATGATAACTCTGGATGTTCTCGATGTTCATATAAACAGCAAGATTAAAAAAAAAGATTGGATACATCTTTGGCCTCAACGAATTCCTGTGGAAAGAGTTCCACAATCAAATTATGCATTGGGTGAAAAAGTATTTCATAGACTCACAGTCCTTAAAGACAAAAGGGACCATCATGTTCACCTAGTTTGAGTTTCTGCACATTGCAACCCAGAGAATCTCAGACTCCTGTAATAGACTTAACCTCTGGCTGAGTCACTGAAGTCCACAAATCATGATTTAAAGACTTCAAGTTACATGAAATCCACCATTTAAACCTGTTTAAACCTGCAAGTCACCATGCCCCATGCTGCAGAAGGCAACAAACAAACACAACAACAGGGTTTCTGACAATCTGACCTGGTGGAAAATTCCTTCCTGACCCCAACTATGGTGATGAGTTGGATCTGAGCATGCTGGTAAGACTCACCATCCAGCCACCTAAGAAAGAATTCTCTGTTGTAACTCGGAGGCCTCCATACCTAGTGTTCCATCTCAAGCCATTGAGAGTATTTGCTACTAGCAGCTGCAGATGGGTCATATTGTAAGCAATCATTCCATTCCCTCCATAAAGGTATCAAGCTCAAGTCTGACTTACCAAGCCTGTCCTTTTATTGGTTTTGAGTTTGCCATCTTTTAATTTCATTGAATGTCCCCTTATTCTTGACAGGAAGAACAGAAGGTTCCTGATCTACCTTCTTTATACCATTTATTACTTGAAGTTTCCTGTGTGTGTTGTGCAATCTAATGTATGTACTTTACCAGGAAAACCCAAGCAGATAAAAACAGCTCCAGAAGGACTTTCAGAAAGAAATTGTTAATACATTAATCTACAGTGATCCCACAACTCACAAAAAGTACTGTGCTCTTTTCTGAAGGTGCACCAGTCCTTATTCTGTCTGAACTGCCACTAACCCCTAACCTTAACTCCTCTGGTTAACACTTCAAAGTTTTTATTTATTTACTCTATACTGAAAACGCATAAGTAGAGTATATTCTGTAAAGAGGACTAGCAAGAGAAGAAAAAAAGATTCACACCAGTTTTACATTATTTACTTCAATACAGTTGCTCCTGATTTACTCCAGTTAAATAAGAGGAAAAGTCAAAGCTTGTTATATTTTACCTGCCCTCTTTACCCTTTATGTTGTTATCCCTGTTAAGGCTGAATCCCCACTCTGTCAGGTGGACCCAAAAGGATTCTAAAATGAATACATTCAACTCCAGGCTTATATTAAACTCCCAAGGTTATAGCTTTTCTCTGACCGTGGGTTTGTAAATACTTCTACCACTCAAATACAAAAAAAAAAAAAAAAATCAACCTGGGACCCAGGAGGGAAAACTTGGGAACTCTTCCCTGAGGGGAACCCTCATAGCTCTCCCCCCGCCCTCCCGTGCCGCTCCTGCCCCGGGGGAAGAGCTGAGAAAGAAAACAAAGGAAATTAGCTGTGCTACTAGCTAATCAAACAACATGCATAAACCTCTTAGGAACCCAAAATCCAATCCTGTGCTTAATAAAGGTGAATTTTGTTAAAATCAAAAAGGAAGAAAATACACCTGGAACTTAGGCTTTTGCTAGATTTTAAAAGAACAATTCCAAAAATTAAGCTGCCACACTAGCTTTCTTGGGAGTTCAGTTTAAAGGTTACAGGCAAACAAAAGCATCTGGGGTTAGCACAGAGGAGATTCACAAGCCAAATAAAGAAGTACACCTGATTGCATCTAGCTAAATATTCCTAATTTACTTACATATTTGGGGGGTTTCATATAAGTAATTCTAGGTATGCTCTGAGTAATTTTCGTACTTGGTTCAAGCCTTACACAGCATTCTTGCTTATAGAATTGCTGCTCCTCCATGTCCCTCCAGCACAGAGAACAACAGGCAAAAGGAAAGTTTCTTTTCCAATTTTAAAAAGTTCTACCTTCCCATTGGCTCTTTTGGCCAAGTGCCCATTCCTTTTCTTTTACTTGTGGGCTTGTTAACTCTTTACACGTAAATCAAGCAGAGAACAGACACGAAGAGGGATTTTACAGCTAACTGGCTGGCTGGAGGGCCATAAGGAAGCTACCCTCCTCTGCCTTCAATTATCACATCCCCATATCATAATTTTCCTTTCTTCTCTTTGCTACCATATGTATATTTGCAGTAACTCACAGCCTGCACTGTCTCAGCCCTAATGTATCCCCTTGCCTTTTGCATTTGTCACACTCTCTTTTTAACATTTAAGGAAGAAAATAATTTCTACTGACAATATTGCCATTTATCCAAAATGCCTGCACACTAAAGAGACCAATCATACCAAGAAAGATTATAATTAAAAAAAAAAAGATGGAAAGGGGGAAAATGGATTTTTGCCTATGTGGGTAGTATTGTAACATTATATTCTCTTTAGTTCTCTAGATAGCATAACTACTTTTATAATTCCACGGGCAGCAATTTGGTCTCACAATGTTCAAGGATTTTTTAACGGTATAATATTTTTTTGGTGGATGATGCCTTTTTCTTTTCCTTTTAATCTTTTGCAAGAAATTATAGCAGGTTTTAGTTCAGTTTTAGCTTTATCATTTTGAGTGTGCTTGATCAGAAGTTTTACTATAACACTTCCTGCTGTGATGAGTCAGAATTTGGGATAAATAGGAAAAGGGCATTGGGAAATCTCTGTACACTTGATTTGAACAGCAAAATTCAATAATTTCCCTTCAATAAAAATGTGTTTTAAAAGGCCAATTTCAAATTTTGTTGATTAAATTGGAGATTTCTCAGGCCTGACATTCCACTGTATAAAAACTTGCCTCAGAGTGGAGATGAAGGGCCTCAAGTTGCTGGTTGCAATTCTAGATATGGAGCTTCCCAGCTTTGGCATGTTAGAGGTGCTCCTGCTTGGATTTATCTTACGCCACTACTGTATGGTCCTACAGTGACCTCTACCAGTGGAGGGGTAAGTGTAGCTCTTCCATTCTTTATGCCAGTGGAAGGCTCAACTATATCAGGAGAATTCACTAAGGACCCTCTTTGCTGCTTTCATACACCACACAAAGTGACCTTAGTGGACAGGAAAATCCAACACGTTTTATTTAGGTTTTACATAGTTACACGTTCTTTAGTTATTTGTCAATAGAAAATAGAGCTTGTGAAAGGGCCTGGCATTTAGAAAATGAAGTCCTTTATCTTTACTTCATGTAACTTACTAAAAGGGGCTGCATATATGTATTTAGCAGCCATTAGTAATGCTGAAACTCTGATTACATATTTTACTCTTTTTTTTTCGAGACCATGTAAATATAGAACACTCTGACACACATAAAAATCATCAAGGTAAAATTGCCAATGCTCATTTTTAAAAAGTTAGTGAATGGTGGTTTGGAATTGTTATTGATAATATGGCACTTCATGATCTCCAGCTCAAATCTTTTTATTATTGATTTGTCATGAAATAGACGAAAATTAGTTTGTTAGTAATATAGAATGTCTGAATGAGCTCATGAAGTCCTGAGCCACTTAGCATCTATGCAACTCATATTTGTTATATCCTAATATCAAATACATTGACACAAAATAGGTTTTTTTAAAACAGAACTGAAAGCGAATGTCTGATTGAGCTTTTAATTAAATGGGAGTTAATTTGACAAGTATTGTGCAGCACAATGGGATGCTTGTATATAGGCACTTATGTAACTGTGATTTGCTTTGTATATAGGATTTTTATTGAAATAGCCATGTTATTCAATCATGTTGATGAATCAGTGTGGACTGAAGGAAGCTGAACAAAGATCTGAGGCAGCAAAAACAGTTTATTGGCACTGCCAACAAAAAGTGGCAGTGGCTTTTCATCTTTTATTTACATTTGAAACAGTAACATTTGTATACTTTTTTTATGTTGCAAATAAAATGGTTATTTGTAAGTTATTTCTTAAAAAACCCCTCTGAACGTCTAATGACTCATGATTATAAGATTTAAAGAGATAATGATCATTACTTTATGCACAAATTTAACAGTTGTATAGCTCCAGTCAGGCCCCAGAGAGAAAGACACTCAAAGGCATGCTTAAGTCCATCCATATTCAAGAACGCACTTGAGCACCTTTCAACTTTAATCAGTCTTTGTCACATTCATGTCAACAGGATCTACTGATAAGCTTCTATGCTCCTGAATGAGGATGCTTTCCTGAATTGAGGCCCTACACCTCCAAGCATTTATATCTATAATCATTGGCATAGGACAGGGACTGGCAACCTTTGGCGTGCAGCGTGTCAGGGAGAGCTGCTGGCGGGCCGGGTTGGTTTGTTTACCTGCAGCGTCTGCAGGTTCGGCCGATTGCAGCTCCCACTGGTTGTGGTACGCTATGGGGGCTGCAGGAGATGGAATGGTCTGAGATGGCATAGGATGTAGCAGTACACACAGCATTGTGTCATTCTCCCATTGATTTTGCTCAAGGAAAAATTCTAAGAATCTAAAGCTTGATAATTTTCTCATAATACTTTGTATACTTACTGAATATTAAAAATAAAACACTATTAAAATACTTGCCCCCCTGGAGAACACATATCTACCAACTTTGAAAGTAACTGAATTAGCTCAATAAGATGTCTTGTTCCAGTTTTGGTTTGTGGATGGCAAAGGCAGGACTAGCAAATATATGGAACAGTCCCACAGAAAGCAAGGATGATAGAAAATGAATGTTTCTACAGAGATCAGTATAAAAGTCTACAGGGTAAGCTTTTGACTGGCCCATGTGCATGGATAACATTTTCCTTCCTTGGTGCTCCCTATGTAAAGATCAGGGAGTGCAAGGACTACTCCCTCCAGGACAAGCAGGAATTTGAGCTATGGTGTCTCCACAGTAGGTTTAGAGAAGAGAACAGTTTACTAAACAGAAGCTGTTCACCACCCAATAGCTTCTCCCACTGCCCATCATGCAGCATGAAATCGGGGGAGGGATTGTGCATTAAACTCAGTCCCTCTCAAAGCTCCTCTTATACATGGTTCTGCCGATCTGGCAACAATCCAGATCATACAATATTACAGAGAACTATAAACTAGAACTACAAAAATATGGAACAATAATTTTGACAACAAAATAAATTTTGAGGTTATTTTCATTTTGGATGGTTTGAATTGGGTCTGTTTCATTTGTTTTCAGATGTATTTTTAAATCAATTATCAAAATGCTTCACTTTCCAAAAAAAAACAAACCCCAACATAGGTCTTTTTCATAAATGATGTTGCACTGTCAGTTATAGAATGTATTGATGTTGTTTTTAGGAAAACATCTTCCCTGAAACTGTGTCTACAACACCTTCCTAGCTCACAAGAATTTTTTTCTTTTTACTCATTTAGTTTAAATTCATTTGTTTTCATAATTTTAAGAACTAAAGGAGTTGGGCCTTGATTTTGAAAACAAATACTTATGCTTATGAATTGAGTAATCCCACTGATGTTTATGTAATCCCACTTATGTTTATGAATTGAGTAACCTCATTGAGTTATTTGCAGAATGTGCTAATCTGGTCCCTCTATTTTTGGAACTGAGAATTGTGTTCATATTCTTGATACAAAACTGGGTTCATTTAAAGTGGGCCCTGGACTCCACCAAAGGTGTGTCTTGTCCACACTCCAGTTCCTGATTTTAATGGACAGGATATCCAGGCACACCCAAGCTGTGGAGTCCATCTGGTATGGGCACTCACAGGTGGCATCTCTGCTGTCTGCAGATGATGTCCTTCTTGCTTCTTCAGACTGTGATCCCTGATGCACACTTGAATGTTTCGCTACTGAGTGTGAAGCAGTTGAAATGAAAATCAGCAGCTCCAAATCAGAGGTCATGGACCTCTCCCAGAAGAAAACTGCTGTTTCCAGCTGACAGGGGAGCACCTGCCCTTAGTGGAAGAGTTCAGGTACCTAGGGGTCTTGTTCACGATGGATGGCAAATGGGAGTAGTAGATCAACTCCTGGATTGGTGCAGCAGTGGCAGTGTTGTGGGTACTGTACCAATCTGTGGTGATGAAGTGGAAGTTGACTTCTCAGACAAAGTTCTCAGATCACTCTGCATCCCCATCCACCCCTACGGTCATGAACTTTGGGTAATGACCAAAAGAACGGGATTGCAGGTACAAGCAGCAAAAATGAGGTTTCTCCACAGGGTGTCTGGGTTTACCCTCCAAGACAGGGTGAGGAGCTTGGGAGGAACTCGAAATAGAGCCACTACTCCTCTGAATTGATAGGAGCCAGTTGAGGTGGTTCGGGCACCTGATAAGGATGCTCCCTGAGAGGCTTCTGTTGGAACTGTACTGGGCAGGTCCCACTGGGTTGAGTTCCGAGGCCAATCCAGGACAAGCTGGAGGGATTAGATCTCCTCGCGGGCCAGAGAATGTTGGTAAATCTCTCAGTAGGAACTGGAACCTGTTGCAAAGAAAAAGGTCTGGTCCTCGCTACTCTCCCTGTTGCTGCCATGACTGCCACTAGGAAAATCTGAATAAAGGAAAAAGAAGAAGACAATGACTAAGGCCTTGTCTACACTACAAAATTAAGTTGAGATAAGTTGGTGGATATACAGCCACTGCAGTAATTACTGGGGTTGTTCATGTCCACATTATACCCCATCTGTCAGTGAGGGTGTAGTGTGGACAGACAGCAGGCAATGTAAATAACAAAGTCTCTACACATGCACTGTGTTGCCCTCACTGCATCGAGCTAAGCACTACACCTCTCATGGAGGTGGAGTTATTAGTTGAGGGTAGTAGTCAACTTACATTGATGGAAGCAGCATTGTAGCATAGTACTAATTCTGTGATGTAGACCAAGATGAAGCTCCAAATCCTTCAACTGCATCTGGGAGTGCACGCACCCCCAAGTCTGACCAAACCCACTTGCAGAGTCAGGACCTAAAAAATTACTATAGCTGCAAAATGGCATTATAGCAATAACTGCTCATATTATACTAATAACCCCAAAACATTCATTGCAGTTGTGAGTACACAAGTTCAGACACCAGATTACTGCTCAAATGAAGGCAAAGCTCTAGGAATACTGTGTCCTTGAAAAATGTCTCTGAATGTCAGTCACTTTTTTATCCTGAACAAATTGTCGTACTTGGAAATAAGTGAAGAAGCACAAATGAGAAAAGAACCACTTTTTCTTAACAAAAGGGAAAGATTTAGGGTGCAAATGTTTCTCTGGTGCTTTGCCCCTCTTATCATGCTAATATAAAAGCCTAGTCCTACAGCTCATATATGTTGTTTGGGAGATATATCCAGATAAGGGCTCACTGAACAGCTGGCTGGAAATAGGCAAAAAAATCCCATAGCAGAGAACTGAAAATTGCACAGGATCAAAGGGAATGTAAAAAACCCCAGCACTCATTAAAATGCCTTATGAAAAAAAGGTTATTTGATTTAACAACTTTTGTTTTGGTAAAACAGGAGGATCTGGGTTTTTAATTTTAATTGGCTAATTAAAGGCAAAGTTTTCCTGTTTTTGTTTTTTTTTCCATTTAGCTATAAAGGTGTTTCCTCCCTCCCCTTCCAAGAATGGACAGATGGCATTTATGTGTCAATTCATTTGCAGGCATCTTTTTAGCATGACTGATGAAAGAACAGAATTGTATGAGTAATATTTGGATGTTCCTTTCAATTTTAGCCTCTGGAATATCAGGTATTCTTCACTGAATTGCTTCAAGAACTGACCAAACTCAGTTTATTTAAGAACCTCAAGTTTTGTTTAGTTTGATGTTGGAGAAGTGAAACATTTGTTTTTTATGGAGCTTCAATACAATAGATAAAGACTGTAAATAACACTTTACAGTATAAAATCTCCTCATTCTGAGAAGTACAATGTTAATTCCATAGATTCCAAGGCCAGAAGGAACCACTGTGATCGTCTAGTCTGTCCTCCTATATAGCACAGGCTATAGATAATAATTCCTAAAGCATCTCTTATAGAACAACATCCAATCTTTATTTTAAAATTGTCAGTGACAGAGAATATACAGGATCTGTGGTAAATTGTTGCAAGGGCTAATTACTCTCACTGTTAAAAATGTATTTTTTATTTCCAGTCTGAATTTGTCTAGCTTCAACTTCCAGTCATTGGATTGTATTATACCTTTCTCTGCTAGCTTGGAGAGCCCACTATTAATTATTTGTCACCCAGGTGGATATTCACAGACTGTAATCAAGACATCCTCTAACCTTCTCTTTGTTAAACTAAATAGTTTGATCTCCTTAAGTCTATCACTTTGGGTAGGTCTACACAGCAAAGAAAAACCTGTGGCTGACTTGTGTAGATATACCCCAAAAGGTGTTTTCAAATCATTCTCTAAGTTCCTCTCTGAACCCTTTCCAATTTATCAATATCTTTCTTCAATTGTGGGCACCAGAACTGGACACAGTGTTTCAGAAGTTCTTTGCATGAGTGCCAAATACAGAGGTATAATAAGTCTCTATCTGTACTCAAGATTTCCATTTATGGACCCAGGATAGGCCACATCACTTCACTGGGAGCTAATTATCTTTTTTTAGAGTCATTACTTCCCTTGGATACAGTCCAACATCCTGTAAGTATGCCTACATTCTCAGTTCCTAGATGCACTTACATCTAGCCATATTAAAGAACATTTTATTTTCTTGCATCTAATTTACCAAATGATCTAAATCACTCTTAAACAGTGATCTGTCTTCATTATTTACCTCTCCCTCAGTTTGTATGTCATCTGCAAACTTTATCAATGATTATTTTATGTCTTCTTCCAGCTTATTGATAAAAATGTTAAGTGTATGGCCAAGAACTGATCCCTTTGAGACCCTGCTAGAAACACACCCATTTGATGACAGTGCCCCATTTACAATTAAATTGTGAACCCTATCTGTTAGCCAATTTTTAAACCATTTAATGTGTGCCATGTTAATTTTACATCATTTTAATTTTTTGATCAAATTGTCATGTGGTACAAGTCAATGTCTTACAGAAGTCTAAGTAAGTTGTGTCCACTGTATTACCTTTATCAACCAAACTTACGATCTTATTAGAAAAAAAAATCAAGTTAGTTTCTCAGATCTATTTCCATAAACCTTTTGACTTGCATTAATTATATTATCTTCATTTAATTCTTTATTAATTGGGTCCTGTCTCAGCTGCTCTATTATCTTGCCTGGGATTAATGTCAGGCTGACAAGTTTATAATTATCCAGGTCACCTGTTCACCATTTTTTAAAATTTACACATTAGATTCATCCAAACTTATGGAACTTCTCTAATGCTCCAAGACCTATTGGAAAGCAATATTAACAGTCCAGTAAGCTCCTGAGTCAGCTCTTTTAAAACACCTGGATGCAAGTTACCTGGATCTGCTGGTTTAAAAATGTCCAGCATTAGCAGCTTTTGTTTAACATCCTCTCATGACAGTAGTGGAATGGAAAGTGTGTTATCACTGCCATATGAAGAGACTGATCTATCTGTTTTCTCCCTAAATACATAACAGAAATATTTATTGAGCACTTCTGGTTTTTTCCTGCATTATTATTGATAATTCTACCATTTCCATCTAAATACCATTGTTAGAATTTTGTTACCAATATATTTTAAAAACCTCCTCCTTATAATATTTAATTCTTCTGGTTGTAGATTTCTCCTTGTATCCATTTGCTGGACTTATCAATTTTCCACATTTTCTAACTTCTAATTTACATTCATTACTACCAACGTCCCCTTTTTCACACATTTGTTTATATCATATATAACTGGTTTAGAGGGGAAGTGAAGTTGTGTGTATGAGTATGTAAACATTTGTGTATAAACAAAATGTGCATATACATAGATACATAAACACATCTTCACTTCCCTTCTAAACCTTTTTTTTTTAAAGTACTACAGTCTTCTTCCTCAACAGTGGCACATTGGACATCGAGTAAGGTTGTCTTAAGTGAGTCTCAATTATCATTTACATATTTCTGATTAATTTCTTCTTCCCAGCTGATTTAGCTCATAATTGTTTTCAGCATTGTGAAATTGGCCCTGTTAAAGCAACATGTCTGTATATTACTTGTGTGGATTTTATTTTGCTTGCACATTCGTACCTAAGCCAACATTAATTTTTAGTTCTGTAATCAGTTCCTCTTCATCTGTTAAGAAAAAGTCTAATAAAAAAAATCCCCCATGTTGGCTGCACCACTTTTTGAGCTAGGACATTTTTATCTGTAATATTTAGAAATTCCAAGGATGTTTTAGTACTGATAGCATGAGATCTTCAGCATGTATGACACTCAGATTGAAGTCCCCCATGATCATGAAACTTTCCCCCTACAAATTAAAGATAGATGCATAAAGAGACTGTCATCCTGTTCCCTAGTATGATTTGGTGGTCTGTAGCAGACACGAAATAGTATCCCATATTGTGTTTATCTGCTAGGAAATAGCATTGATTATTTTCTTTGGGTTCTCACTACTCAGAAACAGGTACTGCCATTTTTGACAGACTGCCACTCCTGCTCTCCTTTTCCCACTTCATCCTTTCTAAATAGGTTACAGATATTGATTTTACCATTACCGTTGTATGACTCATCACACCAGGTTTCGCTAATACCAAGCAGATTGCATTTATGTTCATAAATGAGTAATTTAAATTCCTCTTGATTGTTATCTAGGCTCCTAGAGTGACTGTATGGGCAACTCAGGAATTTGTTCTTTTCAAGTCCTTTAGGTTACTGATTAATTTTCTTTTCAACATCTCACTTTTGTGCTGAGTGCTCATATCTTCCCTCTTTTTATCCTCCCCTTCTGCTTTTAGTTTCATGTCCTGACCACTCTAGCCAGCCTGTCCTGAGGAGATTGGTTCCCCTTCTACCAAGATAGAGGCCATCCATACTAAATGCCCCACATGCCATGTGAACCAATGTGAACCCAGCCACTCTGTGGAGAAACCTCATTTCTGCTGCTTGTACCCACAATCTCATCCTTTCAGTCATTACCCAAAGTTCATGACCATAGATGAGGATGGGGACAGAGTGACATGTAAACAGAGAGTTTTGTCTGAGAACTCCACTCCCGCTTCACCACCATGGATTGGTACAGCGCCTGCATCATGGGCACTGCTGCACCCATCCGCTAGTTGATCTCACACTCCCACTTGCCATCACAGGTGAACAAGACCCCTATATACTTGAACTCTTTTTCTAAGGTCAGCTTTTTCCCCCTCACCTGGAGAGATCAGTGCACTTTCTTCCAGGAGAGGACCATGACCTTTGATTTGGAGCTGTTGATTCTCATCCCAGCCACTTCACACTCAGCAGCAAACTGTGCAGACTGCAATCTCATAATCTGCAAACAGCATAGATGCCACCTCTGAGTCCCCATACAGGATGAACTCCACAGCATGGCTGCATCTTGATATCCTGTCCATAAAAATCATGAACAGGAGTGTGGACAAGACACACCCTTGGCAGAGTCCAGTGCCTGTCTTGAATGAACTCAACTTAATACCAAGAATATGAACAAAACCCCCACTCCACAAATACAGGGACTGGATAGCACAAAAAAAGCAGCACCAAAACTCATACTCCTGCAGCACTTTCCACAAGACATTTTGGGGAATACAGTTATATGTCATCTGTAGGTCAACAAAACAAAGGTAGACCACATTAGCAAATTCTCATGACCCCTCATGGATTGTTACCTTATTGTTACGTTGGACGGCCTTGCATGTTCTGATGAATCTCAGGCCTATGTCATCTGGAGCCAAGTGCTCCTGGTAGGGTCACCCAGACAATCCCGCACACCTAACCTAGACTAGGGATACTGGGACCTACCCCTGGGGTAGGGCAAGCATCTGGTGGTCACGCTACCCATGTAACCCAGCTGGGCCCCTCCTAAAAAGGACACATGGACCTGTCTCATGGGCTCACACCACGAGGTGAAGGGCAAGGGTCAGATAGAATGTCATAATTAATTTTTCTTAACTTTCCTATTTGTAATTCATACTCTCACTTTTACATTTCATAGAATCCTAGAAATACAGAGCTGGAAGAGACCTTCAGATGTCATTTTGTCCAACTCCCTGTACTATGGCACGAATAAGTAATCCAAGACCACCTTGAAAGGTGTTGTTCTAATCTGTTATTGAAAATCTCCAGTGATGGGGCTTCCATAACTTCTATTTTCCAATTCTTAATTATACTTATAGATGGAAAGTTTTTCCTAATATCTAATCTAAGTCTCTCTTGCTCCAGATTAAGCCAATTGCTTCTTGTTCTACATTCAGTGAACAGGGAGATCAACCAATTAACATCCTTTTTATAACAGCCTTTAACATATCTGAAGACTCACCAGGGTCCCTGAAAAGTCTTTTTTTCTCAAGACTATGAGCTAGGAACCTATTAGTACTAACTGGGAAAGGGCAGAGAGAAGATGGAGAGGGGTTATTAGGAGTCTGAGCCATACCTCCTTTGCCACTTTCTGTGCTATTGTGGCTACATTTCTGTTTATACTCACCCTAACTCAATGACAGCTAGTGTGACTATCTGTTCTCAAATAGGGAAATAACACACCTAGCTCAAACCGAAGACATAATCTAAGTATGGTACTTAACACCTGTCTTTATTGAAGTTCATCTTATTTATTCAGACCAGTTGTCGAATTTGTCAAGGTTATTTAGAATTCTCATCCTGTTCACCTAAGTGCTTGCAGCCTCTTCCAGCTTGGTATCATCTGCAAATTTTAAAGCATACTCTCTACTCCATTATTCATGTAATTAATGAAAATATTGACTAGTATCAGACTAAGGACAGATAGTTGCAGGGCCGGTTGTAATAAGTGGGCCTTAAAATTTACCCTAATTGTAACACTCAATCTAAAAAGTATCTGATAGTTCCTAAAATGCCCTTACTTCTGTGCTGCTACTGGCAGCAGCTCTGTCTTCATAGCCCCCTCTCCACCTGCCCAGCATCGCCACCAGCAGCAGTGCAAAAGTAAGGTAGCAATACTGCAACCCCTCTACAATAACCCTGCAATGATCCCACGCAAATCCTTTTTGGATATGGACTGCTACAATTACAACACTGTGAAATTTCATATTTAAATAGCTGCAATCATAAAATGTATGATTTTAAAAATCCTGTGACTGTGACATCGACCAAAATGGACTGTGAATTTGGTAGGGCTCTACTTATTGGTCCTGAAAGAGAAATTACTGGGTGAAATTATATGGTCTGTTATGTGGGATGTCAGACAAAAAGATCAATAATGGTCTCTTCTGGAATTAAAATATCTGAATCTGAGTAATAATCCAAAGTGAACAGAAGCATAGCACTAGTTCTGGATGTAGTGAGAACTATACAGCTTATTCCTAAAGTGCCATTCATATAATGAAGTATTTAAGGTTCATAAAGTAAGTTTAAAAAACAAAAAAACTTTGAGAATTAAACTAAATTTCCCCCTCAGAAGGTGAGTAAATGTATCTGAGGGTAAAATCTGGTTTAATTCTCAAAGTTTTTTGTTTTTTAAAGTTGCTTTATGAACCTTAAATACTTCACTATGTGAAGGGCACTTTAAGAATAAGTAATATAGGTCTCACTACATCCGGAACTAGTTTTGTTGTTTGGGCAGCCCTGAGCAACATGACGTAACTTCAACTTACGCATAGTGTAGACAAGGCCACATTCTTTTTTCAGTAGAATTGCTCGCTCTGCAGTCTCTCAGCATGTTTTTTTTACCTTCTCTCTGCTTCATTTCTCACCTAATCTTTTCATGCAATATTCTCTCCCTCCCTTTCTTCCTTTCCTCACAGAATCTTTTAAGTGCAAAGTGAAACTTAGTATATTTAAGTTACAGTCAAACTTCCACAATGTTCAAGTGAGTTCAAACTTTGTTAAAGTAATTTTACCTTCCCTCTATGGGTAATGATTTTTGAAAAAAATTGCCAAAGTCTTTAGCAGCAAAGGCCGTCAAAGCCTATAATATATTTTTCCCAAGGGTCTCCGTGCCATTTAGCTGCTTAATTTTGCTCTATCAAAAGTCTTAACTGTTATTGAAAGAGCTACAGTAAGCTCAGAGCTATGTATATCTTCCCTATTTATCCTCCTATGTCAGACAGCAGTGCACCTTTCTCTGAAGCACTGAGTGCAGCAGCCAAGTAGGAGGAGTAACGTGGTGTTTCCCTGTGAAGTTTGGCAGCCTAAGTAGTACTGGCTGCCAAACTATACAAAAACAAATAAAAACAAAAACCTGTTGACTTTCAAATTCAAGCAGCTGGTCTGCTTAGAACTTGCACTTTCACTTGAGATAGAGTTGTGGTCTGGCTCACAGTAGAGGAGATGCTAGGTTCTTAGAGGCCCGCTTATAAAGAATAATTTTTCCTCGCCAGATGACTCCTAAATTCTTGCCTCACTTGCAAACAAAAATATTAAGACTAAATGGGGCCCTTCTAACTTGTGTGTGCATTACTCTTACACACACGGAGTGTGAATTTACATTCACAATACCTCAAAAATTATATTAATCACTGGGATTTATTCTCCCCTGCCTTATACCATGGCTAGTCATTTATATCTGTTTTCAAGCAGAGTAAAGCCATTTCACTTAGTAGAGTTTTACAATCACTTTGCACGAGCATAAACAACTACACAGTGTGCCAGGCAGTGGAAAAATCTGGCCTGTTGTATCTCTTGCCTTCTATTTTTTTCTCATTCCTTTCTTTGCCCTTCAATCAATTTTTGGTTTCCTCTTGCAGTGTATGTATCTTTGCATCTTTTCCTCTTTATTTTTCAAGTCTTTTTTATTCCTGTCTCATTTTTCAGTAATGTCAATAGTTTCTCCTATTGCATCTCGACAACATTTTTCTCTCTTCTATATTTCCCCATGTCCCATCTTTCCTTTTCTCTACTTTTATCTCTCACAGCTCCCACCCTTTTGTCCGTATTCCATCTGTTTTCACCCCCTTCTCTGCCTGAAGGCAGGTAATATGGTCATTTTTTTCTGTGCTGATTAGATGCTTATTTTACGTCCCTCTGATATTTGTCAACATCTACAGAATCTTTTAAAACTTTATCATCCTTCCTATTCCTGCACAATGTTTCAATACTTTTGCCACATATCCTGCATGTCTTCTCCAAAACAGAAAATCTGTATTGCTCAAAGGATCTCAGCTTCTTGATGCACTGTAAATTTAAATGTTTGTGTCCCAATCTACACTTGGTTAACCACATTGACTGGCTGTCAATTCAGCATGTTCTCCCCGTGTACATGATACAAATGCTGTACTTAAAATCTGATGAGTCTTTTCTCATAGAATTTTACAGACTGAAGGCATTTACACCTGTTTGTGCAGAAAACCATCTGGCCAATAGTTGATTAAAAGAGAAATTGTTACTCAGGTGTGGTTGGTAGGCCAGTGAGGATTGTCACTGTTCTTTTAAACTAAGCTCCTTTATTAATTAGGATAAAAAGAATATTAATTGTTATAATTAAACAAATACAAAATGAAGAAAGTAATGCTAATGTACATTCAGCAGGCTTCTGATAGCACCTCCGCACAATATCTATGATATCAGTTATTCCTATCTAAGTAGAGGGAAATCCCCTCGCTTTGAGAGATAATGTTCCTACAGCAACCAAAAGAGGTCGTCTATTGTTGGAGGCTGCATCTACACTATGGGTTATGCTGGCATAAGACAGTGCTGTAGCTATGCCGTTATAGTTCCTATAGTGTAGATATGGCCTATGATAATGAGGGGGCGATGCTGGTAAATGTGGATTTTCTTCATAGTGAGATAGAGATAGGATAAATGACTAACTTGTTTGAAGAATTTTTTTAAAAAAAGTTTCTTTTTACAAATATCACACCTGAGCTAGATCAGAAGGCATTTGTTAATATTTTTCATCATTCATTATACATTGGTCCTGCCTGATCTAAGTAGGAACAGGGGCTGCTGCATAACAGAGATTATAAGTGGTGAAACAACTGAATAGAGACACAAATAATGAGGAGTCGTTGTGACACCTTAGAGCAGAGATAGGCAACCTATGGCACGGGTGCCGAAGGTGGCATGCAAGCTGCTTTTCAGTGGCACTCACACTACCCGGGTCCTGGCCACCAGTCTGTGGGGCTCTGCATTTTAATTTAATTTTAAATGAAGCTTCTTAAACATTTTAAGAACCTTATTTATTTTACATACAACACTAGTGTAGTTATATATTAAAGACTTATGGAAAGAGACCTTCTAAAAACGTTAAAGTTTTACCGGCACGCGAAACTTTAAATTACAGTGAATAAATGAAGACTTGGCACACCACTTCTGAAAGGTTGCCAACCCCTGCCTTAGAGACTAGAAATGTATTTGGGCACAAAGTTTCATGGGCTAAAATCTGCTTCATCAGATGCATTAAGTGGAAAATACACTTATAGGCAGTTATAAATACACAGAACACGAAAATATGGGAATTGCCTTACCAAGTGGGGGTGGGAGCGGCAGTGCTAATGAGCTAGTGAGAGTATCCACAGAGTATCACCTTCATATCAACTGTTTGAAATGGGCTATCCTGACTTCATTGGCCTCATTAGCACTACAAAAGTGATTTCACAAAAGGTATTCACCTTTTCTTGTCATCTGTTGAGAACAGGCCACTTCTACCTTAACCAAATTGGCTCATTAGCTGACCCCTCACTTGGTAAGGCAACTACCATGTTTTCATGTGCTGTATATTTCTATCTGTCTATTGTATTTTCCAATCCATGCATCTGATGAAGTAGGTTTTAGCCCACGAAAGCTTATGGCCAAATAAATTTGTTAGTCTCTAAGGTACCACAAGGAGGACTCATTGTTTTTGCTGATGCAGACTAACATGGCTACTGCTCTGAGAGACAAAAATGTACTTCCTTCAAAACACAGAACCAATTTCATTACACACATCACTTATATACCAACTAAAGGTATTACCCATGGAATTATATACATGGGAAAAATCTGCTAGGTTGGGCTCTACATCATAAGATACAAAATAAGGCAGATTTTTTATATATATATTTTAGTGATCATATGTAATAATGTTTCTACAATTGGATGAAGTCATATAAATTATAACTAGCAGGTATAGCTGTAACATTAGACCATCACTAAAGGTGTGTGTGGGGGGTTCCATTGTTTAATTAATGTAAAGAGGATTTTAAAAAAACGTCAGCAAGAGAACAGAGGCAATAAAAGAGGTTTGGCTAAGCAAAAATCAAATTATCTAGTATTTTTTGGTCAGACAGTAGTCAGGATCTGTCCAAGTCAACTCTTATTGAAGAAAACTAATAGCTAGCCACTGTTTCTTACACTGCAGGATTAGATTTGTTCTGTCACAGGAGTGAAATGAAACAGAACAGGGGAGATGTTACCTCCTGCATCTTTGTCTCTGTAGTTCAGTGTTAAAGAATTCATTCCAAGCATGACAGAGTCCAGAACAAAACAAATATAACAGATTTTCTTTTACTCTCTATAAATGATGAAAAGATCTTTTCATTTTCTTGAGCTTCAGTATAACCATGGGCAAAACAGAAATCATCTTTCTCCTCAATCTGGCTTTTATATTATATTTATATTATATATTTATATTATATATATATATAATATATTTTTATATTATATATATATAGTGACGGAGTCAGACCAGAAGGATATAGGAGAGTGCTGGAAGGCAGGTATATTAGTCTCTGTTCCCTGGATAGCCAAACAAAGGCTACTCCAGGCCAATCAAGACACCTGGGGCCAATTAAGAACCTTCTAGAAAGGAGTAGAAACAGCTAGCCTAACTGGGACACCTGAAGCCAATCAGGGACTGGCTGAAACCAGATAAAAACCTCCCAGTTAGTCAGGTGGGTGTGGGTGTCAGGAGCTGTGAGAGGAAGTTGCGCTGTTGGTGAGATTGAGTGGTGGACAACATATCCAGAAGGAAGGAGGCCCTGAGGTAAGGGTGAAGTGGGGTTTGAAGAAGCGGAGACTGCTGTGGGGAAGTAGCCCAGGGAATTGTATTGTGTTTTGTGGATAAAAGGTCAGCCATCTTAGCTGATACTATTAGGGTCCCTGGGCTGGAGCCTGGAGTAGAGGGTGGGCCCGGGCTCCCCCCTTTTCCATCTTCCATACTGGCCTGTGATGAAGGTAACTCACTAGGTGGTGACTCTTGCCAATTATACTGAGAAAGGGAGGTCACTCTGGGGCCTAGATGAGTTTCTGAGGCCCCTCAATCTGCCAGGAAGCGCAGGACCCACAAGTACAAACTTGGAGCTTTGTCACTATCTATCTATCTATACACACACACACACACACACACACTATGCGCAAAGAAGTACTAGATCCAATGAGAAATCATATTATTGTGTGATTTGGTTAGTCAAGCAGACTACAGAGTTTCAGATACTGTAATACAGATAATCATCCAAAATGATGGGTGCTGGAAGCAGCCACAACAAATCAAGCCTTTAAACTTGTTGAGGAACACCCAAGCCTGGCCAATTTTCAAGCTCTTTCCTAAAATATTGCTAAAATTAGTTGTAGAATTAGACAGACACCTAGATTATTTGGGTGAACTTCTGGCCCTCTTGAAATCAACAAGAACTTTGCCATTAACTTCAGTGGGATCAAGATGTCTCCCTATGGCCAGATGACAGCTTTGAAAGAATGTTGCAGTTGCCTCATTATGTAAGTTTGATTTATAAACTGATTAAAAAATCATACAGTGTTTGGATCTCTATCTCACTCATACGGTCACTAAAACATTAGCATTTACCAATAGCTAACCTTCAATGTTATTTGAGATTTCTACTGTATTTCACTGTGCACGGAGTAGGAGATATCTGTGGTACCTTTGTGGTATCTGCTAGCAATTTCTGACTTTTTAGTTATTTATGCTCTATGAAGATAACAACTCAGTTGCCTTTAAAAAACCTGTGCTGGAGATGGAGTAGAAGTGGCTTAGGAAATTTGAATCCCCAGATCAAGGGTAAATGGATAAGTACTCTGCAGTGCCAGCCTTAGGGAAAATGTCACTTTGAGTGAACTTTTTTCACCTGCTCCCTGAACAGTTGGAGGCCACTCAGAAAGTAGAGCAGCAGCAGGTGGAGCAGCAGCAGCAGGGCTGCAAGTGTCATACTGCAGGGAAGGTGGAAAGAGGATGTGTGTGAGTACCTGGATCCTGCCCCACAGCCCTCCTTATCCCCTACTCCCACCTCCTGGTTGGGTATGGTCCTTCTGAAGCCTGTTGATCATGATGACCCTCGACCATGTTTCCCTGGGCAGTTGCCCATATAACCCACTTGTAAGGCCCACCCTGGTACTGTGCAATAATTTGGTAGGAAGCACAGTGCAGTGGAACTTGGAGTCCAGAGACCTGGGTTCTATTGTCTGCATTGCTACGGGCTTACTGTGTGACTTTGGGCAAGTCACTTGATTGATTTACATTTGCAGAACAGAGGCAAATGTATTACATCCTGTATTTTCTAATATAAAGTACTCTGAGATCTTTGGCTGAAAGGGGATGTGGACATAAGGATGAAACCCACTTGTGGTGCAGAAAGCCTTCTGTAAGTCCCATAGTGAAGCTGAGGATGGACCAGCTGTGGAAAAAACTACTATAGCCTCTACTTCTTGAAAAAGGCAGCTCTTAGGATTGTGCCATGGGAACTGAGTTTGTACAGGTCTAGTGATCCTAAAATCCCATGTGAAGGAGCAAATAAGAAGCAGGTTTAGCTTGTCATGCTCATCCAAAGTCAGTTGTAAACTATTACTAAGTCCTATATGGTCTTAAAGGATTTGGGCTGCTGGAGTTAGCTAATTTTCCATTGGGAAAGAAGTTAATGAAAGGACAGCAGAAATTTTTTATCTGTATATTTTGATTTACAGGATACACACAGTTCTTTTTCCTACATGGACAAAGATGGGTAATGAAGTTTTCATATATGGAGAACCATTTCAGGGTTTCATCTAAACAAATACCTGTGTTAAAATTCCCAACTGCTTCCCAAAGTGATGCCTCTATGACATTATTCCCAAATTGCTTAGCTTTGGTGTGATGGAAATGGAGCTGCTACATAATAATTTATTTGTACAGTATGTTGACCAGATTATGAGGATGCTTACTGTATGAATATATTGGCTTTGTTTAAGAGGAGCTGTAAGGAAACAAGGGTTTGTTGGAAAACAAGAATTCTGTTTTGCAAACAAACAAACAAAAAAAAGTTTGGGCTCAATCCCAAGTAGTGGCAATAGCCCAGAGGTTTGGGCACTCACATCAGAGACAGGAGACACAGGTTTAAGTCTCTGCTCCAAATAAAGCACCAGACTATAGAATCAGTCTCTTTCTCTAGTCCAGTGAATATACAAAGTGGAGCAGCTGCTAACAGGAGAATGAAAGAGACTCACTCCAAGGTAGCCAGCGGGGTAGCTAGGGCACTAACAACAGTAGCTACTGAATATTCTGGTTGGTCTCTCTTCTCTGTTCAGAAATCTGTCCTCAGTCTGGAGAAACCCTCCTAAGGGAAGTTTCATCCAAACTGATGAAGTGACAGAGTCCCATGGCACCTTAAAGACTAACTAAAGTATTAGAGCATAAGCTTTCGTGGGCTAATACCCACTTCATCGGATGCATGCAGTGGAAGTATCCAAACTGATGTTTCCACAAAAAGATTTGACTTTAATTAATCAGAATTTACTAATGGGGGAAAAAAAACCTGTTTCGCTGAAAGAGGAAGGAAAAAGAATGACTCCGGATAAGCCTTTGCTCTGCAACCAATTGAGGGCAGTTAAGAGAAAATACCAAGACATGAAAAAGGCTGGGAACCAGAAGCTCAAAAGAATTACAGCAGTTTATATCTTGGACTTTCTCTTTGTCAACATAGGCGGGTACTGTTCGGAAGAACCAGATTAAGCTGCAGGCAGCTGCTGGTGTTTCTGATAAAAGTAGACTTGCTTGTTGTTTTAAAATCCTTGTCCTCTAAATGCTTTGTTCCTACTGTTAAAATACACAATACTTTGGTCTTGAAGGCTATCTGATCACTGTATATCCCTGATCACAGATTCCCAAAGGAAAGAGCAACAGGTGCAGAACACAGACAGCCCCACTGGATAAGCACAGTTGATATGCTGGATTCTATAGTCCAAGGTCTGGGATAAGAATGGAAGAACTGCAGAATTATGACCAGGAGAGGTAAAGACCCAAGACTTACACCTGAAGGATTGTCCTGAGAGAGAGACCGTAAAGGAACACTCAGGTGCAGCAAGCCTTGTAAATCAAGACAATAGCCATTTGAATTATTCCCATAAATCATTAAGAACTGCTTGTTATAAAAATGCCAAAAGTCACTTTCATCTAGATGGCTAGATGTGTCCAGTCAAAATCAATATCACCTCAACATCACCTAGGTTTCTTAAACTAGACTAACAAAATAACTATTCCTTTCACAGTGTCAGAGAGAGACTAACAGACAATACATCTGAAATGCTGCCTACCAATGTGAAAGAAAATACCCCATCCCAGTAGTAATGATACTGGATGTTGGGTTTATCCACAGTAACTATTAGCTCTTTCTAATCCCAGCTCAGAAAAGCCAGTAAATTCATTAGCTTCATATTTCTACCACAACAGGATCTTCATGGCGATTAATCAGAGGCCTGATACTGTTGCTTCAATAAGAATTAAATAACAGCAGCAGTGGCACCAAACATTGCTGTATTCTTCAGAATGCTTGTTTTGAAACCTTTAATTTTCTAATATTTTTGTAGGAAAGATAACTATCACTAGGGGCACATAAACTTTGAGATCAGAAAGGAGTATCCCTTTCTTCTGGTGCCTTATCAGCAAAAGAGAGCACTAAAACTAGGTGTATCAGGGACAAAAAAAAGCACTCTCTTTTAATTTTTTGTATTATAAGCAATGTCTAGAAACACCAACTGAGATCAATGCCTCAGTGTGCTGACCATACACTTAGAAAAAGACCTACTCCCAAGAGTTCACAATCTAAATAGATGGGACTGTCAAAGCACAAGAGAAAAACAGAAGTTGTGTAATGTCCATTGTGTAAATATGGGACGCCAACAAAAAGTTGAAGTGATTGCTGACATCACATAAAGCCTGAGGAAAAGACAGGAATGAAACCCACACCACCTGGGACACAGGCTAGTTACTTAACCATAAGACCATCTTTTCCTCTCAAATGAGACTTTATGAAGCCTTATGGTGAGGTATTTCCATGTGACAGCTGAGATTATATTTTCCTATTTAAAAAATTATTGGTAAAAGTTGAAACTTAATTTCAGGGTTTCTCTGTTCAAAATTTGTTCTCTCTCTCTTTTTTAAATTTTATACTAATTAACATTGAACACGGATATCTTAAAATGGTCTTAATTCACTAGGGAGTAATATTGGAACTTTTCCTTTAAGTTAATGACCATTCCTCTATATGTTATTTAGTAATACACACTAAAAATAAAAACGTGTCTATCCATCAATCTAGGTGACTCTGATACACATTAAAATTTAAATTAGAAAGTATCTACCTATAAATCCAGCAACATAACTTTTATACTCATGTTCACTATAACCACTCCTATATTAACATATTTGTGAGTTTTATTATATTTGCTTTAACACTTATTATTTATTTTGGACTGTAGTGAATATAACAACTCATGCAGGCTATAGCCACTCAGACCATACTTCCAACAACACATAAGCAAAGAGAGTTTGCAGTATGGCCTACAGGTCAAATGATCCATTCTCTTTTGGGCCAAGAGAAATGGAACAAAAGGAAGCGGAATCCAATATGCTACAATAAATATTTCTCTGTTGTAGACTACTAAGACCCAGCTCTCATCTTCACTCAAGTTTACATAACAATTTGGCTACCATTGACACTAATACATTTTTTCTAGGCTTGAATAAATACTTAATAAAGTTCCTTTTCCTTTTACAAAAGTTTTAATTTCTAAGTAATGCTTTCTACTTAACTTTCTATTTTCATCTACAGAGCTGCCATTTAATTTTATCAACTAGATTTTTTTATATTACATATCTGTATTCTCTTGTATGCAGAAAGGTAGCTTACTTCAAAACTTACTAATAGTTTGTGATTACCACTGTAGATTTCTCAAGTTCAGGTTCCAGATTTCAGGAGGGTGAAGTTGAGGGGAACAGGCTCAAACTGACTCTGCATGGGCTGGATTTCAATATTTAATTACATTTTTAGAATTCTATTTGTACCTTTCTGTACTTGTATCTTTCTGCCACACGTGTTATGGACTTCTCTCATTCCCTGCTGTCCAGTCAGTGGTCCTCCCTTGTTATGAAATAAACTTACTCAAGCGGCTTTTGTGTAAATGAAAACATGAAGTGAAGCTTCTCAAAAGCTAAACTCAGAATTAAAGAAAACTAAAATGCTGTGTCATTATATATAAAGATGAAGAGACATTAAAAAACAACAACAATAACTTTGTAGTCTTGTTTGTATATGCAACCCACTGGTCAGTGAGTGTCTTACATATCCCACTCTGCACTTGAGCCACAGAGGAGCCAAATCTTTTGCAGCCCTCAAGGAGTTAGAAAAGCTAACTTTTCAGCTCAAGCTGTAAAGACTCATACTTTGAGTTCTGGATGTCCCCAGTTCAATCCCTGTGGTAGGTCATGATATATACCTGAGAAAATTCTTTCCACCTTTTGTCTTCTTGTATCAATCCTTATTGAATATAGAGAGACTAGTTCTTCAATTCCTTGTACCCTATGCAGTCCTTTAAATCCTGGCAAGTTGAGCACAAGGTGTGTATAAAATGCTACCATTCTGATTTAATGACATTTTCCATTTCTCTGCATACATGTAAATGATTACACAAGGAAGGAGGTGGTAGAGAATCAGGCTATTCATCTTTAAAATGAATGCTTGTACCAATAAATTAATCTTTAAACACCACATCTCAAGATATAGAAGAAAACCTATACATGACAGGAAGAAGTGGAGTATCCATAATGGAAGAAAAGGTCAGTAGTGTATGACATCTAAATTGTCTCTTAAATCTCTGGAATGAGAATTAGAGAAGGAATATAAAACGGAGAAGAATCAAATCCAAAAATTTCATGACTTATGCTAGGTTTTGACATAATTACTAATGAGCAGAAAATGATAATGAATAGCTTGCGTAGGATATGAAGAACTGTGTTCATCTAGGGCCATGCTCAGCTTAGATGTAAGCAGTGAACCTCAATGGACTATAACAGAATGGCATCTACTTATACTTGGGAGTGCTTTTGTCCTTACACAAAAAAGGCTTTTCAAAGCTAATCAACACAGTGAGCAATTCATTTGTTTGTATGTTATAGTAACCAGTGACTTTGCCATAGACAGACTTCACATATCCATGTCAGAAAGTAATTTATCATGAAACTTTGATCAACTCACTTGCACTGTGATGATTAATCTATCTCTCCTGAGACATTGCAAATTGTTGACCAACTTTAAACAGCCACCATGTTGTGGGTTTTTGTTCTTTTTTTTCTGAAGTCAATCTGGCAGAGAAATGTTTCCTCATTCCCAAAAAATTTACATGTGCCTAAGATACTGGGCAAGCGATAGGATTTTGGTAATACTGATAACACAACTAAGGTGTCATAGAATCATATAATATCAGGGTTGGAAGGGACCTCAGGAGGTCATCTAGTCCAGGGGTGGGCAAAGTTTTTGGCCCAAGGGGCACATCGGGGTTAAAAATTGTGCGGAGGGCCGGGTAGGGAAAGTGGTGCCTCCCCAAACAGCCTGACCGTGCCCCTTATCCAACCCCCATCCACTTCCTGCCCCCTGACTGCCACCCTCAGAACCCCTGATCCATCCAACCCCCCACCACTCCATGTCCCCTGATTGCCCCCTCCGGAGACCCCCCATTCTAACTGCTGCCTCAGAACCCTACCCCCTATCAAAACCCTCCATTCTTTGTTCCCTGACTGCCCCCTCCCAAGATCCCTCCACCCTAACCACCACCCTCTGGAACCCTACTCCCCATCTAAGCCCCCTTGCTTTGTTCTGACTGCCCCCTCCCACTATCCCCCGCACCCTAACCACCACCCCTGGGATCCCAATCCCCATATAAACTCTATTGATTTGTTCCCTGACTGCCCCCTCCCTAGATCCTCCACTCTAACCACCAGCCCCCCGTACCTCACCACCTAATGCCCCCCTTACCTTAGTCAGCTGGGCGCTCCTGGACTTGGCCCGGCTAGGGAGCGCAGGGTCCGGTGGCTCTAGTGCTGGACCCAGACCCCGGACAGGGAGCGCGCGCCCCCTGCAGCTCTCCCTGCTCCACCCGGCCGTCGGGCCAGGAAGTGCAGGGTGCCGGGCTCGGCCAGTCCCGGCCAGGGAGCATGGGGCCTAGCGGCTCCCCGCACTCCACCCGGCCAGGGATGGTGGGGCCCAAGGGCTCCCAGCTCAACCCGGCCCCCGGCCAGGGAGCATAGGGTGGGCCCGCCCGCAAGTAGCATTCAAGCTCGGCTGGCCCCTGGTCAGAGAGCGCAGGGCCCCGCAACTCCCTGCGCTCCACCCAGCCCCGTCCAGGGAGTGCAGGGCAGGCCCGGATGGGAGCGCGGGGACCAGCAGACATCTCGCGGGCCAGATGAAAACTGCCGGCGGGCTACATGTGGCCCGCGGGCCGTAGTTTGCCCACCTCTGGTCTAGTCCAACCCCCTGCTTAAAGCAGGGCCTAATCCCCAACTAAATCATCCCAGCCAGGGCTTTGTCAAGCCTGACCTTAAAAACCTCTAAGGAAGGAGTTTCCACCACCTCCCTATGTAACCAATCCCAGTGCTTCACCACCCTCCTAGTGAAAAAGATTTTCCTAAAATCTGACCTACATCTCACCCACTGCAACTTGAGACTTTTACTCCCTGTTCCGTCATCTTGTACCACTGAGAACAGTCTAGATCCATCCCCTTTGGAACCCACTTTCAGGTAGTTGAAAGCAGCTATCAAATGCCCCTCATTCTTCTCTTCTGCAGACCAAATAATCCGAGTTCCCTCAGCTTTTCCTCATAAAGCATAGGCTTCAATCCCCCTCCTTTATCGAGGTCAATGCCAAAAATATGCCAATCAATTTGATGGCCACAAAACTGATCAGTCTCATAGATCTCTTAATTCCAAATTCAGGGATACAAAGACTGTTCCCACTCTACCTGTGCTGTTATCTCTAGAGCCACTGACCCCATTTGCTAAGAATAAATTCATAAATCATAGTTATCATATTTGACAATACTGCTCTTTCCTTTGTTTTATCATCTAATCTCAAATCCACAACTGGAGAATCAACCATCCAGCAATAGTTTGATTTCCCATGAACAAAGATTTTCATTCATTTCATTTTCATTTCTTCAAGACCTTCTTTTTCACCCACATGAAAGTCTTTGACCTACCTTTTGGCCCTGTTAGTATGTGGGAGTTTGTGGCACTGTGATGGGGTATTCTTGCCACACCAACCCCCAGAAAGGGTTAAGGAAGCCCAGAAAAGGCCAATTAGTGTGCTAGGCTCTGCAAGAGAGGATTAGGCTGGAGAATGAAGCTGTTGGAGGATGAAGCTCACCTGAGCAGGTGTGAAGTGGGCTAGAATAAAGGCAGAGCAATAGAAAGGGCTGAAATGAGGAAGTCTGTAGCATTGGAAGAAGGAGACCCAGGAAAAGAGTAGGATTCTGGGATCCTGACCTGAGGGAGGATCATACCTTGAAGAGAGAAGGGTGGAGAAGAAAGCATCTGGGATGCAAGTAGGAAGTCATCCAGGAGCAAGCAGCAGGGTTGAGGACTGATGGACCTTTGCTGTGTGTTATAGGGTCACAGGCAGTTCCAGGTTCCTTTACCAATTATTGACAGAGTGGCATTGCCTGGACATTGGGTCCAGCAAAACTCTTAACCCTGGAAGGGTAAACCTCATAATGACCTGGCTGGATGGCCAAGTCATGAAAAGGAAGCTGCAACTCCTGGAGTGAAAGAGGTGCCGCAGAGTGAGAGAGAGGACAACGTGTGGGGATACCACAATGGGAGGCATTAGACCTGGAAGAGAGCTAATTCCCAGAGCAGCCAGGAGGAGGCACAACCTGCAGTGAGTGAGATCCCCATAACAAGAAGCCAGTTATTGCTTGTCTACCTAATTCACAACAGTCCTCATTTGTTTAGTACTATTTATCTTCCTGTTATGGAACTATTAGTTCCTGTTAAGGAACTGTTTATGTTCCTGTTAACCTTAGCTCAAAATGTTATATCTAACAATTTCATCCTTTAATTTATAGGCATTTCTCCATTTGCTACCTACAACTCATACAAGGGAGTCAAAAAACTTGCTCTGTATGGAATTCATAGAGCTTGTGATTGTTTTGGCTCAATTTTTTTGTGTTGATTTAGAAGTGAATTTAAAGACTTGGTATCCATAATCTATAACTGCTTTTATTAATGTCCTAAACTGCATCAGCAATGTATTCGTATCTGCACCCCAGTTTTTCCCAGAAATACTTTTAAACAGCTTCAGCCTACCTTTACATTTATCCTTATTATCATCTATATGACCCTAAGTTCCAAGTTAGTTATCGAATATAACACCTAACAATGTAAATTTTTGAACTACCTGTATTTTTTTCTGTATAGAGATATAGATTCCATCCTTCCCCAAACTTCCTTTTTGTGACAATCATTCCTGTTGTATTAGCAAGTGAACTTAAATCTCCAAGCATCTCCCCATTCTGAAATCCCTGCAAGAGCATCCTTGGTTCCCTCCACAGATATCTTAAAATCTTCAATGTTTGTCCAATATAGCACACACAGAATAACACCTATTCCTGCCTGTATAATCTCTGGGAGATCATTAATCATAATGTTAATGCAGTGTTGGGGTGATAACAGTCCCATGTCTAGTGCTAATAATAAGTTTATATATATATTTCAAAAAGCCATCCCTACCCTGACCTGTATGGTTCTATCACTTAAGAAGTCTCTTATTCACCAGAACATCCTTCCTTTTATTCCAGTTGTGGCTAGTTTGTACAGAGTTTTCCCTCCATAGCATGGCAGATGTTTTTTCAATGTAAAAAAAGAGATAAACTGTTCCTCGTGTTTTTTGTATTTCTGTTTCTAATCTTACAATATGATCAACTGTGCAATACAGCATACAATATGATCAATGGTGGATCTTCCTTTCCTGAAAGTACTTTGTACAGAATTTATAATTTTATTTTTCCCCAGTATGTTACTAATCTTTTATCTATCATTCCTTCCATAGTTTTCACCACATATGACTTGAGGGTAATAGATCTATATGCAACAGGTCTTGTGACTAATTTGCCAAGTTTTTCTATATTATAACCATCTCTTGCTTCCATTCTGTCACTAGTATTCCTTTCTCCCATATATTATGTAATTTCAATAAAACTCAAACTCTCTTTCAGCAGGTAGGTGCTTAAGCACTGCATTACATAAGCTATCTTTACCTGGGGCTGTATTTTTACTTTTGTCTATTTTTTTGGAGTTCTTGTACATTGAAATCTCATTCAGTACATCATCTTTATATTTCACACAGCCATAAATGAGTTAACAATTTTTTTCAGCATTTTTCCCCACAAAACTCTTTCCTTTGATTAGTATCACTAGCAAAAGAGTTCCAAAAATTTACTAAATTGTCCTCTTTCCCGAAGTTAGAACTTTCAACTTTATCATTTATTTATAAGACCATATATATATTACTTCACATCCCATTCATTCTTTTAACTTGTTTATATATCTTTTAAACCTTGGATTCTTTGATTTTTCCCACAATACTTTCTCCAGCTCTTTCTGCGCATCTTAAATAAGTCTTTGTGCCACTGTTTATATCTTTTGAAGTTCATTAAATCATCGCTATTTGCAGTAATTTTTGCTTGTTTCTATGCCTTTTTTCTTTCTTTAATTGCTGCTTTACAGTCTTCATTCTATCAGGAAATTGGCATTCTGAGTTTGTTGCAATTTGATCTTACATATAGCTAGATTGGTTGAAGCTACAACTCCTTTATTATATTATCATGAAATTTCTCTAGATAATTTTCACAATTTGTATTAAGATACGCAGCACACTTTCTCTTAAAGAATCCCCAATTTGCTTTTCTAATGCTCCAGGTAGGAATTCCTTCAGCATTTTCAACATTATCTTGGCCTTGATATGTAATTAGCATAGGGAAATGATCACTTTCCATTCCATCTTCTTTATAGATTTCCCAGTTGCATTTACTTTCTGTATTGTTTGCTGCAGTTCCCAGTTCTAAACATGAAAAGGTTTCATCCAGCAAATTAAACCTAATAGGTGTTCCAGTATTGAGAAATATCAGTTGTGCATGACAATGAACTCTTCCAGGCATTTGCCAGTACAAATAGTTTTCCTGCTTCCTTTGATTCATTCTGGCTCTTAAGGTCTCCACAAATAATATGTGGAACTTTGACAAGCTTAACTAACTCTTCCAATTCTAGATTATCTAGTTTTCACATGGTTTGTAAACATTATAGATTCGAATAATGGTGCTACCATTCCACAGAGGAATCTTAACAACATTTTATTCAAAACAAAATTTGTGTACTTCTAAGTCAATGTAACAGTCTTTCCTTTACATTCATACAAACCCTCTTTCCTCTTGTTATTTCTCTGTCATGTATGATTACGTCATATCCTGAAAGACTAAATACAAGTTCTCAATAACCATGTTTCTTATACACATCACATCAAGTTTGTTTCCATTTCAAGAGATGTTTGTTTTATTTCCTGCCCACATGTTATTAAACAGTGTGCATTGCAGCAAACAACCATCGGAATCATGGTGGTTTAAACTAAATTAGCTTAATTTAAAATGCATGAATACAGTCTATTGAGATATTGTCTATATGCAAATATTTTTCTGCCTCTTTTTTTAATTTTTATTCTTTGCCTTCGTCCCTGCTGTAAAGTGCAATTAATTACTATTATATTTCTCTCCTCCTACAAGCAATACATCTTCATCTATTTCCCTTATATTATATTTCCTATCCTGAACTGTGTGTTATTGTCCCAGCTCTTTTCCCTCATTCGCATTTTCCTCCTTCTCCACATTCCAGTATGAACACACGGTAAGATGTTTTATGGATAGTTTTAATTTTCTGTCTCTCTCTAGCAGCTTGTTCTCCTGCCATATTCCCATTGCATGATGCACTGTGCTTATCCCTCAAATTGCTGCATTTTAGTTCTGTTCTTTCCACACAGTTCACATACAAATATTCTTCACATTTACCAGAGCTCATTTTCTCCTTACAGACAGCCACCACATGTCCAAATCTTTGAAATTTCTAATACCTGAAAGGGGCCAGGATATATGGCTCCATCCAGAAGAGTTGATATAGATAAGAGTTGATAAGGTCAATATATTGACCTTATTGGGTAATGTTGCACCTTAAATGTTACTTGGATGGCTGTGGATGGCTTGTGTTCTCCCCCGCTCCTGCTAATCAGCTGCTTAACAAACACCACTTGCTCTTCACTTATATCCCTTTTAATTTTCTCAGTCATGTCTAGGGGAATCCAATGCATTACCCCGCTTGCTTCTGTCATGAATTTAGATAGCTGCAAATTACTTTTATCTTTCTTAAGTTTGTAGTTTTGAGAAGTTTTTCAGGCTATTCGTTATGTGAACATACTAATAAATCTTTACCCTTCCTTCTTTTAGCTCTTCTTATATCTCCAATACTTAGCCCAGTCCATTCTACTGTCTTCAATGGATTATCACCTATCTTCTCATATTCAGTAGTGATTTGATAATTGTAAGATGTAAAACCTTTTCCTTTTCCCCATCCTTATCTGCTCCTTCTTCAGATACTTCTATTCTTTTTTTCTTCTTCCTACAATGAATGTGTTCTTTGCTGCTTCTCCCTCATTTTCCAACATGATTTCCAGCCTTTCCTTCTCAGCCTATATGCCCATTTCTGTTCAGCCAACCAGTCACCAGCCCAAGCCATCCCTGAGTTAAAAGCTCTAGCTCTCAGTGTCTCCCAGCATACACAGCCAGCCTTCAGCCTGCCATCCTGCCCTTTTTCTATGACATACTTCTTGGTTTTCTACTAGCTCTGCCAGTTCCTGCTCAGCTGAGTTCCATCATCAGTCAGGGATTGAATAACAAGTCTAATAGGTGTAGCCAATCAAGTTATTTGGCCCCTTTTCAGTCACGTTAATTCTTCCTGGGCTAGTTTAGAGTGAACACTTCCTCATAGGGTATATATGTAATATTATTATTAATTACTGTAATTAGTAATTTAGTTTGTGTGGTTGTGTTCAGGAACAAACCAATATTAACCCTTGGATGAATGAAAGTGACTGTACTCATCCTCAGGGTTCTGCACTGAGGGATGCAAGAAAAGGATACCCATTTTCAGTGCCTCACTGTCCCTTTCTTCTCTGAAGGTCTTTACTTTCCTCCCACTCATTTGCTTTCTCTCTCTCTCCTAAATACAGCAAACCTCCCCTTTAACATCTCTCCTGTGTAGCGAATAATTAACACACTATCCATAGTACTGTAGGACAATTCTGTCTGTACAGAGGCATCCATGTTGGTTCTTTCCTATGCCTAAGCTTTGCTATTGATTCACGCTACTGGATGAAGCCTGAATAAATGACAAGAACTAACAAGAGCTGGGCACCAGCAGCAATAGAAGGTTAGGCCAGAGGAGGAGACAAGGGCTTCCCATGTGGGATGATAGGTCATTCAGGATTCACTTCAGAGAAAGGTCACTGACTGACTCCCTTGGGGAGAGTTTGTTGTCTTTCGTGTGTATGTTTGTTGTGTGCTTGCTGCTTGACTGAAGTATACAGTGTGATCTGTTTGAGAGGCCATATGCTGAACCTAGCAGCCTTCTATGCAAGCCTGACAGCTTTTTAACAAGGCTTTGACCCCTCAGACTTTAGGACCAATTAACCCTTAACCACAGGGTGGAGCTATTCAGGGGTTTAAAAGCCACTAGCTAACCAACCAGACGGGTTAGCGAACTTGAGTAGCTAACAGGGTTGTGGGGTTTTTTTGTTTTTTTTGTTTTTTTGAAAGGGAATGGGAGAGTTGGATATACCTGATTAACATTCTTTAAACTTAAGGCAATGAACACCTTCCTGACCTCTGACCACAATTAAAAGGAAAGCAAAAAACAAAACAAAAACTGGGAAAAAGAACACCAATCCCCCTCCCCCAAAATCTGCAGAAGTAAACAGAATGCAAGCAGAAGTTCACCGACAGCGAGGGGACTATCCCGTTTGTTGCACCAAATGCAGCCTGTATGATTACCTCCCTTTGGAGTGAATGATGTGTGTGTGCATTCAATGCAAGCTCTATCCCCTCAGAAACCAAGTACGGGCTCTAAAGATCGGAGTGGCTGGAGTGGAGGAGCTAAGAGAGACAGAGCAGTACCTAGATGAGATTTTCCGGGACACAATAGAGCACTCACACCCCAAGTCAGATAGCCTCTGTGTTATTGAGGAGGATGAAAGTCTGACGGAAGGAGAAGATCAAAATGGAGCAGAGGGAAATTCTCCCTTAATCATGATATCCTTTCTCACTGAGGATAGCGCTCCATGGGAGGAAACCCGGTAATTAAGAGGAGACAAGTAATAGTTATGGGAGATAATTAGAAACCTAAAATAGCTGGATTTATGATGATTGGGAGAACCACATGGTGAACTGCCTGACAGGTGCAAAGGTTGCAGATCTCTCGAGACATCAAGTCAGGCTTAGTGTATTGTAGGGGAGAAACCAGTGGTAGTGGTAAGTGTAATACCAATGACCTAAGGAAAGGTAAGCGAGAGGTCCTGGAGATCAAATTTAGGCTGCTAAGTAAGAGATTGTAGTTCAGGATGAGCATAGTAGTATTCTCTGAAATTCTCCCAGTTCCAATGCAGGGCCAGTTCAACTGGCAGAAATGCAGGATTTCAATGTGTGGCTTTGAAACGATTGTGCAGGGAGCAGGGGGTTAGGTTTATTAAGAACTGGGAAAGCTTTCGGGAAAGGAAAAGTCTATATACTAGCAATGGCCTTCACCTAAACCAAAATGAAACCAGACTGCTAGCATGTAAATTTGAAAAGGCTGTAGCTTTTGTAATGGAAAATCATGCCTCACCAGTCTATAAGAACTCTGTGAGGAGATCAGCAAACGTGGATAAGTAGGATCCAGTCAATAGTGTACTTGGACTTCGAGAAAGCCCTTGACAAGTTCCCTCACCAAAGTTAGAAGTCATGGGATAAGAGGGAAGATCCTCTCATAGATGAGTAACTGGTTAAAAGATATTAAGCAAAGGACAGGAATAAATGACCAGCTTCCACAATGGAGACAGCTAAATAGTGGTCTGTACTGACAGGTAAATAGACAGCTAAATAGTGGTCTGTACTGACAGCTAAATAGTGGTCTGTACTGGGACCAGTGTTGCTCAATATATTAAAAAATATATTAAAAAATGATTTGGAAAAAGTGAGGTGGCAAAATTTGCAGACAATACAAAATTTCTCACGATAGTTAAGTCCAAAATAGACTGAAGAATTACAAGGAGATCTCACTGAACTGGATGATTAGGCAACAAACTGCCAGATGAAATTTGATGTTGATAAATGCAAAGCAATGCACATTGGAAGACATAATCCAACTACACACAAAAAATGATGAGGTCTAAATTAACTGTTACCAATCAAGAAAGATCTTGGAATCATTCTGGACAGTTCTCAAACATCTTCTCAATGTGCAGTGGCAGTCAAGAAAGCTAACAGGACATTAGGAATCATGAGGAAAGGGATAGCTAATATGACATAAAATATCATAATGCTGCTACATAAATACATGGTATGCTCACATCATTTTGAATACTGTGTGCAGATTTGGTTGTCCCATATCAAAAAATATATATTCAAATTAGAAAAGGTATAAAAAGGGTAACACAAATGATTTAGGGGTATGTAATAGCTTCCATTTCAGGAGAGATGAAAAAGAATGTGAATTTTCAGCTTGAAAAAGAAACAACTAAGGGGATTTTAGAGGTGTATACAATTTTGACTGGTGTGGAAAAAGTGAATAAGAAATGTGAAGGAGTAAATAACACTAACTCAAGAACTAGGGGTTCCCTGATTAAAGTTATAGGCAGATGATTTAAAAACAAACAAAAGGAAGTACTTCTTCACACAATGCACAGTCAACCTGTGGAAATTGTTTCCATGGGATGTTGTGAAGGCCACAACTATAACAGGGTTAAAAAAATAATTAAATAAGTTAACAGAGGATAGAACCATCAATGGCTATTAGCTAGGATAGTCAGGGATGCAGCACCATGCTCTGAGTGTCCCTAGCATGTTTGTCAGAAAGTGAAAGTAGATAACAGGAGATGGATCATTCAATGATTACCTGTTCTGTTCATTCCCTCTGAAGCACCTTGCATTGGCTGCTGCTGGAAGCTTGGCTGGATGGACCATTTCTGACCCAATATGGTCATTCTTGTGTACTGAATTGGCTCTATCTACCTCCAAACAGTTTGCTCTTCCATCCTACCAAATTTAGCTCCTGCCGTCATTGTCTACACTGGGGGGGAAGGGTACTGTCCCCAAAATTTACTTATATTAATATGATTGTAAAACCTCTTTAACACCCATGTAGGCATAGTTTAACAAACTTTTAATTCATATTAGTTGGTCATCTTGTAGCCATTGGGAGCTTAGGCTACAACACTGCTGATTTACACTAATTAAATATATTTAAAGGGCTTTAAACAGGTTTTCCTATCATATTAAAATAATAATTGTAAAAAACAACAACCCTTCCCCTCCATTCTGTTAGAACACAAGTGTGTCTATCAAGCTCTTGGAAATTAGCCAGCCAATAGCGGTCATCAACACATTATCAGGATTAAGGGATGTCATCTGTGAAATCTGTCCATTATTCAGAATTAGTATTACAGGGAAATGGCATAGCTCTTTTGCAAAATACATATTTGACACACAAGGAAGAAGTAATGGGTAAAATTTATCAAGAAGATGATAGCTGGGTATTATTTTTCATGCTATAGCAAATGAATGATGTTGCCATTTGCTGTTTAACCATGTCTGAATTGTCATAAAAAGCTCTAATCATAATTACCAAATTTCTCTATTTCTAGCAAAACGACACTGATTTCTGTGCTTATAAAAAACTGGCACATCATGAATGTTGAATTATTCCTTCAATAACGTAATGGCCATTTTTTAATCATGTAAAAATGTGATAATTATCACTAGAAATCTATTAATTATATTAAGAATGCCATTTTTATTATATGTTAAAAATATAATATGTTTATCATTAGCTTCACTTGGTTACTAAGCAGTGTATTAATAAAGGACCTAAAAGTAAAAGAACCCCTTGCACAATACATACCAACCCACTTTTGAGCTCCAATTAGAGTCAGAGAAGCCGAATCACACACACTGACAGTATTAAAAATCTGGCTATTTCCATTGTTCTCTCTTTGATCTAAACTAATTTTGAGATCTGCCTCCCTTGTCCTTTCTTATTCTCAGCATTCTGCCTATGCATAGGAGATCAAAATGCTATTAAATTTGACATTGCTGCAGGCCACAAATGGAGCAGAACATCAGCAAGAACATGACTGTGTGTGGTCCATAGAATATATTACTACAGGCTCAGTTCTGAAGTGAGATTAACACTTGATTAGTTTATCATCCCACCAACTAAAGTGCAAGTGCACTTCATAAATTTGGAGGACTGACTGAAAACTGCATTCAAAAAGGCAGCTGTACTGAGATATGTTTCTGTTCCCAGAGTTATGTCTGGTTTATAGATGGGTAATGCAATGGCGGTTTTGGTAATAGAGTCACAGTATGTATGATTATAGGGCTTGATCCTATTCCCACAAATGGCAATCTCATTGACTTCAATAGCAACGTGTTTGAACCCATGGAGTATCAATCACTTTCCAAATGTTCCCTGCTGATTTCTGATTTTTCCAGTTGAAGTAATCTTTTCCCACCTTTAAATATCCTTGCCATGATTCTAGGATGACAAGGAGAATGGAATAATAAGCACATAAACCCCAGAACCACCACTGAAATACATGCTTTAAAAAGAGGCACCTCGAAATATGCAGGTAAGCATTCAATTGTTTGTTTGTTTGGGAAAGCACCCATGGTGATTCTCACAGTCCATCTTTCCTCACTAAATCTCCATCTCTTCATTAGGCTCTTTGATAGGCCCATAATCTAATACACAAAATCATCCTTGTTCATGGTGGCAGGGATAGAATGCAGACCCAACATCCCTTCCATCTGCTTACCACTCAGAGAGTGGGCACAAGGATTCTCTTAATTCCCACCTGGGTAGATACAAGAGGATGTGGGGTAGAGGGAGAGAGCAAGTGGATTTTCCTCACTAACATCATTCCTTTGGGCAGTGGGATTGAGGTAGCTTCTTCACTCCCTTCCATCATTACATTGCTTGTTTGTGGGAAGCTTGGAAACCAATTCCCTCTTTCTTTAGAAAGTGGGAAGGGAAGCTCCATATTTTTTATCTAATTTTTCGGCTGCAAGGACACCTTTGGGGTTCCTATTAATTCGCCTCCTTCTTTGAACCTAGGTTGGAGGCAGTCATTGGTGTTTTGTTTTCAATTTCTCTCCCCTCATATTGAGTAAAAGAGATGTCTGCATACCTACATCCTCCTTTTAGGCAGTGGGAAGAAATCCTTGGGGAAACCATGTCTCTTCTTCTGAAGATGACAAATGACTGTGGTCATGAGGTCTAGAGCTTGAATTGAACCACCAGTGCAATAAGCCCTATTTCTATTTCTAGTCAGCCTGTCATGCATCCCTACTGTCTCTGGGTGAACCTTTCTGAAGTTTCTTAGTGTCACTTCCTCTATCTCCAGCTGCATTAAGATCATTATGAGGCTAGGGAATGCTCAATTATTTACAGAAAGAATCTGAAGGGGCCACATACCAGGATGATTGTTACCCAGTACATGAAAACACAAGTGTCACATTTACACAGAGAGAAGGGAAGCTGCTCAGGTCAGCTAAAACTCAAAACATTTAGGACTTTATAGATGAAAGTCAATATTACAAAAATATTTGAAGGGTGTATTAAGAGGTAGCAACAGACTAGAACCTTGAGGAATTACAGTCAAGAGAGTCCTATTTCAAATGAACAATTGCTTAAAACCACACATGCTGTTCTCCATACACAAAGGATGGAACCAGTTGATAATGGCACCATCTACCCTAGGTGGAATTTACAAACAGGTCAACAAAACTACATATCCCACTGTATTATTAAAGTATGTTAACAAATCAAGAAGAATGAATGTGAACATCTGTACTCTGCCTATCAGTGGCAAAAGAACATCAGCCAATAGAAGAGGCATTATCTCTGTACTATACTCCCACCTAAACAAAGGCTGAAAAGGATCAAGGAAATAGGAGTTTAATGAAGCAATGACAAACCGGTGCAGCACCTCCTGCTGGTCTTCTGGGAATCAGCTCTTTTTCCAGCACAGAGCTCCCTCTGCAGGCCAGTGTCTCACCTGCTGCTGGCCCCCATGTCCTTCCTGGACCCTAGTGCCCCTTTGCCTTGGGGTGCTGGCCCCTAGCAGTGCCCCCACACCCTGAGTCTTCCCTCCCAGGGGAATTCTGCAACCCTCCAACCCAGGGGTGGGCAGACTACGGCCAGCGGGCTATATGTGTCCAGCCGGGCATTTTTATTTGGCCCACAATCTCGGGGTGCCAGTAGCAGTCTGTAATGGCCATTCATCACTGGCAAGGGGTTAGGACCAACTGCCTCTGCCTATTCCTGGGCTGCACATCTGTAGCCCCAGTAGCTTTTTGGGCCTTTGATAAGGCCTGCAGCCTGTGGATTTTATCAGGCTGGAGCTCCCCAGCTCTCTTTCCCTATTCCCCAGCCCTGCTCCACTTCAGGAACTTCTTCTCCAGCAGCCAGGTCCTTCTCCCTCCAAAGCTGGAGAGAGACTCCTCAACCCTTTTATAGGGCCAGCTGTGGCTGCTTCCCCAAACACCCTTTCGCAGCCACAGCCCTTTCCCGGGATGCTTTTAACCACTGTTCTTCAGGAGTGGTGCAGCCACCCCACTACAAAGAGATATCCATTTACTCAAGTAAAAGGCTATAGTTGCCTTGCCCTAAGCATCTCAATCTTTCCTACAAAAGATTAGAGATGGGGTAAATGGTAACAATGACAGATTCCTATATTAGTGGGATTGTATTTTTGAATGGTTCTTTGTTAAGAGTTCCTTAGTGTAAGCTTCTGTCCTTGATATACTTGATACAACTACCCTATCAGTGCCTCTGTCCTTACCTTCTGCTATTCAGTCTTCTCTGTATCTTAAAAGACAGAATGGAAGGCTTTTTAATCCTTTAAATAAAATATCTATAGTATTTTTTAAATGGCTCTGATAACATGGAGGAAAAATGAAAATAGAAGAGAAAGAGGAACATGCAGGAAAACATCATCCTTAATAAGGACTTCACTGGAACTAGTAACTGAAAAGTTTGCAGGGTCAGGCCCTTTTCTCACTTTATTATGACACTTTCAAACCTGGCAAGAAGCTGGAACTGATGTATTGTGCAAAAGGAGCTAATTTAATAAATCATAATAAAAGTCTCAAACTTTGAGCAGAAGTCAAGGGCGTTATTATTTAATCAGAACGAATATGGCCACCCCTATTTACGATTTCCATAAATACCACAAAGCTTGACTTCTGTTTTGTCAAACAGCCTATTTTTAAAGCAATCATTTCCTTTCTTAAATTATTTTGAATTACACAGAAAATGCTGTTAAAAGATCTTTAAGGCGTCAAAGTTAGGAAGTGTTAGTATTATGGTTACCCCTCAAGCATTAACTCAGCCCTTTGTGCATATGATTCATAATAGTCTTTAAATACACGCTTACATACTGTTTTTTTTCCCACAAGACCTACATCTATTATCAGGCACAGAAAGAATGATGATCACGAAGGTCTGGTCTACATTAAAAATTAGGTTACCACAGCTACATTGCACAGGAGTGTGAAAAATTCATATCCCTGAATAACATAGTTAAGCCAACCTAACCGTCAGTGTAGACAGCACTAGTCAGTGCCTCCCCTTGGCATAGGTAGTATCTACTCTGATGCACTAGAGCAGTGTAATTGCACAGCTGCAGCTGTATTGCTCAAGCATTTCGACAGTGTAAAAAAGCCCTCAATAAGATAGCTATTCAATATTTTATTTTATCTTCATTATTGAATATAATGCCCCCTTGCCTTGTTTTCTGAACAATAAGCAAACCCTGGTCTAAATTCAGAATAATTTCTTTATGTGCTTTTCTATGACACTCAGCACTATAGTAACTGTTACACAAACATTAATGAATTTATATACACAACACCCTTCCAGGTGAGTGGTATTATTATCCCCATTTTACAGATGAGTAACAGGAGCACAGAGAGATTAAGATGAAAAATATCCACTATTTTGGGTGCCCAATCAGAGATGCCTATGACCTAATATTTCAGAGTATGTAGAACTGTATAGCACTTTATATGTTCAGAGCACAGTTCACAGCTGCTTCAGTTGCAGCTTTGAGTGCTCAACACTTCTACAGATCAGATCCCCCGGGTCTCAGTCTGAGCATCCAGAAATTAGTGCACACAATTAATGACCACATGTGGAAAAAAATGGATTAAGTGACTTGCCTAGCATCACATAGGAATTCTTTGATTGAGACAGGGATCATCCTTTCTCTTCCTATAGTTTTACACCTCATCCACTGTACACCTTCCAACTACAGCAACAAATGAGGTTTGGGTCCCACAGGTAACAGCCTCATTCACTGAACAATCTTGATTTATGCAGTGGTTTCATCTCATGCAAAGAACAAGGCAGGGGTCCTGTGAAAAAAATAGTATGTGATGTAATTAAAGATAGCAAAGGCAAACAAGTCCATTTTTTCCTAACTTTTGAGTGCTTGACTTTGCAACATTGTATTCTGTTAACAACATTGTTCATTTGTTTGTTTGTGTAGTTTGCCAAGTTTTTAACTAAGTAAATTTGAAAAAAAAACCACCCTGAAATCATGTGGCATCATGTTGTCACTCAGAGGACTCATCTGCAGGGTTGGAACCTTCAGATCCACAGAACATACCTCTTCCTCTGTGATTTGAGCTAAAGGAGTGACTGAAGCAGTGGTAGGTTGTCATCCTCTACGTGCACTAGCACTAGAGGGTGATGAGATACATCCTTTGCCAAAAAGTTTCACAGCTATCTGCTGATAGCAGAGGAATGATGAGCCTCCATGTTCTAGGGTGCCATTCCAGCTTCTGGAGGAGAGTGTAGTCTAGGGACCATGGATGCTTCTGAGCAGAACCCTGCAAATCTAATGCTTTTTGCTCCTACCCTTACCAACTTCTCCCTGATCCAGTCCTGCCTCTCCCCTAGCTCCTCCTCCCTGTTCCAGTATCCTTACCTGGCAATCCCAGTCGCCACCCTCAGGCTCTACATACCAGTCCCTGTCCAGCCAGCCCTAATTTTGCAACTCAAGACTTCCTGTCCAAATCAAAACCTACTGCTCACTTCTATCCACAATCTGAGTCTCACCACTCCAGACTCCTTGCCAGTTTGTCCTCCTAAATATAACCAGTTCTTTTCCTGTCTCATTCAGGGTCAGTTCCCTCCTGCCATCTCCCACCTCCAACTCTATGTCCTATTTTCTTTAACCAGCCAGTCCCAGATCCCCTTCCCTCTGAAACTTTAGAACAAGTCAAATTTGTTGAAACTACAGTAAAGAACAGAATTATCCAGGGTGACCACATAGTGTCAAAAGTCTGACAGGGTGACCAGGGTGACCACATTATCCAGTTATCCAGGGTGACTACATAGTGTCAAAGTGTAAAAAATCAGGACAGGGATGGGTGGTAAGAGTACCCTGTATAAGAAAAAGCCCCCAATTTTGGGACTGTCCCCATAAAATCGGGACATCCGGTTCATTATCAGACATATAGATGAACACAATATGTTGCAGAAGAGTCAACACAGTTTTTTAGAAGGGAAATCATGTCTCAGTCTCTTTGAATCACCCTTGTCCACATGTTTGTTGACCCTCTCAAAGAATTCTATCAATGTAGTATACTTATACTTTCAGAAAGTCTTTGACAAGGTCTCTCACCAGAGCCATTTTAAGCAATGTAATTAGTCACGGGATAAGAGAAATTTCTCTAGTGGATCAGTAACTGTCTAGAAAATAAGAAACAAAGAACAGGAATAAATGGTCAGTTTTCACAGTGAAGAGTAATAAATAGCAGGATCTGTACTGGGACCATTGCTAATCAACATATTCAAAAAAATTATCTGAAAATGGATAAACCATGAGGTTGCAAAGTTTGCAGAAGACACAAACTTACTCAAGTTAGTTATGTCCAAATCTGACTGTGAAGAGTTAAAAAGGGATCTCACAAAACAGGGAGCTGGCAACAAAATGTCAGATGAAATTCAATGTTGATAAATGCCAAGCAATGCACGTTGCAAAATATAATCCCAACAACACATAGAAAATTATTTGGTCTAAATTAGCTGTTACCACTAAAGAAAGAGATCTTTAAGTCAGTACGGATAGTTCTCTCAAAACATACGCTCAATGCCGCAGCAGTCAAAAAAAGCTAACAGAATGCTAGGAAACACTAGGAAATATAACAAGACAGAAAATAGCATAATGTCACTTTATAAATCCACACCTTGAATACTGCAGGCTCCAAAAAGATATATTAGAATTGGAACTAGTTCAGATAAGGGTATAAAAATCATTAGGGGTATGGAACAGGTTCCATATGAGAAGAAATTTTAAAAACTGTCTGTGAATTAGTGCTGCCATATGCCTTTCCTGTTTTATAATCAAGTAGACTTTCTTAAGCCCTGATCCTGCAATTGACAGAGTATGGGTGGATACACTATCTCTGCACAAGTGCACCAGTTCCCCTGCATAAGTCGATTGCATGACTGGGGGCTAATGTAATGCAATCAAATTTAAAAAACAGTGTTGATCTTTCATTGCCATTTTGATAACGTTCATAGTAAATAGGACACGTAATAAAGTTACAGGGTTGAATTAGAAGGTTAAAGATTAAGCCACATTCAAATGAAGTTGTCCTGATAAACATTTGGAATTAATGTCTATTAAATGCAAAAGTGTTTGCACAGTTAATTATTCAGAAAGCAGGAAATGCGAAAGGTAAGATTGAATGTATAACTTTAACTCTACCTTCCTGGGTGCGTACATTATGATCCAGTCAACTGTCTGTGCACATAATTATCAAGTAATACTATATATTTTTAAAATCTATTTTATAATTTTATTATTAGAAGAGATTTTTTTACAATCCAATATGAATTCAAGTCCAAGATAAGATGTGGTCATGACTTTAATGACTGCTAAATAAACACTGAAATCTGTTGGTGCATTGTTAGATTTATACAATTAAGTCCTCGGAAGTTAAGGAAATGCCAAAATAAAGGCTGAATAAACATAAAAGTTATCTACTCAGTTGGTATTGGTATTACAGTACTGTATTTAACTAATATCATATACTATTTCTCAATGAATACAACATAAGAGCATATAATTTTCCACAGAGACATTTATATCACAACTTGTGTATTACTCTTTTGTGTATACTACATAGTGCCCGTGAAATGGAGCAACCTGGGTGTAAGCTCAAAAATCTTGTTTCTCTCACCAATGGAAGTTGGTCCAACAAAAGACATTGTCTCACCCACCTTGTCTCTCTGTGCGTCCATGAAAGTAATTCATGCAAAAAGAATACAGAAACTATAATTATACATTGTATTACTGCTGAAATATAATAGCAAAAAGTAAAAATCATTATGTTTCAAATACAACCACCCCTTTTATATTCCTTCATTCCACCCTCCTTTTTCTTCTCATAAACATAAAAAAAAAATCCTCAAAGAAAGAACTATAGAGAAAGTATATTAAAGCAATTCCCACCTCTTTATACTCATTTAAAAACAACAACAACAACAGAAACCCCACAATATTTTCCTCAGGTTTGGTTCACTTTAAAATGTACTCGTTTTAGGCTTGACAAAAAGCCCACTAAAGCCAATGGAAAAACTCACAGTGTGTGTCTACATTGCAATGTAAGCCCAAGTTTCAAACTCAGGCCCGAGCCTAGTCCCTCCATCTACTCCAAGTCTACCCGCCCCCTCCATCTACCCACCAATTGTGCTGACTCAAGGCTCAGGCCCAGGATTTCAGGACCCCATGGAGATGGAGGATCTGAGCCTGAGTCCAGCTGGGACCCACAGTTCAAGCCCTATTACTTTTCAATGTAGATGCAGGCCCACTGGAGTTGTGCTCCGGGAGTCCAACAAAATTATCCCACAATCTCATGGGATGACTTTCTTTGTCCTCTGGACATTCAGGTTTGCCCACACTGTGCCATGAACAAGGAGCTAAAGTGGCCACATTTTGGGAGGGTGCTAGGCCTGCAGTCCTTGGAACCATATCAGAAGATACAGCCCGCACACAATACCTGGAAAGCAAAAATTGTCATTTTAACTTCTTATGCTCAAGACTCAAGCCTCTTGTTGATTATTGTAACAGGGTGATGAGCTACACTGATTCTAAAGCACCAACTCAATTGCCGTCAACCAAGAAGTCTAAGGCAGGTAGTCAAATCTGAACAGAAATATTCTATTTCACACTGAATATATGTGGTATGAATTAAAATCATGTGAAGACTATCATCAGTCACATTTATTGTATTTTAGTTTTTCATGTGACTACCATGCAATATAAACTTTTCTTAAAATATTCCCACTAATTGCCTCTAATGAGGATGAAAACTGGAAGTGCATTGATTTTACACAATTTAGTTTAATTGTGAAATCTTGTTAGCATATCATGATCTCTTTCTAGAAATCTGTTTATAATGTACAATACAGTTTGTCCATAATGTGTCTGAACAGAACTTCACAAACATTGTGTCATCAAAACTAAAAAGAGGTAAAATTTATTTTGTTTTGGGTTAAATTACAACTAGACATAATTTAGCCAGTTTGTCTAGGTTTGCAAACCTTCAGGATACCAAGTACTGGATGTAATTTATCTAAGTTTCAAGTGCATCTGGGCAGAATACTGGTTTCCAGTTAATAGTATATGAGATTCATTCAATCTTTTAGTTTGAGATTTTCAAATTCAGTACATAATTTGCATGCTAAATCCCACAACTTGAAATCAAGTAAAAGATTTGAATAAATATCCAGCGAGTGTCAGGCAACTATGCTTTGAATTTCAGATTATTTGCTTTCTTCTTCCTGTTTGTGTGTGTGTGGGTATATATATATATATATATATATATATATATATATATATATATATATTACCTAAGTGAGACACATTTATTGGAAAATCCACTTAATTGGGATGTCTTCAGGAAAACCAATTTAGCCTAATGATAGTGAATGGCCATGAACGCTGCTTAGCTGGGAAAAAATTAACATAAATGTTGTTTTACAGAAATGCACTTGCCCTTTGACAAGTGATTAAGTGGTGCTTAATCTAGAATTAAACAAAACTGAAATTCTTAGATTTGATCTATTAATAAAGAAGATGCCAAATAACAAATAAAGATGAAATGCAGTAAATAACATTTCTATTTTCGTATATTCTCCCCAAACCAACATTTGATTATTTTCAGACCTTAAATTAAAAGAAAAAAACAAACAAAAAACCACACACACACACACACACACACACACACACACACACCCCCCCAGGAACTGTTGCTTCATCAAGAAGATATGCTGCCTAATGGGATGTCCCAAAGAAGACATTACTGTAATTTTAAATGACTAGTTTTAAATAAAAATATTGTAGCATCAGGAGTACCAGAAAGAATGAAGTGAGATGACGATGTCTAAAATTCAACAAACCTTTTGTCCAGCCAGAATACTGAAACAGCAGCACCTGCCTCCTCTTAAACAAATGGTTTCAATACATTTCCTGCAGGCCCTCTCTCAAATCACACCCATCTGCAACCTAGCTAGAGGTGGGGAGGAGCCTTAGGCAATATTGAATTTATCTCTGACATCTAAATTCAAAGATTTATGCCAGATTCTGACATAATTTTCTTTAGTATAAGTTAACTCTATTAATATTGATTGAGTTCATCTTTTTTGTGTGGCATGTCCATTAATGGAGATTTGCAAGCATGGTAGCCAGTTCTGTACAGTCCTCTGCTAATTTTTTGTGGATGAACCATAGAAATGTAGTGCTGGAAAGGATCTCAAGAAGTCATCAATTCTAGCCCCCTGCACTGTGGCTGGACCAACTAAATCTAGACCATACTTGACAGGTGTTTGTCCAATCTGTTTTTAAAAAATTCCAGTGATGGAGATTCCACAACTTCCCTTGGAAACCTATTCCAGAGTTTAACTATCCTTGCAGTTAGAAATAATTTTACTAATATTGAACCCAAATCTCCTTTGTGGCAGACTAAGCCCATTATTTTTTGTCCTATATTCCCTGGACATGGGGAAAAATTAATCACCATCCTCTTAATAACAGCCCTTAACATATTTGAAGATGGTTATTAGTTTACCCACTCACATTCATTTCTCAGGATTACACATGCCCAGTTTTTTAAAAACTTTCCTCATAGGGCAGCTTTTTTAAACCTTTTATCATTTGTGTTGCTTTCCTCTCGACTCTCTCCATCTTGTCCATGTAACACTTCTGCCAGGTGGAGTCAGCAGTAATAAGAGCTGGGCTCCATGTCTAGTGGTTTTTCTTAGCAATACAAAATAGAACCCCCTTGAGCATCTGACCAGTAATCTGGGAAAACTAAATACCACCACCAGGCACCTCTTAGAGCAATACTTCAAGCACTCAGTCTGTGTACAACAAAATAGAACTTTTATTAAAAGGGAAAAGGAGACCCAACATTAATTTGAGAAAACACCACAACCCCAGTTCAAAAGCACATGACCACAGGCAAACACTCACCCCACAATTTATTGGGTAATGTAATATTTGTCTCAGGTTCTTATCTTGCAATGTGAAAGTCTGACAGATGAAATACCCTTAACACATTGCTCCCCTAGCCTTTCACTGCACCCCACTTACAGTTGTCAGTCCTTAGTTAGCAAAGGCCCAGAGTTCAGAGGTGAGTTCAGACGTCACCTCTCATCTCAGGGGAGAGAAGGCATCAAGCAATGTCTCAGCTGCTGCAGCCATCACTGCAATTGGCTCACAGTTGCCACTCTGCCGCCATTGGCTCCTACGCTGCAGTTCACTCTGCCACTGCTAATTCTCTGCTGACACCTGTTTCTCTAATGCAACAGCACATTCTGAGGTTCCGTCACTTAACCCAGCTCTCAGTGATCTCAGCAGATAATGGTGAACCTTACTACTAGTGCAGGTGTTTTCACTGAAACAATGTTGCACACCAACTCTAAGGCTCAGCACGTGTCTCTCAATGATGTCAACTCTAGTGATCACTGAAGAAATCAGTGCTGACTTCAGTATCCAGTCTTCCATCTTCTGTAATGACACTTCCTAGGTAGCAAAAACTTCTTACTTGCTGCACAGCTGTATCATGGACTGGAATCTTGCATGTTTTCCCAGAATCCTTTCATATTGACAGTTTCTAATTTTTTCACATTCAACTCTAGACCATATCCATTGCTATACTCATATTTAATCTCCACTAACTTCATCAGAATTTCTTCACTGAACCAGTCAACAACACTGTATTATCTGCATAACCAATATTACTCACCTTTTTCTGTTCATTTTAATATTGTCTAGTTTCTTCAATTAATTTAATCAAATACTCAGTACAAATGCTCAATAAAGTCAGTGACATACATTCTTGTCTCCTCTCTTAATCACTGTAAGATTTGTATCTCCCATTACAACCACTTTCTCATTCCAGTACCATTCTTTTACTACTTGGACTTCAAATCCATCAGTCCCTACATATCTTAATATACTGAGCAATTTGTAGCAGTAGATTCTGTCAAATGCTTTTTGGAAATTAATGAAACAGAAGCATACTGTTTTTCCCTTTTCAGTTGATCTTTCTGACATGAACTTTAAGTTCATAATGGCATTTATCATGCCCTTTCCACATCTGAAGCTGTATTGTTGTTCACATATTTCCTAATCAAAATTTCCTTGTATTTGGTCTTGAACAATTCACAGGGGTATTGAATTGAGGCATGCAATACTAAGCTGATTGTTCTGTTGTTCTCACAATCTATAACATTGTTCTTTGGGGGGATCTGGATACACCTTGAGGTTGTAAAATTGTCTGGCAATTCTCCTGTATCAAATATATTCTTCGTTACTTCTGACTGGGCTTTTGAGCCTTTGACCCCTATGATTTTTAACAATTCAGCTGACATTCCATCACAATCTAATGCTTTTCCATTCAGAAGTCTCATTACTGCCCTGATGTCTTCATCCATTAATGGTGGGTTTTCTTGATTGATCTCTAGATGAGGTTTATCAGACTTATTATCATATCATTTCTTCATATATTCCTGCTATCTCTTGCTTTTGTCTTTAGGAACCATGAAATATTGTCCATTTTTGTCCTTAGGGTAAGATTGATCCTCTTTCCTCACTTATTTTGAGTTATATTACAGTAAAACCAATATAAGAAAGATCAGAATCAAAACCAAAATTTATATTCAAACTAATTCAAAGATGTGTGCATACTTTTGGATATGAATTGTTTCAGAGCACTTTCAGTTTCTTTCAGATATGTTGATGTGATCATGTATTTACGTCTTACTGTCTGACAATCTGAAAATAACGTTCCACTTATCTGTTGCAGCATGAAAACCCCAATCTTGGTGAGAGTGTAAACGTATTGAATAAATCTCTTTTTTTTAAGACTTAAATCTTTAATGTCACAAAGCACTGTCTCAGGGATTAACAACACAACTGTTATTGAAATTAACAGGAGTCCTGTGGCTAAAACTTTATGGAAAAATAAGCAAAATATAGTAAATCACAATAGCAGCCCAAATATTACAGGCAATGTTTCAGTTGAGTTTCTTAATGTTCCTTTAGGGCCTTACCTAAAATAGAGTAACTATAGGAAGACACTTGTTGAGAATGTATATCATTTTTCTACAGTCCTCTGCTTCATAATATGAATACTGCTCAGTATTTTGATTTCACTCTAACTACCAGTCTTCGGCCAGAATCACAGAACTGTCTCTGTTCTTTCATTTCTATCTAGTAAAAGCTACTTCTAAGCACAATTAGCCACTTGGATGCAGCACAGATGATGAAGGTTCCTCCTTTGTTCTTCTGAGGAAAGATGCTGTGCCAATAGTTAAACGACCCTGAAAATATTGCAGTTGAGTAATGTTTGCATATGAATATTTCCATTAAACTCAGTGTGACTACACACCTGCTTAAAAGTCAGTCGTGTGTATAAGTATTTGCAGAGGCATGGACTTCTTTTGTATAATTATAGTTCTTTTGATTTTTTTAAGTCAACATTTAGCCTTGTCTGAAAATAGAAGATTTTCCAAAATAGGTATTTTTTTTTTAGAAATTCCCATTTAAGAAAAGTTAAATAAAATTTTAAATGAAAACGTGTAGCCAGTTGATTTTTATGCAAAATTTTTTGTTCCTCTCATTATCTTTATTTTTTCCTGTTTTTATTGTGTATATTTCTAGCATATAAACTGTTGACTGGTCAGCTTAGTCCCATTATAGGATTTTTAAAAACAGAAGTTGAATAAGGCACATCATACCTGTTCTCCATTTGCTACCCATAGACTACTAAGTCAAATTCAAGATCACTGTCCTTCTTCAAGGTTCTAAAGAGATGAAGATACCTAAAAGATCATCTAAAGCTTTGCGTGTAAAACTATGGTCAACACCCTCACTCATGAAGTACAACAGAGCCATCCACTGCTTGGGTAAAGCTCATCAATGCAGAGAAACAGCTTTCTCATGGGTCAGCCAGAGACTGCGGAAAAACTCTTGGCAAATCTAAAGGAACATTGAAAACTTCATCACTTTATGCGCCAAATACAAGATGCAATTCTTTGACTTTTTCTTCAACAGTGAGAAAACAGCTGAGAAGACAGAAATCTCACCTAATGTTCCTCTGCCATCTTCATCCTAGAGAGAAAAGGGGGTAATTAAAGAAGTATTAGCAACAAATGCTAGTTACATTGGTTAGCATGCTTCTGGAAGGCATTCACAGTGAGAAGGGTGATAAAAGGACCCAGAACAAATAGAGTGTGAAAAGGGTGAAGCTAGAGCCACAGGATTCCATATTTTAAAAGGGATATTGAAACACCAGAGATGATGCAAGAAAGAGCTACAAAAATGATTGGAGGGTTTAAGAAAATGCCTCACAGTGAGAGACTTAAAAAGCTCACTCTATTTATTTTATCAATTAAAGGATCAAGAGGTGTTTAGAGTACAGTATATACGTATATTCACTGGGAGAAAATATTGGATGCCATAATGCTATTTAATCAATCAGAGAAAGACTTATCAGGAAGCAATGGCCCAAAGTTGAAGTTAGACACACACAACTTAAAAATAGGGCACTTTTTAATGCTGAGGGTGATTAATGATTGAAACAATGACCAAGGAAAGAGCTAGATTCTCCATTTTTTGAAGTTTTCAACTCAAAACTGGATGTCTTTCTGGAATTTATGCTTAATCAAACACAAGTCCAATTCTGGGGCAACTGGGTGAATTCTATGGCCAGTATCATACAGAAGGTCAAACTAGATAATGTAATGGTCTCTTCTGGCCTGAATGTATATGAATCTATGAGCCATGGCCCTGCCTCATCTACATTTGTCCAATCCTTTTTGTGGCACCTTGCTAGCCTCAGGGAGAGAACAGCCTCGATACTCCCTTGGAGGTAGGGGGAGAAATTCTGTCTGATCCTTATGTAGGCCATATTGAAACATCAGTAGCGGGGAAAGTTTCTTATGCACTCCCACCCTGTATCATTACTACTGTAAGTCCACATTCTTGAACATACTATCTTCTCTGCACTATAGTATATAAGGCATATTTTCTATTGAAATTTTAATAGCACATATACATGTGCCTATATAATTTCAATAGATTCTTTACCAATGTTTTGAATGCAGGAATTCACAACATCAAATCCAATGGTGAAGAATATGTTATTTAATTCCTTTATAACTATATATGCAATATTAACAACTACAGCTTTCAAATATTCACATTTCACATTAAGCAAAAGTATATATCTTTGTTGCTTCTATGTCCTTAATTTCTCTGTTTATTTTTCTAGCCTATGATTTACATAGCATGTTTACTGGAAGAGCTGGTATATATTCTATTGCATTCACATCCTCATTATTGGTAATAGATTCAGTTTCAGTTCCATCACTAAAAAGCAGTCCATTATCTGTAAAGACAAATTATCTCCATATATATTCTGAAGTAATTGATTCTCTCTATTTATGTGCTGAATAGAAAGCTCACTCTCTTTGATATGGGGATTGAAAATCCATCCCCCCTCCCCCCAAGTATGATAGTGATGGGAAACAACTTCTATGGTATCCAGAGAGAATATGAAAACATTCCAGTGATAAAGAAAGCTTGGATACTACCCAATGGTGCTATTTTCTATGAGACATAGTTTTCTATTGTAACAACTTGGCTAAATAAAATAAGTGAAATTGGACACCATCTTCCACCATGAAAGAAATACAGTGAGAATTCACTGGAAGTAGCCATTCGGTATATAATTACTTGTTCTTAGTAACACCTGATCGTCTCTACCTTCCTTCTCTCAGAATGTTTGGCCCTCTGGAGGCAAAGAGGATGAATCAGCACTACAATTAATATTATGATTTAGAGCACAAAACCCAAAGTCTATTGCACATCTTTCATCACACTCAAGAGAAAAAAAGACTGAACATCAGCTGAAATATCCTGGGCTCTTTCAAAAAAGTAGGGGTTTTTTCCATATTTTAAATTGTTTCTAAGTATATTTATGTTTTTCATCCACTGAATGGGATAAATAGATGTACAACTGGTTTAAATTTATATTTGTTTTGAGTCTCAGGGCTGACACAATTGCATTCTTGATCAACTTCAAAATGATTTATTTCTGAGTGTGTATCATTCCAAATATATTTCTTCATTGAATTTGGAAGCATAATAAAATATCTGTATCTCTGCACAGAGAGAACTTGTTAGAAATAAGGTTAGCAAAAAAAGCTATTCTTTCAACAGGCCTGTGGTTCTGGTGCTGTCTCAGGAACACCCATGCTTCATTACAAACCACTTAACAAAAATCACCTTAGCATTTTTCCTAAATTTCTAACCAAATTTACTCAGTAGTTTACTTATAATTTGCTAGCTAGTTTGTCAAATGGGCTATCTCCCTGGTGTACAGTTATTTTTCAGATGATGATCCCAAAGCAAACAAGAAAAAAAAAAGTGAGGATTTTTTCTTTTTCAAATTCACATGAACTCCCTTAAAACAGCCAAATTCACATTTCAGATGTTTTTTAGGAAATCACAACAGTTACAAAACGTATTTAAATTGAGTTGTGTTGCGGCAGTAGGATATATCATCACTCTGTTGTAGCTTGGCTCTCACTATTACTTCTTTTTGCCAATTTTCCATATATATCCTCTATGGTGGAGTTTGGCCCATTGAAGTTAGCGGTACTGTTTATATGCTAAACATTATGTATGTGCTTAAATGCTTCCCTGGATTGAGGCCAGAGTGCTCAGCGCCTTGTCAGATCAAGTAGTATGGGTCTTTTTCTGTCTGGATGGAAGGAAGGAATTAAGTTGTGTAAGAGCTTTCAGCTTATGCAGTTGTCTTATCCATATGTACTCATGCTTAATGTGGGAACAGAGGATGTAGGAGGCTGTGTGAACTGAGAGAAAAACTTAACCATTCAGATTACCCTTGCCAGGACCTTGGCTACTGAAATATGGTGGGGGCAATAGGAGGGGAAAGAAAGCAGTTGGAAGGAAAAGGAAGAAAGCATAGATGGGGAGGGGCTTGGAAGCCAGAACAGAGACAGAGGAACTTGGGGAGAAAACAAAGATGTGGGGAAAGAGGAAAGGCACCTTCGGAGGAGATGAAATTGTGTGGAAGTGAGAGAGAGGAAGTAATAATTCATTTCAACTATTATGATGAAATAAGGACAGTAAGGTATTTAGCCTTTTCTCAATATTGACTCGTAGTTTGGATTTGTAGAACTTGCAAATCTATGAAGACCACAATCTGTTTGAAGTACCGTAAGTGTCATCAAGTAAAATTCAGCTCTGTGCAAAGATCCAGCACAAGGTTTATGAACCACATTAAATTCCCCCTTGAGCTCTCATCACTTGGTATGTAAGCCTTGTGTTGCTTCTCTGTACAGGGGTGAATCTCACCCTTAATGCATGAGGACAAGTGCACTTTATAAAATCATTATTACCTCAACATTATTTTGTACTGTTATCTGTGCATTTTTAAAACAACACTTAAAATTCTCTCTCTCACACCCCATGTGTCTGTCTGTGTAATCCAATTACATTGTGTGACAAAGCTCCAAGTCTGTACTTGTGGGTCCTGCGCTTCCTGGCAGATTTAGGGGCCTCAGAAACTCATCTAGGCCCCAGAGTGACCTCCCTTTCTCAGTATAATTGGCAAGAGTCACCGCCTAGAGAGTTACCTTCATCACAGGCCAGTATGGAAGATGGAAAAGAGGGGAGCCCAGGCCTGCCCTCTATTCCGGGCTCCAGCCCAGGGACCCTAATAGTATCAGCTAAGATGGCTGACCTTTTAGCCACAAAACACAATACAATTCCCTGGGCTACTTCCCCACAGCAGTCCCTGCTTCTTCAAACTCCACTTTACCCTTACCTCAGGGCCTCCTTCCTTCTGTATGATATGTTGTCCACCACTCAGACTCATCAACAGCACAACTTCCTCTCACAGCTCCTGACACCCACAGCCCACCTGACTAACTGGGAGGTTTTTATTTGGTTCCAGCCAGTCCCTTATTGGCTTCAGGTGTCCTAATCAGGCTAGCTGCTTCTACTCCTTTCGAGAAGGTTCTTAATTGGCCGCAGGTGTCTTGATTGGCCTGGAATAGGCTTTGTTTGGCTATCCAGGAAACAGGGACCTGCACATCCTGAGACTAATATACCTGCCTTCCAGCACTCTCCTATATCCTTCTGATCTGACTCCGTCACAATTGCCTAAAATAGCAATGATCAAACATCAAAAATACATTCTGGGATTGGTCCAACTCCCACCAAAGTCAATGGCACTGGAAAGTTTCCTATTGACTTCAGAAGGAGTAAGACTGAGCCCTATAAATGTTATTCAGTAGGAGTCGGCAGCTTTCAAACAGATCTTTCTGGAGATATTTTTGAGAGATCTTTTTAAAGTATCTTGAATAATCCCCAGTTAATTTTAATCACCAGTTATGAAAGTTTGCATTTGGTACATAAGTGTTTTGAAATGCAGCATAATCTGGTGTAATTTCAATATTAAAGACATATCAGTTACCATCAGATACGGCCTGCATCATTTTTAAACAATCACTGTCAGAGAGGGCTCTTTATTTTCTTCTGAAGAAACAGGGTCATTGAAGCTACATAGATACAATCAGTAGTTCCAATTATACTGAGGTAATTAGCATTTATGTAATCTATAATGTTTGTCATTTTTGTAGTGCATATGTGCATGTAAGAGAGAGACCAAATTTTGGAATATAAACTCACAGGGATATTTTTGTACAAGGTAGTATCATCTTTATCTTGAAGAAGATGAATGAGAAAGTCCAAGTATCACTTGAATTAAGTTTAAATAAAAAAAATACTTATTGTCATAAATCTCAATATACAAATCTATTCTTAAAAGCCTTTAAAAGAAAATAGTGAGAGGGATATGATTTTCCCCTAAAACATTGGGTGCTTACATTTCCTATTCCATACAACAGAAGAGGAACTTCTCAATATTTGTATAGAAACAGATTATGAAAAAGGGAGGAGGGTAAATAAAAGGAAAAAAAGAGAACATATAAACGTGGAAGAGAGAGAAGCTCAAATGGATGAGAATAGAGATGACTAGCTGAAAATGGGAATTGAAGAGTGTGAAAATAGGAACAGGGGAAGAAAAGGAGTAGAGACGTGTGACCAAATATATACCTATACTCACACCCTACATATCATTGTAATAATCATTGTACAAAATATGGCTTGTAAGATATCATTTGAAAACTAATGATATGCTGGTCAATGATATCATGTTGCCGCATTATGTGTAAGTTATAAGCATAAGCTGAAATTAGGTCTGAAATGTGTTTAGCAGACAAGTATGAATAAACCTTTTTCCAAAAACAAAGGACAAGATGATGCCTCTAGCCAGGTGTCAAAGTTGAAGGGCAGTCACCTAAAAAATGGCCATTCTGTGGCAAGAAAGAGGGACAGGAACAAACAGAACTGGATCTTAGCAAGCAATAGCATAGAACCTCTATCACAGACTTCTTGTCTTTGTTCTCACAGCAGGGATGACCATTATCTAGGGGTAACCCTCAGGAAAATGAATTTCAAAGCGTGACTGGGCTATAAAATGAGGTGTAAAACCATCCCAGGGTATCTCTCCCTATCCAGCTCTCTCTCGTTCATGTAAGAAGACCAAAAGAAACAGCATTTTATCTTTATTTTTCTTACAACCATTTCTGACTTTTATGACTTGTACTTCCTTAAAACTTATCTTCTTCTGGTTAAATAAAGTTGTCTTATTCTTTAACCAAAACTAAGTCAGTGTTGTGTTAAAACTGAATTGTGTGGGTAACACAATTTAAAGTAGCACACTGTGGAATACTGATTCCGTTAGAAGGGCCAGGGACTTAAAATATCAGAACTGTTCAGAAGAGGGCTGGCCAGTGCAGAACACACATTTTGGGGAAAACTTTGGGACTGGGGCTGTTTTTGGGGTTACCCTCCAGATAGTAACTAAGGCTGGTGAAAACCAGAATGTGACTGATGTGTGGCTGGCAGGCTGCAGCTATAAACAGACACTCAGGGTTGGGAACTACAGCAGCAAAGCACTGTAAGGCACCCCAGGTTGCAGGGAAAGAATGACACAGCACCTCACTGGCCTGGATTGCTCAGGGGAGGAGGTGGGGGTGAGCTGGGGCAGGGAGCAGCCACAGGGCTCCCTGGGTGGGGTAGCTGCTGCCATAGGGCTCCGGGGGTGGGAGGCGCAAGGTGGAAGTTCCTCCTAGAGCGTGAAATATCCTTGCACTGGCCCTGACTAGGACAGAGCAGATTGTCCTTCCCCAACCCAGAGAACCAGCTCTGTACTGTGTGCTGTACTGTGGGGAGTGGAGGGCCATAACCCTCTCTGCTCTCCACTTATTGTTTGCCTCATGGGGGAACAGAATTGCTATTACAAGTCCTTATGCACCCACAGAAGGAGGAAGGGAGGCTTTTGTTCATCCCTGTGGAAGGTCCTATTCACAGTCTGACCTTTCATAATTTTCCCCACCATAACTCTAGAGACCAAACACACACATTCCAGAACCTAATAACTGTACCATGGCAATAGCTTCAGATTAGTAGCCTTCAAGTCAGATAGTGTTAGAAACAAGATAGATGAAGTATACCTATGGTTAGTGTGCCGGGAAAGTCACAAAGCTGAATGTTTAATGTGGTGATATTACCCAAAGATAAAAGTAAGCATTAGATGCAGATGTTTGTAATTTTATGTCAACCAAAGAAGTGGTAGGCCATAGAAAAATCTTTGACCTTTCTTTAATTTTCCACAGAAAACAAAGCACGATCCAAATGTCCTATGTATTTCCTTTCTTGTTTCTATTGCACCTGTTATCTTGTGTTGTTTATGTTATTGTTTGTCTGGAGGGGTTAGTTTGGACTGGCTTTTAGCACAACATTATGACATAAAATATCCAAGGCAGTATTTTAATGATTATAGTAAATATATTTTGTTAAGTTGTTCAAAGAATTCTGAGTACTGGGCAGGAAGAAAACAAATAATAATAATCATTCACTGTCAGTCTCTGAACTAACTTAACATTTATATCATTATTATTATTAAAAACTTCTTTTTCTAAGTATTGTCATATCATAACTTTGTTTTCCTGTCTTTATAAATACTTTGAAATCATTAACTTTATGTTTTCGTCCATATACTAAATATTAGAGGAAGTAAATACTTAAAGCACCTGAAGCATGTTCTTTAAAGCACATACCTCAGAGTCTCCATAATTTGTAAATTATTTCCAAATCTGAGAACACATATATGTTCAATTATATTAAAAGACTGATCAAACATAATGCATTTCTCAATGCAGTGATATCTACAGTGCTCTCCACATCATCAGAAAACACTCAGACACTACTTTTATATACTCATCAGCAATCAAACTCATTATGAAAAATCTTAGATAAAAGCCTGACTATGGCAATGCAATAGTTAGTCTTGTACTATTTCAGCTCAGGCTATAGCATTCAGTTGATTCAAACTTTGGTTTGAATAAAGTCATTTTAATTGTGATTATACGTGACCATGGCATCACTTTTTTTGAGCAACCTCTTGTACCTGAGCAATAAGGTATTATTGATTTTTACAAATTGCTCATGGCTATAACTTCTTTTCTTTTCACTGGAACTTGTGCCACATTTGCAAATAATGGAGATGCACTTGGGAAGAATTTGAAGCATTTTGCTTGATTGTTGTCAGATACTGAAAAACAGTATTAGGATGAGCAGCTGTTTCAGGATTTCTCCTTTTCCTCAGTCACTGAGAGTCAATATATGATCAAACTGAATGTAACTCTGCTGTGATAACTGACTGGCCCTCACTATCGCTCATCTCATATTTTATATGCAACAGCACTTGTGTAATGACATGTCAGTGGTTAATAAAGTGGGAGGCTGCAAACAAAAGAAAGAGTTAATGCCTTTTAATAATTCTCACCAGCAATTATGTCATACATCTTGAATGCTGACTGAAAAGTGATGCTATTTTTTCCCCCTATTGGAAAGGATTTGCAACTAATCTCCAGCCCCCACCCTCACTGTAAAGTTTTACTTTCAGATTTATGGAAGCTCTTTAATATTTAAACTGGCTAAGAAAGTGAAAAATATAGACAAATTTTAGGGGGATGTTGTTTTGTTTAGGGTTTTTTGAGAGGGAGGCATGTCAAAACTATATTCTTCTAAGAGAAGTTGTTTTAAAAAAATCTTTAACCGTGACTTCTGAGACAAATGCTCTAAACAGAAAACTCTGGTCCTTAATGTGTCCCCATTAAGCATGAAAACATTTCTACAAAGGAAAGGAAACACCTTTATTGGGACTGTTATAAAGAATGCAAAACCCCAGCACAAAGTAGAACTGGATGAAATATTTCTAAATTTAAACATTTGTTTCCATTTTTCATCCATCTCTGATACAATGATTTAAACAGTTACAATAAAAGAGCAGAGTAGTTCCCAACTCTGTCCTAAGTGTAAATGAATAACCTTCTCTCTGTCCATTTCCACAATTAAGTGGTCTCTCTGGCCATTGTTCAGTCCCATTGTAGGTTGCTCATTGCAAGCCCCTCTATGTTGTTCACTTGTGACCAGCTGTCAGCAGCTATCACCTCTTAGGAGGCTGCCCCTGTGAATGTTTGTACCCCTATGTTCACTCCTCTTATAAGACTATGTTAAATTTTGAACAAAGCGTACTGTCTAACATGGACAATGCATGGACAGAGCATGCTGCACAGGGATTGGTTCCTGCAAAGTAACCAAGATAAACCAAAAAATGTGTGACGCTATGTATAATAAATGTAATGAAATATGTATTGTACATGAAAGGGAGGTGATTTCTGTGTCACTTTAGAGCTGTGATGTACCCTGAACCCCTCTCTATCTCCACTACGCTTGAGTCTGCTTAAATAAGCATAGCATTGCTGTATGCCAAATAAGGTACCTGAGTGATGAAGTCTGGGGTGAAGTGTCGAGCTGACTACTTCGAAAGCAGAGTGGAAAAAATATCAGATTGAATTCCAACACCCTACGATCTGGCCCAGAATATCTAAAAGACCATCTAAAACTTTGAGATGAAAACCATTGTGGAAAAACATCACTCTTCTGGCACAGTGCAACTCTCTTTAAAAAGGGTAACATTTGTCTGTTCAAGAAAAAGAACATTCTGAGAAGCTGATCCAAGACTGTGTTATGAACTTTCCCAGAAACTAAAGACCAACAAAACCCTCACCACCATCTGCTCCAAGTAAAAGTCATGTTTCTTTGATCTTGTCCTTTCAACAAACACATAGTAACATGCATAATAAAAACAAAACAACAACCCCCCGCAAAAAAACCCACCAAGGCAGGATAAGGAGACTAGGACTGAGATCAAAAGCCTGAGGAGTGATGATTGGAACTGGGTAGGTTAGGAAAATGGGACTAGGATTAATAGATGGGGGTGAGGAAGAGAGAGGATCAGGTTAGAACAGACAGAGCAGAAGAGACATGTTTGTGGAAAATGTGCAGAAGAGTCTGCCCATTCTAGAGTATACTCCAATCCAGAGTTTGAAATGGAACCCAAGAATTTCAAGTCCCACCATTCCTTTGCCAGTGGCAAATTTTTCGGAAAGCCACTGACAAAAGGTCTCATCCGTATGTAGTGCTGGTCCACATACATGACTAACAGAGTAACTGATAACCGTAGTAAGCTGTCAAAGTGGCAAAGGTCTATGCAGTGGATCTAATGTGATGATTCATGTGGGTGTCAATGGAATGCCACCTGATGGAATATCTGGGCGGGGCTCAGTTTGTTTTTTTAATAGCCTAGAAAGTTAAATACAAAACCTCCTATTTTTTAAAAAAAACAAACAAGCAAAAACACTCATGAATTAGGAAATGCTAGATTAAGGTTATCTGTGCAATCTTAATTTGGACTCCTTGTGCATATGAATGATCAGATAATCTTTAATAACATGATCACATACTATTTTTTTCCCCAGCAGATCCCTGCCTCATTCAGTGTATAGGCTGCACTCACTCTAGAGATTAATCTGTTGGACTCCTGCATCATTTGTTGTGGAAACCAGAATGTATTTAGTGAATAATTAAGTGGACGGCAGGAAGAGAAAGGATAGTCCTGGTGATAAGGCAATTGAATGCTGCCCCAGAGAACTGGATTCTATCCCCACCTCTGCCACAGCGTACATCTTATGTGATGCTGGGCAAGTCAGTTAACCAAACTTCCTCATTTTCTGGGTGCCCATCTGGAGACTCTGGGATCTGATTTGCAGAAATGATGAGTAGTTGCAGCTGCAATTGAAGTCAATGGAAGCTGTGCTGCAAACATATTAAGTGCTATGTTATGCTAAGTATTCAAAAAAAAAAAATCAATTCCTAGGCATCTCAAATTGGGCACACACAATTACTGAATACTTTTGAATTTAGTTTCTCTGTGCCTCAGTTTCCAAAGTTTAAAATGAGGCTATTACCAATCCCTCACCTCACAGTGGTGTTTTGGGTATAAATTAATTACTGTTTGTGAACCACTTAGCTGATGTAGTGACGTGCGTGTAAGATATTTATACAATACATACACCCCTTAAAATAGGCACCAGCAGCTTTGTTTTAAAAAGATATAAAAACAAGGCAGCTTATTTCTTTGCTTCTACATAAGACTACTGGAGTTCCATACCACTCCCCATTCCATTCCTGTGGCAAGACTGGGATTTCAGAGACAGTCACCCTTACAAAAGTCTAAATCTATAATACACAAAAATGTTTGTATCAGTATGTATGTAATCATACAACAATCAGCACAACCTGAAATATAAAGTTATCTGCCATACGGGTAACCTGTACATACTTTCCATCATAATATATTGAAGGACCAGAAACAGAATCATTACTCCTATATGAATATCACTTCCTAGTCTTAAGAGCACTTACTGCAGAAGAGCCATGATATAGGCAACCCTATTTGAAAAGAACTCAAGAAAACACTAGACCTAAACCTAATAAGAAGGCGCCTCTCTGAGAGCTGAGGAGGAAAAAAACCCAACAAATTAATAAATTCTCAAAAACTAGATTGCTGTAAAGTCCTGCACAGAAGAATAATGGCACAACTTCTAATTCTGTCAAATGCACAAATCAAAACCCTTATACCGCAGGGAAAATCAGGGCTTCCCAGAGTGGGTGGGCAAGAGGAGTAGTTTGATAAAGGACCTTCATTTGAGGGCCCCCAAACTGCATGGTATTTTATCTTTGGGTTGAAAGTTACAGGATCACTCAGGTTTGGCTTAGCTGTCTCTCGATCATGACCAAGAGGCTGTTGGGCCAAACCTGAGTGTCACTGTGACCCCTTTCTCCAGGTTCTCCCAGATTAGGGAGCCAGGCCGACTGGCCTGCCACTCATGACAGGAACAGAGCAACCGCTGTGGGGAACAGACTCATTCTCCAGCCCACCACCACTTTCCATTAATTTACCACATTCTTTTCCCATCTTTGTCTGCATCTGATTGACACCTCCACACCTCCACACTCTCTACTTAGTCTCCACTCTCACTTCATTCTTCTATCACTGGCAAAACTTCACTTTATCCTTCTTTATTCACACCTCTTTTAGCCCTCTTTATCTAACTACCACCATTCACTCTTCTCTATGATGTTTCTAATCTCTGTACTACCACTGCATTCCAGTCACTGAGGAAGGGGATTTCCAGGGGAAGGAAGGGGTGGATTTACTAAACAGGGCAAAGTAAGGGGTTATAAGAGCTACAGGGGAGAGAACTAGTTGACAAGGATGTGCATATACAAGCTCATTGTATTTTCATGACTTAAGATACTCTTCACTATGCGCTCAGTTTTTCATTTTCACTATCTAGTCATAGGCTTGATCAAAAACAAAACAAAAACAAACACCCTCCCCACCATCTCCTTCAGAAAATTTCAGCATTTTACAGAGCAATTTTTCTTTTTAACCTCAAGATGTAAAAAACAAAGGTGATTTTCACCGAAGTGAGGACAGGAGCTGTTGCATTAAATGATTAATTTACTCTTTGAACCTTGCTGACATTTCCCTACTAGGCACTCCGACAACCTTCTCATTGAACTTACCATCACCTTTGCAAGCTTCCCCCTAGGAACCAGCGAGATGGGAAGCAAGAAGTGAACACCCATTCACAGAGAAATGTGATGCTCTCTTTCTTGATTTCAATTAAAACATTTTATTATACTTTTTCACCCCTTCAGACTAAATACAACTGATAATTTTTGATGCTGGATGCTTCCTCGCTCCTTATATTTTTCTTTTTCTTAGAAGGTGCACAGAGGATGTAGCTGTAACTTGAAAGCAAAATGAAATACAGAAAGTGAAAAGGAAAACTAAATAGTATGTTCATTAAGGATGTTTTAGGCCCTGGTTCTGGCTACTATTTCCGTCCCCAGTCAGTCATCCTTCTGGTCTCTTCTATTTTAATTCAGATGCTTCATACACAACAACATTTGAAGCCATATTTTTTTAAATAAAGCATTTTATAAAAATGACCAACTGATGCTATATAAAATCCATCATTTTAGTCACTAAGTTCACTGCACCCAACTGATGCTTTAATTGATTTCTCTTTGCAAAGAATGTAGTGGTACATCACTGAGAGATTTCAGCTTTTTATATCCTCAACCTAACCCATCCCCTTGACAAGATGTCAGTAATTGAAACCAGAGCAATGTAGCTGAACTTCTTGTCTCTCTTTAGTGCAAAAGAGATTCATAAATTCCAAAGCCAGAAGGGACCACTGGGATTATGTCCCAGTGATCTCCAACCTTTTTAATGCCCAAAATCACTTTTTGAATTTAAGGGCAACCCAGGATCTACTCCACCCCTTCCCTGAGGCCCTGCCCCTTCCCTGAAACTCCACCCCACTCACTCCACCCCACCCTCCATTGCTCACTCACCCACACGCTCAGTCACTTTCACCAGGCTGGGGCAGGGGTTGGGGTTTGGGAGAGGTTGCGGGCTCTGGTTTGGGGATGAGGGGTTTACAGTGTGGAAGGGGGCTCTGGGCTGAGCCTGGGGCAGGGAGTTGGCATATAAGAATGGGTGAGGGGTGCAAGCTCTGGGAGAGAGTTTGGGTTCAGGAGGGGGATCTGGGCTGAGGCAGAGTGTTACAGTGCAGGAGGAAGTACAGGGTACTGGCTCTAGGAGGAGGTTCAGAGCTGGGGCAGGAGAATGGGGTGCAGGAGGGGGTTTGGGGTACTGTCCCCAGCATGGGGCTCATGGCTGGAGGTTGGGATGCAGCCTCCCGTTGTCTGGCACTCACCTCAGGAAGCTCCCGGTCAGTGGCACACTGAGGCTAAGCCAGGCTTCCTGCCTGTCTGGGTCCCACGCCCTCCTGGAAGGTGCCAATGCACCCCATTGACCCCTGGAGTGAGTGAGGAGCATGTGGTTCTACATGCTGCCTCTCTCTGCTTGCACCACTCCCACAGATTTCAGTGGCCACAGTTCCCCATTCCCAGCCAATGGAAGCTGTGGTTGCGGTGCTTGCAGGCAGGAACAGCGCACAAAGATCCCTGCACCCCCTGCTGCCCGCAGGGCTGCGGGGCCACGTTGGCCACTTCCGGGAGTGGTTTGGGGCTGGGACAGGCAGGGAACCTGCCTTAGCAGCAGCCCCACTACACCAACAGAGATCACAATTGACTGGGAGATTCTCTAGGATCAACCAGTCGATCACAGTCAGCTGGTTGGTGACTACTGATCTAGTCTGATCTCTTGTATAACATAGATCATAGAACTTCTCCAAAACAATTCCTACACAATATCTATCAGAAAAATATCCAATCTTGATTTAAAAATTGCCAGTGATGGAGAATCTACCATGACCCTTGATAAATTGTTCCAGTGATTAATTATATGCACTGTTAAAACTTTGTGAACATTACCAAGCAGCAAACAGTTTAATAATGCTTTCTGTGAAAATTATGGCTTTGCAAAGCTTGTCACGCACATGCAGATTGATAACTTTTCATTCAGGAACATTTTATTATTAATAAAATAATGTTAATCATGGCAGTACCTATAAACCAATCAAGCAGGGAGTATATTGCGCTTCGCAATGTGCAGAGTAGTAGACAAACTCTCTTTTGAAGAGCTGACAATCTAAGCTCATGTCTATACTATGATTTCTGTCAGCATAACTTATGTCACTCAGGGGTGTGAAAAACACTCTCCTGAGTAACATACATTTCACCGGCATAAGTGGTAGTGTGCAAAGCTCTATATTGGCAGGCGAACTCCTCACGCTTCATAGCTACTGTCATTTATTGAGGTACTTTTATTATGTCGATGGAAGAGTTATCTCCCATTGGAATAGAGCGGCTACAGGAGCACTCTTCACAGCTGCATGGGTCCATATGTGCTACTGCAAACTTGATAGTATAGACCTGCCCTAAATAGAATAGACATACACAAAGTGGGGAAGGGGTAGAAAACACAGAATGAACAATGTGATGGTGGCAAATTCATGTTAGTTCCAGTAGTATAGTCCAGGATAAATGGAGTTTACGCATCACTCATTTAGGAATCCATAGTTTAGTTTATATTAGTTTACCTAGGTCTTTTATTACTATTATATCAGTCATTCATTCCACTTTTTTTTTTTTTTTGGTGGGGAAAGGAAAGGGGGATTAGTTAGGAGATAAGCTAAATGGAAAGAAAGTCAAGTGAGAGGGAAACATTGAAGGGAAGGAGGGTGAGGGAAACATGGCTGGGGAGAAGAGAATAAGGGTGAAGAGAAGCTGAGGCGAAAAATACTGTCGGGGAGGAAGACAGTTGGAGCAAATAGCCAATTAGTACAGGACAGTACTGCAAAAGTCCAGTCAAAACTGTAGAAAGTTCTCTGAATAATGTCCAGAGGTCCTTGCTTTGGATACTTCTGCAATGCTTTTGCCAGTTGTGGTCTCCAGCTGGTTCATCACTGCAGTTTTTCCCCAAGACTACATGATTGAGAGCAGAGGAGGCACCACCTACATTCTAGTTTCCCCTGGGAAACTTCCCCTTCTCACCATTCTACAGCTGAGAAGTGCTGGTTGAATAAAGAAAAGAAAGAATTGTGAATAAACAACTCAAATTAAGTTCACTATGTATTGTGACGGAGTCAGACCAGAAGGATATAGGAGAGTGCTGGAAGGCAGGTACATTAGTCTCAGGATGTGCAGGTCCCTGTTCCCTGGATAGCTAAACAAAGGCTACTCCAGGCCAATCAAGACACCTGGGGCCAATTAAGAACCTTCTAGAAAGGAGTAGAAACAGCTAGCCTGATTGGGACACCTGAAGCCAATCAGGGACTGGCTGAAACCAGATAAAAACCTCCCAGTTAGTCAGGTGTGTTGTGGGTGTCAGGAGCTGTGGAAGGAAGTTATGCTGTTGGTGAGACTGAGTGGTGGACAACTTATCATACAGAAGGAAGGAGGCCCTGAGGTAGGGGTGAAGTGGAGTTTGAAGAAGAGGGGACTGCTGTGGGGAAGTAGCCCAGGGAATTGTATTGTGTTTTGTGGATAAAAGGTCAGCCATCTTAGCTGATACTATTAGGGTCCCTGGGCTGGAGCCCAGAGTAGAGGGCGGGCCTGGGCTCCCCTCTTTCTGCCTCCCCTAATTAGTCTCTGAGATTGGGAGACAATAGAGACTGTGCCAGGAAGGATAGCTTCTCCTCACTGGTTTGTGATGAAAATGGCTCAATAGGCTGTGACCTTGTCTCCAGAGAGAGAAGGGCTCTGTGGAGGGTCACAGAGAGCCGCTGAGGCTAGTAAAAATCCGCCAGGAAACGCAGGATCCACGAAGATAAGGACAGAGCTTTGTCACAGTATGTTGGGTTATTCTATTCAGTGTGACTATTCAGATGACTCGTCGTCATTGATGAAAATGTTTGTGAGTCATGAAAGTTTTGCAAATTCATACTGGAAATTCATTATTTATTATACACTATTCCCTAATCATCATTGATTTATCTCCTCTTATAACGTTTCATTCATCTAGTAAGAACTCAGAAAGAAAATACAGGCAACTTGATGGATGCAAGACCGCAAAACGTTTGTTATTCAATTCAGACTTGTCAAAGAAATTATGAATTAAGATTTGCTAAATGTGGAAAAACTATGAACTTGTTCTGAAGACAGCTCCAATATTTTTAATATTTTAGCATAAAATCCCCCCCCTTTAAAAATACAATTAATTGGTACAAGAGGGCCAGTGTAAACCCTGAACAAAACTTCAAGAAAAGAAAAAGTGAAAAGAAAATTCTGACATTTGTTTCATCCTGTTTTAGCTTATTTTTTTCTTGAGGGGCTAATTGGTCTAACTTAATGAGTTCCTTTAGCTACTTCAAAATGTGTAACATCTGGAGTACTGTATTGCAAGACATCATTAATACACCTTCTTGAGCATCTTCTCCTACAAGTCTTTTCAAATATGTGTAGGTGTGCAGTAAGTATGAATAAAATATCACATGCCAGAAGTCTGCAAAACAAAGTAATTTTCAATTTTTAATTCAAAATATCAAAACAGTTATTTCTAAAAAGGATGTGAAAAATGAATCCCCTAATATTATATAGGCCCCAACCCCGGTTCCAATGAAATCAATGCAAAACTCCCAGTGGTGTTTGGGACCTGCATACCAAAAAGGGAACAGCAATCATTGCTCATAAGAGAGAAGAAATAGAAGTGGCTGTCTAGCTAATGCTACAACATTGTACTTAGGTGAAGACTTTCTGCCAAATTATATCCAGAAAACAGTCTTTTGTAAGCACAGTGCAAGTCCCATGATAATCTCTGATAATTTCATCAATGACACAAATTGTGGCATAATTTAGGTATAAGTCAGTCAGAAAATTAATGTAAATAGGCCAAATTCAAGGGGGACTCATTGTGGTGCTCAAGTTATATGTTCAGTATAAAATTCTCAGAAAATGGTGATGAGGTACACCAATTAGGGAGTATACGAAAAAGTGTAAATTACAATTAATTGTGATATTCTGTAGGATCCACATTCAGCAGGCTATGTTGCTGGATTTACACTTTAAAATATACTTGTAATGGCTGTCAATGATGCCTAAACACTAGGTATAGGCTCTTTAATTCTGTATTTTATAATTTTATACATCAATATAAAGGAAATAAAATTCACTGAGAGTAGAGACAGCTGCAGTATGAGTAATTCACCAAACTGTCATGCCAAAATCTTGTATGCTTAGCTGAGTATAGGGAGCTTTCAATCTTAATTGGAAGCAACTGTTATATTTTATGGAAAAACTGTGAATAAAGATACTGTGGGAACTTTCCCCCTTATTGCATTTGGAAAATAGAATGGTTTTTAACTGGCTGCGATGGGAAGTTGGGGGAGGCAAGAAATAGGGGTTAGAAAGTAAGAGAGGGGCTAGAAATCAGGGCAAGACTGGACAAAAAGCAGCTGATAGAAATGGAAGGAAACACATAGTTACCAAAGGAAAATGATAGGGTTGCTATGTTATACAATTACATTATATTGTATTTACATTATAGTAGACATTCTTTCTCAGTGAGTGGAAAAGAGTACATGATTTGACAGAATTTCAAGATAATTCATTGGTGTTAATGAGAGAACCCTGATTCATGAAATCTAAGATGAAATCTTCTAAAAGCAATAATAATGAGAAGAGCTAGCAATTCCACACAAGGTTAATACATTTTTTTTTGCCTCAAAGATTATCTGAGCTTGTAGATCTCCCCTATGCCCTCACCTCGTGTCTTCTCATACAGAAATAAAGTAGTCAGCAGTAGCTCCATAATCAGAGGTTCATCTTATCCATACTATTCACTGGTAAATGTTTGTTAAAACTCTTCCATAGATCTGTTCTTTATTGGAACCAAACAGCAACAGTTCAGATTTGAAGAGTTTATTTAAACAGTGTATTACATAAAATATTCATTTGCTCATGAGTTCAGGGACAATAATCTGGAGTAGTGTAGTGGAAAATAACATAGGCTTCATCAAGGCAACAAACCATGGCCTGTCGAGGAAACTAACTCATTCTCTCCAAACTACAGGAAGATCATATGGCTGCATCATTACTCCTCTGCATCTGTTATTGCAGCATACAGGCTGGGACAGTGATCAATGAGTGCTCTTCTGTGCTCTTTATGCCAAGGTTACATGAATCAAATGGCCCATCTTGCATTTTGACCCCAATTACTCCTCTGCACTAGCTTATTCACATTTTGTCTGAGTTCACCTAAATAGACTTCAGAACATCTATGCAGCCATTTTATTCATTCCTTACATATGATTACCTATGGGTCTGTCAGCAGAGGGCCAGGCATAGTTTCACTGTGAGGGAGTGAGTTCCACCTGTTGTGAACAAATTTATAATGTAGCAATGTACACTATGAAATTCAAGAAAGTACATGTGAGAGCCAAGAAAGTAAAAGTATTGGTGAAGTTTCCCATTCTCATTAAAATGTTAGTCATGTGAGATTTGTCCTACTCTTTGTCAAATGAATGAGATATCAGAATATTAATGCCTAATATATTCTGAGAATGATAGCAATGTACTGTAATATTTTGACCTTTTCAGTATCATTTATTTTGATTGGGTGGACATCTCACTCCTCTTTTACAGTCTGAAAGCAATGTTGAGGGGGAAGAAAATGACCATCTGATCAAAATTCAGAATAATGAAAAGGTCAAAGTACATGATCAAAATGTACAGAATACATTAGACATTACAAGTCTACTATTTCATTTTTCTGACAAAGATTCTAACCAGAACATAAAATGACAGAAAGTTAATCAATTTTCATGACATATAAGTAGACAAGATGGCAATGTTCAGTCCTCAGTTGCTATTCAAAAGGGCTGGGTGACAGGACATCATTGGTAAATTTGACAACACACTCTAGTTATCACTTTCCAATATAACATGTTTTTAAAAGGTGATGGAACTCAATATTTCCATAGCCTTTTATCATCAGAATATTAGAGAGGGGAGTGGTCTTTTTGTAACTCCTCTCCCTATTATTTTTTGTTCATAAATGTCAAAATATATAATCTGGCCATTTAGAAGTGTCTTGGACTTTCAGGAAGTTCTCTAGCTATAAGAATTATGATACCGTTTTGGAGTATAGCATAATCTTTATACCTAGCTTTCAGGTAGATTGTTAGAACAGAAGTATAATGAAATCTCTTCCTCTAGACTTTCCTTTTACCTTAGCCCTCTAAAATTAAGGATAATAGAAGGTTTTTGTTTGTTTAGTTTCTTATTTTGGGCAATCTTTTTTAGGGAGAAAAGTACGTATTGCTTGCACAGTCTCGATCTCAGTAGAAGAGGAACCAATCTCCTGGATAGGAGACTTGCTAGAGTAGGTAGGAGGGCTTTAAACTAGCATCTAAAGGGGAAGGTTAAAAACAGTATATATAATCACACATATAACTCCAACTCAAGGTGGTATGTAAAGAATCAAGGAATGTATAGAGATGCCATCTTTAAATTTCATATATACCAATGGTAAAAGCCTGGAAAATAAACAAAAAGAATCACTCATTTATGAACAGTAAATTTGATATGATTGGTTTTATTGAATTCTGGTGCATGGAGTCACATGACTAGAATATTAAAACAACTTGACACACCCACTTTAGGAAAAACAGAATGGACAGATGTGGAGAGTGACAGTCTATATTAAAGATGCCATTACAGAGGTGTGCCATGACATTTTTAGTCAGACATGCAATTGTACACATGCATATAAAATGGTGTCCTACCTGTGCATGACCATGCTCATATGGTACCTATTTGAGATCATGCAGCACAAAGGATGCCATTTTGTTTGGGGACCAGATGATCCCCAAACAATCATATCAAGTGCACAACTAGTCTTGAAGCACTCCACTCATGCTTTGTGTACACCAATGGCACACCACAATGCGATTACCTGCTTTAGAGTCATTGGCAATCAAGAAGGATAAAATCTGGAATGCTTTTAGAGCAATATACTAATTGGCTAATCACAAGTTGGGATACTGTTATGCTCTGTTATAGCTCATCAAATCAGACATGGGAACAGAATGAATAACCTCTTGACCTCAATCAACAATATGTAGAAAGAAGAACTGCATTATAATAGGGTATTTAAATCTGGGGACATACACTGGAAGTGTTATGCTGCATTGAGAGAACATCCTTGACGTTTATATAACATATAAACAATAACTTTCTAACATAATTGGTATTGCAACCAACTGAACATAATTCTGAATTGGACCTCATTCTGACAGACTAAAATATATTGATCACTGAAATAAAAATTGATGATTGCCTAGGTACAAATGATCATGATCTAGTTTTATTTCCTATATGTTTACATCTTCCTACTCCCCCAAGCAGTAACATATTTACTTGAGGCTTTTAAAAGGACAAATTTCCAGAGCTGAACATTTCACACAAGAATGTGGGTAATAATTGGGAATTGTTTAAGAATGCTTTATTAGATGCCTATAAAACCACAGTACTAGATGAAGATGGTAAAATTGTCAGTCATGATGTAGAAAAAGCAGAAGTATTCAATTAAATCTCTGTTTTGTTGTTTGAAAGAAGGAGGTTGATATACTGATGTTGCAATGATAATGAAATACTTTCTGTTTCATAGATTCATAAACTCTAAGGCCAGAAAGGATTACTGTGCTTATCTACTCTGACCTCCTTTAGAACACAAGCAATATAATGTCTTCAAAATAATTCCCAGATGGTATCTTTTAGAAAAACATCCAATCTTAATTTCAAAAATTGTCAGTGATGGAGAATCCAGCACAACCTCTGGTAAATTGTTTCGGTGGTTAGTTATTCTCACTATTAAAATTTTACACCTTATTTAATTAGTAACTGGGAAGACTGTTATAGCTATTTTCAGACATTTTTAAATCTGAAAAGACTAAATGGGATGGCACTCATCACCAGGGGCTAGTTAGTATGATATGCCAGGCAAAGGTCATGGAAAGACTAATACAGGATGGTATCAACAACTAATTAAAGGATGGTAGCATAATAAATGTCAATCAACATGGTCTATGGCAAAATAGATCTTACAAAATAATATTTTTATGAGATCACAAGTTTGACTGATAAAGAGAACAGTGTTTACAAAGTATATTTAAACTTCTCAAAGACATTTGACTTAATCCGGCACTACATTCTGATAAACAAAAGGAATTAGTACTCTCCCATCTTAAAACTGGTTAACTAATAGACCTCAAAAAGTAATTGTAAATTGTACAATAACTGTAATCCAAATCCACAGGGATCTGTTCTTGACACAATGCTGTTTGATATCATTATCAAGAAGGAAATATAACATCACTGTCTGCTAAAATTAGAAGGTGAAAACAATTGGTGGAGTCATAAAACAATGTGAAAACGTTTGCATTGCTTGGTAAGGTGGGTACATTTGAACAACCTGTATAAGAACACAGCCACAAACAAGGTTGTACATCTAGGAACAAAGAACATAAGTTATGTTTACAATATGTAGACTGGATCTGGAATGCAGTGACACTGAAAACAATTTAGGAGGCATGATAGATAACTAATTGTACATGAGCGCCCAGTGCAATGCTGTAACTAAGAAGGCAACCATAATCCTCACACACCTAAACAGCAGAATATAAGGAGGAGTGGCCAGGTGCTAAATGACTCTTTCCAGGGCACTACTGATACCAGTATTGGAATATTGTGTCCAGCTCTGCTGTTCTCACTTCTAAAGGGAAGTTGAAAACTTGGGAACGTTTTAGAAAACAGCTACGAGAATTATTTGAGGTCTAGAGAACATATAGTGAAAGATTAAAGATTCCCAAACTATTTAGTTTATCCAGCAAAAGACTGATAATAATCAATAGGCCTAAATACACAAAAGAGCCAGGAATTCAGAAAATCACTGTGATTAATAAAGCCTGAGTTAGGAACCTAAGCTAATATATAACAAGCAGGAAAGAGGCACCATAGACTGCAATTCACAAAAGCCAGCATGTTAGGTAGCGAGCTACCTAAACTAACCAATAGGAGATGCAATGAGAGAGGTATTCGCTAAGCCCCATGTCAGAGACCAGGGCCTAAGTGCGGGTCGCAGGGAAGTGTCTTTGTCTGCTTGGGTTTCTCAGCTGAAAACCTTCTCTTGGCAATAGGCACCTAAGAGTTAGAAAGAAACCAGACAACTTCCATTATATCTTTTAGCTCAACCGTTAGTTGAATAGAACTCGCCTATTACGTGGAAGACCTCCCCGAGTTCAATTCCCTCCTCTACATTGGGAGAAATGGGATTTGAACTGAGTTCTGCTACATCTCAGGCGAGTGCTCTAACCAGTGAGTACATTCTGACGTGGGGCTCCCTCAGTTTCTCCAGATCAGGTTTGTACAGTCTGGATAAATAACTGAAGAGTGATTAGAGCAGATCCTGGGTCTCCCACATGAATACTCTAACCATCAGGTTACAGATCAGGCTGCTCTCTCACTTTTAGTCTGTCAAAGAGTTGTCTGGGCAAGCAAAAGAGAAAGAGAGTGCAAGCATGAGAATGACTCACATCCCAACTGAGTTCCACAGTGCCTTGCCCTCCTTTGCTGCTCTTTGTGAACTTGCCTAGAGATGGTAGATGCCCTCTGAGCAGCTCTACTGGAGAGGGCACCATATCTGATTTAGGTGGCCGCCACCTGCTTGTGAAAGACTCTGGGGCTTAGGTAGTAGAGACACAGCTGGGCCTTAGAGGGAGGTATCAGTATGCACGCCCAGAGACAGAAACATAGGTGTATAGGGATTTTTTTTACTGCAAAAACGTAGGTGCCAAGTGAGTTTACGCACCTACAGAGTTTAGCAGGAGTTTTGTACATCACAGTGATCCCAAAACTGGGATTTAGGAGCCTGAAGGATGAACATAAGGATCTAATTTCTTCTGTGTATTCAGACCTAAGTATATACATGGGGAAGAAATGTCTTACAGTAGACAGCTCTTTAATATAGCAAAAAATGGCATAATGAGATCCAGAGGTTGGAAACTGAAGCTAGCAAAATTCAGACTAGAAATAAGGAACACAAGTTGAAGAGTGAGATTTAACTTTTGGAACACTTTTCCTAGTGACATGATAGATTCTCCATCATTTGCACTCTGTAAATCAAGACTGGATGTCTTTTTCAAAAATGTGCTAAAGCTCAAACAGAAGTTAGGGGCTTGATGCAGTGTTTACTGGGAAGAATTCCAGGGCTTGTGTTATGCAGGATGGCTGACTAGATAGATGATGAAAATGGTCTCTTCTAGCCTGGAACTATATGAATTCAAGTTCATCCTGAAAATCCTTCAACTGCCCACAAACATGCTGGAATGAAGGTTAGGTTTCCTGACATGTAATAATAGTGAGCCACCATCCCTAAGACATACTTTAACACATATCGTGACTCAACGTGAATCCAAATTAAAAAGGTGTGCCCACATTTATCAAAATCCAACCATTGTTAATGCACCTAGTGTGCTTATTCCACAAGTGCCTCTGAATCCTCAGTGAAGTTAAAGGCAGTACCATAGCAACAAGATAAGTTTTTCATTTCCATTCCCTAATATCATCTCCTTACCTTCCCCCAGGTCCAACCCAGCTAGCAGGAGAAACAAAATTTATTACATTAGCATTTCAAAGTCTCCAGAAACATGGAAAGCTTCCATATGTACACAATCTTCAAGTTATTAAATGTTAGGATAGTGTGTGATTTTGGGGGGCAAGGGTATTAATAATCAAAATAAGACCAATGGTAGTAGATTGGTTACACAAGGTCTCATTTTTACATAGCTTATTTAACTTCTGGTACTGAGTACAAGACATAAGTGCAAAGGTACATAATTGTGAACTATAAGTAGGACTTTTTTTCATTTCTAACATCAGAAAAGATGTGGAGACTCTTTATTCTACCTGAAAACACGTGGAGACTCTTTATTCTACCTGAACTGGTTCATCCAGGTTCCAGTTATGGTCATCTTTAAACTTGAAAGAAAAATCATTCTGTAAAGTATCATACTTCAAATCCTGTTACCTTTCTGTTCAGATGAGACACTGGTTGACTTAATAATTGTTGTTTTAATAATTTCTAAATTTTTAAAGCACAATTGGTGAGTCATATCACAGCAGATTTGTGTCTATAGAAATGCACTTTGCATTGCAACTAAAATATCTTTTAAACCTTAAAAAGTAGGTATAATGTAAAAATAATTACTCATATTAAAAACTAATAAGAACTCTAATTAGTGATTCAGTAAAACTACAGAACCAAGAAATAATAATTATAGGGCAAGTTTTCACACTTCTACTAAAACCTACAAGAGAAAGTCAGAGACAGAAGTAACATCTATGTAGGCAGGAATTAAACAGTAGTTATTATTAGCTTGCAGGAAAAAGTAGAAGCAGAAAAAAGTGTAAAAGTAAAGGCAAAATTACAGCTAAAGTGATTTTCTGAAAAAGAAATAAAATCTTAAGAAAAATGATTAGGCAAAGTCAGGCTCTAAAATCATCTTCCTTGTCCGTTGATTTCATCATGACACTCTTCACATCTTTCAGTTGGTTGTTTCATCAGATTTAAATTTATTTTTCCCTATCTTTAATGGTTGATACAATTCTATCTCCTCCCAGCTTATCCTCCACTGTTGCGTTTTGCACTGTCACCACCTGCTCCTTCGCTAATATACCTACATTGGCACATTTGTCATCTTTCACACAACTGTCTCCATGATTTCTTTTATGAAGCCTCTGTACACTGTTCAATTGCCCTGTCCTCATTCACAAAACCCTTATCCGGTCCACATTTCAATCCCTCTTAAAAAGTCACTTCTGCCTTGCCTGAGTTATATTTAAATGTTCCGGTTTGTTGTTTCCCATCCCCAGCTGCTTACCTGTCCTTCCTTAGAGTGTGAGCACCTGGAGGCAAGGATCATTCTTTACTGAATGCCTGGAAAGTGTGTAGCACCCTATAGGGACTACTATAAAAACAAACAATAACAATACTAATTAGGCCACTGAATAAAACTAAGTTCACATTCTAGCAGCATTTGTCATATGCTACAATGAGGGACAACTTGGGGAAAATGCAATACATCGAATACTACAATGCAAGATGAGTATGAAATTAACTTGTAGCTATAAAAAAACTTCATCAAGTATTGATTATAATAATGATATATGAGGAAGGCCGTGATTAATAACACTGGTCAAGTATTGGAGGCAAACAGTGAATATTTGATTTGAATTTACTTTATTCAAGAAATTTGACAAGCTCTGAATCTTGTCCGTTTAATTGGGTCAAATATATAAAACAAACACCAAATTATGTATTAGAAAGTGTCTTTGATGAACATTTGAAAGCTTGAATACAGAATAACAATTTTGCATACTTTGCTTGCATTATTCATTGACTATTTTCAAAAACCCTGTAGATTAGCAGATAGTGGACTGGTTCACAAGTGGTTCATGAAGCCACAAGTTAAAATTTGCCCAACTTTTTATTCACTCAGTTCTATTTGACCAGCTCTTGTTCTTGTATAGAAGGCAGAACCATTGTATATGTGTGCCAAACCATGAATCAAATGCTCATAAAACATTTTTCCCTTCAAAATAATGAGAAATGTTATGTATGTTAATTGAAAGGGCATTCTACTTCCTGTTAAACTGAAATGGAACTGTGTCAGCCAGAGAACAATACTTACTGAGTGTTTTCTGAACTAATTTAAAAAAGGAAAGATACTCCTAAATATGTCAATGTGGTGACCTTATAAAGTGTTACAATAACAAGTTACTTACTGACCCACAACTCTGTATTTATTTTCCAGTCATTCAATTCCCTGCACTAGGATTAAGGGTCATCATTAGCAAGTAAGAATTCTGATATTGTGTATTAATACTGTTAACCACATTGTGACTATGAAAAGTGCTTGTATTCTCATCACCCCTTTTCTCTTACTGGATACTAGCCTTAGAATTCATAAAACATAAGCCCACAACAAGCACAGCTGCTGGGGCTTCTAACCTCCTCCATTCATAGTCACCCCATTTAACCTCGGAACCTCTGCTGTGCCAAGATGAAATTCAGCATAGCAGACTGCAGAGAAGTGGGCCATCAGGGAGTCAGTTACAGAGAAGTGATATGGGTGAGATATAAAGCGATTTGGTTTTAGTTTTAGCTGCATCTGCCTCAACTCTGGGGTATTTTTGTTTGTCTGTCTTTTATGTATTTTTAAACAAAATGTGTTATGTGCGAATACACACACACACACACAAATAGAATTACATGAATAAGACATAAACAAAACATTTTACATATTTTCATTACTCGCTCCTAATTACATCTATTAAAATTCACAACAACTTTTCAGTAGCTCTGCCATTTTAGGAGATCCAAGTTTAGCCTTGAATCTACCTTGTTGCCCTTCTTTTCAGGAGGAACAGAGCACATTTATGAGATAACTGATGAAATTAAAATGTTTAAATTTTTATGTGCTATAGACTTTCCTGTGAATAATTTGTTTGGCAACCATGTATTGGAGCAAGACATATTGACCATGCATGGCCAGAAGTTAAGAATTAATCAATTATGAGAAAAAAATGGCATTATGCCACTTATGTGATGGGCATCTTTATTCCCATCAGGTTAAAAAAAGTAGACTACATGTCTGGTACTGAAATAAATTCAGTTTTGTCTCGCATAATTGCTTATGTAATTTCCAAGCCACAGCAAGCAGTTTAGTAGCAAATTGGCATTGTGTGTTGTTCCTCTTTTTATAAAACTGAACTCCCACAACATGCCCTCTAGGTGGATTCTAAGCAGCATGTTAATTGATCCAATTCCAAAAGTAATTAGTGAATAAATGTATTTGAATGAAAAAAAATCATCTAGACCATGAAAACCTTTCAAAAAGTTGTTTGACTGTACACTAAAATGAACAATCTTCCTTCCAAGCAATCTGGTCAAAAACTTGAAAGGCTATTTTTATCCATCTTGCTCTCTCTCTAGAGGAAAACACTTTTACTTTCATTATAATTGAATCATTCTTGTAAGTGGCATTCTGGCAAAAAGTCAGCAGATCTGTCAGGACCTCATCAACTTACGTTAACGTGGTGATGTGATAAAATGTTAAAACAATGTTATGTTTCATTCCTCTTTTCACCAGAACAGTCATTACACTCTGAAGAGAGGAGCATCTTCTCACTGCAGACATTCTCTTTGGAGACCTATTCAGATAGGATTCTGAGTTTATAAAATAGAAAGACAACAATTTATCTTAGTTCTTGTATTTTATACCATATATATAGTGTAAAATGAACAAAGATAGAGAAGGATATTTGACTGCACTGGTGAAGAGAGGATTATCCATTACAAATATAGCAGTTGCCATTAAAAAGTCATTTGTCAACAGCTGCTGCACAGTGGTATATGAAATAACTAGTTTCCTCCATGCTTAGAATAAGTACTAACTGATAACAGTGTAACTATGGTTAGTAAGTAATGCTTGGCATTTCAATGCCTTCTGTTTTATTATGGGCTAGTAATTATGATAATCTGACTGGTAAATGTGGATGCATGCATTTATTTATTCATTTTCTTTCTTCCAGTTTAGTGATTGAGAAAAATACAAGACTGGCAATTTTGGAAATTGAAGTCTTCTGCTCATCCACAAAATAGGTACAACATGGGCAGCCACAGTGAAAACGTTTCCCCCAATGTCCTACTGGCATTCCTCGATTTGGAGGGAGCCAACTCCAGAGTAAATGAGTGCTTCATTCCCTATTCCCATCAGTTCTTGGCCTCCTGGTTGAGACTTACAAATGTGTTAATTATTGTAAATGCTGCAGGGATGTTTTTGTTATAGAGACTCTTGCCCACTAGAAACTAAACTGACACCACTGGCTTGTTTTAAATAAGCCATCCGATAACTATTAGATGATAATGAGTTTCAGTCACTCCTGGCTTGGGCTGCATGTAAATCAGAAACCTAGAGGATATATTTATATTTAAACAGCTATGCCTTAATAGACTAGCCAGTTTTAAAAATAGAAAAGTAATACTGCAGTGTCCTCGGGTCACATTACAACTGCAGAACACAACTTTAACGATCTCTCCTCCCCTTGAGTACATTTTAGAGCTTTGAATCATAGTTTTCAATACTTAAAAAATAACTAATTGTCAGAGATGGTCAAAACATTTGTGATAAATGGAATTTTGGTGAATCTGAAACACTTTGCAGAGATGACTTTTTCAACTCACTGTTTATCAAGAATGTTTGAGGACCATCTGGTCATTTCTGACCAGAGTGGGTAAGAGCCACTGCAGCTCTCCAGGGCAAAGAGGTCCAAGAACCACCAATACTGCTACCACCTGCTGGAGCCTGTTACCATCATCATCATTTTCCTGCCAGGGGATGGCCTGAAGAATGCAGCCTCCAGTAGGCAAGGGTGAAGGCCTCCAGGAGTTCTCTACAAAGAATGTTGCACTTTTAGGGAGTGAACAGGATTAAGCCAATCATAGGTGCTAGAACTAGAGCTGCCACATCTCCTGGCTTGAAGTGGTTTCCATTATATCCTGGATTTACAGTTTGGTTCAATGGCAACCCCACTATATCAATTGTTTCAGCAGTCCTTCCCACCACCACCACTAAAGAGGTATCCACAGACAGAAAAAGAAACACAGACAAAGTGAAAAAGAGAGGATGGAAGGACAGGAAGAGAAGAGGTTGATCTGGGAGAAGGAGAATTTGAAAGAAAAAAAGAGTTACTGCTCACCAAGCATCAACCACTTTAATATTCTGGGCCAGTACTACATTAACTTTGCCATTTCAGAGAACACCAGACCAGCGCTTAGTCTGAAGTGGGTTTTTTACCCATGAAAGCTTATGCCCAAATAAATCTGTTAGTCTTTAAGGTGCCACCAGACTCCTTGTTGTTTTTGTGCATACAGATTAACACATCTACCCCTCTGATATATAAAAAGAGGTTGAGCAACACTGTTGCACATTAGGATTCTAAACTTTATTTACAAAGAACTTCTATTCTGGAAGTGTAAAGAGGCCATAAATTGAGAGTAAATTACATAAACACCACATTAAAGCTTAGTTGCATGATTAGGGTGATATAAAGTGTTTTCCCCACCTAGGAATAAAAATCCCAAAGAAAACTCCAAAATGTGAGCCTACAGCTAATTCAACTCAACTCACCCACATTTGCAAGGCAACAGACCAAAACAGCAGGTGCTCAAAACAAGACACTCAAGCTCTTAATGACAAAAGTAAGATCAGACATCAGGCAGAGACAAGGAAAACTAATCATATGCGGTGTAGGAGAGCTGCTGATTTTGCCCTTATTTTAAACGCTAGTTAGCCACAGACAGACCACAATCTCCATTCATTCATTATTTTAAATTATTCTACAAGTGTTATTATGTGAACATATTTCAGTCTGTGAATTGCTCATAAACCATTTATAGCATTTGATGTATTTTCAGTTTGAACTGCCAAGTCCCCTGTGCTGGACGAGAGGCCTTGTGTAAGAGCAACTACACTGGCTCTGTGCTAGTGTAGGATCTGTCTACATCTGGTGGATCCTCACCTTGGTTCTGAGCTGGCTTTGTGCACAGAATCCATCGGCAATACTGGGCAACCACAGTGGAAAAATCAAACACAACATATCTCTTGACATATGGATATAGATTTTTTTTTTAAAAAAACAGATGAAATTAGGAATATATAAATATATTCAAATTAATGTATATTTATTGACAGTTAAAAGCATGAAAAATTCAGACAGTTTTCTGCACTGATTAAAAAAAGGAAAGATACTACTAAATATGTCAATGTAGTGACCATGTAAACTGTTACCATAACAAGTTAAATATTAAAAGTGCTGAAAAAATACCCTTTGATTTCATGTGTGGATGCGGTTTAACTGTTAAAATAAAAGGCACCTTCTGTTCACCCTTACTACATGACTGCTTCTGAGGGCACATTTAAAGAAAGGTGAAACTCTTTAGTTAAATTAAATGCAGAGACATAATCCTCTAAGAGACTTTTAAAGCTATCTGAAATCTTGTAATTTAGTACCATATATCAGTCATACTCCTCATTTTTTTTTCTGTGCTGAGAGATTAAAAATATTTTCACCTTTATATAATGTTTTCAACCCTAAAAGCAGAAATGCCAACAGGGAATATGTACCCTCCTAAATATAGTTTACTATACCCCAACTCTATTCCTGCTCAACGATGACATAGACTTGTACCACATATGTGATAGATGTGATAAACTGCATTTTGTTCTACTCCTTTGACCACAACTACTTTTTTAAAGACATTAACCTGCCAGAGAAGTAATTCCTTCCTTCCCAATAGATGGAATTTCCCTCTCAAAAATTACTCTATATCTGATAGGTTTGTGAAAGAATTTTGGATTTTATGATAGAAGCATGAAATTTGCCAGAGTTTTATGGCATGAATTAATAAAGATTTTCAGGTCTGGATGCATCACCAGCTCATGACACGTGGGTTGTGACAGCCACTTTGAATTTTGAATGTTTTTTTTTCCACTGATGTTTTCCCAATAGTGTTTGTTTATCGTACTAAACCATACTAATAGGGGGGTTTTGATACATTTAAATCCCTGTTGTCTGAGGTGTCCTATAAACTAGAGCTATGAAATATGATCGCTTGAGATTATACAAAAAATAAAGAATTAATATGCTCTGTAGCATGTCAGCAGGAAGTATTTGCTAAAATATTAATTATACAGAAAAAGAACAATGTTTACAACTTTCTGTTCATGAACAAAAGTTACATTTCTCTTTACTAATGATGATCTTTCTGATTGATCTGTGCATAAGAGGGTATTGCTGTATTTCAAAAAGATTGAAAAGGCAGCTTGTACATTCAGCCTAAAATGAATTAAGAAACAGGAAAATCTTTCACAGTCTTAAATATATTGAAACGTTGCTTTCCCCTGCATTTTTCAAGGAGGAGACCTGTAATTGGTCTTGGAGATTGTTCTTGCAGGAGGTCTGCTGAACAAGGGGAATTTATTTTGCTTGATAGGTTATGTTACTGGCTGGGTTTTGTCCTGTGTAACGTCTCTGGTACAAACATTGTATACTGCTGCAATCTCCCAAACAGAGACAATCGCAGAAGGGTCTGCAATGTCTTTGGTATCCCATTTAACTAACTCTATACTCTCTTCTGATAAGGGATTGCCCATGTCTTCTCTGACCACAAGAAGTGCCTTAACAAATCATACAGAAGTAGTGTGGCCAGTTTTCACCTGTTTGTGCTGCTTTGTGTTAGACTTTTTTTGGGTAGTTCCTTTCTCTGCTGTGGCTTCAAATTTTCCTATCAACTGGCCACCTCTAATCAAGAGCTAAAGGGCCTTAGGACTCTGTGTTAGACCAACAGCTCCACTATGTCCCCTTTGATTATGGCATTGTTTTGCTCATTAGCTGGTCAAGCACAATTACACAGAAAATATGTGGTGTCTTCTGAACAGTGACATTCCTCTTGAGGAACTCTCTAGTCTGGATGACTGTGTGAAAATTTATCATATCTTGAAGGTAAGCAGGCACCCAACAAACATAATTAGCCGGATCGATCACAAAGTACCACAGTGACAGCTTTCCAATGCATTCAAAATAGAGAGCAAAGTTTGCCAGGTGGACTGACAGCACATAGGCCAATACAAGAAGCTCCAAATGGAGTCCACAGCCTCCTTCCTCTTCCCTCATACTTGAGTGCCTGAGGTTCAGCCCAAACTGCAATGTCTACACAACTATTTTTAGCATGTTAGCATGAGCCCAGCGACTATAAGTCTGTGGACTTAGGCTGGGAGCCCTTTTCCACCTTTCAGTGGGACAGCTTGAAATCAGCAACATAACAAGGGGAAGGGGAAAACACATATCTCTTTTAACAAGTATATTGGGGAGATTTAGCCAGGGCAAAGAAGAGTTGTAGGTAATATGTCCCCACATCCCAACCAGGAGCTGTTAAAAAGTTGATTTTTACACACTAAATGCTAAAACTGAGGAGCCAGTATAATAAAAAGAAAATACTGTCAATATTATCTATATAGGACTACATTTTATGAGGTCTCTGAGTTTTTGTTTTTCTGAGAACACCAAGCACTGGAATTTGATTCTCTCTCTGCTTTTGCATATCCTAGGGCCTGTTCTTGTTCCGACTGAAGTCAATAGAAAAATTCCTATTATCTCCAATGCAGATTTAGGTCTTTAATCACTCTGGCTCCAGTTCAGGAAAGCACTTAAACACTTGCTTATGTCCATGCCTATTAAGGTAATACTTATCCAAATGCTTGACTTTAATCATGTACTTAAATCCCATGTGCTTGAAGTTAAGCACATGCTTCAATGCTATCCTGAATCAGGGCATCTAAAGAGAAGTACATTTATAGAATGGGTTAGTTACTAATCCTATTCTGTTGAGGAAAGAAAAACATGAAAAAATATGTCTAATTTTGCATATAATCTATGTCAGTACTAGTATTGACTTAGATTAGGCTTTGTTTAAAGGGATCAGGCTTTATTTAAATCTGTAGACCTTTTTTGATTTTTTTAATTTTATTTTTTTTTAATTTTCATTATGCTTCTATCTTAAATCCTTTGGCTGCTTAAGACAACTATGTATTCTAGTGAATAAAATGCCTTCCCTATATTGAAAAAATATCATGTGCAAGAAGGAAAACAGTTTTCTTAGAATTTCCAGTATTTTATTTTGTCACAGTCAATGGCTCATTAAGTTCACTAGTTATTTTTTCATCCCCGAATATCCTGTATTTAGTAAAACTAAGTAAATGTTTTTCTTCTTTAACAAAATATTATTCACAGAGTACACTATTAAATCCTGGTTTAATTAAACTGTGCGTGCATGAAGATCTTAAAAACTAGGGAACAGACTTTGCACTCTGACACCTTTACTGTATTTTTCCATTTTTTTTTACTTGTAATTCTCAAAATCATATACATGTATTTCAAGTAACACAACTAAACATTTTTTTTTTTTAAAAAAAAAGAAAATAAGATAATGGCATAATAAATCTTTCCAAATGAGCTCAAGTGAATTCATCTAACCTCAAGCCACATTAAGGGGGTAGATCAATCTAAGTTACACAACTTCAGCTATGTGAATAATGTAGCAGAAGTCTACATACTTAGATCTACTTACCATGGAGTGCACAAAAACACACAATTTCAACTGGATACAGTCTCCTGTCGACTCCCCTTGCGCTTCTTGTTCAGGTGGAGTACAGGAGTCGACGGGAGAGGAATTGACTGCCAATGCATCGATTGCCGTGCATCGAACCCCTGATAAGTGTAGACAAGCCCTTAGAAATACACCAAGCTGCAATAATGAGCCTGAATCTGATCTCACTTACACCAGTTTTTCATTGGTTTAACACCTTTGATTTCAATGGAATTTCTTCTAATTTATTTCAATGTAAACACATTCACAATCATACGATCATGTACAAATTGCACCAAGATAAACTAAATATAACATTTAGCACCCACAATCTATACATTAATAAGCATACAAAGAATCCCTAATATTAAAACTTTTATTCCAGAAGTCACATTTCAGTTACTTCAGACATCCAAAAGCCTTCCATGAACTTCAGAAACAATGTCATTCAGTATTACACACTATACTTCAGAATACACTGTCCACTCAGAATATTTAAAACAATAAACCCCACACATCTACTAGATATATGCTGGGGGAAAAGAGACACATCAGTATGCTAGTTTAACTTCCCCAAATGCCTCTCCTTCCAGATGGAATTTATAAACAGGGCCAACAAGAATCTGAATCAAATACTTTTAGCAATATAGTGTATCTCAGTTGCAGAACCAATTCCACAAGGACAGAAATGGAGCCAGAAAGCTATAACACCAAATAAAGGAACTAAATCTCCTCCCATCTAAATATTCTCATTACTTCCAAACAGTGAATAATAATACATGCAGAAATCATTATTTGTTTGCTAGCCAAAACAATCCTGATGTTGAAATAGTTTAAGCATAAACAAGAATCCCATTACAAACCCTGGAAATCCAGAGTTAAGGGCAACTAAGAGAAATCCACACATTTAAAAGTAAGGAACATCACAATTAAGGCACTTCCCAAAATCTTACCTCTGCCCTCATAGATATACCTTGAGAAAATAAATAAATAAATAAAAACTCAGAGAGAACTTATTCATCCACCACAAACAGTTTTATTAAATCAGTGAACACACACAGAGAATATATTACTATATCAATGCAGTCCTACCTTACTTGAGCCTTTTTTACAATTACACACACACTTCACAAAAAACAACCCACTTTACATATTCCTGTTTACAGAAACAGCATACTGAAGGCTATGTTATACCACACTCTTCAATAAGATTCCATATGCCACTAATTATGCAGGTGCCATTAAACACAGAGCTAGTGTATCTATGTATACACCTCTTAGGACTGATCATGAAACTATTACAGTACTTACATGAGAAAAGCAAAAGATAGTGTGGTGATGAAGCATCACATTTAGTATCAGAGACATAAGAACCAATTATAAAACCACTGCTCTATAGTCCATATTTGACAACTAACCCACAGACTGTTCAAGTGCAATGTCTTGCCCAAACACAGCAGCCAAATACTGAAATTTTTTAAAACCCCCATGAAAAGAAAGCAGGTTGGGGATGGGGGTGCAGGACAGAGGAGGATGGCAGAATGATCACAGTATTGAGACAGCATGCATCAGACGAAGTGCGTATTAGCCCACAAAACCTTATGCTCCAATACGTTTGTTAGTCTTTAAGGTGCCACAGGACTCTTTGTCGCTTTTTTATTAGACAGTAGCTTTTCAACTTTAAGATGTCCACAGCCAGTGGCAGTAATTTCCTAAATAACCTCTCTGGGATACTTATCAGAAGTACAGTATTTGTGTGAACTAACATATTATTTGAAATATAATAATAAAAGTTATACAAAATTGTAATAAACTTGCAATGTTACAGAAAATTGAGCTTTCAAAAGTTAAAGGGTTTTTTTAGATACTATATAAAACAGTGATCCGTACCTTTTGGCACACGGACGGTCAGGGTAAGCCCCCTGGCAGGCCAGACCAGTTTTTTTTACCTTTGACAGCCACAGGTTCAGCTGATCACAGTTCCCACCAGCTGCAGTTTGCCACTCCAGGCCAATGGGGACTGTGGGAAGTGGCGCGGGCTGTGTGACAAAGATTGCTGATCCCTGATATAAAATATCGGCTTATGGCCCAGCACAAGAAAAGGAAAACAAAAACTTTTAAGTCAATTTATTCAACAGCACAACTACTAAAAGCGAAAACCACATGAATGTGGCAGCAACTGTGGTTTGTTGATCACTAATAGACTACAGAGTATTTGATGATGGCTCATGGACAGCTGGGTGATCACAATATACTGCAGCTACTTGTTTGCAGTTGTTAATCAGCAGAATCTTAAAATGCCTCACATATTTACTTTTCTAACAGTACTTTTCATCTACAAATGGGAGAGTGTCTGGTCCTACAGATTGCAAATAGGAGAAGAAATGTCCGTAAAACAGTCAGCATAATTATCAGAATAGTTTTAAATAATATTATTACTGCATAGGATTTTGGATAAATTGCACTAAAACAGCCAAGTAATCACTTATGCAAACAAAGCCTTTACATTTTTTCTCTCAGGTATCTAACAAACACAATTTCTCTAAAATGGATTACATTTCACACTCCATAGTAGTGATTTCTACATGAAAAGTTAATTGATTAGCTTTAATACATGGAATGTCACACTTACTGGAAATTCTGTATTTGCATAAGCTACCATCTTAGCCCTCACATATACTCAACAGCTGCTAATAGAAGATATGGTGTGGATTTCTCTTTGTTCTTGTAGATCATTTATTTCTTTTTGTATATTCATTGTACAGATGTGTTGGCAAATGCCTGACTGCAAAAAAAATCCATGAAAAATAAAATATAATATCCAGAAGACTTCAATTCAAATATCTTTGTGGTCAGAGTGTCCTGTTGAAGGCTGAGGGTAGTTAAATTATTACATAAAAATAGTCAATCATCATATCCCATTTTCTTTTCTCCTGAGATATTTTATAGCACATTTTGCAACTGAAAAGACAAAAATCAGCCTTTTTTTTATTATTTCTAATAAGATATACAATTAAATATCTACTGGCTATTTTAGTTTATATGACTATACTGTTAATTGATTTCCTCTTATTATAAAATATGCTAGAGCATTTTACATTTATAGTCCAAAACATTAAACGTAATTAAAGAACAGCTGATGATTTGACTAGGGTCTACTACAATTAGGGTGACCAGATGTCCCGATTTTATAGGGACAGTCCTGATTTCTGGGTCTTTTTCTTATATAGGCTCCTATTACCCCTCACCTTCTGTCCGAATTTTTCACAGTTGCTAGCTGGTCAAAGTAATGACAATCCTACTTGACTTCATTGCTTTTTATTGATTGTTCTTTTATTTGTAAAGAACTGGATGTTCATAGAAATGAGGGATTTACAGTACCCACATTACAACCTCTTTATGCAACCCATAGATGTTCTGCAGTAGATATCTGTTCACTACAATTATTGCTTTTTCAAATGGCTCCATCCTACTTCCATGGAAGGTTTTGGCAGAAATACCACCCAGTTTAATTGAAGAGGGGGCAAGATACCCCATCATTTTAGCTTAAATCCACTGATGGTAGAACACCAACTTCCAGGGGTATGCAAAGCACGTTTCCTTAGACTAATGTTCTTTTCTTATTTCATAGAATCATAGACATGGAAGACTAGAAGAGATCTCTGGTCAGCTAGTCTATCCTTTCCCCATCCTCCACACTGTATTACAATTAAGTATACCAAGACCTCTGGATTTATGGTTTATTACAACAATCTAGAAGGGTGTTAATGGGCCATTTCACCTTAAATTGTCGCTTGGAATATGCGCTAACTACTTATGCTAAACCGTTTGCTCTTGTATTTATCTGTGACACTCTGAATACTTTCCCCAGACCTGAAGAAGAGCTCTGTGTAACTCAAAAGCTTCTCTCTTTCACCAACAGAAGTTGGTGCAACAAAAGATACTACCTCATCCACCTTGTCTCTCTACTATCTTGGGACTGACATGGTTACAACAACACTGCATAGACCATCCCTGACAGCTGCTTCTATAAACTGCTCTTCAAACCTTCAGTGACTGGGATTCTACAACCTCCCTAGGTAACCTGTTATAGCACTTAACAATGTTAACAATGTTGTTAATGTATTAATGTTTTTTGTTAATGTTGTTATACCACAACATTATTTTTCCTAATATCTAACCTAAGTCTCTCTTGCTGCAAATTAAGTGGATTATTTCTCCTACACTCAGTGGACATGGAGAACAATTGATAAATATCCTCTTTATAACAGCCTTTTACATGTTTGTCTTCTCTATCCTAAACATGATCAATTCTTTCAATCTTTTCCAATAGGCTATATTTTCTAAGTCCTATGTTCACACAAGAAGTTTGTGACTGAGCCAGGAACTGAATCCACATCTCTCTAGTCCCAGCCTCATGCCTTCTACATCCTCTAGATTCACCTAATAGAATTTTTCCATAGGGTCAAATTCAGCCCTGGTACAAACAACTGCAACTCCACTGACTTCAGGGGTGTTCTGCTTTGCCATTCCTGTGCTGAATTTGGTGCCCAGGCTCTCATTTCAAGTTTCAGTTATGATAATGTACAGGATGACATGAGGAACTCAACTTACTAGTTGAATCTGCTCAACAGCTGCCACTTCCACCCCTACGCCCCACTTCTTAAAATCTTCACAAGTAGGTAGTAGTAGTCCCCTCCTCATCCTCAAGTAAAGAATGGGATGGTAGAATGGTGGTCAGAATTTCTGGAATTGCTGAGGAAATAACTTATTTATTTTTATTTAGTTTTGGTTTGCCTTGTTTATTGCCATGATAACTTTTAGCAAAACGCTTCTGAAAGATAAACTAAGAATCCTCAGACTGTTTACTGTTGAAGTTCTGCCTACCTAAAACTTGCTTTGTTTACTGAATTTTAAAAAGGGATAGAGAATGTAGTACTGAGACAAAATATAAAACTATCTCATGACATACTAGATTTGTCGGCAACTTTTTTCCCTATGAAGCACTGGATGTCTCATGTCAAGATGCGGGTGTGTGTGTCAGGTATGACAAATGTTTTCCTCCAGGAAAAGTAAAAGGGTATAAGTGGCAGCATGATGTTGGAAGAGATTATGCACTGCCCAGTATGTGCATGAGATAGCAAAGAACATGTGAAAGAAAAGGTCAGGTTAATAAAAGATTTTCCCCGGCAAGAATACAAAGGCAGTCTGAAAGATTTAGTCATCTGCAATAGAACTGCATCTCTGTAAAGCTATGTAGAATGCATACCTGATCTTTACTATTATTTTCTAATTTTCAAAGTCGGTAATTTCTTTTAAAAGATCATTTCACTTTTTGAGAGGCATGCCTCTGTTCTCGGGTGCAACGCTAGTACATTAAAGATCAGTACAAGGAACAAGCTTCCCACACTGCCATGCCAATATGCTTTGGCCATACTTGACTGGGAGGAAATGGGACAGATCCTCAATTACTAGAGAAATTCTTCAGTCTCTACTTTCCTTTTCTTATCTTTATTCTAAATAAGCAAAAGTCACTCCACCCTGAGATGAGCCCTGGCCATGCTTATTTGAAAACCCAGAATTTCTAAAATGGTGCCCTGGCAAAGAGACAGGTATGTGCGTATGGATTGGTAGAATCACAGTCTGTGGTAATTGACAACAGTGAGCATGTGCAAGATTGGTGTCTACTGAGCATGCGCAGGAAGGAGTGACAGAGAGGTCAGTTAGCCAGTCACTGGCCAGTTAGCTAGTCATAGACCCCTCATTCTGATCACAACTTGATGTAAAGATCAGAGCTGTCAATCAGAACTCTGAAGTAATGGTTGATACTGGGCATATGAGAGTGAGGTACTTGCTTCTAAACATAGAAAGGTACAGTGAAAGGGAGCTACAGTATAGCATAGAAGGCCAGCTGCCAGCAGGCAGTTTTGGAGTATGAGCCTGAAACATCAAAAGAGAGAGAAAGAGACAATTGGGAAAAGACAAAAGCCAACAAGAGGAGACAAAGAAAAACTGCTGGAAAGAAGTCAGAAAAGCTGCTACAGAGAGAGAGAGAGAGAGAGAGAGAGAGAGAGAAGAAAATGTGGGTGGAGCAAAGCAGACTGACCAGGAACTGAGTAGCAACAATGAAAAAAATACTAAAGAATTTATAAAGCAATGTCAATAGATTTATAAAGTAACCCTGTTATTCTTTAATTATAGCATAGTGAAAGCATACTGTAGGATAGTATATCGTTTTAGCATGTGTGTGTTTATAAGAAAGCATAACATTCTGTTATTAATTGCAACATATCTATGCAAACTTTAAAGCTATTTGATAACTGCTGTCAGTGATTTGTTATAAACTGGACATTTGCAACCAATTGCTTGGCTTAGAATCATTTGAACTGTATGCCATTGTAGTTTGAATGCTCCTTAACTTGCAATAAGAGATTGGTGTCAGGGATTCTTTGCCTTGTTTAGGATTTCTAGATCATATTGTAGTAGAGATTATTCGTAACTTTAATAAAAAAGTACTTTGTCTTGGAAAGAATAGTGCCTGTGTCAATTACTTTATCAGAAGATTATATCTGTTTCCTTAACAACTCTGGAAACTTGTACCTCAGGAAGAACAAACTAAGGGGGCAATAGGCAGGTTATTGTACCAGGGTCCCAAAATCCTTTTTGTGGGGTATGGGGGTAACATCTCAGCTGGTCTAAGTCAGTGTAGCTGTATTGACTCCAATTAAGATGACCAGAGAACAAATTTTAAAAATCTGACAAGGGTAGAGAGTAATAGGAGCCTATATAAGAAAAAGACTCAAAAATCGGGACTGTCCCTATAAAATTGGATCATCTGGTCACCCTAACTCCAGTAGAGCTATTCTGATTTACATCCGCTGAGGACCTAGACTAATTGCTTTATGAGGAAGAGGCTGGTTCATTTTCCATTGCCTCCCTATGGTTCCTGATGCATAGGGAAGCATGGCCACTGCTACATTTGCTTAAGGAGGAGAAATACATGCTCTCCTCCAAGCCAACTAGTTCTTCTGGTGGGAGTTGTGAAGGACTTACAGCCTTCACTATCACTTTGCAAGGTCTGCCACCTTTTTCAGGTAAGTGAAAGGATTGAGATTCTGACCAGTCGTTGTGAAAGGCATGAAGAGTAGTGAAAGTTCTTCTCAAACTCCCTATCACGGTTGTGCACCAGCATAGTGACCATCTAAAACAAGACCCAAAGCTTTTTCTTCTACTGATTTTGCCCTTCTTTATTTAGAAATCTTCTCTCTCTCTCTCTCACCTACACCCACACAAACAAAACAAACTTATTGGCATATTAGTTCAACATCCTCTGTTTACTTCTCCCTTCCTTTTCCTTTCCTTTGATATTTTAATATTACTGAAAATATTCGAAGGCATAGACATAGCTCTGACAACTGCCGTTCTCTATTTATTTTTCCATTTAAGTGAACAGCAGAATTGGAATACAGTTTGGTTTTATTAGGTTTCGTGCTGAAGGTCTGAACTTAGTAATACCTCCAGACATAGCATGGAGCATTTAAACCTGTTTTTATTGAGCAAAGAATGCTGGGAAGGACATCAAGGCTTTCCCCTGCTCTCTCAATTGAGTCATATGATCTTTGACTTTCACCTGAGCAGACACCAGATGCAGTCGGAAGAGGATAGCAGCAGTTTAATCACCATTAAAAAGGTCATTGCAGGGATTGCTACATTACCTGGTATTTAACTCAATATGTGAAAGGACAGGCATAAACATTCAACTTATCTGTGTACAAGTTGTACCAAGATGATCTTGTTTACAATTAGTTTTTACTCAATTAATTAATTGTGCATGTGTGACAGCTGGAGGGATTTTTTTTTTTTAAAAAAAAGATTTAGAATGTTTAGGACATTCCTCCACTAGATATTAATCATTTGAACCATTGTAAAAAAATAAATCACAGTTCTCTTTACGGAGTGACAGTTGAATATGGCTGCAACCCCCACAGTCAGGATTATCTTTATTATGTATTGTGACAGAGTCAGACCAGAAGGATATAGAACAGTGCTGGAAGGGAGGTATATTAGTCTCAGGATGTGCAGGTCCCTGTTCCCTGGATAGCCAAACAAATGCTACTCCAGGCCAATCAAGACACCTGGGGCCAATTAAGAACCTTCTAGAAAGGAGTAGAAACAGCTAGCCTAATTGGGACACTTGAAGCCAATCAGGGACTGGCTGAAAACAGATAAAAACCTCCCAGTTAGTCAGGTGGGTGTGGGTGTGGGTGTGAGGAGCTGTGGAAGGAAGTTATGCTGTTGGTGAGACTGAGTGGTGGACAACATATCATACTGAAGGAAGGAGGCCCTGAGGTAAGGGTGAAGTGGAGTTTGAAGAAGCGGAGACTGCTGTGGGGAAGTAGCCCAGGGAATTGTATTGTGTTTTGTGGATAAAAGGTCAGCCATCTTAGCTGATACTATTAGGGTCCCTGGGCTGGAGTCCGGAGTAGAGGGCGGGCCTGGGCTCCCCCCTTTTCCATCTTCCATACTGGCCTGTGATGAAGGTAACTCACTAGGTGGTGACTCTTGCCAATTATACTGAGAAAGGGAGGTCACTCTGGGGCCTAGATGAGTTTCTGAGGCCCCTAACTCTGCCAGGAAGCGCAGGACCCACAAGTACAGACTTGGAGCTTTGTCACAGTATATATATAATATATTATATATAAATAAATTATACACTTGCCTTTTCAAGTACAGGAAACACAATGCCTGAAAAGATTTAATTTGCCAATCCAAAGAAGGCTAATTGCCAAGAAAATAATAAATCAAGAATAACCTAATGGGTTATACTTACTTAGAGCTTTCAATTAAGTTATTCAAAATAAGAAGCATACTCATTCACCTTTCATCTTATGAGACAAAACACCCATTGTAGTCAATGTAGTAAATAGGATTCAATGAGATTTTTGTAGTTATATATGCATTTTTCCTCAGCCAAAGATAGTACAGGATTTGATCTCAAGATTACATTACTAAAATGTAACTTTCTTCCTGTCACTATATAATACACTAGTGAAACGTTTGGATATTTTAAAATATTACTTTTTTAGGCCAATAAGTAGTTTGCTTAACAAACATCCCATTTTAACCTTAGCATTTTGTGATAGACTATTCCTATTTTAATTAGTTTGTCTTAATGAGTTCTTATGCCCAATTTACAACTGTGTAACTGTGTGGTGTATAACATCAAAAGACCTAATTAGGAAGCACTCTATTAAGTATGTCTTCAAGCATGTGTAGGTGTGCAGATGAAAGCACAATATCAGTAATATCACATACCAAAAGGATGGTATGTACAGAGTACTAAAAACAGGCAATTATAGAGAGTTATGAGGTTTGCTTCCTATATCGAATTTTAACCTTAGGATTATGTATTAAAACAATTGGTATTGTGTTCTGGGTCAGATTCCTGAAAGAGCAGAAGTTTAGATTTCAAGCTCTTTGGGGCAGGAACCATTTTTTATTGTATATTTGTACAATGCCTAACACAATGGGGCCCTTAACTCAGCCGGCGACTTGAAGCACTACTGCAATGCAAATGACAAAGACAACCTCATCTGAATGATTACAGTTTTGTTATGTATCCAAACACAGAGCAAAATATGAACTTTTGATCTAAAATGACTTATTTCTAGACTAAGGACAAGAATAAAAGTAAAGAGTCCATGGGTCACAATACAGTGTGTGCATCCCCTTTATAAAAGGCCTGAGCAATCCTGACAATAAAATGGCTGGTTTCTATGGAATATGGAGAAAACAAAGCCATAACAAGCTGCAAACTATAGATCCTACAGATGTGTCTGAAAATTTAAGGTCTATTTTTGTCCGACAATATAGTCATGTGGCTCCTATGGAGATCAGTAGATGTTACACACACAAATCTGAGGGCAGAGATTCATTTTTGGAAAATATCTGAAGGAGGGTTCAGGCTGCTCTGGTGCCAGCAAGAAGCAATTAACCCCTTATCATGAATGAAATAGACACTGAAATTAACATGAGACATTCTGACATCCCCTTGCTTGCTGTTCCAGTGGGGAATGCTGTATTTATTTTTTTGTACGAAAAAACTGGGTGTCTTGAAAAACAGGATCTGAGACAATATTTGATAGCTGAGAAGACAGGTTTTATTTTTTCAAGCTGTTATTGTCGTTTGTGGGGGTCAATGCCAGTGGTGAGGGAGGGGCTCAATCCCCCAGTTCAGCTAGTGAATCCCTTCAGGTGCTTGTGCAAGAGCATATGTGATGTGAATAGAGCATGACCGATGTATTTTAACATTCCTCTTGCTTTGCCTTTTTCTCTCTCATTGGTATTTGCACTGTCCTAACCCAGACATTAAGTGAAATTCATTCTGCTATAATACAAAAATTCTATTTTTTTCTGATGTTGTTACTTCAGATGACCACATCAGCTGATAGCTTAGAATATTAGCTGATTTAGACACTAGCTTTTTTTCCATGCAAGATTTTAGCTGAGTGGGATTATGACGGGTCTGGTCACAGAGATCCCCTTGGGACTATGACCTGATGTGCTAAAATTACTTCTGACTTCATTTTCCCTACCAGCTTGGAACTTCCAGAACCCTGTCTTGTTGAGTCAGACATGCTAGCCTGCTGCAACAGGTCTGATCCACGACCCCAAAGCTCTAGACTTAATTGAAAACAGCTCAGCAGGTTACCTGTTTCCAGCACCCAGACACCCAATTCCCAGTTGGGAACCCCAAATAAATCTGTTTTACTCTGTATAAAGCATATGCAGGGTAAAATCATAAATTGTCTGCCCTCTATAACACTGATAGAGAGATTGAACAGCTGTTTGCTTCCCCAGGTATTAATCACTTACTCTGGGTTTGTTAATAAACAAAAGTGATTTTACTAAATATAAAAGATGTTATTGAAACCACTTAAATCCTAACAGACAGAACAAAGTAAGTCACCAAGCAAAATAAAGCAAAACATGTAAATCTAAGCCTAATACATTAAGAAACTGATTACAGGCAATATCTCACCCTCAAAGATGTTTCAATAAGCTTCTCTCACAGACTAGTCTCCTTCTAGTCTGGGCCCAATCCTTTTCCCTGGTACAGTCCTTGTTAGTTCCAGCAAAATCTCAGGTGGTAAGCAGGGATTTTCTCATGACTGGCAATCCCCTTTGTCCTTCTCCATCCCCTTCTATAGCTTTGGCATAAGGCATGAATCTTTTCTGTGCTTGTCCCCATCCCTGCCTCATAAATGGAAAAGTACAAGGATTAAGATGGATTCCAGCATCATGTTATATAGCCACGTGTCAGACCCCTAGTCTCCATACTTCCTGAGTCAGCCCACAGGTACACAGGAATGTGTGCAGGTAAATAAACCATTTACAACCAATTGTCCTAGTCAATTGGAGCCGTCAAGATTCTAAATCACTATTAATGGCCCACAATTTTGTGTAATTACAATAGGACCTCAGAGTTATACTTCATATTTCTAGCTTCAGATACAAGAATGATACATGCATACAAATAGGAGGAATATATTCAGTAGGTTATAATCTTTGCTATGATACCTTACAAGAGACTTTTTGCATAAAGCACATTCCAGTTACATCATATTCACAGTCATAAGCATATTTCCATAAAACATATGGAGTGCAACATCACAGGGATGCATTGATTTATCTTCTCTCTCTCAATATCTGCCCTATAATACGTCCTGCCATGAGTGCAGGGGACTGGACTAGACGACCTCTCAAGGTTCATTCCAATTCTACGATTCTATGATTCCCTAATAATGGCAAGCAAATGCATGCCTGAACATGCTTTGGAGTTTTATGACATGTATAATAAGCTGTACTGAAACTGACATACAACAGTATAATACAGGCCTGCACAACTCGGAAAGCAGTGAGGGCCACATTACTGCAAAAAAAAACAGCTGCAGGCCGAAAAGCCCTGCCCTCGCCCCGCCCCCATCTGCTTCCCCTAACCCCCCCACTTGGCTTTCCCCACCCCTACTTACCCCCCACGGGCCACACAGTGAGCCCGTGCGGGCCGCATGTGGCCCCCCGGGCCGCATGTTGTGCAGGCATGATATAATACATATGTATCAGCATTGCTATGGGACAAAATATAATCATATGGTCTATGCTCAAGTTTAAGGGCTTATGCATTTTAAAAAAAATCAATATTCTTTTTTTTTTCTGCTGTAATGTCAGATGTTAGAAATATTTTTGAGACTGGTAACTTATAGCAAAAGACAAGTAAGTATTGGATACTGTCAAATAAAGGTAATGTATACCCATTTTCCTTTACTTCAGTGTTTGACTGCAGCTGAACTGTGAACATGGATGAGATTCCACTAAGAATTACTGACTGAAGAGAAAATTACTATTTCTAGGATGCCATTTCTGTAGTCTCAATTAACCTAAAGTGAAGAGGGATTTTGGTATATACTTTTTTCACATAATGGATAACATTTGACATTAGCTGGAGTCATTCACATTTTACAGCTACAGCATTAAGGAAATTTCCATTTCTCAGTTTTCTTAAGCATCCAGTCACGTGAGCAGATGATGAGTACCACTGCAAACACCAAGTCACACCAACGCTTCTGAACACTGTCAGGAGACTGTTTTAGGTCACTTCAGTCTGTAACTATTCTTTTAAGTAGCCTTATTTCTATACTTTTATACTGCAAATTTTCCTTATGGATAATTGCAAGCTGGTGGACTGACTCAGCAGGGCCAATGCTGAATCTGAACTCCATATTTTGACATCTAAGTAGCCCTGATCTTCAAAATTACTGGGTATCTGCAGCTCCCACTGAAGTTAATGTGGTTACATGGACGTACATACAATCAAACTGAAGCCCCAGGATCTTGGCAGACCCCAGTACAGAGTGTGAAGAGGAATACAGGGCAGACAGTGTCCAGGCATACTGGGGGTTGCGGGCAGGCACAAATAGGCCCCAAATGTGTAACCATTAAAGTTAGAAAATATATTTTAAAATGTATATGTTTCTAAGATTATGGATGTGATTGCTTTTCACTACACTGTCTTTATACCAGTATAACTCCACTGACTTCATTGTAATAATTTCCAATTTATACTCAAGCAGGAGGAGAATCTGACCCTCTAGCTTCCTGTATTAAACTACCACAAATAGCATTCATAATTCTGTATTTGCTCTGCAACTGCTGATAATATCATAGCCAAGTTAACAGTACCTAGATTCCAGTTTAGTGATTGTGGTGTCAGCTACTGCAGGGGAACCGTAGAAAAAGGAAGTAGGACTTACCAGGTAAGTAACAGAAGCACTGCTTTTAAAATATTTTCTCTTAAAATATAAATATAATTGGAAATTGGTAGTATCCATATGCTCTGTTACTAATTTGAAACCTTAAACCATGTTTTTGATAATCTCTAGAATTAGAGCTAAGAGAATAAAATAGTTTTAAAAAATCAAGAGTTCAAAGACATTTCCACAAATAACATCAGAGTTCAGTTTGATATTATTAATCAAAAATTAGTATTCATTTTTCACAATTATTCAGAAGAACTCTGGTTTATTCATGAAGGGCTTCATCCAAAGCCTGTGGAAGTCAAGCCCCATTGACTTTAATTCGCTTTCGATTAAGCTCAAAATTGTTTTCCAGTGGTGGGAATGTGAAGAATTCACTTGCTTTGAAATTTCAAGAAAGAACAGTTTCCCTAAAACATATACGGGAAGTATTCCCATGGCCATTTTTACCCAGACACCAGTAGATCCAGTCTACATTCTAGATAAGTATGTTGTTTATGGTATGGGCAAATACATAGCTCAGAGTGTTGACAAACAAAGTGAAAGAGCCAGACAGGGATCCAGTTGTAATTTATACACACCACACAAATACATGTAAGTTCAATTATTCAGAGTGAATGTGATAATAAGAAATTGAATGTCATCTCATAGGCAACTAATAAATATTATTTATATGTCTTTCTCCTCAGCTTGGAAAGGAATCAAGATATTTTTAACACATATTTAAGAAAATATAATGCTCTTTCTTGGGCAAAAATAATAGGACTTTGATCCAAGAAACCACTGAAACACATATTTGAATCCATTCCTATTCAGGACAGAACATAAGCATGTGCTTAATTTATGTATGTGTCTATGTCTCATTAAAATAATAGTTTAGGACATTTAAATATTCATCATAACTCCTATTCAGGAGCACATTCTTATTCAAGGAAGTATTTTAAATATGTTTTCAAGTTCCATTGAAGACAGTGGAACTTATGTACACGCTTAACTGCTGTCCTGAATAACAATGCTTTCCTGAATCAGGGCTTGTTTGCAGAACCACTCTAAGTGGAAATATGCTTTTTAACCAAGGGTGTTGAACAATTAAATGTAATTATATGTTTGAAAAGAAATACAGAAGGAAGGACCTATTCCATTGGACCCATTGTTTGTAATGAATAGTTTGACCTGCACTACTTACTTATCTTTATTTAAAAGATAACACATCAGCTCCAGGTATTGGAAGTTTTTAAGAACAAGGTTAGACAAACACCTATGAGTGAGGAATGGTCTACGTATACCTAACCTTGCCTCAGCAAGGGAGATGAACTCACTGGATGACCTCTTGAGATCCTTTCCAGCACTAAATTTCTATGATTCTATAATTTTGTTATACCGAAATCATATTATGAAATAATTTATCTGTGCTTCACAGAAAACAAACAAGTCCAAAAATGCTTCAGTAGTTCGTACCCCCTCCCAATGCAGATGTAATACATAGTAACATCCTTAAATTGGAATCATTTCACATTACGGTGGAAGAGAAAGATGTGACATAGTGTTTTAAAAATTAAAAGGATGATTTTTTTGGACTGATGTTAGTTTCTTCTTGGATTGTCACCACTGTTCATTGTTTTCTGATGCAGGTGTCAGGAGAAAACATTTATAGTAAACACTTCCCTTAGTGTTTACAAGCCTAATAGAGCTGTAGGAAGCTATCCCACCCAATTTCTGCTCCTTTAGACCAAAACAATAATGATTGCATCAGACATTGAAAGGGGTTTACAGTTGATTCTTCCCTCTTCCCACCCCCAGCACTCCTTCAAAGAACAGACCTGAACATCTCAGTGTTCAGTGTATACTGTGTGTACACAATAAAAAATAGAGCAATATATTTTTTTCAGGGCACAGAGAATTACCAACATTTCATTTTTTGGGGAGATAGCACAAAAAAAGCAAGCAGCACTAAGGATTTCTGATGACTGAACCCATGGACTACAACTTAAGTAGTCTTTTTCCCTTTTGAGAAAAAATGAATTATTCTACTGCGGAATGTCAGTTTGAGAGGTAACTGACTCATTGATGCTTCATGTTAATGTCATACTGTAACAAAGCCTAGTACCTTTCAAATTGTCCAGGTCTCATTTCATCTACATTTCCTGTGCCTGAGCACATATGAAGAGGGGAAGCACAATCCTCTTTGGCCACAACCTCAGTTCATTTCTCTATTTATGACCCAGTCACCTCTGAGGTCAGAGATTAGATTACTTGTCTCTCCCAACTGTCATCCTCAATTTCCCAGTCTTCATATTGAACACCAATCAAACTAAATAATAGAAAGAAATTAAATTAAAATTAAAGAAAACTGAGTGGTCCATTATGAAAAGTGCCCACATATGGACCAGAAATCTTAGTTACAAGATATTGATGAAGAAAATTGAAGATATAAAAAGTCCTTTTTTAATGATGCTAGGTCATTGTGTTCCCCCCTGCCCTCAGCAGTGCTGACAATATGGAATGGCCCTGAACATACACAGTTAAGTACTCACCAGTAATTATCGACTCACTTTTACTATTTCTACCTACCTCCTTTTGAGGATTTCTTAGGCTCTCAGAAAATTTGATCATGCTGTAGCTAGTGGTGCCAAAAGTGTTATGGCTACAGAATCCAAAAATGGCTTTGTATAGAATGAAGATGATCTTCAAATTATGATTTTTATAGCATGAGGCATATCTTAACAAAGAGAAATTTGAGAGCACCTCCTCTCCCATTCCCAGTCATGCAAAGCACACCCTCTCTCATTCATAATTGCATCACATCCCTGTGGCAGCTACAGCAATTGGTTACATAGAGCAGTAATATTAAGAAAATATTTAGGGTGGGGTTTTCAAAAATTCCCATTGACTTCATTGGCAGTCAAGTTAACGTCAGCACTTTGGAAAATCCCACCATGAATATATTTTGGCTGTCTGTTAACACAGATACAAGGAGAACATATAGCACCATATGACCAACCAACCCTTCATGGACCATCTGTCAACCACCATGGGCCACAGTCGAACACTGCTGAACCAAGGGACAGATAAATGGGTCCTGCCTATGCAGACAATAAAGAAAGAATTTCCTGAAATAAGGAAACGTAAAAATCAAGAAAATGTTCAACTTTATTTTTTGTCAAATTTCCGAAACACACCAGGTTGGCGGGGAAGTCAGCCATAAGGAAAATATCTGGCTTTCAGCATACCAGTGTGAGCAGAAATGCCCATCTTTCCTCTAGGTTGGATAAATTCACTTCTCTTGCCCTCTCTTCATAAGGCCATGTTTTCTAAACTTTAGCATTTGTGTTACCCTTCTTTGGCTTTTCTCCAGTTTAATAAATGATGATAGATAATAAATAAAGCAAAGCAAAGACAAATAAAACAGAATAAAGCCCTGACAAACGGGAAAAAAGAAATATAAATATTTTAATAGAACCCTGGGTAATCTACTAAAACACAGACCATAATGCAAGGATCATATCTGCTAGTTCAGATGTAGAAGAATGAAAAACTGAACAAGTGAGATGACAGATAGAAAGAAATTGCTCCTTGCTGTGAAGAGAAGACCCTTGCCCAAAAATCACTCTCGGGATCATCTCATGTCATCCACTTATAAGTAGACCTCTCTAGTAAAACCAATGGGAGAGTTTTGGTTTCCAAAAATAACAACAAAAAACGATGACATAATATGACGCATCATACGATAAATAAAATATTTTTTTCCAGATTGATCAGATTATTGTTCATTAGATTGGTCAGACAGCTATTATTTTCAAACTGGAAGGGCCCTGCACATATACAATCAAGTACTCACCAGTAATTATCGGCTCAGCTTTACTATTTCTATCTACTGGAGCAGACAGAGTAACTCTAGAAAATGAATTACTTTGCCAACCACAGAACAGGAATTCCAGGCCAGAGGTGAACCACCCTAATGCAGTTTGGAGAAAGCTGCAGGACTGCTGCCCATGTTGTTCCTAGGTAATTAGACAAATTACTTTACTCTCCAGGGTTTTATAACCAACTGTCTTTGTGAGCACAAAATTCATACTCAGGAGGTCCAAGAATCCATGCCAGAGATATTGATAGGCCAAAAGCCCAAGCTTCTATAGCAAGGGTCTCAAACACGTGGCTTGCAGGCTGCATGCGGCCTGCCAAGCCCTTCCCTGCAGCCCGCAATGGTCTCCCCGGCGCCCCGCCGAGGGGCCCGAGGCCGCCGGCCGCGCCGCGGCCGAGCGCCCTGCAGCTCCTGCAAAGCTCCTCGTGGCCCCCTTAGCCCTCCCCCCCCCACCAAGCAGGGGCAGTGCGTGGAGCCCCCAGATCCCCCCCACACCTGCTGTGCAGGATGAGAGTACCCATGTGCTGAGGGATGAAGGACAAAATAAGGACTGTAGAGTTCTAGAATAATTTTACCATAACTTAAATTATTTATTTCCTTTTCAGTAACAACTTCACTCAGCTTACATGTTCCTCTTCTGCCCCTGCAGAGGTTCTGAACCTGATACAGCCTGCATATTCCCCTTTGCATGGGGGATCCCTAGAGTAGACCAAAAAGTCTATGGCTTTCTGTCAGACACCTTCTATGAACATTAATTTCACTTATTTTTTTATTTTTTTATTTTTTTTTTTAAATGGAAACTCAGAAATGGGCTGGTTCTCTGAGGAAATAAAAACTACAAACTTTCCTGATTTAGAAGCCAAGGGATTGAGGAAAGATGGGGTGTCCACTGCTTCACAACCATCTGGAGTGGAATAAGGCCAATACTGAGGGCATCTGAAAAATCACACCCTTTGTATCTAGAATTAATGGGCCAGATAGATGTCCTCCTCTGGTAAAAGACTCAGGAGAGGACAGGAAGGTAGTGAAGCTCACAAGGCTCCCTGCATAACTCATTAACTGGGCCCACAAATCTACATATACCTTGGGATGCAACCAGAGGGAGGGTATGGCCCTGTGTCTCCAGTGCAGTTGTGTCCCCAGCTTCAATGAGGTTCTCAGCAAGAGGTCCTGAGCTCTGGAACTGACTTCCCCTCTCTCTTCTAATCAAATTGGTGACCTTCAGGATGTGCTGAAAATCTCATCTATTTTCCAGGCTATTTCGAGGGATGATGTGGGAGGATGACAAGATTTTGGGTGGTTGGCATGGTGTGCAGGGGAGCAGGTTGTTTCAGTGGGTGATAATCTTTTATAAATTCAGATAAATATTTATAGGCTTTTTATGTTGCCTACCTCCTCCACTGTAGAGTCTCTTTCTTTCTTTAGTATCTGGAAAACTGAAGGAGAGATACCACTAAATTGTTTACTCAGAAACTAGTTTTTTCATAAGTGCAGAAAGTCCATAAATATTTCAGCAGGCATGCACCTGTACCAAAATATGCCATGATGATACATTGAATCAATAATCCATAAACTACCTTCTGTAAACTAACAGAGTGGACAATAATGTTTCCTAAAAATCATTCTTTAAATAATAATTAGAGGTATACACTTATCCCAAGGATCAAAACAACTGTGAGGCTTATTAAGGATAAAATTCATATCAGCAAAGAGCCTATGAACCACTCAAAAGCCTCTTATGCCCCCAGAATAGGATTTAATTGGTGTGTAACCACTGAGTGGATCCTCAGAACTGGGCTGAACTTCATCACAAGTGTATAATGTGTATTTTAAATATATTATCAGGATATGTTTTATGTGATAAACCACAAGGCTTAACAAAATACTAGTTTAATTGAGCACATAATGCAGATTGTATCTGAAAAATAAATATCTAAATACATATTTTCACAAGAGACTGAAATAGCTTTTCAAAGTGTGGTTCAGAAAGGTAAAACTACAACTGGATTATGCAGGTATTGCCAGCAGGGAGTAGGCGCAAAGAGCCCTTTTCTCTTAATGCAACTGTCAGGATTGCCTCCCCACTCTGAACTCTAGGGTACAGATGTGGGGACCCGCATGAAAAAAGAAATAACCCCCCACAAGCTTATTTTACCAGCTTGGGTTAAAATGTTTTTTCCCCAGAACACAACTTCTTCTGTGTCTGGACTTAGTATGCTGCCACCATCAAGTGAGAATGTCTCAAAAACTATTGGACATGGGCCACTTGAAGCCCCTCTTTCTCTTTCCACAAAACCCCCAAACTTATTCCCTCCCTGGGGAGCTTGAGAGAAAAGCCTCGCCTGATCCTGCAAGACGTGCCCGATCCAAAACCAGGATCTTACACAATGGAAAACAAGCAGTCAGATTCTTAAAAGAAAGATTTTAATAAAAGAAAAAAGGAAAGGAATAAATCCCTTATAACCATCAACAGAACAGCATCTACAATAATCAATAAAGAGTTACAGACAACCCCCTCCCCGAATTTCTCCTCCTGCTGAAACTTACAGTATTAGAGAAACACAGAGATAAATTTCTACCAACTAAAGAGTTTCCAAGTGATAAAAAGAAGGTAAACTTACTCACTACCTTACTTGATAAAAAGCTGATAGTCATAATAAAAGAAATAGGTGTGGTTCATCCCATAGCCGAGTTGAACAGAGAAGAGACCCAGAGAGAAACTGAAACTCAAAATCCTTTGTCTCCTGAGGAATTTCTCATTGGTCAGTTGTCCACCTCTCAAGTTACCTTTAGCTTAACCCCTTACAGGTAAACAGTAATTCTAGGCTACTTTATACTTATGACAGCAACCATAGGTAAATATGATATTAGTAGACCAGGTGCCGGCTCTTCTCAAGATTATAGGTGTCAGCTGAGCATTGACAAATTCCTAGCTGGAAGCCAGAGGAGCTTACTTGTATGTTAGTATTGTTCAAGACAGGTGTTAGACTTGTAAGGATGGGTTTAATGTTTAAATTCTGTAAAATCCTTGTAAATTGATGCATTAATCTTTCTTTAATGTCTGTATCCTTTACAGTACGGTAATATGTAAGTTTTGCTTTCTAATTATAAAAATGCCTGCTTTCAACTTGTGAACACATGCTGGAGGAGTCATTCACCCACCCATCAAGTAGGACTATAAAAACTAAGTGGACCATCTTGAAAGATCACAATACAAAGACTAGGTCAATGGTCCTCTTTCACCCAGGTGATTGCCACATGTGAGAAAGTTCATCCCATCAGCTTGAATTCTGGAAAAGGAACTAAAGATGGCTGACATGCAAATCTTTCATCTCTTGGCTGTTTGGACTCTTAAGGGCTGTAGGTAGGAAACAAAAGCAGAAATCCCTAGTGTCAACCTAGGTTAGCCCTGAAACACATTCAGTGCTGACAGATTACTGCATCTCTGTCATCTTTTGGAACAACAGACTGTAACTCATTTGTGTATATGTGTTGCCTTCTTTAGCCTGAAAATAAATCCCTCATTTCTTTTTCCTAGTTAATAAATACTTATTTAGTTTTCTATTGGATTCACTAGAAGCATTGTCTTTGGTGTGAGAACTAAGGTACCAACTGAACTGGGGTAAGTGATTGGTCTCTTAGGACTGGGAGCAACCTGAATGCTTTGTGATCTTTGGTACAAGTGACCATTTATCACTAAGTCTAGCTTACCTGGGTGGCAAGATAGATTGGAGTGCTGAAGAGGACTATCTGTGACTTCATAGTAAGACTGACATAGTCACAGCAAGGAGCCCTGCTTTTTGACAATGTGCCCTGCAGCTGGCACTCATGGTCATGAACCATTCCAGACAGTGTGACAATAAGTAATTATAGTTTGGCTACTACTGCAGAGTAGAATAAGACTTGACATATTGGTAGCAGCATTAACTGCCCAACAGAGGGCACATCAGGGTAAAGATGAACAACTTACTGAGAAAGCACATGGAGAAAACAAGCTATACTTTGCAAACTATCAGCTTAGTTTACAGATAAACCCATGTGTTTTTTTTATTTTTTACAACTTGACAGACCACAGTTATTGAAGAGTGAACTAGATTTTATTTTACCTAATGAGTCATCAACAGACTTGTCAGCTAAATTCTGACTATAGGATCTATAATAGTGATGATGATGTCATGGGCAGAGAAAACATGTCCTGATTTTTAGAGACAAGGTTGTATCTGCAGGGCTAGCAGTTAGGGGGAAAACAAACACCTTTTGACATTGATTCTGTGGAGGCACTGATGGAAAATACAGAATGATTATTAAAATCATTTTTGAGTCAGACTTTTAATACACATTTTTATATGTAAATCTATATTATGGCACAAAAGTATTTTTAAATGGTATCAACATTACAAAAAATTTTAAACTGTCAGAAAAGCCTTTAGTTATTATCAAGACGTACCCATTATAATTTACATATTCTTTACTTCTTACTGCATGGATTATTGTCACAACAGAACATAATAGCTCTCTTCTTGTTAAATCATGCTGGAGCCTTTATTAAATTAGTCAACACAAATTAGATACAGTGTAATAGAAAAAATATATATTACAAATACCTACTAACTACAGTACATTTAAATATGTTTATTGTTTGTGGTGGGAGCGATTCATCCTTAAATCACTGATTACACCCATTCTTGAGGAAGTAAATAGTGCATCAACCTTGTGTTGGCAATGTTCACAATGGTGAATATCACTGATAATGATTGTCAGAAATATTTAGGGCCCAATACATAAAAAACAAAAATCATTCACTTATTACTGTTTTTTTAAGTTATTTGTACTTAAAAAGAGAGCATCCCTTATTTTTTTTAACAAAATATCTTTGTGCAATTTCTCACTCACCTCATTTTAGCTGTTTTACAACCGAAGCTCAATTATGAAAATAAATAGAATCATCAAATGACACAGATTGAGCTTAGACATTTTAAAGATGTCTGTATTTTGAATGGCATATAATTAGAACTTACAAAATACAACAGGGGCACCTAAAATGCATATAATGCAAACATTTGAATTTTATACTTTATGCTAGCATGGCTGGATTTCCTCACATCAGCAGAAATGTCTTTCCAGGTTACCAAGGACCTAAGTGAGAACTGGTATTCACCACCCTTTCCCCTAGCCCTCCCTCTCTCTCTCTCTCTCTCTCTCTCTCTCTGACACACACACACACACAGTTGCATCAAACAAAGTTGCAGGAATATATCCTAGATAAGTGGGTGGACTTTACAGCAATAGCTTTAATGTATCGCATTTCTTAACTCTGATATTGCAGTGGCTGCTCATTGATCACAATATAAAACATAAAACAATGTAAGATTACACATGGGGATGAATCAAATACTTCAGATATGAGCACCTCAAAAGGGATAGGAAGTTTGAATCCAGTTCTGATTCCACCTCTACTCCTATAATACACTGAACCAGCATTCCTTTGTAGATGATACCAAGCTGGGAGGGGTTGCAAGTGCTTTAGACTCTAGAGGATAGGATTATCATTCAAAATGACCTGGACAAACTAGAGAAATGGTCTGAAGTAAATAGGCTGAAATTCAATAAGTACATATGGAAAGTATCCCACTTAGGAAGGAACAATCAGTTGTACACATATAAAATGTGAAATGATTGCCTAATAAGGCGTACTGCGGAAAGGGATCTGGGGGTCACACTGGATCACAAGTTAAATATGAGTCAACAGTGTAACACTGTCTCAAAAAAAGCAAACATCATTCTGGGATGTATTAGCAGGAGTGTTGTAAGCAAGGCATGAGAAATAATTCTTCCGCTCTATTCCATACTGATCAGGCCTCAACTGGAATATTGTGGCAAGTTCTGGGCACCACATTTCAGGAAAGAATTGGACAAATTGGAGGAAGTCTAGAGAAGAGCAACAAAATATTATTAAAAGTCTAGAAAACATGAGGGAAGATACCCATTTTTTTCTCTGTTTAGTCTGGAAAAGAGAAGACTGAGAGAGGACATGTTAATAGTTTTCAAGTACATAAAATGTTATTAGAAGGAGGAGGGAGAAAAATTGTTCTTAACCTCTGAGGATAGGACAAGAAGAAATGGGCTTAGATTGCAGCAAGGGAGGTTTTGGTTGGACATTAGGAAAATCTTCCTCACTGTCAAGATGGTTAAGCGCTGGGATAAATTTCCTAGGGAGGTTGTGGAATCTCCATCATTGGAGATTTTTAAGAGCAGGCTAGAGAAACACCTGTCAGAGATGGTCTAGATAATACTTAGTCCTGCAATGAGTGCAAGGGAATAGACTTGATAACCTCTCTAGGTCCCTACTAGTCATATGATTCTCTCCTTATCCAAGCACCCCAAGTTGTGGCAAAGTGCAAATCTGGATCTATATTTTTTTTTTTTTGCTTTGACTCATCTGTATTTGAGACATTTGATGCTGTCTGTTCAAACTTTTATTTCCTGTTTACGAGGTAGTGTGAATGTAGTCAAGTGGATGGGGGCACTGTATTGCAAGTTGCAAGACTTGTGTTGCATTTCTAAGTCTGCCAGTGACTTTCTGTGTGAGTTTGGTCAAGTCCATTATGCACTAATTTCCATAAGTGGTCATCAGTTTGAGGGGGTTTGGTTTTTCCATGTCCAACTTAAGTCACCTGGGTCTGATGATTTTAGAGGTACTGAGCACTGCAGCTCCCACTGTGCTATGAATGTTCAACACTCCTGAAAATAATTCTTGAGAGAGTTCCTCTCTGTGCTATTGCCGAACCAGATGGAGAGAACAAGGTAACCAAGGTCACCAAAAATCAAATCTGCCCCTTTTTCTGTCTAGTTGCATCTCAGAATGAACATAACGTGTGTTTTTTTGTTTTTGTTTTTTTTATAATCAATAGCTTCCAGGGCCCATTAGCTCATGCAGTTAGAACACCTCTGGTTTTGGAACCAAGTGCCTAGCATTCCATTTCTTGTTCTACAGCTGCGTACAGTTTACAGTGGAGAGGTGATAATCTCTTTATAGTTGAGATTGATACCAAAGTTCCATAAGATTTTTATCCTACTTGTAACATGTACCCACAAGTAAAAGGGGAAAAAAAAACACTTTCTTCTTTTTCATTTGTAGGCTTAAGACTCATTGACATATTCTGAAATTTTTGAATAAAATGACTAAGTACTTTTCAAGATTAAAAGACATAGCTCTTTTTAAAATATTTGTGAACTATGTAATGTTTTTTATATGTGATGTTCAACAGAACCTATTTTTTTTAATCCATGTACAGAGCTTTGATATCCCATTGCCAATCACTTTAAAAATTGACAGGCAGATTTTGATTTTGGCTCATGGAACAGAAAGTTTAAGGAGAGGAATAGTAAAATATTGAAGCAACAGTTATTAGCAGAAACTAAGACACAATTCTCCATCAGTGCAGTCAACAGAGAAAAAGAATAAGATGACAGTATACATTCTCTCAAGAAATACTATTTCCATAAGCAAGGCAAAGATGTGTACGTGGAGTGGGGGTATTAGGAGCACCAGAAATTGCCATTCTAGATCAGATAAGTGGTCCCTTTCAGTATCCTGCATTCAATAAAACCCAAATCAGGTGCTTCATGGCAAGATGTAAGGAACCTCATGGAGAACAGCAGCAATTTCCTCCTATAGACACTTAAGGGAGAGATTTTTAAAGGTAATTTAGCACTTAAAGATGTTGATAGGCATCTAGGGGGATTTTCAAAAGTGCCTAGATAGCTAATTCATTTAAATCAATAGGAATGAGGTGCTCACTTAGGCACTTTTGAAAATCCCAGTAGGTGCCTATCTGCATCTTTAAGCATCTAAATACCCTTAAAAAAATCTTTCCCTTAGAGATTGGTTTATACCATGAAGTACATTGTATATGTCTTTGTAAAACTCCAGTTCTGCTAAGTTTACTTTCCTTGAGCAGTACTTTGAGTGACTGGACCTTAAATTCTAGACTGTGGCACTAATCTAATTTAGGGAACTGTATCTTGGTCATGCCAAGTTGTATCTGGCATTAGCCCATATAAAGGCAGAAAGGAGTTTTGCACCAGTCATTAGAGAGACACAGATCACTTACTCCACTCACAGTCTGGTGAACAGTGGCAGAGCCATGACTTACCTTCTCCCACAACTTCTCAGCACTTTGATCTCTGTATGGGAGAAGGAGGAGTAGTGAAAAGTACTCCTCACAGTAAATCAGTGCCTTCTTCATTACAGAACAACCTTAAGTGTCATCCATTGCAAAGACTGCTGTTGTGGGATGTTGGGGAGGGACTTTTTGTGTGCACCTCTAAGAACATAAGAAAAGCCGTACTGAGTCAGACCAAAGGTCCATCTAGCCCAGTATCCTGTCTACCGACAGTGGCCAATACCAGGTGCCCTGGAGTGAGTGAACCTAACAGGTAATGATCAAGTGATCTCTTTCCTGCCATCCATCACTCCCCTCTGACAAACAGAGGCTAGGGACACCAATCCTTATCCATCCTGGCTAATATCCATTAATGGACTTAACCTCCATGAATTTATCTAGTTCTCTTTTAAACCCTGTTATAGTCCTAGCCTTCACAGCCTCCTGAGGCAGGGAGCTCCACAGGTTGATTGTGCGCTGTGTGAAGAAGAACTTCCTTTTATTTGTTTTAAACCTGCTGCCCACTAATTTCAATGGGTGGCCCCTAGTTCTGCTATCATGGGAACAAGTAAATAACTTTTCCTTATTCACTTTCTCCACACCACTCATAATTTTATTTACCTCTATCATATCTCCCCTTAGTCTCCTCTTTTCCAAGCTAAAAAGTCCTAGCCTCTTTAATCTCTCCTCCTATGGGACCCGTTCCAATCCTCTAATCATTTTAGTTGTCCTTCTCTGAACTGTTTCTAATGCCAGCATATCCTTTTTGAGATGAGACCACATTTGTACACAGTATTCAAGATGTGGGCGCACTATGGATTTGTATAAGGGCAATAAAATATTCTCCGTCTTATTCTCTATTCTTTTTTTAATGATTCCTAACATCCTGTTTGCTTTTTTGACTGCCACTGCATGGACATTTTCAGAGAGCTATCCATGATGACTCCAAGGTCTTTTTCCTGAGTAGTTCTAGCTAAATTAGCCTCCATCACATTGTATATATAGCTGGGGTTATTTTTTCCAATGTGCATTACTTTACATTTATCCACATTAAATTTAATTTGCCATTTTGTTGCTCAATCATTTCCATATAAATCAGTTCTCACAACCTAGCCTGAAAAACACTGCAGATATTCTTATCCCTATATAAGCCTAATCCTCTCCCAAATCCCATTGATTTCATAGCCTGAGTGGTACAATTGTGACAATATTCATTGACCATATTATTGTTCCTGTTCTTGTAGAAGAGTAAGTAGGAGCACCCAACATTTATATATTGTTCATTACTTTATAGACAGACCTATGTCACGCCCCTTCTTACTTTCATTGACAGACTTTCTTTGTAATTTCAAAGCCACTAAGATAGCATCATTATTAGTTTGGCCAATGCTACTCACTCATTTAATTTAAGGATCTAGCAACTAGTCCATTCCATGTTTTTTTTTAACTGCCTTTATTTACATATACAAAAGAAACATTAAAGTAAAATGTTTAGATCTTGAAGTAAAGATAACAGGCACTTAATTGTTTCTGATTTTTTTTTAAAAAAAATGTTTATATTTATTACAATCAAGATACTGGTTCCAGTGAAGTGAATAACAAAACATCCATTGATTTCAATGATATAGATAGAGTCCTGTGCGTGCAGTAGGGCTTGCATATTCATTTCCTTGTCTTTAAGTGCTTGGAATTTGTAAAGGATGTGACAGGTCTATACACTGTTGTCACTAAGCAACTGTAAGTGGTTTGTTGAAACTACCTTTTTTTTTTTTTTGAAGTAGCATTTGGTTTCCATCTCAGCGCTACTCAAACCATGGATGCTTTGTTCCAAATGTAGCAGCTTCTTGAGTGAAAGCAGGCTCTCCGTTAAATGCTTATAATCCCTTTGCAGGCCTCCGGGTGCTAGAGGGTGAAACCATGACCAACTCATCACTGAGCAGGTCTGAAATTCCCTTTGCTAGAAGATGGCACATATACAAAACACACTACTTCTCAGTATGCTTGTTTATTCATGTGTATAGGACTTCTCTGCCTTTTCAAAAAGAGGATCAAATACATTGTATGTATCTAACCTATTTCTCTAGATATTTAAGGCCTGAACCTGCCACATACCAAGCGCTTCCTGAGGGCACCATTGACATGAGTAGCAGCAGTGGGCACTCAGCACTTTACAACATCAAAAAACCTCACACAATGCTCTGTTAGTGAAGTAATTAAAAAAGCACTAAAATACAAGGTGGATTTTGGTTGATTGGTTGAAGTCTTCATCTGTTCCATGTCTTTTTATTATGGTTATAATCATTTAACTAACATCTATAAAGCTTATTTTTCTGCTTACCTATTTGTGCTAAAAATAAATGTGGAAACAAAAAAGACATGTAGCTAGATATAACGAAGCACAGCTGGTAGAAGAAATTGTAAAAAGGGAGAGAGGAGGAGGGGTCAAGAGCAAGATAGTATTTCTACATTTTTTTCATTACAGCTGAGTGGATTAACCTGAAGCACCACATAGTTTGAAGTGTTGTTCCAAGTGCCAGTGAATTTTATGAATTTCCCCAGTGCAGAGAAACATATTCACAGCAACACCTGTGCATCACACAACGAATGCAGCCAAATACCTATGGGTCGACTGCAAACCACATTTCCAGATATATATAAATAAATCACTTTAGATAGACTTGTTATCTCTCTCTGTCTCTCTCTCTCTCCTGAACTTGTTCTCTCTGGTAGGGGCCATATACTTTGAATCTGGTAGGGGCCATATACTTTGAATATACTATGTGCTGCATCACTTCCCATTTCTTCATCACATCTGGCTTAATATTACATAAAGTACGAATTAATGTGATTCACAGTGCTAACCCATTGTGTTTTGAGGTGTAAAGAAATGCACACTATTCTTCTCTCCTCAGTGGGAAGTAAATGCTGCAGGCACAAATGCTGTAGATATATCCATAAGTGCCTTTGGTGCATTTTTTTCTTTTCTGTTGTGGTTGTTATTATTACCCTCTTATCTCCAAAGATGATGATATCAACTTTCCTTTTTCAGGAACAATTACAGTTGAACTGCGAATATTTGACGTTGGCTATGTGTAAAAAAGGTAACAAATGAGGCAGATTCATGTGAGGCAGATGATTCACTTCTTCATATGCTTAACTTTCAGATTTTTTCAGAGTGTGTGTGTATATATATATATAATATTTAAATTCTGGGTATTGGTATCACAGATTTAAAGTATAAAATTGCATCATGACAAAAAAAAGCATCAACTGGATGTATAAACAGGGGAATCTGTATTTATCCTACCGAAACCTCTGTGAGATAAGGACGTACAATTATTCTCATTGCACAAATGGGGAACTGAAGCAAAATGGAAAGGTAACATGCCCAAAGTCAAATAGAAAGCATGGGGGTGGCGGGAGAGCAGCATGGTCTTGAAGCTGGATCTCTCAAGTCCTAAACTAACACCGTAACAACTGGATCCTCTAGTCCTCTGAAGGCTGGAAAAATCGCACAATTAATCCTCTGAATCTCTCACCCACAATATATGTCCATAAGAGGAGCAAAATGGCAGGTATGCTGGGAAGCTGAAGTCACTGTTCTTATATGTTACTTCTGGAAGTAACAACTCTAGAAGTGATATCTACAGGTGCAACTTTGCTGTCTCAGCCATGATGACCGGCTGAAACAGCAGCCTCAGGCCTGGGAATTTTGCTACCACCCTCAATGTGCGTTTTGCTGTGCTAAGTCCTTCCCAGCAGAACCCATTTGCCAATTCAGGCAGTATTCAAGGCGAAAGAGTTCCCCTGTGTGTCACAGCAGGTGAGGGAGCAGACAGGGAGATTTCAGTCCCTAGAATCTCTAGTTCTTACTGAATTTTAAAGAAGCTGTTATATAAATCACTTCTTTTTAAAGATGTGAAAGCTGCTTGTTTATGGGCCTATGAAAGAAGTTAAAGGAGACTGGTGTTCCCTGAACAAACTGTAGTATTTTATTACTGCAAGCAAGTTTAACTGCTCATGACACACTTTCAGGGGGTCACTCAATTTTTTTTTAAAAGCATAAAGCCACAACACAAATCAGACTTTTCAGCCTCTGACACCTGTATCCAAATGACTCTGCTAGCCTGTGTCTGTAGTCCTCATGCACACAACCCTTCCAAAATATCAGAATTAGTTAAAAAATCAGTGCACCTCAAAACTCTCATTCTGTTGTGTTTTCATGGCCCATTAAAGATGGCATTTATGACAGCTCCATCACAAGGATTTGATTATATTGTATATGCAAGATTTTTTCCCCTGTTTATTCATCTGTTAGACACTCTCAAATAGGCTTTCCTAGCACTTTCTACTTCTGTTAATTAATCTTTGGTTAAAGTTTCTGATCTTCATGTATGCATAGATGGGATGGGGTTCATTATTCTAAACTATTTAATGTGTCTTCTGTTTCTATGCTGAAGGATATTTGTAGATCTCTTGGGAAGAAATCCTGGATGAGGACTCTTCCAGGTTTTCAATTACATAACATATATATGGTTCATCTTCAATACTTGGGGGCCGATCCCACATTAACGGTACACACAAAATTCCTAGAATCTGATTCTCCAGTCCCTTGCACCTTGCCTAATCATGCACCTGTCCAAAATGGATGCAAAATGCTACCAATGTATAACTTGTAAGGCAGTGGAGAATCAGGCCCAACTGACTTTGAAAGAATTTTAAGGTAACAAAGAACAGATCTCTGGTTCTCTGCTAAACTGCTTCCTAAAATCTTAAAAGCAATAACAGATGACTTTTAAAAACACCTTCAGTAATCATGTGTTCCTATTTGTAGGGACTGGAATCTGTGAAATACAATGTAGGTTGTAAAACCAACCTTTTTCTAATTTTTGATTGACCTAGAAATGCTTCCTCCCCCCATAATTCTAACTGTGCAGCATGCAGAGAGGAATAAAAATAAAAATATACAAACACTAGTAAATATAACATCTCTAAAAATGACCTAAAAGTTTTCCATAATTAAAAATATCATAACTTTAATTTGCACTATTTCAGGCCTTTCCAGAATTCAAAGCAAGTTTTGAACATCTCACTGGAAAGCTAGCAAGCTCATCTTTCCAAAAAGTATAAAGTTCCTATTTCTAGCCCTATGAGGCCAGAAGACAGTCTTTAAATATGGAACAATTCTTTCTATATACATATGTATACACACATGTATTATTGATGGTACAATTTGAATCTTGTCCGTGTGGAGCTTTAAATAATAACCTCAATTATTTTGGATAGAAACAGGAGGAGAAGGAAGAAACACTTCTCTGACAGCTGTTGGTTGGTTGGATTATTTTCAGGGGGTGGTATACAGAATTGGAACAGCAATGGTATGCATGTGTACATGTACCTGCACACACACACACACACACAAGGTTTATGTATTTATGTCTCATGAGGTTTATGTATTTCTGCTAAATTGCAGCGCTATGTGATAATTTCATTTATCACACACCTCTGATTGTCTCATTTGCTGATCAATCTATCTTCCCTGTACTTATTCTAATATTCTAACTTCCTGAGCAGCTACAGCCAGGCACCACTTTACTTTATATACATACACACATACACACACACACACACTCTTTAAAAATTGCCACCACCATTTATATAGATGTACATATTTATGTGGCAATTTTTAAAAATATATATATATTTTTCTTTTTTTAAAGTCTACTAATAAATTCCTTAGACCCTCAGAGAACTTCTTGGTGGTGAACTGCTAAAGACATTAACTAATATAAAACTAATACACTTCAAAAATACATATTGTTCTCTGCCATCATTAAGTTTTCACTGTGATGTATCAGCAAATTCACCTTCTTTTTTGAATTTTTGGTTCATTCAGGCAATGTATAATCTAATGTAGCAGGGTGAGTTTATAGAAGGCAAGATTAAAGAAGGCAAGAGGCAGGGATGGCCAAACTTACTGACCCGCTGAGCTAGATACGACAATCTTCAGAAGTTTGAGAACCGGGGCGTGCCTGCCAGATTCAGGACTTTAGCCCCATGGGAACTGCCTGACTGGAACTGGGACTTCAGCCCTGTTCCTGCTAAAGCTCGAGACCCAGCAGGCATACGCTGTGGGGTTTAAGGCCTAAACCCTTCTCCCCACTGAGCAGAATCCTCAACCCTGCCACCCCACTGAAAGGCAGAGATCCTGAGCTCCCCTCAATCTGGTAGGTGGAGAATGTAGAAAACGGGGTGGAGTGGGGATCTTCAAGACAAATGTTAATGATAGAAGAGCTGCATGTGGCTCATGAGACATAGTTTGGCAACCCCTGGCACAGGAGATCACCGTAGTTCCTATCTCTTTTGATACAGATTTGTATGCCATGCAGCACATCCCCTGTTGCTTTGTCCAATCCAGTTTCAATTATTCCAGATTTCACCTCTTCCAACCAGGGAACAATGAACTGACATCCTCTGTCCTGTACCAAGTATCTTTCCACTGCAATCAGTTTACCAGTTTATACATTTTTCCTGCTTTCCAATTTGCCAGTTAAAGGATTTTCAAAAACTTGCAAGTTGAGATATAAAAAGATAACAAACATAAAACCAACACTGACAAGGGTAAAGGGATGAATAATCATATTTGAACAGGTGCACAACATACAGTTTCCCAGACAGCTGGTTAGACTCAACCACATGCCAAATCCATTAAGCCCGTGTGGCTCCAGATTTAATGAGAAGCACATTTTGTCTAGTTTGGCTCTCCTAGGCCTTCCACTACCCTCTTGGACTTGGCAAGTTCTTTCTGTCTGAAATTAAGATTTCCTAATACCCTGTTAAGGATTCAAATTTAAACAAGTTTATGTGTAAACTATAAAAATGACCCCTACTTTTTAGCATCTTAAAATAATCTAGTCAAAGGTTTATGCAATGAACAGATTAATCTTACTCTGTGTTTCTACTGTTGAACAGGAGCTATTTTCTATTGAAATTGACAGTTCCAAGACTTTGGTTTTTTTCTCTCCCTCTCTTTAAACCATTATTAATTTAAAATGTTTTCCACAGCCCCCTCTGAAGTCAACAAGATGTGCTTTGTGGCATGCAAAGGGTTAGGTTATTTTAAACCAAAGTTATCAATAGGACTGTATCTATCTAGCTTCTTTTATGGCCCTTGTTACCACAATATCCGAGGGCTCACTGATAGGTTTTTACCCTATTATGTAGGAAGTATTTCGCCCATTACACAAGTGGGTGATGGAGGCATGGCATAGCTTAACAGGCTCAAAATCTAATAGGAAGTCTGTGCTGTATCAGGAACTGAAGCAGATTGGATTTCCCAGTCTCATGCCTTATTAGCTAGGCCATCCTACCTCCCTAGGTTCAGGCCCCGCTTCAAGGGAAGTAAAACTTTTATTTGTTCATCAAAGTTACCATGAATACAGAGCTGCAGAGCTACTGTCTGTTAAATAAAACAATAGCATGAAAGTATGTTTATTGTGCCCCATAGGGTGCTCAGAATGGTACACACTGCAAAATTATACAGCATCTCCAAGAGCAGAAACATTTTAGAAACCAGACCTTGTCATTTCCCTATGCCCTGGCCCCTTTCTACAAATATATCAACTAGTATATAGAGCAAATTCCACTAGGTAAACAGTAAACAAAACAATGAAATGAAATCATTTGCTGTCAGAGCCTCTCTCCATGGAAGACATTTCACTCAATGATGAGTAACTAATACACTTTAATTCACAGTTGTTTAATTCTTTGCTTCTCACCAACTTCCTCTTTGACAACAAAATATTGATCCTATTTTTTCTTAACTTGAGATTTCTACAATATGAGCCTGAATGTGAAATCCTCACATACACTGCAGAGTATCAATAGGATTACTCATGAAAGTAAATATCAGCTTGAGTAAAGATATACAATCTAACCAAAACAGTGTTCCCACTAACCTATTTTATGAGTATTTTTGGTAGGTTTATTAAAATCATTTTACTTCATTGCTTCTTGGTCAAACCTTTAACGATATATTTTTAGAAGAGAGAAATGTAATATATCCCCCCCCCCCCCCGATTTGTCACACTATTACTTCAATTTCCTTTGTTTTATTAAAATACAAAGCATTACAAATTCTGCTGCTTACTCAGCTTTCATTACTTTTAGGTAACTGCCCAATTTAGTACTTTAAGAAATATATTTTGCAGCAAGTCTTGTTATATTTCAGATGGTAAGCTACTTGTTTCAAGGTGGTTAAAATTAGTTTTGCAGGACTTTAAATGCAGAGAGCTTTATTCTCAAATTCTGTATGTGTATCTTGTGTAGCATTCATCTTCATATATATAAACACATGAAAGCCTGTCCTGATGCATGAAGGGGAACAATTGCTCTCCAATTTTATCCGTTACTATGTACCCTTCACGGTTCTCATTTACTGTTTTATATACAACATACATACAAAAGACCTCAACAGTGGGAACAGAATGCACAGGCTTTTACTAATGGAGTTAAAAGAAAATATTAACTGTAGTAGTAGACTTGTACTCTCTCTATACCAGCCAGGACTAGCTCCTATCTGGTATGAGTCTGTAACACGCTATGACACAAAAGACTGGAACTTTCAAAAGAACATACAAATGGCCATAGTAGGTCAGAACAATGGTCCATGTAGCCCAGTATCCTGTCTTCCAGCAGTGGCCAGTTACAGATGCTTCAGATGGAATTAACAGGACTATTACTGAATGATCCATCCCTTGTCGTCTACTCCCAGGTTTTGTCGGCCAGAGGTTGAGGAACATGCAGAGCATGGCTAATAGCTCTTGATGGACCTATCCTTGATGAAAATATCTAATTCTTTTTTAAAGCCAGTTATATTTTTGGACTTCACAACATCTCATGACAATGAGTTCCACAGGTTAACTATGTGTTTTGTGAAGCACTTCCTTTCATGTGTTTTAAATCAGCTGCCTATTAATTTAATTGAGTGTTACATGTTATTCACTTTATCCACACTATTCATGATTTTATAGACCTCTATCATATCCCCCACTCAGTTGTCTCTTTTTCAAGCTGTGCAGTCCCAGTCTTTTTAATCTTTCCTCATATGAAAGCTGTTCCATACCTTAATCATTTTTGCTGCCCTTCTCTTTACCTTTTCCAATTCTAATATATCTTTTTGATGTAGACCAACCAGAACTACATTCAGTATTCAAGGTATGGGAGCCCCTTGGAGATATATATGTAGTGGCATTATATTTTCTGTCTTACTCTCTATTCCTTTCCTAATGGTTTTTAACATTGTTAGCATGTTTGACGGCCACTTAACACTGAGCTGATGTTTTCCAAGAACTATCCATGATGACTCCAAGATCTCTTTCTTGAATGGTACCAGCTAATTGACATCCCATCATTTTCTACGAATAGCTGGGATTATGTTTTCCAATGTACATTACATTGCACATTCAACACCGAATTTCATCTGCCATTTGTTGCCCAGTCTTCCAGTTTTGTGAGATCCCTTTGTAACTCTTCACAGTCAACTTTGGCCTTAACTACCTTGAGTAATTTTGTATCATCTGCAAATTTAGCCACCTCATTGTTCACCCCATTTTCCAGATCATTTATGAATATGTTGAACATCACTAGTCCCAATATGATCCTTGAAGGCCCCTGCTATTTACTTCTCTCCACTGTGAAAACTGATTTAAGCACTAGGTTACATACCACAGTTAGTAGTTCTGAAATTTCATATTGGAATTTCTTCAGAACTCTTGGCCAAATGCTATCTGATCTGGTGACTTCTGATTGTTTATCAATTTGTTCCAAAACCTCCTCTACTGACACTTTAATTTGGAACAGTTCCTCAGATTTATTATCTAAAAAGAATGGCTCACCTGTGAGAATCTCCCTCACATTCTCTGCAGTGAAGACCAACATTTACTGTCTCTGCAATGGCCCTGTCAGTAGTCCTTTAGCATCTTGTCCAGTGCCCCACTGATTGCCTGGCAGGCTTCCTACCTCTGATATACTCTAAAAATGCTGTTAGTTTTTGTGTATTTTGCTAGTTGATTTTCAGACTCTTTTTTGGCCAGCCTGATTGTATTTTTACAGTTGACTTGCCAGAGTCCATGTTCCTTTCTATTCCTCAGTGGGATTTGACTTCCAATCTTTAAAGGATGTCTTTTTTCCTCTAACTGCTTCTTGTATTTTGTTCTTAAGTCAGGGTGGCATTTGTTTGGTATTTTTAATTTTGTTTTGTTTTATTTGGGGTATACATTTAGTGTGAACCTCTATTATCTTGTTTTAAATAGTTTCCATGCCGCTTGCAGACATTTCCCTTTTCTGACTATTCTTTAATCCTATGGAGGCCTCACGCCTGGTCCACCCCCAGCCTGCTTTTTCCCACTCTTGCTCTACCTGGCCTCTTTCCCACCTCTTCCCACCCCGCCCCACCTCTTCCCTGCCCACGTCTGCTCCCTCCACTGAGCGTGCTCTGTTCTTGCTCCTTCCACCTCCTCCCGACACTGCAAAACAGCTGATCTGTGGCAGGCAATAGGTGCTGAGAGGGAGAAGAAGGTGCTGATCGCTGGGGCCCACTGGCAGACAGGAGGCGCTTGGGAAGGTTCGGATGGGGGGCCTATCATTGGGTGTTAAGCACTCCCCATTTTTTTCCCATGAGTGCTCCAGTGCCGGAGCACCCACAGAGTCAGTGCCTAGACCTCGCGGGCAATTCACCTGGTGACAATTCACCAGGTTTTTCTGGTCATCACAAACTCAATATATATTTGTAATAATCAAATCCCCAATTAATATTACCTGTCTTCTTAATAATTAGGGTATTCTCACTGTGAGAGTATACTATGGAATCAGGGTCTCAACGCTGGGATCATTTCCCTCCACCTCAGCTAGCTATTCTCCTTTCCCAAGTCTTTCTGTGTTATTCAAGAGGGATGTGGACCACTCTACAGTGTTCCTGAAAGTCTTGTATATGTACCACTCTGTCTTCCTTAGTTCCTCCAGTTCAGCTTCTCTAGTCTGGAAATCATGTACTCAGTCTCCGAGAGCACTGAGTTGCTTGCACCAAATTCACACATTTGCTACCTGCCCACAAGGAAGGTAATTGTAAATGCTGCATTCAGGGCAATGAAGGGGCTAGTTGCCACTCCTCAGATGAACATCTGCCTGAATTCTTTTTACTCTTGCAGGAGCTTTTTTTCTTTGTTTGATTGAGGAGGTATTTTTGAGGTGGGAAGAGGGGAATTATCAGCCTAATTTTCAAGTATGTGTATTAGGTTTATCGGAAACTCCAGCTCCTGCTCTAAATCTCCTCACAAAACTCCCGTTTGCTTCTGCTTTGGTCACTTAGGAGCTGGCCTTTTAAACCCCAGTTCTATTTAAACTGGATCCATCCCATAGTCAAGGGATCCTAAAAGAATTAAAGATCAAAGCATAGCAGACTAAAGCCTCATTAGTAAGCACTCAGCCGACCCTAGCAGGCCATGTGGCTCAGCATAGAGTCCCAAAACACACTACAATCAATCAAAATTTCAAACAAGGAAGCCTGTGGCAAACAAGTAAGCACACAACAAAAAAACTAATGGACACATATACTAACTGGGCCTCCTATTTATGAGTACATAAGGCATGAGCATTTACTTAGCGTTACGGTGTCTCAAAACTTCTCCGAGGCTGTCCTCTAGAAAACAAAAGGTGGGTCCATCCAGAGAACAGCTGTAAGGTCCAGCTCTCTGACAACTTGTGCTGTAATTCTTTTCCTTTCACTTCCCCTTCCTAGTTCGAGGTTTCGTTAATAAGGGCCAAAAAAGTAGACTAGAGTAGGGAATAGAACTGGCCAAATAATGGATTTTTCAGTTTGCTGACAATTCCAAAAATAAATAAATAAAAACAAGTTTTGTTTCAAGTCAAACTGAAAATTTAAAAAACAATAATTCAGCAAATAAAAGTAAAAGTTTCAAATTGGGTCAAATTGAAATGTTTCAACCTGATATTTATATTATACTGGGACCTTTGAAAAAAACAAAGAACTAGATTCACAGAACAGGGGAAGGAGAGAATAGCTCCCTTAAAACTTCAGCGCAGTGGTTACAGTACTCTCTTGGGTTGTGGGAAATCCTGGCTCAATTTCCCTTTCTGTCTAATGTCACGGGATTTGAACTTGGATCTCATCCATTGCACCATCCTTCGTTGGGGTAACAAACACTTCATAGAGCTGTTATTTCAAGCTGTCTACAAACTCAAGCGGGTAACACTGCATTAATTACATTCAATTCACATTTTCCAGGTTCTTTTTGAAATCAGAAGGATTAGGAATATTTTTTTTCAACAAAAGCACAGATTTTGGAGCATAGTCCTGTAACAAGGGGTGGATTCAGACACTACCTAATTGCAGAGCACATGATTTTGGCTACACCCTATTCTGAAGTATAGGGAAAACATATATAAATAGTGGGAAATGAGAATATACTAAATAACCTTGTTTTCTGGCCTCAAGGATTGATCTTAAAATGTTCAGCACCTTACATAAGAGGTTTAATATCACACAGATTCAGGCTCCTAAGTAGACTGCAATTGTATGACAACCTTGGATGCATGTGTATAGATGAAGTGCACTAGCACCTCCTGAAAGATTTGTGTCAGAACGTTCTTTTGTTGGCTCTTTACTCTCCAGAAGAAAAGAAGTCAGTTGGTGGTGGGAGATAATTATATGTTACCAGTAAAGGATTTGAAATATGGTATCACCCGAAGATCCAACATCTCACTCAGGATGTTCATTGAATACAATGATATTACCAAGCATTCTTTGTTCTACACAAGTAGGAGTGTATCGATGATATGCTCAAGACACACTGGTATTTTTTTTTTGTCCTTGTAAGTTCACACTCCACTCTGCCATAGCAGAATTCTTAAATGATACTGCCCCATGGATGCATCAAAGGTACCTCAAACTCACACCTGGGAAGAGAGAAGTATTGTTAGCAAGTAGAGGTCAACGCTTTCAGAGGGATCACTCTTCCTTCATGTCTCTGGTTATTAAGGGGATATGTTCAGAGATAGTGAGTCACATCATGAATCTGGGTGTCACTTTCAGTCATGCCGTCTCCATGGAAAGCCTTGTTTGGGAAACGTGATGAAAGTGACCTTTTCTCTAAGTTTTGCAGTCTGCCCCTTTAATTATCCTGCGATGACCTCACCACAGCAACATCATCCCTCAGGATCATAAGGCCTTATTATTGTATTCCACTTTTCACAGGTCTTTTCACAGGCCTTTCAGTAGGACAGTTCCATTGCCTGCAGCTGCTTCAGAATGCAGCAGTACATTTAATCACCGTTTTAAGCAACTGAAGGGATGATATGTCTAACTTGCTTTACGATGGATGACTAGAAACTGACAGATTGAGGGGGGCGGAAAAAACCCCCGAGACCATCTTTATTTATATTACTTTTTTGCTAAATATTTAATCTTTAAATAATAATTAGGCATTACTTTATCTAAATTAACTTATTTTCAATTTACTCATTACTTGTTTTCAAGGATATGTATAGACTATATCTCTCTTCTCCCTTTGCCTCTTCTCCCACAAACATCACTGAGTAAGGACATTGTGATCTATGATTTATAGAATAATTTAGATGTGAGGTTGCATTATTTAGGCTTCATGAGCTACTTTATGTGGATCTCCTATTTACAATTATTTTAAAATAAGTTACACACTCCATAAATGATAGTACAACAGAAACCATGATTTTCTGTTGTGCTACTTGTTGCTACTAAAGTTCTAATCCTCCTCCTGTTGAGTGCCAGTTAGCCACAACATTTCTACAAGATGAAATTATCTTTCCCATGTCTCAGGAGCTAGTATGATTGCTCAGCCTCTGACAGACTGGATCATTTCCAAAGTTTAAAGTAATTGGAGAAGTCATAACCCAAGATACCACTGAAATAGAAGATACCCATTGGGATTCCTACACTAATATTATTTGTATTACTCGAGTGGATAGGAACCCTCTAACAATATTGTTCAGTTAGAACAAAATCTCTGTCAGTCCTTAGAGATTTAAAGGTGCAGTAATTTTTAGAAAATGGCTTAAGAGAAACAAAGCTATTTGCACCACAACAGCCAGAAGGGCTTCCGTGGATTCACAGAAAAGGAGAGGAATAATCCACCGAACTATTCAGCATCCTAAACCACACCCAAACCTTATACCTTACCTTGGTATCTGAGTTCTTAACACTCGCAACCTTTTCTCAGCTGCGGCCATTTGTACTATTTTTTTTTCTTTTGCTCTCCTCTTCTCCACAAAATGAATGGGAGCATTGGTCCAAAGAGCACTGGTGATGGCAAAGAGGTAATAGCACTGCTTAGAGGGCATATTAGAATAAATTGAGCAAAGCTTTCCTCTTGAAAAAATTAGCAGGGAAAGGAGAGTTGACTGAAGGAGGAAGATGGCCCTAAGGCAGCCAGGAAAAGTGCTGAATCCAAAAAGCCTGATTAGAATTGGGAAGCCAGGACCTGCCTAAGGTCTATGACCAGGGATCCTGGGCTAGCTGACAGATACATCCAGAGAACACAGATTGGCAAAGGCTGCAGACTTAAGGATAGTTTGTTACTCCTTGAGAATGCTTCCATTTAATGAGTTGAAAATTATCTTCGCCACCTACCACTCCATGCACTGCAAAGACCGAAGCCAGAATATGTAGTTTTCAGCAGAGAACAAAGAAAACTCTTACAGTAAGAGAAGTGTTGCCTGAGATTCATTTTAGTTCATAATTAGTTCTATCAGTGCTCTGCTTAATTTCAAACAGTCAACATGCTCCATATGGGACAAAGTACAGAGTAGAGTGTTAATGTGTGTAAGAGTTGCAAAGTAAGATCTTAAATTAAAAATACCAAGCTGTTTATAGGTAAAAAATGTTACATCTGCAAATAAATGACTTGTGCATATTATGATTTTCTCGGTCTAGTTAGGCCAGAAAATACTACTCTTATTCATTCTAATAGCCAGACTAATCTATATGGCCATATCACCATGTGTGGTATTTTTGTAATCTAGAAAATGATATAATAAGTCATCTGAGTCTGTTTAATTTTAGGTTTTAAAAAAGCATAGAGGAACTGTATAAAACTGTGGAAACTGTATATAAGCCTATTTTATTTTTAACTCTTTTTACCATATTTGATATCAGTGCTCACCTTCAAAGTATAAATATCTCTGGGAGTGCTAAAAAATACAAACATGGCACATAGCAGATGCATAAGCACATCCCAAGCAAATTTATTATGGACCTAGAACTGTTATCTCACCTCTTGTGCATGTATTGCCACTTACTAATGTGGTTTCTGTAATGACTTCAAGGCTTTTTGGCAATGCACTTGGTTACAGAGCATGACATTTACGCTCCAAGCTAATCAAATGTTTTCTCATTGCATCTGTCTACTGTTATATTTATATTAATGTCTGTAAAAAGCTATTTTCTTCCCTTTCTTATAAGCATTAAATGTAAATACAGGACTGGAAATATCTGCTTTGAAAATTCATCATAGATATATCTTTCACAAATAGAAAGTACACCTTATGTTTCTGTCTTTCACACAGCCATTAAAATGGACATTCTCAAAGTAGACCAACACACCTTATTGAGGACAGGAACTCTCTTTGTGACAAGCATTCATGATAAGCAAAAACACATACTCTTGAAATCCTTGGAGTAAACCAATGTTGATCTCCAGGAGCTGACAAAAAGCAATTTAAAGAATAAAAAAAAATGTAATATATAGAGGCAAGATTGTCATCAGTCAGAGGGTGCACCATTAATTGTGATTTCAAAAGCAGAAAACTCAATCAAAATGAGAGCCAATTAACACCCAATTACTCCAAGGTTGTTCAAACACGATACATGAAAATGACAATTATACAGTGGTACACACCAACAGATAACCACAATAATGAGATCAAAGATCAATTCTATTCCTACAAACTCTGACTGACAAAATTCCAAAGCATGACATCTATTTAGTAATGGAGGTCTTCAATACCAAGGTTGGGAAGGATAACTCTGGGTGCAGAAAGCAATGGGCAATCATAAGCTTGAGCCATATAATCAGACTAGTAGAACTGTGCGTGGTATCAAGGCTTATAATTGGTGGTGGTGTTATTCCCACACAAACATATCCATAAAGTAACTTGGAATTCCCGAGATGCAGTCACCAGGAAACAGACTGCCCGTCAATTTAATGGAAAGAAAGTGAGAGCAACTCTTCAGAACATCAGAGTACACAGAGGAGCTGATGTCACAAGTGACCACAATTTATGTGTAGCAAGACTGAGGTCTAGTCTACCCCAGAAATTAGGTTTATATAACTACATCTCTCAGTGGTGTGAAAAATCCACACCCCAAAGCAACTCAGTTAAACCAACCTAACCCCTGGTTTGGACATGAGGAGGTCAATGGGAGAAACTGGCTACTACCTCATGGAAAGGTGGACTACCTATGCTGATGGGAGAATCCCTCCCATTAGTGTAGATAATGTCTTCACTGAAGTGCTACAGCCACACAGCTGCAAAAGTGCAGCTCCACCACTGCACTGAAATTTAAACTAAAAAAAAAACCCAAACCCATAAAAATTTAGAAAAATGACAGTAAAAGGCAGATGAAAAACAGATTACTGCAGCAATTTAAAATTGAACTAAACAACCAAGTTTTAGGTCCTACAAGACTTAGATCAACCACGAAAGTCAACATTATTATGTCTTGGTCCTTTCTGCACAACAGTATCACACCCCGCTGGTTTCCAGACAAGTGAATCAATAGTCTAGGTAAATGAGGTTACATGGAACTATGTGAAAGAAAGGAAACCAGCTCCTTGAAAATACCTCCAGAAAATGAAACAGAAAAAAATAATCTGTATAAAACACAAGAGCAAAGTAGCAGAACATGGATAATATCACCAAAGAAGCTGAAATAGCTGATGAAAGAGGCAATAGTAAAACACGTCATCAGCTTAACAAGTGGTACATTTATACCAGCCAGTGGGCCTGCCAAGGATTAACAAGGAAAGACTTTAACAACAGAAAATGAACATCAATAGTGTGACATTGCACTCTACATGATTTTATGAAAATATGCTGAATGTGAATATAATACAACTAAAATATGCTTCATGCAAAAGGATTCTTGTAAGGTATCATTACAAAGCTTATAATCTACAGAGTGTAGTCATCCTAGTTGCATAAATTTATCACTCTTGTATCTGAAATTAGTAATATGAAATATAACTCTGAGGGCCTATTGTAAGTATGTGAAGTGTGAGCCAGTAATGGTGGTTTGGAATCTTGATGGCTCCCATCAACCAGGACAATTGACTGTGGATGACTCTGTTTGTAGGCAGATCTTCCTGTGAGTCAGGTGAGGAGGAATGAAGGCTTGGAGTCTCACAGGACATGTGCCCCTGTCACCTGGTACTGAAATCCATCTTACACTTGGTGCTTTTCCATTTAGAAGCAGGGGGGAACCCAGAGAGATAACAGATTCCTGCCATGTGACAAAGCCATATAAGGGGGTAGAACAGAACAAAGGGGGCTGCAATCATGAGAAATCTCCTAGCTACCACCTGAGCTGGAACAAGGGCTGTACCAGGGGAAAGAATTGTGCTCAGACTACGAAGGCATCCAATCTGTGAAACAAACTTATTGAAACATCTCTGAGGGTGAGATTTTATCTGTATATAGTTTTATTATTGTATTAGATATAGACTTGCGCGTTTCATTTTATTTTACTTGGCAATTCACCTTACTCTGTCTGTTACTACTTGGAACCACCTAAATCCTACTTTCTGTATTTAATAAAATCACTTTTTACTTATTAATTAACCTGGAGAATGAATTAGTACCTGGTGGGGGGCGGGACAGCTATACATATCTCTCTAGCAGTGTTATAGGGGGTGAACAATTTCTGAGTTTACCCTGTATAATCATTATACAGGGTAAAACAGATTTATTTGGGGTTTGGATCCCATTGAGAGTTGAGCATCTGAGTGTTAAAAGACAGGAACACTTCCTAACCTGTTTTGAAGTGTGCTTACAGCTGTTAGGGGACGTGGTCCAGACCTGGGTATGGGTTTGTAGCAGGCTAGCAGGTCTGACTCAAACCATGCAGGTCTCTGAAGTCCCAAGCTGGCAGGGCAGAAAGCAGAGACAGAAGTAATCTTCGCACATCAATTGGCAATCCCAAGGGGGTTTCTGTGATCCAGCCCATCAAAGACAGGAACGGGCAAAGCACTTTCAAGAGGTGCTAAACTTATCAGCACCACAAGAAACTATTGACTAACAACATAAACATCCCAAACTGGACATCATGATGTCTCACATCAAAACAAAAAAAAAAAAAATGAAAGAACACAATATAAAAGTTAAAACCTAGAAAAGCTGCAGCTGAAGAACAAGTCATTGCGCAAATGCTGAATGCTTGGAATGATTAGACCATCAATAAAATCACTGAAATCTTCAGTAAAGTATGGGACAAGTGAAAACCTTGAGAATTATGGGAAAATGGCATTAGAGTCCAAATTCCAAAGAAAGGTGATTTAAACCACTGCAACAATTGATGAGATGTTACTTTCAAAGATCAGTAAAGTCTTCTGTAATATCATCTTAAGCAGATAAAAGGAAACAGTTGAACCAAAGCTAAGGGAAGAGCAGGCTGGATTTCAACCTGGAAGATCATGTATTGCCCACCATTTTACCTTAAGAATAATAATTAAAGACAGCACTTAATGGGTAAAACAAATAATCATAAACCTCAGAGATTGCAAAAAAAAAAAAGCATTTGACAGCCTGCATCAAGAATCATGATTTGCCTCTGAAATTTTTTTAAGTGCTATAGTACAAAAGTAATTAAAATAACGAAGGCTTTCAATAAAGGTGCAAAAATTAACCGCTAAAGTAAATGCAGATTTGAGCAAATGGTTCAATGTACAGACTGGCATCTAAGAAGGATCCATTCTTTGACATCTATTATTTGGTATTGTCATTGGATTCATTATGAGAAAGAGTGTAGATGGATACAAAACAGGCATCGCATGGCTTAATGACAGTACACTGGAAGAAATTTTTAGCTCTTCAACCAAGTGAAGTCTGAAAGACTGTCCAGAATCATGAAAAGTACAGGGCTAATAATCAGTTATGAAAACACAAATCTAATGAGAACCCCAGGAATTCCGAACTCCAGCATTACAACATTAGAAGTCAAAGGAATACATGAGCAGAGTCAATTCACATAGCTTGGCTTTATTGTGCAAGCCAAGGAGGTGGTCCAGGAGAAATAATGTCAAAAATTGACAAAGCGGCAGCTGCATTCACCAGCTTAAACAAGGTTTGGTAATCAAATATCTTCAACTATCAATTGTCAGATTCAAATATTATTTCCATCTTAACATATGGATGTGAAAGCTGGAAATGCAAAGATACAGACTGATGTCAAAATGCCTTCAAAACAAATGCGTTAGAAAAATTCTAGATATGAAATGGAATAAATTCATAATGAATGCTGAGATTCATCAGAGATCAACAATCCCTTTATTTCTAAATTTATCCAGACAAGATGATGGGAATATCAGGGACATATGAAGCCAGAGCACGTGCCATGGCCGGCATGCTATTCGACAGCTGAAAGAACATATGGGCGAGGGAGGGGGGAAATGAAAGAGATGTGCTGGCCACTGCTTCTTGCAGCTCCCATTGACCAGAAACAGAGAACCATGGCCACTGGGAGAGGAGGGGAGGAGGATGGGTTGAGGATGGTCAACGTCAGCAAAATGTCTCACAGCCCGCAGAGTACCCTGATGGGCCGAATACAACCTGCGGCCCACGGGTTTCCCACCACTGCTCTAAGTGATGTCTGATGGTTCAGGAAGGGTTCAGATCCACATTATAAAATCTGCTGTGCTTCTGTGATACGCTTTTTTAAGTTTTAAACTTGGGGTTGTTTCATTGAAACTAATATTCAAAGATTTTTTTAAAAAATAACTTGTAAAACTTTGGTGCTAACCGTGTCATCTGATGGAGAGAATCCTAGATAATAGTCAAATGGAATAAGTAAGCTTCCCAAAAATCTGAAAGTCCCTTACACTTTTCAAGGGTGCAGAGCACACACTGTACTTTCTCTGTGACCCACAATGATTGCTCATGGTAGTGACCCTTTTCCTGCAATAGCTCACATTCCTCTTGGGATGCATCTATTTTATAGGTTAATGAATTATGAAATTGCACGTAAACAGAGGAAGGGAGCAGTAGTAGGGGCAGTAGGTAATGTAATTTCACAACCTTCAACCAGCACAGCTATACAAATCTACTGAGGTATGTTTAAAATGTGTCTTTATCTCTCTAGTGTGTTCTTCTGAAAAGTGATCAAAATTATCGTTTTGCTACCAAAGTTTTTTATCCTCTTTGTTGTACTGCTTCTAGAAACTCCATAACACTATCCCAGTTAGAGGCTCCTCAGGTCTGGTAGGGCAGATATTGTGATCTTACCAACTGCTGGGAGTTGGCTCCAAGTGCATCTATAGATGTCAGTTTCAACTGACCCACTTTTAATTGGTGCCAACCTCCATCCATTCACCCATCTGTGTTATTCATACAATGAAAGAGTTGATAACACCCAAACATCTAATGTGTGAAATATGCAAAAATCACATTGTTCTCTGAACAGATAAGAAGGATTACTCTATTTCTGTTTAAGATTAGCAGCCATGTTAGTCTATATCCATAAATAAGGCGAAGAAAACTTGTGGCACCTTAGAGACTAACCAGTTTATTTCAGCATAAGCATTTGTGGGCTATAGCCCACTTCATAGGATGCATCTGCGGTTCCCAAAACTTTTAGTATTGCAGCTCCCTTGTAGATTGTTTAAAACTTGGAGGCTCCTTACAACCAAACACTGGGGTTTTTTTGTTATATTTTAACCCATTTAGGACATTAGATACAAGAGTTCAGGACACTATGTTTAAGGACACTAGAGTTGGGGACTATATTTAACTACATACGTTTAGTTTAATTCTATAATCTGGGTTTTTAAAACCATGATTGAAAATATGTATTTTTGGAGTGTTGGGACACAGCCTAAGATTTTAGTGAGAAAAACGAGCCTGTTTCAGACTTCATAGTTGCACAGTGGTTTGACTGAATTTCTGATGCAAGTCTTTTCAAATCTTAACATTTTCTGTGTTTAGGTTTCACACAAATCATTGCTGAAAACCCAGATTCAGAGATAACTGGAACTGAATATTAGTAGTACTTTCATAGCTTCATCGCCGAGTTCTTCATACTCTCCTTTAGAAAAAATCCAGAAGTCTCTCTGTGTTAGATTTGATTGCTTAATCTTCAGCATATTATCATGTGACAGATATTTTCTAAGATATGTTCTTCAGCTGAGATACAGATGATTGGAATGAAATCAATTGTTTTTGAGAATGGGTTTCAAATCCAATCACTATCTGGAGATTTGTGTTTAACATGGGAAAAAATATTCATCAAAATGGGAATACATCCAGACAGTTAGTTAATATTTGGTCTTAACAGTATTTTAAATACTTTCACTCTGATGTTTTTTAAAAGTTGGACAGCACTGGAAACATCTCCGTAACTCTCTTTCCAATATGGAATCTAAAAGATAAAGCTTCTTCTTGAATCCACCATTTTTGTCTTCTATGTCTAGTATATTTGTATTCTTGCCCTTCAGTGCATTCAGTTTGCCAAATACATTTACATTACACATGTAATCTGCAAGGTCTTATTTCCCAGACAAGAAAATTCTGGTTTCATCATGTAATTCAAAAACATGTAAAACTTTTCCACATAACACATGACTTCACTATGAAAGAGATATTTTGCCCATCTCTTTGCACGGCATACTAAAACAGTGCATTTTCACTGCCCAGGATTTTATAAAATTAACAGTTACTAAATAACACTATTGAACACCTCATGTATTTCAGGTTGCAACTTCTTTGTTGCCAATGCTGGGTGATGAATCAGTGTCTTCAAATATCTACTGCTGCCACTTTCTTTCCTACTTAACTTTATTAAAATCGTCATCCTATTCAGCTGAACATTTCTTTTGTGTAGACTTAGTGCTGGGTAAAAACTGTTTCAATTCAAAGATAAGATGCACCTGACTCTTTCTCAGCCACCTTTCACTGTCTGTTGCTGCTGCTGTGGCTGGGACCCTCTTTGTCATCTGCTCCAGTGGTGGACTTGAAGCAGAGAGACTTCTGGATGAATACTTGCCCCAGCAGAAAGTCTCTCTGCTGAAGGCCTCATTCAGGAATGAAGGGATCGCAGCAGCAGCAGAACAAGATGCAGACCCACAGATAAGATATAGCTAGTTTAATAGCCTCAATTACAGAACAAAAAGGGCATATCAACTATTTTTTTCCCCTCAACACACTTGTGGTTCCCTCATGAGCACTTTGTGGCTTCCTGAGGCAGCCATGTCTCACAGTTTGGGAAGTTCTCCTCTATTTGAATCTTTTGGAAATATTCTTTATTAGCAATGTGGGTGAAACACTAAACCATAACTCATATATAGTAATTCCTTACTTAAAGTCATCCCAGTTAACGTTGTTTCGATGTTATGTTGCTGATCAATTAGGAAACATGCTTGTTTAAAGTTGTGCAATGCTCCCTTATAATGTTGTTTGGCAGCTGCCTGCTTTGTCCACTGCTGTTAAGAAGAGCAGCCTATTGCAGCTAGCAGGTGGGGGCTTGGAACCAGTGTGGACCGTTAGCTCCCCATCAGCTCCCTTATGAGTTCTCTGCTTTCCTAAGTTCCCTTTGCAGCAGTTGCCCAGCAGGCTATCAATTACTGGCAGTTCAGCTATCCCTCCCGACATTGCCTTGTGCTGCTCCTGTCCCTCTGCTTTGGAACTGCTTCCAGGAGCCTCCTGCTTGCTGTGCAGGGGAGGGAGAAAGAGGGGAGCTAATGTCAGGATGTTCCCCCTATTCCTCTCCCCGCTTACTCCTTCTTCATATAGAGCAGGATGGAGACAGAACAGGGCTCAGGATGGAGAGAGCTTGCTGGTCACAGGAGCTATCTCAACTTCCTGATCTTTTAAAAGGCAATGTACTTAGAATAGTGTCAGCATACTTAAAAGGGCAACATACGTCCATCTCTCTCTCTCTCTCTCTCTCTCTCTCTCTCTCTCTCTCTCTCCCACACACAGGGTGTGTGTCTCTGTCTGCCATGCTGTCTTCCCTCCCTCCATTTGTGCTGCCTTGTAGAGTGTGAGGTTACATTAACAACAATGTATTAACACTTGAGGGATTAGCTGAATGGTAGCTCATTATTTAAAAAATATCCCACCGTCTTCCACCCTCTAACTTCATCACCTCAGCCAAGCTTCACAATCGTCATTGCTGTATTCAGTATTAAATTATTTGTTTAAAACCTGTCCTGTGTGTGTGTGTGTGTGTGTGTGTGTGTATCTGGTGAAAAAAAAATCCCTGGAACCTACCCCCCCTTCCCCCTTAAATTTATTCTTATAGAGAAATTGGATTCACTTAACATTGTTTTGCTTAAAGTTCCATTTTTCAGGAACATAACTATAACATTAAGCAAGGAGTTATTGTATTCACAGCTGCTGTATTTTAAAACAATTTGGTTCTCATTTTTATCTTGCAAGCTTATGTCATTAAGGATGCCAGCTATATTCGCACTGAAAATATTATCAGTGAATGAATCATGAATTGAATACATCACCAGATCATACTAAATTTATATGCAAAGGCAATGCATATGTTAATACTTTGTTCCATGATATGTTCCTATACAATATGGAGATGTAACTAATCTGCTATTTATCATATACCGTATAAATAGCATTTCTATTCAGTGACTAGTGCAACCATATATATGAGAAATTCAATAGGAAATTCATAACAAAAATCTTTACAAATTTTTTTGGGGGGTAACTAACATATAGAATGTAATACAAATTATATCCTTTATATTCAGCATTAAAAAGCCCTATACAAAGAGTATTCTCATTTAGGTTCTTTACGTTTTTAGGGTACTCTCTGTACAGTGCTATTGGTTTCATTTCTATTAAATTCTATAAGACTTTTCTACAAAATCATTCTCCAGTACTTTCTTGCACAACACATGCAGATTGACTATTTACCCCACTGTACCTCTTTTGAGTCTAAACCCAGTTTGTTCTTCAGCCACAAAGTTCTCTATCTTGGAAGCGTTTCTCTTCAGGGTGATGCACAGCTGTATTTTGCTAGGCTATGTCAATGAGATTGTGCAGAAATTTCCACGAACAGCTGGATTTCTCCCCTTCCCTCCAGTCTTTTTATGAATAGGGACCATCAGGGACTGTATCCAAGTCATGGGTCATCTTCCAAACTCCCAAATCAAATAGATAAGCTTAAGGTATCCCCAAAGGAGTGCCTCTCCACCAATTTAAATTAGTTCTACTTGCATGTTATCTGCTCCAGGGGCTTTATTGGGTAAGCCAGGGGCTGTTATTTCAAAGTGCTCAAATGAGAACTGAAATCACTTGCGGTGGGACTGTTTCTGACCAGCCTGCAAAGAGCTGAAAATTACTAAGAGATTGAACGTCAGAGGCCACAGCAGAGAGGCAGCTGGCAGCAGAAGGTGACTGACAGTTGGCCAGTGAATGAGTGGGTGACAAGGTGGGCAGCGGAACGGAGCGAGCAGCTGGTGGGGCAGCCAGCAGAGAGGAATGAGCAGATGGCAGCATGGCCAGCCAGCACAAGTGCTCAGATAGGAGACCAAGAAAGGTGCCTTCTTCCCCATGTGGGAGGTGAACTCACACACACTCACCTCTGAACCCTGGTGTCCTCACTAACCAAGGACAACCACTGTGAATGGGGTATGGTGAGGGAGTCGGGGGCACAGAAGAGGAACTTTTGGTTGTAGAACTCAAGAACATAAGGCAGAAGGCAGTTCCCCACACACTCTGGGGTCGGTGTCCTGCTCACAGTTTTATGATTATGAATCCTACTTGTTGCATTTACCTTAATTAATGTTAAGTGACTTCCCTCCTTTCATTAAAAGTTTCTTTTCTACACCATAGATTCTGTGCTTGTGAGAGGGGAAGTATTTCTTCTCAGAGATACTCAGGGGCGGGTGTAATTTTCCCAGGTTACTGGGTGGAGGCTTGAGACAATTCTGTGTTGTGCTGTTGAAAAGGAACCCTAGATTTTGAACCTGCCCTGGTTGCTACTGGCTCCATTTGGCAGAAGAGTTTCAGGATCCTGCAAAGCAGCAAGCACATGCTGAGTGATCCATTAAGTTGGTAAAACAATTGTGTTTTGATTTTGGGGAAATCACAGTTTGTATAATGGCTAATATGTCAGGTTTGTTGGGCCCTGATTCAGCAGGCCCAAGCTTGGGGACTTCAGCCTTGGCCATTGAGAGGGCGAAAGCACTGGGGCAAGCATTGGAAAAGCTTGTGTTGTCCTGTACTACATCATGCCCCTTTTGTAAATTAAGGTTATTTGCTGGAGATCCCATCCCAATACCTAGGGAAGAGAAGTTTGAACCCTGGTTGGAACATACCACTTAAATGATGCAGCAGTGAGCTGTACCAGATGGATAAAAGTGAAGATGTCTAATGCAAAGCCTCAGGGGCCCATCATAATATGTGACTCACCCTGAAGCTCACTAACAATGGACTCAGAGTGAAGAACTGCCTAGAGGCCCTCAGGCACACCTTTGGGAGTGCAGAGGTCTCTGAGGATGTTTACTGTAAGTTCCTTAATTCCCGACAATAAAGGGGCAAGAGGGTTTCAGCTTATATACAGAGTCTGGAGAAACTGATTCAGAGAACTGTCCAAAGGGGAGCGGTGACTAAAACTGTAAGAGGAAATCAATATCAGAACCCTATTCTACTTCTTCTCTGGTTAAGAGAAGGAAAGAGATGTTCCCCATGTTACTCTCAGCTGTTAAAAGAAGTCAGAGAGGAGGAAGAAAGATGGACAGTCAGTGAGTTTTGGGAAGCCCAGCCATCTGAGTCAGTCAGCACAGCTTCCTTGCAAACAGCCAATGTACTGATGGTGAGCATCAGAGAGGAACTTGTCCAACAAGTGCAGGTCTTATCAGAATATATAGCTAAGCTGTAAAGTATCATTGATTGAGTTAAGGCTTCCAGGCATAAAGAGCCTCTGAGTATGGTGATGGAGAAGTCAGTATTTAAAGCCACCATCCCTTCCGAGTGAAGAGGGAAAGGACAATTCTTCTGCTACTGGTGTGGTCAGGATGGACACAGTGCTGCGAAGTGTCATAATGAAGAAAAGCCCTCCTGTGTGTATGGAAGGATAAGGGCCAGTTGGGCAGGGTTGAGGAACTGACACATGGTCTGGGGAAGGAGCCCACCCAGACCCACAGGGCTTGAAGGCTCTCCTAGAAAAGACTGTCCAGCTGGGATCCTCTCGTGGGGACTGACAAGGCCTTGAACAGAGGTCACCATGAGGATTGTAGGGAATGAATGTAAAGCAATGATTGATGCTGGATCTCAAGTGACAATTATATTTCACTCATTCTACCAGTGGATGCTTAGGCACCTGCCTGTACAGCCACTGTCAGACCTTGGCCCGTGTGGCATCAGCATGGATCAATATCCCCTACCAAGGGTACGTCATAGTGACCTGGAAGTTCCAGAGAAGGTTGCTGAGGTAAGAATAGAGGTAGACACTGTTGCCTTAATATGCCCTGATCCTAAAAGGAATCTCTGATAGGAGTCTGTACTGATAGGGACCAATTCAAGACTCGTCAAGGTACTCGTGGATTACTGCAGACAACAAACTGGGGACCAATACCTAAATACCCTGATGATCCATAGGCTTTGTGCTGAAGCCTATAGAAAAATTGAAAGCACTAAAAGGAGATGTCTGAGCTACCAATGGGAGCACTGAGGTACATGGACGTGACCCCGTTAGTAGCGCCTGCAAGGATGGAGTGAGAAGTGCTTGTCTGCAAGGCCATAAAGGGGCATTAGCAGTGATAGAACAGCCGACTGAAGGAGGACTCCCTGAAGGAGTGCTGGTCTGCAGTGAAATCATAACCCTACCTGCTGAAGCACAGGAAAAGGTGATTATACTGATTGCTAATGAAACAATCCATAATGTTTTTGCGAAGCAAGGGCAGAACATAAGAGACCTCTTTGACCCTGTAAGTACTGTAAGACCCCAGTGCGAAATTGAAGTTCCAGCAATAGATCCTGCAAAGTTTGACTTTGGAGATTCACCATTGTCAAAGGAGTGGAAAGATCGCCCGAAGAAGAAACTTTGTGAAAGTGGAATTTCCCCAGGTTACTTGGTTGGGGCTTGAGCCAATTCTGTGTTATATTGTTGAAAAGGAACCCCTAGATATTGAATCCGGCCCTGGTTGCTGCTGGCTCCACCTGGCAGAAGAGTTAAAATCACTTTTTATTGTTCAGGTTGCATCCCCAAGTTCTTCAATAGCAGGAGGAGGTTGTCACACCCTCTGGAGCGGCTCATGAACATGAGTTCCTAATTCAGGGTTGACTGTCAAAAACAAACCAGACTCCCCAAACTGACGGTAAGTTTTATATTTAGATTTCATTAAGCCAGAGACAAACGTGAAGTCCCACATAATATAACACATAGGCACCGACTCTGTGGGTGCCAAGGGGCTGGAGCACCCATGGGGAAAAATCAGTGGGTGCTCTGCACCCACTGGCAGCCAAGCTCCCCACCCTATCTCACTTCTGCCTCCATCTCCTCCCCTGAGCATGCCATGCCCCGGCTTCTCTGCCTACCTCCCAGCACTTGCCACCACCAAATAGCTGTCACAAACTCCAGGAGAGAGGGGGGAGGAGCAGGAATGTGGCTCAGAAGTGGGGGTGGGGAAGAGGGTGGAATTGGGGTGGGGACTTTGGGGAAGGGGTTGGAATGGGGGTGGGAGGGGTGGGGCAGATGTGGAGTTGGGGCGGGGCCAGGGACAGAGCGGGATCGAGCACACACCGGCGCCAGTAGAAGTCAGTACCTATGATATAACAGTCTCACCATGGAGTTAGTCAGTCCCCTTATATTCTCCAGTCTTTCTTGGTGCCCAGGCAAGCTGGACTTCTTGATAAATTGTCACTCTGGGCAAAACTTAAAATTTTATTGCCATTGTTTGTATTAGTACTGTTCTAAGTATTTTAGATTACATATTTTTTGAATGCTCTCAAATATATGATGTTATATTCACATACAGAGAGAGGGAGAAAATATTTGTATGGAAGGGAAAACTAAATTGAGAAAAATGTACATATTACAAAAAGGAAAAACAATGCACACAAAGTAAATTCTTAATATCCATAATAAGTATAAGATTAGCAGCCGTGTTAGTCTGTATCCATAAATAAGACGAGGAAGACTAGGTAGCACCTTAGAGACTAACCAGTTCATTTCAGCATAAGCTTTCGTGGGTTATAGCCCACTTCATCAGATGCATAGAGTGGAACAGAAGTAAGATGCATTTATACACACAGAAAGCAAAAAAAAAATACGGTTGTACATTAGCATACCAACTCTAAGAGGCTGTTTAATTTGGATGGGCCATTATCAGCTGGAGAAAAAAGTACCTTTTGAAATGGATATCAGGAGATAACAACTATTGAAGGTAAATTAACTAGGGAAATGCAATCAATTAGTATAATGAGCGAACCATTCACAAGTTCTATTTAGTCCTTTGTTTATTGTGTCCAATTTGAAAATTAGTTCCAGTTTCTCAGGGTATGGTTACACTTACAAGATTATAGCGGTATTGGTTATAGCGGTCCCCTTATACAGCAATATGTATAGTGCTATTGTATGTCCACACTCAGATGCGCCAGCGGTATAGCATGGCCACATTTGGGGCACTTAATGCGGCATTAATAGCAGCGCATTAGGGCAGGTATCCCAGCATTCAGCTGGGTGCAACGTGCTTTTTAAATGGGGGGGTGAGGGGGGACATGTTGTGTGTATGTGGAGGGAGAGAGACAGCATTTTTTCTGTTCTTCTGAAAGCCTGTCAGCGAACCTGCGTTCACAGAAGGCTTTGTTTTCACACAGGCTCCCTCCTTAAACATTTGCATTGCTTATCTGCCGAGTTAAGAGAGAAACTCTAAAGAGGTACTTCCGCATTCCTCCAGCCGAGCTCAAAACAAAGGGAAGAGACGTCAATTGCCTTAAATGGCTCTAGGTATCTCAAGGAATCACTTGTAGCGCAGTGGGTGTCCACATTCTTGCTGTAGTGCTACAGCAGCTGCGCTACAGCCCTTATTCCCCACGTGGAGGTGGATTGCCAGGAGCGCTATAACTCCGCGATTATAGCGCTCTACGTGCCTTGCCAGTGTGGACGGGGAGGAGGTTATAGCGCTCCTGGGGGCTTTATAGCGCTATAAAGTGCCAGTGTAACCAAGCCCTCAGTTTGTTGTTGGAGTCTGTTTTGAAAGATATTCTGTTTCAGAACTGACACCATCAAGTCTTTAATGGAATGGCCAGGAAGATTGAAGTGTTCTCCTACTGGTTTTTGAATGTTATGATTCCTGATGTCAGATTTGTGTCCATTTATTCTTTTGTATGGAGACTGGCCAGTTTGGCCAACGTACATAGTAGAGGGGCATTGCTGGCACATGATGGCATATATCACATTGGTCGATGTGCAGGTGAATGAGCCTCTGATGGTGTGGCTGATGTGATTAGGTCCTATGATGGTGTCAGTTGAATGGATATGAGGACAGAGTTGGCATCGGGCTTTGTTACAAGGACAGGTACCTGGGTTAGTGTGCTTGTTGTGTGGTGCGTGGTTGCTGGTGAGTATTTGTTTCAGGTTGGGGGGCTGTCTGTAAGCAAGGACTGGTCTGTCTCCCAAGATCTGTGAGAGTGAGGGGTCATCTTTCAGGATAGGTTGTAGGTCTTTGATGATGCGTTGGAGAGGCATAAGTTGGGGGCTGAAGGTGATGGCTAATGGTGTTCTGTTTTTGTCTTTGTTGGGCCTGTCCTGTACCAGATGGCTTCTGGGTACTGTTCTGGTTCTGTCAATCTGTTTTTTTCACTTCCCCAGGTGGGTATTGTAGTTTTAAGAATGCTTGGCAGAGATCTTATAGGTGCATTTCCCTAGTTAATTTACCTTCAATAGTTGTTATCTCCTGATATCCATTTCAAAAGGTACTTTTTTCTCCAGCTGATAATGGCCCATCCAAATTAAACAGCTCTTAGACTTGGTATGCTAATGTACAACCTTTTTTTGCTTTCTGTGTGTATAAATGCATCTTACTTCTGTTCCATTCTATGCATCCGATGAAGTGGGCTATAGCCCACAAAAGCTTATGCTGAAAATGAACTGGTTAGTCTCTAAGGTGCTACAAAGTCTTCCTCATAATAAGTATAACTTTTATATAGATATAAGATGAACTTGAACACTTCTAACACTTGAAATATAAAAGTTAGTAAGCCACAAGCACTAATTCTAAGCACATAATCCTATTCAGAATAATGAGCCATATACTGCCAAGAGAGATGGTTAGAGGTCTCTAAACTCATCTATGCTATCATTACATTTATCATTTACACTTTGAAATCTGGCCAGCTCAGTATTTCTCTACTATTCCTCTACCTTAAAGTGTAAAATGTGTAAACAATCTTGCATATTTCATAATTTCATATAGATACAGTATCTCAATTTTCTGATTTAAACTTTTTTCCTTATTTACTAACCTTTGTGCAGAGCATCTTACATTAGTAAACAGTGTAAATCAATGTCATCGAAATATACCAAATGAAAACAGTGAATTATAATGGACTGTAATTCTTTCAAGGTTAACAGTACTGTAGAGATCCAGTTCTTGAATGTCAATGAACCTTAATCTTGCTTCCATTTAAATCAAAAGGAATATTGCTATGGACTCCAATCAGAGCAGGATTGATACAAGTCATTGCAATGAGGAATGGTGAAAGAGATCTGGGTTCTATTCCCAGCTTGTGTAACTCTCAGTGGCCTTGCTCAATATATAAACAAGAGTTGTGAAGGGCACAGAATTATTAAAACTAGTCTGTGGAAGCAGTGAGTCTAGAACTCAGAATCCTCCAATCCAAAAGCTATTTTGATGGGAGTGGTGGTAACAATAGCCATCATTTTATTCAAGTCTTATTCAGTGATTTAGTTCTGTTACATACTTAAGCAACATACTGGGAAGTACATACATTGTGCTAATGGAATGCTGACAGTTTTTGGCAGCAAATCAAGAACAAGCTGTTACGGGTGAAACACAAAAGAAAATGGCAATTTTCACCATCTTATAGTTTGGCCAAATCTGGATGGATTTTATAGGACTAGCAAAATGCAACTCTCACACCCAAGACTATGCCCCTACAAAAGTCTGAAGTCTTGCTACAAACCGCAGAAATTCGAGCTCTTCCAAAAAAATAAATATGGTCAGAAGAATTTTTATAACACAAAATGTTTGGCAACAACATTAATATAAAGGTTACTACTGATCCAGATAGACATTTCCCCTAAATACTTTAATAATTTGGCTTTCCTAAAACATGTATCCCTTTGCCATTTGATGCCCTACATCTGCAACATCTTTTTGTTTTTCAACCTGATAATTGGATCATGAGAGCTTAATGTGCTGGTTTGGATTCAGTGGAAACCACTTGCCATAACTGTAAAGGACAAAAAAGCAAACAACATGGAAAAAAAAACATTACCCAATTTTAATGGCTAAATTATTTCACCAGAATAAATTGAAATTAGAGTACTGCACCAAAATGCTAAGCTAAGTTCCAAAAATGAGATACTTTACTGTTTGTCCTTTATTGAATATGTAAAATATGTAGCATATTTGCACGGGAGGAACTGGAATTGCTGGCATTATTCCGGCACTGGTTTATTGTCACAGTAAGGACAAAGAACATGTTTCTATACAGAAGTGTTGACAGTTCTGACACTAAGCTCAAAGTTGCTTGTACTATAAGCATGAGCAGGAATAATTGATTGCAAATCAGTTATAAATCAATGCCTAACAGGGAGTAAGTATCTCCTCGTACGAAACAGCTGCAGTTCACCAGAAATGTTGTTAATTGCTTTTTCTTTAGATGTATATTAATCCAGTGCACTTTCTCTGTTAGTTATCTCCCCATGAGAGTGGTATAGTTCAGGTTATTTTATCCTTCAAATTTATCTTCTATGCTGCAGTACAGGCAATTTTGGAGCTCCTACATTGGTATCAATACAGTTTGAATTGGTGTGTCAAATCGAAGAATCCCAGCTAACAACAGCTGAATCAATAGTGTGAGGGCTATTTTAATTGAGAATAGTCAATAGAATATTTAATTGAGAATAGTCAACAGTGATATTTGACACTGAAGGCTGGCCCACGATAATCAGCCATCTTAACAGCATGATATATTTAGAGCCCAATTCAGAAATGACAAATCACAATGCAAGTTACAATGCAATAAGAGGGAGTTGTGACCTTGGCATGCCTGTATGCCACCCTACATGCTTCTGCAATAACATTTGTACACAATATGTCTTGTGAGGTATCATAAGAAAATTAAGAACGTGCTGGTTATTAATATCATTGTAAAATAAATGTACTAACCTAATATGTAATGTTCTCAATTCCCCCTGTATGATGTTACTAGAACATATTTAAGACAGCCTAGCCTAGGTAAAGATGATAAACAGGTCTGCCTGAGACAAAGGAATGTGGGTTTATCTCAATTTACATATGAGCAGTAACCAAAGCCATCAAGTGAAACCAGAGGGGGTTAACTTGAGCCTGTACTCAAGAGACAGAATTAAAATAGCTTCTATAGCCCAGAGAGACACAGAAGGCTAAATCACCAGGCAGCTTTCCTGACTTGTAAGGCAAAGAAATACCTTTGGGAATTGAAGGAACAGAGAGAGAGACTCCATCTTTATCCTCTACTTAGGAGACAATGAAACCAAGCAATTTTATCTCCATGATGAGTCCTCGCCATGCTAGATAATAAGAAGCTGGAAAGGAGACTGTGGGTAAGAGAAACCGTCTTGCATACACACTGTATCTTGCTAGACTAAATTTTAGACGCACATTTTCACTTTTATTTGCTTGTAACCAACTCTACCTTCATCACTTTTATTTGCTACCACTTAATCCATGCTCTTTTGTTAATAAACTTGCTTTACTTCTACCATAAACCAATTCAGTGCTGTCTTTAAAGGGAAATGTGAATTTACCCCAGTCATAAGAATGTAAGAATGGCCATACTGTGTCAGATCAAAGGTTCATCCAGCCCAGTATCCTGTCTACTGACAGTTGCCAGTACCAGGTGCCCCAGAGTGAGTGAACCTAACAGGTAATGATCAAGTGATCTCTCTCCAACCATCCATCACCCCCCTCTGACAAACAGAGGTGAGGGACACCATTCCTTACGCATCATAGCTAATAGCCATTAATGGATTTAACCTCCAATTTATCCAGTTCTCTTTTAAACCTGTTATAGTCTTAGTCTTCACAACCTCCTCAGGCAAGGAGTTCCACAGGTTGACTCTGCGCTGTGTGAAAAATAACTTCTTTTTATTTGTTTTAAACTTGATGCCCATTAATTTCATTTTGTGGGATCTAGTTCTTGTATTATAGGAACAGGTAAATAACTTTTCCTTATTCACTTTCTCCACACCACTCATGATTTCATATATCTCTATCATACCACCCCCTTAGTCTCCTCTTTTCCAAGCTGAAAAGTCCTAGCGTCTTTAACCTTTCCTCTTATGGGACCTGTTCCAAACCCCGAATCATTTTGGTTGCCCATCTCTGAACCTTTTCTAATGTGAGTATATCTTTTTGGAGATGAGGAAACCACATCTGTACGCAGTAGCCAAGATGTGGGTGCATCATGGATTTAAATAAAGGCAATAAGATATTCTCTGTCTTATTCTCTATCCCCTTTTTTAATGATTCCTAACATCCTATTTGCTTTTTTGACTGCCACTGCACATTGCATGGATATCTTCAGAGAACTATCCACAATGACTCCAAGATCTTTTCCCTGATTAGTTGTAGCTAAATTAGCCCCCATCATCTTGTATTACCTTTTCAGTTTTTGGGTAGCTGTTCTTCAGACTTGTTTTTGGCTTTTCTTATTGCATTTTTACACTTAATTTGGCAGTGTTTATGCTCCTTTCTATATACTTCACTAGGATTTGCCTTCCACTTTTTAAAAGATGCCTTTTTATCCTTCAGTGCTTCTTTTACATGGTTGTTAAGTCATGGTGGCTCTTTTTTTAGTTCGTTGACTGTGTTTTTTAATTTGGAGCATACATTTAAGTTGGGTCTCTATTATGGTGTCTTTGAAAAGTGTCAATGCAGCTTGCAGGGATTTGACTTTAGTCACTGTGCCTTTTAATTTCTGTTTAACTAACCTCCTCATTTTTTGCAGAGTTCCCCTTTCTGTAATTAAATGCCACAGTGTTGGGCTGCTGATGTGTTTTTCCCACCACAGGAATGTTAAATGTTGTTATATTATGGTCACTATTTCCAAGCGATCCTGTTAAAGTTACCTCTTGGACCAGATCCTGAGCTCCCCTCAGGACTAAATCGAGAGTTACCTCTCCCCTTGTGGGTTGCTGCTCTAAGAAGCAGTCATTTAAAGTATTGAGACATTTTGTCTTTGCATTTCATCCTGAGGTGACCCAGTCAATATGGGGATAATTGAAATCCTCCACTATTATTAAGTTCTTTATTTTGATAGCCTCTCTAATCTCCCTTAGCATTTCATCATCACTATCACTGTCCTGGTTAGGTGGTCGATAATGGATCCCTATTGTTATATTCTTATGGAATTACTATCCATAGAGACTCTATGGAATATGTGGGTTCATTTAAGACTTTCACTTCATTTGATTCTACATTTTCTTTCATATATAGTGCCACTCCCTCCCCCCGCCCTGCATGACCTGTTCTGTCCGTCTGACATATTTTTACCCCAGAATGATTGTGTCCCATATATTGTCCTCACTCCAGGAGGTTTCTGTTATGGCTATTATGTCAATATCCTCCTTTAACATGAGGCACTCAGGTTCACCCATCTTATTACTTAGTCTTCTAGCATTTGTGTACAAGCACTTTAAAAACTTGTTACTGTTTATTTGTCTGCCCTTTTCTGATGTGTCACGTGAAGAAACTGCTGAACTGACTCTTTAACAGAGTAACATACCTAATGTCTTCTGTGGTAGGGGCTGTGCAAAAAAGAGCAACATCTCTGAGAAGCTTGGGGGCTGGAGTTAATTGATTGTTACCTACTAGGAGAAGTTTGTGCTGAGAGAGCCTTGAGGAGTTTGCAGGTAAGGAAAACAGACTGGTATGGAAGGGAGCTGACACATAATCTAATTGTCAGCACAGCTCACTCTTGCTGAGACAGAGAGGTAACGCAGTGGCTCACAGCTCTAGTGTCCACAGCATGTCTTATAGGAGTACAGTGAACTGGTGTAACAGTAAAATTTCTTTGCCTTTAGCTTTCAAGAGAAACCAACAGGAGAAATTAAGAAGTGTAAAGTTGAGTGGCAGAAGGAGAGTTATCTTTTATCCTCTTGCATCTCTTTTAATTGTATTTCCCACAACCCCCTCACCCCTTCAGCTCCTGCAGCATGCACAGCTAAGATTTCAGCAACTTAAACCAGCCAATGCACATAGAGTCACTTGAGTTTCACATTCCAGTTCAAAAGGGTTAAGAGCTTTTGGACTGGTAATGTATTTGCAAGGTCTAGCCATGCCTCTTTCCTTTTACACTTTAGAGAAGGTCAAAAGCAGGAGATGATGAGCTGGATTTATGTATAAGAGTAGATAGAATACTGATGGCAAGAGTTTTACTAAGACATGTATACACCCTAGCCATACATTTCTAATAAGGTGATATATGCCTCTAACCTCAAAGACAATAAGGCATTTAGAGGGAAGAAGAGAATAAGCTAGAAGTGTGTCTGTGAAAAATTAAGTGAACATGTTGCATGGCAGTGAATAATCAGTCAGGCTTGATGTGCTGGTGAGTGCTCAATAAGGAAAGAAATTATCCTTGTCATAAAACTTTGTACAAATTCCAGAATCTAGTGAGAAGCTGACAGCTGCTCCCTGTGCAAGCACTTATGCCGGATGACATATAGAGTGACACACCATCATTTAAAATATATATGAGCCTCATTTGAATTATTGGCTTAAATGTATCTAGGAAATGAAAATTCCAGGTAAACTGAAACTCAGGGCCAAATGAAAAAGCATTTTAAGAAGTCAGGATTCACAATGGAAATGCTTACAGTCTCTTAACTCTCTACCAGGTTGAGCAGATCTGGTCAAATGACAGTAACTGAATAATTTGTTCAACAAATTATATTCATTGCATATTTTTTCTCTCAACTAAATGATAGAGGCCAATATGCTTGCAAGCCCATATAACTCCTATTTCTGCTCTCTTTGAAGTCAGTGGCAAGAATCTGTTGACATCCATGGGATCAGGATTGGACTCATAACTATCCACAACAAAACCCATTAACAACTTTGCTTAAATACAAAAGCCTGTGTTTTTCAAACATAGCCAAAGGCCAAATTTTCAAAGAGATCTGAGGAAGGCTGAGAGGATAATAATAAGTCCCTTTGTGTCGGGGGTAATGAAAAAAAAAAGATTAGACAAGTTCAAATCAGAGCAATTTCTTAATGACTTTTCATTCTAGGGAAAAAAAAAGTTTGATGAATTATCTCAAGCTTTGCAGAAATATTCTCTTCACCCTTCAGAGTAAAGCTGACAATTTCCAGATCAAGACAACTTTTCAAGCCAAAGCTATATGTGGATTAAAAAAGAGTTTTTACAATAGTGACAACTGACAGTTTAACTCTGAGGAGGCAACAGCCAGTTCCCAACATAAGCAGAATGTTGAGCCACAGGAATAACCAGTTTCCTTTCCCCTGCAAGCTTCTCCTCTAAAATTCTACTAGAGTCATCTTGTCATATGTGAAATAGTACTAATGGCATCATATTGATCAGCATGTCAAGAAAAAATAGAATATATATATTTTCTGAACACAAAGGTATTTATTAGCTTAGCACATCAAATCACTGCAAGCACTCATAGATAATATGCAAGTTATATGTGCTTCTGGCCTAGATCATGAGGCAAACTCACAGCCAAATCAGGGCTGCTCAGCTGCTGTAATGAGTCAGCACTCATCAGAGCCAACAGTGATTCAGTCATCAGGCACCTGCATCACTGAGCAGAGCTTGGGTCAGATGATGCCAGGATCAGGTATTTCCACAACCTCAGTGGAGCTACAGATCAGTCTGTGCAACAGCACTATCTGGCCCTCCTGTTGCCTTGCAGTGTATTAGCTCTTACCTTGTCTCAATATAGGCATAGAATATTATGACTGAGACCAAAAGATATTTACTTGAAATTTCCAAAATATTGTTTTGGATCAATAATAACGTACACGGTACATGCAAAATTGAATTCATAATACAATAAAAAATGGCTACTCTTTTTAATATATAGCATCAATAAATCCATGGGTACACATATGTAGATATCATGGTGATCAGTAACCAGAGTTTTATAATCTTTAATAAACTAACTATTCTGTTTTTGTCATTTTTTTAAAGGACCCCCAACCAAGTCAGACTAAATGAATTGTGCTTGTTAACTGTTGAGCTACTGGAATTACCATAGTTTCTCTTTGGGAAAGATTTGTATCTTTCTTATCTCTCCTTATTTGAACTGTTCAGGTGTATTCTATTTTACTGCATTGTTTTTTATGAACTTGTTTTTAGTGTGTTAACAGATGCAGCTTTTCTGACAACATTTATGTTATGCATTTTTACTATTATTTTTACTTGTTTTACTGTATTAGTTGAGGGTACCAAGACTCTTTTTGTACTAGGTGCTGTATAAACATAGAATAAAAAGGCAGTCCCGGCCCCAAAAGAGCTTACAAGCGAAACATGGCTGATTTATCTTTATAGTCCATTCATTAGCAGATGAAATAATCAAGTAAATTTGATTCCCTCCAGCACAGTAATTCACATACACACTAACAGAGGTGATCAAAAGATTTCCCTTCTTCTCGCTTATATGCAGCGTGGGTTTTTCTCTGAATAGTGGAAGGAGTCCATCTCCACATCACTCTATTTTTTTAGACACACTACTCAAGATCAAGACCACATGGCTGACAGTAACCTCTTGCTCTAACCAAAGACTAAGGGTATGGTTACACTTACAAGATTATAGCGCTATTGGTTATAGCGGTCCCCTTATACAGCAATAATAATAGCGCTATTGTATGTCCACACTGAGATGCTCCAGCGTTATAGCATGGCCACATTTGCGGCACTTAATACGGCATTAAGAGCAGCGCATTAGGGCATGTATCCCACAGTACACCTCTTCCTGATCTGGCGCAATGCCTTGTGGTAGGGGGGGCGTCACTTGCGGGGCATTCTATATCCTGTTTGAACTACCCATGATGCTTTTTGGCATATCCCAGTAATCCCTGTGTTTCCTTCCACCTCCGGCGCCATCTTTCAAGGGTTTCAGCAAGGCACGCTCCGTCTTCCATTGTCGAGTGCTGCAATGAATCCAGAACTGCTGAGGAACATGCTGACGACTGTCGCCAGCACATCTCTGTGTGCAGTGGAGTTATTCCTTGACATGCAGGATGACAGTGATGAGTCTGAAGACGAGATCGAAGCGGTGAATGCATTTGACACGAAGCTTCTTGTCTCATTAACGGACATGCTCACGGCTGTTGAACGCCGCTTCTGGGCACGGGAAACGAGCACAGAGTGGTGGGATCGCATCGTCATGCAAGTCTGGGACGACGAGCAGTGGCTGCAAAACTTTCGAATGAGAAAAGCCACTTTCATGGGACTGTGTGCTGAACTCGCCCCTGCCCTGCGGCGCAAGGACACCAGACTGAGAGCTGCCCTCCCGGTGGAGAAGCGGGTGGCTATCGCGATCTGGAAGCTGGCCACCCCAGACAGCTACCGATCGGTGGCCAACCAGTTTGGGGTTGGAAAGTCGACCGTTGGAGTTGTGCTGATGCAAGTGTGCAGGGCCATTAATCGCATCCTGCTACGAAAAATCGTGACTCTGGATAACGTGCATGACATCGTGGCTGGCTTTGAAGAAATGGGTTTCCCTAACTGTGGAGGGGCGATAGATGGGACCCATATACCTATTCTGGCGCCCGCCCACCTAGCTGAGGAGTACGTTAACCGAAAGGGGTACTTCTCCATGGTTCTCCAGGCGCTTGTGGATCACCGTGGGCGTTTTACTGACATTAACGCTGGCTGGTCTGGAAAGGTGCATGACGCACGCATCTTCCGCAACACCGGCCTGTTCATGAAGCTGCAAGCTGGGACTTTTTTCCCAGACCAGAGGATCCCCGTGGGGGAAGTGGAAATGCCCATAGTGATTCTTGGTGACCCTGCTTACCCTTTAATGCCCTGGCTCATGAAACCCTACACAGGGAGCCTGGACAGCAGTCAGGAAAGGTTCAACTACAGGCTTAGCCGCTGTCGAATGACTGTGGAGTGTGCTTTTGGGCGTCTCAAGGCGCGCTGGCGCTGTCTTTATGGGAGGCTAGACTTGGCCGAGGGTAGTATCTCCGCGGTTATTTCCGCATGCTGTGCCCTACATAATCTTTGTGAGCGGAAGGGCGAAGGCTTCACTCAGGCATGGTCCTCGGAGGTTCAACGCCTGGAGGCCACATATGCCGAGCCAGAGAGCAGGGTTCTTAGAGGAGACCAGCGCGAGGCTGTTAGGATCAGGGAAGCCTTGAGGGAGCATTTTGAGGCTGAAAGCCAGTTCTAAAGTGAGGTGCAGATGGAGGGAGGGAGGGAGCATTCTTTTAACAGGAACAGGCATTTGCTTTTCTGTAGCCTGTAATAACGTGTGTACACTTAATAAAGAAACCAATTTATTAAGAAGACAATTCATGTATTGAACAGGTACTTCGGTTGCTGAAAGAAAATATTGTGATGCATGTGAGGGGGAAGCCAGGGGAGGTGGAATGGGGGTGTCATGGGGTCAGTCAGAGATCGGAATATGTCCAGGTCTCTGAGTCTCCAGTGCCCTCACAGTGGCCATGTCCCCCGAACTCCATTTGCGGAGGGCAGTAAGGCATGTTATTAGGGGTAGACTGCAGTGGATAATGGTCCGGGGTTTGGGGGTTGTTCGGTGAAGACAGAGGGGTTGGAGGCAGCTGTGGATGGTGATAACCATTTGGCTGATGATAGTGGCCTGGAGGGTACAGAGGCAAAGAAGGGGAAGGGAGTTGGGGCAAACGATAATTGGGGTGGTGGGTGCGGAGCTTCTCCTCCTGAAGGGTGACAAGCCGCTGCATAGTCTGCATTTGAAGCTGCAGTAATGAGAGCAGCTTGTCGGTGCTTTTCCGGCGGTGAATCACGTTCTCCTTCCGCGCCTTCTCCCTCAACTTGCTCTCATTCTCCCTCCACCTCTGTGCAACTCGATTCTCCGTTACAGCCTGTTGCATTACTTGCTGTACAAGATCCTCTTTGCTCCTTCGTGGCCGCTTCCTCAGTCGCCTGAGCCTCTCAGCTGTTGATAAGAGCGATGGCAAAGGGGTGAAGGACGACCCTTCTAAAATAAAAAGATACATTTAACAGTGGTTCCCTTGCAAAGAGCAGACATGCCTATGATTCCCCCGCATTCCCCGTTTGCCTGTCCCGCAGACAGCACAGATACAGCAACGGAGCCCCTGCCATGGTGAGTGGACTCCAGAGGCAAGGGAAATGATTTTTTTCCCTGGCCAAGAACAGCTGTGCTGGGGGAGGGGGTGGGGAGTGCCGGTACATTGCAGGAGCCACAGTGTGAGCAGCAGGCAGGGGGAAGGATTTCTTCCCTGCCCTGAAAAGCTG
>ML677334.1:13626892-13640712 GCA_007922305.1 Dermatemys mawii | reverse complement strand
GGCAGGGGGAAGGATTTCTTCCCTGCCCTGAAAAGCTGTGGCGGGGGTAGGGGGGGGATGTGGAGTGCCGGGAAGTGGCAGGAGCCCTACTCTGAACACTGTTCCAACATTCTCCGTAGGTGTTTGTCCTGGAAGATATCTCGTTGTTTTGAGTCACTGAGGAGCAAAGGGAAGGGATTTTATTAAGATGCGGCTTCCGCCCAGGGCCATATGCAGCTTGCCTATGTGCAGCAATGCTCCCCCCACCCATTGTAGCACAGTGGCAGGGACTAGTGACCGTGACCGGGACGGGGACCACGTTGGCTCTCCCGGGAAACCTGCGCAGGCGCATTGCAAGTGCTCTTATTGAGACCTTTGAAGAGATTACTGATGATGACTACCGCAAGGTGATAGACTACATCAATGCTCTATTCCACATGTAGGCAAGCATGCAAGCATCCCTTTCCACCCCAAGCTGCCTGCCTTCCCCATAGAAAAGCATCTTTACCTCCGCAATGCACTGCTGAGCTGGCCCCTGCAACCGCCGGACGCTGTGGCTGGCCGCCCTCCTCCTGGCTTTAGAGGAGAGCTCCTGGCTGCATGCCCCCCTGCCCTCCTCCTGGCTTGAGAAGAGCTCCAGGTGGAATGCCCCCCTCATCCCTTTCCACCCCAAGCTGCCAGCCTTCCCCATAGAAAAGCAACTTTACCTCCGCAATCCGCTGCTGAGCTGGCCCCTGCAACCGCCGGACGCTGTGGCTGGCTGCCCTCCTGGGTTGAGAAGAGCTCCTGGATGCATGCGTCCAGGGACTCCTCCGTGCCCTGGGTCGCTGCCACCTCATCCTCCTCCTCTTCTTCATCCTCCTGGTCTTCATCCTCCTCCTTACCCCCCCCTTCACTGGTGGGCTGGGAAGTGTCCGTGGTGGTCGATGGAGTGACCGTGGGATCACCACCAAGTATCGCGTGTAGCTCCTTATAAAATCTGCAAGTCACCGGGGCTGCCCCGGAGCGGCCGTTTGCCTCGCAGGCTTTGCGATACGCATTCCTAAGCTCCTTTACCTTAACACGGCACTGCAGAGTGTCCCGCTCATGGCCTCTTTCTGCCAAGGCCCGTGATATCTGCCCATAGGTGTCAAAATTCCTGCGGCTAGACCGCAGCTGAGACTGAACAGCCTCTTCTCCCCAACAGCTGATGAGGTCCAGCACCTCACTATTGCTCCATGCTGGGGATCGCCTATTGCGAGGAGGCATGGCACGTGGAGTCATGATGATCAATCAGAATGATCACCTGCAACGATTCCCTGAGACCACGCCACGCAATCAATCAGATCAACGAGAATGATCACCTGCAAGGATTCCCTGAGAGCACGCCACGCTTGGCTGGAGCAAACAGGAAGGGGATTTTCAAATTTCCCTGGAACTTTAAAGGGCGGGTCTGACGTGTGGTCACCTGAGGACAGGACAAAAGAGTTTGCAAGTGATGACCAGAGTGGCTCGAACGGGAATTATGGGACAGGCTGGAGGCCAAATAATGCGCAGTGGGTGTCCACATTCTTCCTGTAGCGCTACAGCAGGTGTGCTACAGCCCTTATTCCCCATGAGGAGGTGGATTAATAATAGCGCTATAACTCAGCGGTTATAGCGCTATTAGTGCCTTGCCAGTGTGGACGGGGAGGAGGTTATAGCGCTCGTGGGGGCTTTATAGCGCTATAACGTGCCAGTGTAACCATGGCCTAAGTAGAGTATCTTTTAAATGACAATACATGGCATGTTGAAAGGAAACACTCTTCTTTCTGCCTGAATTTGAATTCTGACTATTTAATCTGTACAAATATGCTAATGACTTGATTTTGCCATCCTTACTTATGTTAGATAGCATTTTAGTCCTTGACTGGACTTCCCAATGTAAGGAAAAAAAGCATTTCCTGTTCCATACACTCTTTGACACATTAAATCAGATCTAGTATTCTACTGGAGTTTTTCATCATTATACTTGTTTTCTTTGCAAACTTGCTTAAATTACAGTTTCTTTTTGAAGTATTTGCTTTAAGTGCTGTTGCTGACAGTAACCATTAAAAAGAGAACAAAAATAACCAAAGAAGAAAATTATAATAATAAAAACTATTGGCACAGAAATAATGTAACTTAACTCTAGGATTAGTTTGCTGTTAGAAAATTATATTTGGTTGCGCATATGACTGAAGTTATCTTGTCTCCTTCTCAAAAGAAAAGATCCCTGAAAAATAACTATAATCTCGGGCTAGATGTTCTGCTCCACTTACATTGCAGCAGCAGTACTAAAGATGGCTAGATTAGACAAGAGTGCAAGGAAGTTGAGAAGGAGGAGCTCTGTGGTTTGCTTGCCCTACTCTGCATGACTGTAGATGCCCCTGCAGAGGCATACCAGGGAAGTATGGTTTTATAGATACCATGGGTGAAGTTGCAGCAGGGGAGGAAGAGCAAGACAGCAGGTTTTGAGCACATTCTTTTTCTGATGGATGGATTTGCAATGGAAATCTACACAGGAACGAATGCTGATAGAAACAGGATTAACTATTCATTCTCTTCAACATTCTTAAATGGACATAGGGGGACAAACATTAGGATGCTTACTACCAGGGTCAAATAGGGTATCTAGAGCATGAGCCAATGCTCACGGAAGCCAAATGGGAGCCTTTTCATTTGCTTGAATGGGCACTGGGTTAGGCCCCTAGCAGGGCACTTTAGGGGGTCATCCTCCACTTTTCTAATACAACCCATTCCAAGGGGTTGCACACAGTTTTCAATTTCCAGGCTGTGCCTTTTCCTTCCAGAAAAGGCTAGCTTATTCTTCTTGAGTGGAGAATTTCATGCAATTTGCAGATGAGATTTGTCCCACTTCTATATATTTTTCTGAAGGAGTAAATAACTGGATCCTCTTGTTTTAATAAGATTTCAAAATTCTGCAAAACGTACAACTGACTATATTGGAAATTATTGGGATTGCAAACTGAGAGTTATGATCTCAGCTAAAGAATAAGCATCAGGATCAGATGAAATCTTAAAAAGCAAATATACTGCTTCCACACAAATACCCCAAAGAAATAAAAAAATTAAAAAAAAAAAAATAAAAGAAGAAGAAGAAAGAAGAAAATGGAAAAGCTTATTTAGAGGCAATTTTGCATATAGGTCATAAATGGTCTAAGCCTTTAATGAGATGTCAGGTGGTTTACGTATATTAAGCAACCCTCAATAAGCATTATATGAACGCTACGATTATTTAGAAAAGGAAGAGAGGGGGTGATCAAAGCCTGCAATCATTTTTTTTATACCAACACATTCATTTGTTTTAATCTGGGAACATTTGGATGAAGCAGTTTTGAGTCATGGGAAATTCATTCTAGAACTGTTAGGATTGCAAAAAGCTTTATGCTGTTTATGCATATTTAGTTCTTTGACAATCATTACTGGCTTTTATGTTTAGCACTCTCACGATATAGTCAACAATTTCTTCACAAAGCCCATCTTATAGGGATGGAGTAAAGAATGAAAGAAGAACAGAAACTTCATACCTTTCTGTTTTCTTTCTTATCCCAGAAATGTATGTGAATATTTATGGATGAATCTTGCGGTTACATTCTTGCAAATAATTCTCTCTCCTTCAATACAAAAGAACTCCATGCTAAATTAAGGTTTTGTCATATAAATAAAACAAATATGTAAATATAAATGAAGGATATAGAAATATTGTGATACATGCCTGCCATTACCCCAGTCATTGAGCTTCTTTACAGCCTGCACCTTTAGATTGTCACTGACCTGAGAAATTCACAATGGCTTCCTATGTGTTCAGACAATGTCTAGCCCAAGAGGTCCCAATCCTGCAATACTAGGCACTACTGAAATAGAAACAATGGTGACTTTATGCTTTAAAAGAACTCTGAAAGTGCCAAGACAACTGTCAGTGCCGCAAAGCTTCTGATTCTACTTTTGGTGGGAGTATGGTGCTGCATGTACTGTGGTGACTTTCTATGGTTAATCCATCCGTACAAAGTAGAATGTTCCATGATTATGTATTTTTACCCATCTTTTAGTGCAATTAGCAAATGCAAACAAAGAGGAGAGTCGGTACAATAAAAGCTGTTTCATCCGACACTTCACCAACCGGAAAGTTCTGATCTTCATTGAAATTCCGGTTTATAGTCTGGTTGGTGTAGGGCAGATAGAGGGTTGGAGCATGGGCTCTGGGAGGGAATTTGGGTGTGGAAGGGGAATCAGGCCAGCAGGTTGGGGCAAGGGAGGAGATGTGAGGTGCCAGATCTGGGGAATGCTCCCCTCGGGCGGCTCCCCGCAAGCAGCAACATATCCCAGCTGCTCCTAGGTTGAGGAGCGGCAGTCAGTTCAGGCTCTGAATACTGCCTCCACCCACAGGTGCTGCCCCTGCAGCTTCCATTGGCTGCAGTTCCCAGCCAATGGGAGCTGCGGAGCTAGTGCTTGGGGCTATGTGTGAGGGCACTGCTGGTCAGAATACACGTCCATGTCATTACTGTTTTTCATTATATTTATGTCCTCAGTTTGGGAGCATTCCCATACAAGGGAAGCATTTGGCCTGTAGTACTGAACTCTGGATTTGATCACATAGGTACCTTATAGAAGTACTCTGCTTTTTTTCCTGGACTAACCAGCAGTCTCTGCTGATACTCCTTTTCAGCAAACATCAAGCTGGTAAACAGGCCAATGGTTTATTTTTGAAGCTACAGAGCTGAAGGGGAAAAAGGGAGTGGAAGGAGAATTTAGTGATTCTGTACTATCAATAAACGATTTTAACCTTAAAATCCTCCCCAATTTATGTTTTCTATTATTAAAACCAAGAAGCACAGAAGTTTAGTTACACAGCATCAAACTGGGCTCCATTTCCACTTTATATTGTTTGATTTGATGATACTGTCAAAATATTCCCCAAAAGAGTATATATCATTGTGTGGTAACAAATTTCTTCTATAAGTGAGCAATCCTATATAATAGCTGCAGCTTCTATTTGCTTTTAGATGATTTTGACATCTGATGACATTATCCTAAAATATTTGTCCACTGCCTGACAACATGATGGATGGGCCACATAAATCAAATCATCTTGTATCAAGTTTACTATTTCAAATAATAAATAAACTTAAATTTAGCCATAAAAGGTATAGAAGTGTCATTTGTTCTCCCTACCTCCCTGTCAAAATAAAAATCAGAGCAGACAATATTCTGTGAGGAAAAAAAATAAAAATATTTTTTTTAAAAAAATATTACCTACCAATTAATAAATAGGATTGCAACAGTAGAAAGACACTCACCAGGATAAGGAAAATTTGCTACTTGACATCTTTTTAAAAATACAACCAGGAACCACTAATTCCCAAAGTCTTGATGTTGGGAAGAAGTATAACCTAATACTTTCTCACTCAACTATTTATAGAGGGACTCGGAGAAATTGCTAAGGCAAAGAACATACTGAGACCAAAAAAGGTTTAGATATGCATATGAATAATAATAATATCTTCTCTCATTACCAGTAGCTAGGGATTTCAATAATGAAGTTACTAAAACATTACCTTGTAGGAAAGCATACTTCTATCATCACCACTGGCTCTCTTCACCACTAAAGGTCACAAAAAATCTTCTGCTTTCTGGTATGGCCTGTATGGGCATGATCCCTGCACACAAAGAAGCTAGACTGTGTACTTAACTCTGCCTGCGACTAAGTTACAGGGTGCCTTAAGCCTACTCACATCAACAACCTCTACATCCTTTCAGGTATTGTTCCTCCTGGGATACACTGGGAAGTTGTTAGTAGAATAGAGTGCACCTGGCAATGAAAAGATCCATATCTATATAACACTGTTGCTGAGTTCACTGAAGTCACAACAAAGTTTCTTTGTCACTGTTAAACCTCTAACATTGTCAACCAAACAGACATTGGTTCAGTTATGGAAAACCAGAGTAGAGAACAACTATATAGCCTGTGTTCTGCCATTCTCACCAGTCAAGCGCTTATCATCTGATTCAGATCAGCCCGGGACCATATGGTGTTGCCTAAATCAACTTTGTACTGGAGCTGTCCAGTCTAGAGACATGATGGTCAAGTGAGACTATATCTCTGGTTTTAGTACCTGTGACTGTGGCAGAAAGCCTCAAAATATGAAGCATCTCCTGTGATGCCAGTTGCTTGAGCATGAATGTTCTTCCAGGGACCTGGCAGAATGCAATGATCAGGCAACTGGATGTGCACAGATGTGGTAGGAAGCAGTATGAGGACATAACAACAACAAGAAGAGATATTGATTCTCATGATTCAGGATAAGCCAACAACCAACTGCCTGAAATTAGAAAGGAATTTTCCTCAGAGGCTTCTTCTTGTATAATTGTTTATTATGACGATTTTACACTTTCCTAGAAGGTCTATGATATTGGTTAATGTCACAAATATGATACCACAGTGGACAGACCATTTATCTGATCTGCTATGGTAATTCCTGTTCTCCTATGGTCACGCAACACTGTCCTACATAAGGATCTAGTGGTCCAAAGAAATACTAGAAGCACAGGAAGTATGATTCTTATTCCTCCTCCCAGGGGTTCATGAGACTAGATAAAAGAATGAATCTACCAAGAAGAAGCAAAAGTATCGCCAGATAGCTGCTAGCAACCTCACTTGGCTACAAATGCAAATCTTTCTACACATATCACCACAAAAAGAAAAAGAAAGGGGAGAAATTACCTGGCCCTCAAAATCAAGCTCTCCACGACCAGTGCAGTGCTTGATTGTCTAGCAATTCAATATAATTTGGTGGAACAAAACTTATGACTGGAATATTGGCAAGGAGGGTAGAGCTTGTTCATGAAGGACAAATTGGGGGGTAGAAGGGTTGGAGGAGGAAGTGTTGCATTACACGTCAAGAATATAAGTACATGTATAAGTACATGTTCTGATGTCCAGAAGTGCGGACCAGTTGTCATTAAGTTAGATATTAGGAAAAACTTTCCAACTATAAGGACAGTTAAGCTCTAGAATAGGCTTCCGAGAGAGATGGTAGGAGACTCATCACTGGAGGGTTCTGAGAATAGGTTAGATAAACACCTTTCACATATGGTCTTGGTTTAGTTGGTCCTGCCTCGGCACATCTTGAGGTCCATTTCAGCTCTACAGTTCTATGATTCTCTGATAACTGCTTAATTGCTACAGTCATTGATGATCTTCCCCTTTAATGGCATTACCTTTCATAGAACTAGCCCCATATTGCAATTCTTCAATAAAATGAACAAATTTAATGTACAGCAGGAGGCTGGAACACAGTAGAGAATATCTGCTTAAAAACTGACCAACTGTGGCATAATGATTTCATATCCTCCTTCTCAACTATAGCATCTGCTTAATTTTAACCAGTTGAACCATACAGGTACTTTCTTTTTGTGCAGCTGCATTATGATATTTATAATTAAGCATGTCATTTTTATATATGCTGTGAATGAGATTTGGGAAGATTTTTCCCACTATTCATGATTAATTTATCTGCCAAAACAATGAACCTGATTCTTCCCTCATTCACACTGGTATAAATCACAAGTGACTGTTGAAGATAATGGCTTTACAGCAATGTAATCAAGAAGATATCCAGGTCCAGCTACTCCATCTGACAATTTTGAAATTTCAGCACCAGCTGAAAAACAGATGCCAGAATAAAATGGAATGTTTGGGGTTACACTCTCTTTGGGATGATTCAAGATTGGAGATCAATAAACTATGGTTCTCATAAGGATCCTGGATCACCATTTACATTGACTTTCTTGAGGGTCTCACAACAAAAAAAGGCTTGGCTACATAGAAAACCATTCAACTTATTTATAATTTATCATCATGTTTATTTAATCACTATAGGCTACTAGAATTGTTCAAATATTGGTTATCAAATTATGTATACAATATACATATGGTTAGTAAATTGTACTTTTCTTTGTTTATCTAAATTGCTCTACAAGTAAAACAGTACATTGAGAGATCTTCAAAATAATAGTTAGAAAACTAAATGAGTCCAGATCTTTGAGCTACAAGGCCACAGTAACCAGAAATAGGGAACATTAAGACAGAAGTAAGATTTTACTCATCTTATTATAATTCTATTAGTCTCCTCTGAAATCCTCTTGGTATTTTCTGTTTTAATTTTCCCAAAAGCAATATCTTTAAGGCTCTTTTCAATCCATAATATTTATGATGTCACAGAATGATGCATTCTCAGCTGCTGTCAGAAAAACCAGTAAGTATTATACCATAAGGATTTCACAGAGAAAAAAACAGAATTTAAATCTATTCAGTGGTGACTACCACATCCAATCCTAAATAATATGGGGAATCTGCAAAGGAATTTGGGCTTAACTCAATTTTCATGTTTGCATTCCAATTTACCTTTAAGAATTCTTTACTGTTGGACACTTCTGCTCACAGAGCCATAGGAAATGTATACAATTTTTAAGAAGGATGAGCATAAAGTCTCAAAAGCTATTCAAAAGCTTTAAAAATTGGGGCTATATTTTAAATGGGTTGGTGCTTATTAGAGCCAAACACAGGAGAACCCCCTTCTGCATAAAACACTATTTTAAATACATGTTTGAGGTGAATACTTTAGGATTCTGTTAAATTATAATTAGATCAATTTATAATAGAATTTATTAGCAATATTTTGTTCTTCATTGAAATATAAATAAAGTTTAAAACAGATCAAAGTGATTATTCTTTTTTAAATGTTCTAGGAATGTGTCAGCAATGCCTTATGCAAAGCCTCAATTAGCTTCTTAGGCTTTTGTATATGATAACTCATTGTTCTAGTGGCAAAAATAGAGGGACTGCTGAACTTAACTATCCAGAGGAGATACTCACTGCAGTCTTGTGGCTTGTACAGAAAGGACCAACATTTTCAGAAACAGCTTCCAACTGAAACTCCCATTGACTTAAGTTGCAGCAGCACTGGCCCCATATCTACCTGTACAAAGAAGAGCATGTGAAGTTACAAGTACTGTATCTCTCTGATTTACATGTGCAAATAGAAGTTCTTGATCTTGGAATTAGATCTGTCTGGGCATCCTCTGACTTTCATATGAAAACCTATTGAAGTCAGTTAACATTGTTGGACCTGTAGGTGCACCTCTGAGAAGTCAGGCCACCAACATGGGTTTAGGTGCCTAATTTTGGTAGCCCTTCACGCTATGTATGGAGAACAGGCAACTAAAGCAGGAAAATAAAACAAACAAAAGAAAATCCGTTCTGGTAAGTTACCCTGGACATGGTACTAAAGTTCCCATAACTCAAGATGAGAATAACAAAGCCTCCAAGAACCTCTAGGTTAAGAAAAACAAAGTCTCCACTCCTTCTTTTATTCAGAAAAAAAAATGGTATTCCAATCTCCTTTAAATAAACGGTTTATACAGAAAGAGAATCCTAATTCCTCCTCCTGGGAAAATTCCAAATGGGCTATCAACTAACTCACTCAATCTTCTCTCTGTGAGCACCTTCAGCACAGCTGCAGGCCTATACAGCAACTCCCAACAACTGATTTCTTCTTCTTCTTTTTTAATGCCATGTGCTAGTTTTGTAGAAGGCTAATGAGCCTCAAATATTTTGAGGTCTGGGGAGTTCACTCTTTATTACTCATGTCTGGAAACTCATGGGCTTCCTGATGACTCTGGGTCTCTGATGGGTATCAGACCTGTTCATAGACCAAAGTTTGAATTTTTTAGAAATGTGTAGACATTCTGCCCTTGAAAATGAGTGTTTCACATCCCAGAGTTCAATATTTATCAATAGTGTATCTCTATCACAAGCCGTTTTGAGGGTCTACACTGAGATTAAAAAAAAAAAAACACACACAGCTCTGAGTCTCAGAGCCCAAGTTGCAGAGTCAGGCTCTTGAGGGTTGGGCTCTGGCGCTAAAAAGAGCAGCATAGAAGTTTGGGATATGAGGCCATCCCACTTCATGGGATCTCAGATCCTGGGTTCCTGCCCAAGCCCAGACATCTACACCACAATTTGATAGCCTGCAGTCTGAACCCTAGAAGCCCAAATCAGCTGACCTAGGCCAGATGCTGTAAAGCTGCAGGTCTTTTATTTCAGTGTAGTTATAAAACCATTCCTATGTTTGTCTTGATAAACACATAAAAAGGTTACAGGTGACAGCACACCCTAATGAGATGTTGGATTAAAAGTACACAATGGCCTCAAAATGAGTAAAGAGAAGACTGAAGTCGTATGAGTGTCTTGTGCAGAACCGAGACAGATTAACATTAACATCAAGGGCCAGAGCCTAAATTAGGTTTCTGCATTTAAGTATCTGGGAGGCTGGTTAGCAGCAAATGGAGAAATCAACAGAGAATTGCAAGCAACCCTACTGATGGCAGTGGAAGTCTGCTGCACAAGAAGGGGAGTGATTTATGATAAACAGATGCCCAAAAAGCTTAAGGGACTATACATAATGATGGTAAGACCAGCTCTTCTTTACAGATCAGAGTCATACAGTCAAATAGAGGCATTTGAGAAGACATGAAGCCATTGAAATAAGATGTTTGAAGGCAGTAAGAAGGGTGACAATGCTGAACCTTATATGGAATATTGGCATCAGGAGTGAGATCAACGTCTGCAGTGTCAGAGAGAAGCTACAGAAGAGGAGGCTGAGATGATATGGGCATATATGAAAGATGAATGAAGGGAATCCTGTTAGGGAAGGATGAGAGATTGGAGTTTGTGGGCTGAGAGACAGAGGACGGTGAGGTAAAACAGTGGTTAGACTGTGTGAGGGATGACGGAGTGGATATGGAGTGAGCGTTGGATCAGCAAGCCTGGAAAAGACTGATCTGGCAAGCTGATTCCAGCTAGCTGGGAAAAGGAGAAGAAGAATAATTTGCATTTCTTTTATATTCTTCTCTTACATATCAGACTGATCAAAACCATTTTTTTTTCATTTTGATCAAATAATTGTTAACATTTATATATGTTTAACAAGCAAGTACCCTCCTCCACCTCAGTCCCTCTCCCCCAAAAAACCCAGTTGTGGAAGGTGTGGTATAATTTGCCCCCAAACTATCCCTGCCACTTTTTTCAATTCTTTCAGATGGCAAGCAAAGAAACGGGATGTTGGACTCCAGAAGACAGTCCCTCCTAGAAAGAATATGTCCAGGAACTTTGCTGGTAGCCATGCCTCTGGCTATTTCACATTACTGTCAATAGGCTTTCTCGATTTTTTTAAAACTTGCTGATGACCTATATACATGTGATATTTCTATGCAGAAAATCAACAATACTAAAAGGGTGTGTTTGGCAAAAGATTAGGATCCTTGGAACAAGAGCACCTTGAGTCTCATCTTTCTATTAACTACTTTCATAAGAAAGTTGGGAAGGAAGTAACAAAGGGAACTGCAGGAAAATAGTTTTTCCTTCACAAAACTGGCTTATCCACTGCTGGGCCATGGGCCTGTAGGGCTTGACTTATTCAAATTAAAAGCAGAGACACTTTAAGAGAGCACATTCCCAATATCAACATATCCAGTTTCTAATCATTTTGAGCTGAGCTAACACAATGCCTCTCTAAACGCTGATGCTTTGCCACTTTATTAATACAAAGCTCCAACCCTCTGGAAGAGCTTTAGGATTTGTATAAATAAAAAGGGTTTTCCTTTTCATTCAAAAAGTGTTTTGAATTGACAGCAAGGCTCTGTACAAGATTACACTAAAAAAAATCTCAACATTTGTTACCGTCCCTCACCTCTTTCTTTTTAAGATACAAATGTTTTCAGGTTATACACTATGAATTACTTTAAGTATAATGGTTGGGAAGCGGGGCAGGGAAGGAAACACAGAAACTGCCTCCTAAAAATGGTTAAAACCCAGATGTAATACAGACAGAAAATGAAGGAATTAATCAAAACACACTGATCAATATACTCTCATTCACTTAGATTGTTCTTATTCTATGCACAATGCACGCTTAGGTGAGTGTGTCTATACACACCGCTGCCACCTTCTGGATGGAATTAGAACTGATGAATTATGTCAGAAAAGCCCTAATACTATCACAGCTAAAGGGAATTGTTCCTTACACTGCTAAAGTGGTAGGGGGGATTGCACCCGTCTAGCTCTTCATACTAATTTCCACTCCAAATAGTACTCAAGTTCCAATGTGGAGAAACTGAAAAGAGGAAGAAAGTCTGAGAAAAGAGGATCAGATAGCAGAATTCCCTCGACCCCCACACCCAAAACACCTCAAAACAAACAGCCCCCCCCCAAAATACATCGAGTATATGATTAGGCTTATGTATGCACACAAACACGTCTACCAATATCAGTATAACATGGGCTCTTCTGGCCTTAAAGAAGGTTTGTCCATCTGACAAGCTTCGGGGAGGAAAAAAAAAGAACAAAATCATATGTGGGGGTGGGGGAATTGCATAGTTAGCTTAACAAACCTCATAGTTTGTCAGGTTCTGAAAAAACTGAGTATACCAGGTTCAGTTAATTCATTTTTATATATTACAAACACACACATAGAAAACAATCCCCAAACACTTTCTTAAGTAACAGTTAAGATTGCTAAGAGAAATTCAAGAATATGCTCTATTGAATACATTGGGGAGGGGAGGAACAAAGAAAAAGAACAAAAAACCCTGTTAAAATATGGAAGACATAAGCTAAGTTTACCTAATTCTGAGACCAAACTAAACACTGAGTTCACACACACACACACACACACACACACACTATTAAATACAAAATTCTCAGTGACCAGCAACTTTGGTCAGGTTAGAAAACACCGTGCACAATAACTGCAAAGTATAAATTAACCAAATAATAATAGTTATCAAAGTGGGGTTCCCTTCCATCAAATCTTACCATATGCATCACCTGCCAAGGAACTAAGAGTGTTCCCCTCTTTCTAGTCACCACTAGGCAGCTGGATACACTGCCCCACCATGACTCCTACAACTTTGGGCATCTCATCTCCTGGTAGTTCTGTAACACATATGCAATTAGCACTGAAAGCTGGAATTGTCCCAGACACAGAAGAAGAAAGACAAGATGCAAGGGATGTGGGTTATTTAGGCTGTAACTTTATTAACTTCTCTGTAAAATATCCAGAACTAACTCATACTTTACAGGTCATGATTCCTCACTTAATCATTTCCAGCAGGAGGAGGGCTGCCATTAGCCTACCACCACTCAGCTAGTTCCAGCCCACTACTAGAACTCCATCTTCGCCCCCCTCCCTGCCCCAACACACTCATTCGTAGGTTCAGAGGTTGGGGAAAAGGGGCTATCTCCTCACTGTATCAGACATTAAGAATTCTATCCCCCTTCCTCAGCTTCTTTAGGAGCAGTTCTTCTCCTAAATCCACTTCTAACTCTGGTTTATCAGGGTACTAGGGCCTCCCTCCCCCCACACACACATGGAAGAAGTACCTACTGAACTGTGACAATCTGAACTATACCTCCTGACCTACCCCATTGGGTCCCTGAGCTGCTGTGGGAAAAATGAAAAAATCCCACACCTGCCCCAGCCAATCTGAGGGGAAAACTCCTTTCCAATCCCCAAAGAGGTGATTAGCATCATGCCCACAGCAGACATATATATATATATACACATATATATATATATACACACATACATATATATAAATTAAGTTGTGCTGTTGGTGAGACTGAGTGGTGGACAACATATCATCCAGAAGGAAGGAGGCCCTGAGGTAAGGGTGAAGTGGAGTTTGAAGAAGCGGGGACTGCTGTGGGGAAGTAGCCCAGGGAATTGTATTGTGTTTTGTGAATAAAAGGTCAGCCATCT
>ML677334.1:13599418-13626882 GCA_007922305.1 Dermatemys mawii | reverse complement strand
TTGCAAGAGCTGGGAAAGGTGGGTACAAAACACCACCAAATATTAATTCTCCACTAATCCTGGTGGCCGCATTTTACTTTCATTTTGCACAGGTGTAAATTACTACAAAAGCGGGAAGGCAATAAAGGATCAGATCCACTGGGCCCAACAACTGATAACTCTCTTGCCCCTTTGCACCATCTATAGATTTAAAGGAACTATGAACTAGGTAGAAGTACTTCTGGGGAATATCATCAACACAAAGGGGTTGTCCCCAACTGTACTAGAGCTACAGAAACAATTTTATGCTGGCCTCCATCCCAGCATTGCTGCACTCTGACTAGAGATGGGGAAGGGGCAACAATAGATGGAGCATTGCTGCACTCTGCCTACTCTCAGCTACTGGATGACGAACACAGATTATAAATTAGAGCAAACCCAAATCTGTTCTGATTTGCACTGAGGTTTAAGTTAGCCTCCAGATGGCCTTAAAATATGGAGAGCTGAATGGTGGCTGAAAGGTACGCAACTTACATGGAAGGATGCTGGTTGAAATAAATGATCACCATCAAGACACAGTGAAAATGAACAGTTTGGCTGAAAGATACGCCAGCTATAGGAATAGCTGTTAATGTGAATTATGTAGCAGACACCAAAATCTGTCAAAAAACTGTTCCAAGTCATCCAGTTTACTGGGACACTCAATCCTGGGAAGGGAATAACTTGATTTCATACAAGATAATAATCAAATGCACCCTAACATTCAAAATTATTCATCAATCACAATGGGAAGAACTGCTGCAATTATTTTCTTTGGGAGTTTGGAAAGGATGGTTTTCCACAAGCCACACCAGTGCCCCCTGTTGAGGAAGAGGACTGTCATGAGACGCTAAGCACAAAATAGGACACTAAGTGACCCATTTTAGCCATCTAAATATCTAGGGGGAAAACAACACATTCCTGGGGGGAAAAAAACAAATGAATTACGTGACTAGGTCATTTCAGACCATAATGTTTCTCCATTTGTTTCTCAAGAATTTTGATTTTCCTCATTCAACAAGTCATTCCAGATTTGATGTTTGTGATCTAAGAACAGATAGGGTAGTAGAACACATTCTGTAAACATTTAAAAGAGCAGTAGGAAAACAAAAGCAAAAGCACTATCCTGCAACACTAAGTTGCAACTTTTCTGCTCTCATGTAACATATATAACAGAGACTAGCACTGAAAAATATCTAGCAGAGCTTATTTTTAATTGTCATTTACAAATTACATTTGATTAGACCAGACAAGATACAGAAGAGGAACTGGATGAAAAACACCATACTGTAGCAGAACTGCAAACTATACCTCTGATAGTTTTATGCCTACACTGCAGGGAGAGAGACTGAGGTTTGCTGTGGAATTACAAGGAAGAAAAATTAGCAATAAGAGTCTAAAAGGAAGATACAAAGCACAGATCTCCCATAAGATGAAAATTATGTCAAAAAATATCAAGCAGAAGATTGGTGTATGTTAGTACGTAAAGTAAAAGGACACATCCTTAAACATACACATGTCTCACTGCCTGCTGCAGAGGCAGTTGTCATTTTGTGTATATGATTCTTATGTAACAACTGGCTATTTGCTAGCCATAGGCAAAACTGAAAAGGTTGAAAGGTGAAGCTCAGTGTGAATAAGCACAGACAAGTGTGAATTTTTACATGAAGTTTCCTAAACTTATCAAAACATTTTGAGATATTCTCTCTTCCCAATTTTTCTCTACCGCCTCCAAACCTCACTTTTCTTATTCTAATTTCATCCATTCCCCAACGCACCATGATTTTCTCCTTATCCACTGTCCTGAGTATTCTCAGAATCTTAGCTGCACCTCTGTCTTGACTCAGTCTCCCAACTGTAGTCTTCCAACTACAAATGCTTCTCTATTCTGATCCCTAATCTCCCCAACATTTCCACCCATGACCACAAGCTGTTTCCCTACCTTAGCTGACATCTCACCAAATCCATTGCATTTGATGGAACTGGGCTTTCAAACAATGAGTTCCTAATAACCTCATTTGAAGTGGAATTAGTTCCAGAGGGCTTAAAAAAATTCAGTTTTGCTCAGTTTAAATTAAGATTTGTAATAAAATCACATATATTTTATGTGATTCATGTCTGTTCTCTAAACAGATGAGGCACATCAGAAAGAACTGTATATTTCTGACAGGGAGTGGTTCCTAGTGATAATAGTTTTCAGTGTTATTGTAGCAGTGATGGTCCAGGGTATTAGAGACAGAAATTGGTGAATATTGCCTCACCCACTTTGTCTCTCTAGTGATAATAGCATAGAACTGGCGGTAAGGACTCCTAGATCCTATACCAAATTCTGCTACTCTTCAACCCGTGAATTGATGCAAAGTAGGTCTCTCTATGACTCTGCTTACCCATCTGTAAAATTGGTGTAATAAAGTAATACTTACCAATCTCACGGGGATCATGTGCTTAATTTCTCTTTGTAAAACACTTTCATATCCTCAGAAAGGTGACACTATAAAATGAAAAGAAGTGTTATTATTCTGTATCATTATTCCAGAGAAACACTGGAGGATGTGAGATTTAAGAGATGCAAACAGCCTAATACAGACTGCCAAACATGCATTGGCAGATATGATGTAAATAACCTAATAGCTGTTTTCTAGTTCTAACTTCTGGGATTTCCTCACTGTACAGTAAGACCACCCAATAGATTTTGCATAATATCAACAAAAGTTAAGGGGACCTATTGGGTAAAGAAGGGAAGGGGTATTACAGATATAAACTAATCCATATTTTTAATATTTGGATTATATCTAATATTCGGGCTATGGTTTGAGTTGCTCTCCCCTCATATAGTTCATCTCTCCCTAAAAGAGCATACATATTAGGGTATTTTGCTTTTCTAAGATACATTTATAATAATTATCTTGCAATTTTCAGTTTTAATGTTTGCATAATTGTGTGACTTCAAATGTAAATGCTAATGAATCTGCAGGAGAAAACATATTTAATTACTATGTACTTGTAATGTAATTACAGAGTACTATGGAGTTCCATGGTTACATGTGCCATGTAAATTAAAAGAGATACTGCTAACTCCTCAATTCTTTCAAGAAAATCATACAGTGGAATCCAATTCCATCCACATTTTTAAAAAAAAAATCTTTGTGGTAATAATTTCAATTCATCTACAGTTGATTTCAATTGAAAAAGGTCAGAGGCTCCCCAGGGAAGACAGAAAAAAATATATACTTGCAGAGAGCCATGTGTTAGCAGGGAAGATAGGACAGCCTCTGTGCTTTACCTAATATATTTTTTTAAAACATCAAACTTATAATTTCAAAACCTTTGTCCTAGCTCTTCCCATCTGGAGTGCATCCAGCTACTGCATAGAGTTCTCTTCTTACACGACTCAAGAACATAGTCAGAGTTCAGTACCTCAGCAAAAACACATGCAGGTTTTTGGGAGTCTCAGGTTACCAGACAATAATGAATGACATTTTCATCATTATTAAAAAGCATTAATCAAGAGTTAAATATAAATTTGCATTTAGGGTATTGGTAGGCTAAGTGTTTTGCAATTAATTAGATTATCTTTAGGGCCCTAGCAAATTCATGGTCCTGAAAAACATGTCGCAGACTGTGAAATGTAGTCTCCCAATATGAAATCTGGTATTCTGTGTGCTTTTACCCTATACTATACAGATTTCACAGGGGAGACCAGCATTTCTCAAACTGGGGGTCCTGATCCAAAAGAGAGTTGCAGAGTGGTTGCAAGGTTATTTTCGGGGGTTGTGGTATTGCCACCTTTACTTCTGTGCTGGGTTAAGAGCTAAGTGGCCAGAGAGCAGCACTCAAGGCAGCACCCTGAAGGCAGCAGCATAGAAGTAAGGGTAGAAATACCACACCATGCCTCCCTTACTTCTGTGCTGCTGTTGGAGGTAGCTCTGCCTTCAGAGCTGGGCTCCTGGCCAGCAGCCACTGCTCTCCAGCTGCCCAGCTCTGAAGGGAGCGCTGCTGTCAGCAGCAGCGCAGAAGTAAGGACAACAGTACCCCAAACCCTCTTCTACAATAACCTTGCGACCCCCCCACAACTCCTTTTTGAGTCAGCATCCCTATAATTAAAACATTATGATATTTCAGATTTAAATATCTGAAATGATGGAATTTACGATTTTTAAAATCCTATAACCATGAAATTGACTAAAATGGATTGTAAATTTGGTAGGGCCGTAATTATCTTCATCTGTTAAATATACTGTATTAATGCAGAGTATTTTGAAAATACATATTAATAGATATATAACTCATAGCTTGTTTTTAACCATACTTAGAGTCAAAATGTGACTATATTTTAATAGAGGCCTATGGTAGAGAAACACAAACCCTTCACAATTTTACACCAAACTATATCTAAATACTAAGGAGTGGGAGAGAGAGATTTATATGACAAAATTCATACCTAGGGTAATTCCACAGAAGCCAATAGAGAGTTACCCCAAAGGTTAATCTGTTCCATTATTTCTGTGAGATTGTGTAGATTAAAAATGGGCCTGAGTTGCAATAATTTAATCTAGATTCACATACAAATCCCATTTCCCTGAAGCACGGAAGTCTCATGTTTATCCCACTACCAGATGCCAGTCTTGGATCCAAATCCAAATTTTAGCAGAACTGAGGACAGTGATGAATAAATCTGGCATTGTCGTTCAGGTCCTTTTCTACAACAACCTTTTGAGTATATGTTATTATAGGAACACAGACAGATAACAGAGATGTTAAAGAAAATATTTTCCAGTTATAGAACTCAGATGAAAGGCTCTTTGGAATGAGAATTATCAGCTAGTATAATAGATGAAACCACAAGACAGTGCAGGGTAAGACTTTCTTCTTTTTTATTCATGCTGAAACCGAATCAGAGATCCTAGTGATTAGAAGGAACCAGATGGAAATTGCTATCAGAAATTAGAAGCTTTTGTAGTTGCCAGAGAGCATAAACACATATCCTGAAAGAGAAGCTAAGTGACACAAGTCACCTTTTGTTCATTACATTATCAGAAGACAGACAATGAATGACAATTCTTGCAATCCTGAACTTTCATTGTTACGGGGGGAGATGGGAATGAAGAATGACTCGCAAAATTCTCACCTTAATTATGGTTGTCCCAGCAGATAACAGTGAAAGCAAAGCAGCTGTAAAATGTTCCGTTCAGATGAAAAAGGATTGTGATTAAAAGGGAAATATGTCAGGGTATTTATAAAGTAGATACTGGGATTACTAGAAAAGCAAGGAATAATACAGAGTCAAGCTGTCATATTTTGGCTCCTATGTGACTTATTTACTGTGACTTGTTTGTTTTGTGTGACTTCAGAGGCATGCAAAATTAAATTCCAGTGTACTTCCTTTTAAAATGTGTCAGCTGATTTTCTAAGTGGAATTTTTATTGTTCTTCATTGTTGAAATTCCCTAAGAGACAGCTCAGTAAAAACAATTCATGCAAAACAAATGGAAATGATTATCTCCTCATAATATAATGGGAGAAAACCTCAAGAAAATACCCTAAACTCAACAGATATAATTAACAAGTACTATGTTGGAGACTTCATAACTGAATAGAAAATCAGCACCTTTAAGTGTCAGTTACAATGGCTTGGAGGTCAGTTCATTAGTTCTCTGGTACAGATAAAGATGCACAGTTCTATGTATATATATGGCTTATTAATACTAACATATATAGGCAGGGCCAGCCCACAATATTTTGGCACCTGAGGTGAGGAGCTCAAGTGACGCCCCCAAACTCCCTCACTTGGGCCGAAACTTTGACAGGTCTCAATTCTGCCTTTTTCTTCTTCTACTCCTCTCATGGTACTGCTCTGCTACCTACTCCAGTAAAAGAGAAATAACCACTTAAAATGTTTTGTTCAAAAATTTTAAGCAACACTTAACTTTCAGATGCCTGAACAGCAAATGTAACTGTTCTTGTCTGCATAGTAAACACTGGCATTTTAATCTGTTTGAATAATCAAAGTGGTGCTTTCCGTGCATTCTTGGTTGCAAAGATTTGAACTGCTTCCTGAAGGTCCACAGTTTGGGCCAGCTCATACTCTATTGAGATGGTTGCAAGGCCGACCAGCCTCTCCTGTTTCATTGTGGAGTGTAGATGTGTTTTTATTAACTTCACCTTGGAGAAGCTATGCTCTCCACTGGCAACTCTTACAGATAGTGTTAGAAGTATGTGTAGAGCAACAAAAGTATTTGGAAAGCGGTTGGCCATCTCTTTTGTGAACATATATTCCAAAACAATCTTTGAAGTTGATCTTGAAAGGGCTTTCCAATTCATCACCTAAATCATGTCATCATGTGTCAAGCTATCTCTAGTGCCCTGCATTGCTGATGTGTCTTCATCAGGTATAATGAGGAGTTTTGGAATATCATACAACATCTGAAATACACTGCTGTATTCCTTGAGCTGCATGAAATGTTCTTCAACTGACTGTATTGCACAATCTAGCACCTGGTTAAAGAATTCAACTTTGAATTGTTGTTTGGGGTCTCTTATGGGATTATCCCTGTACCTCGTAATCAAACTGTCGTCGTCTTCTTTGACTCTTGTATTCTTGAATGGGTGGGAAAATAGCTTTCGTGTGAAGTTCATCTGCCAACTTCTGTGCACTCTTCAGAATGTTTTGAAATCCCTCCTCTGACTAGTATCCCTGTAGGTATGACTTTGCTTTCTCCAGTTGTTCCATTGCTCCAGATATATCAAGGTCAACAACTTGGAGTCTCTTGCTTACAACTTTTATTTCAAACAGAATGTCATGCCACAACACTAAGCCACACAGAAATTTGAAGTTATGTATGTTTCTGGTGATTCCATTTCCCTCTGCCATGTTCTCCCATGAGCATTATCCTCCATAATGGTATCTATGGCATAATCAATCTTCCCAATTTGATATTTCATAAGCTTTATCGCCTCTACTTGACTTTCCCATCATGTGGCACTCAGTGGTTTCATTGTCAGAGAGGATGATCCCAGATGCAGCTTCAAAATTTGCCATCGATGAGTTGATGCAGGGAAAAATACACAGATGCTTTGAATTATATTAAAAAAATCAGCAGCCTCACTAGAAGCTGACACTGCATCACTGACCACCAAGTTCAATGAATGAAAACTACATGGGACAAAAAAAGCTTGAGGGTTTAACTCTCAGAATCCATGTCTGCACGCCTCCGTTATTTCCTCTCATGTTAGCACCATTATCGGAGCCCTGCCCTCTCATGTCAGCTATCACAATTTCCATATCTCCCAGCTTTTTAAGTAGTACATTTGTCATACCAGCTCCAGTAGTATCATCAATATCAATAAATTCCAGGAAATGCTCTCTGACAGTCACCACTGCAGGGCCATTTTCATTTGGTTCTGTTGTTACAAAACACACCATTAAAGTAATTTATTCCATATGGCTGATGTCAAGTGTGCAGTCCAGAACAACAGAGTAACATCTTGCTGACTTTAGATCTGCCACAATCTTCTGTTTGACTTTTGTTGCCAGTAACTGTATGATCATATTTTGAATTGTTTTTCCAAGGTAATTGTGTACATTTCTTAGATGATGACTCTTCTTAGATTCTCCTGGAGTACAGCATCAAACTCAGCCATCAGCTCCACAATTTTAAGGAAGTTTCCATTGTTTGGCACATACAGCTGAACTGAAATACCATGCAGTGCAAGGCTTTTGGTAGCAATCATTCTCACCATGGCAATGAGCCCTTTCAGAACATTTTGCCAGTAAAGAGACTCTGATGCATTCTTCTCTTGATGCTAATCATCCATGGTGGTCTTTAACTTTAGTCTCATCTCAAGCTCTTTCGACATGCAGAATGCTCTCTGGTGATTTGCTGCCTTCTTATGGCATGCCAGATTTCTAGTCAGATTTTTCCAGTCCTTTGTTCCCATAGAACCCAATGTGGCTGGAACATTAGACTGGAAAAGTCTGCAAAAAAAACAGTATGCAGCATTCTGGGTTTTTGAGTACATAAGCCATGACCTCTCCACTTTGTCAGCATTGCAGATTTCATGCCAGTTATGTGTTGGATGGAAACTTCTATTTTCATTGTCTTTGGGGAACATGAAGTTTTTCACTTGCTGTGGACCATGCAGTACAAGGAAGTCCATCAGGCTAGTGTTCAAGTGGTTTCACAGTCCTGGATTATCTAGATTTGAGGAACTAAACTCAGCAGTAGCACTTTCTAGCACCTCCACCACACTCTTCCCAGATCAACATTTTTTTTCAGGAACGTGCATGGTTACATCCATTTGAGATGGAGATATGGATACTGCAGTAGCCTCCAGGTCACCTGCACTCTGACTAACTGGAGGATCAGGCAACGCCTCACCACTCACATGCTCACTGGGGCTGGAAGGCTCACCATGAACATTTGTGTTTATGTATCTCAGGAGAGCTCCTTCCTGCTTAGATAGAAACACTTCCTTTGCTTTCTTTCTTTTTCTGAATGCTTAGATGTGTTTTCTTTCACTCATGACTGCTGTTCTGTGCCTGCTATAGTGGCTCTCAACATGCAACTGAAGGGAACAAATAAGCAGGCTTGTAGCGGGGCCTGAGTGAGGGAAGATATCAACGTCTTAAGGGCCCAGTTGGCTCCTACTACTTTAGTTGACTGCGTGTTCTCCTGAAGTGGGTTCAGGGAAGCAGCAGGAAACAGGAAGCTCATATTAATCAGTCCTGGATCCTGGGGGCGCTAAAGAGATACATAAGAGGCTCCTCCCTCTCCCTGCAGCTCCTGCTACTTTCTGTTATTCCCTCTCACCTTTTCTCCTGCCTGCCTGTTTTGTCTCTTGCGTCCTCCTTTCTCCAGCACAGCACTCCACCATCTCTGTGCATTTAGAGCATCTATATGCACCAGCAGCAGACACAATTTTCTACATTCTGGAGCCTAGTGACTGACACACACACACACACACACACACACACACACAATCTGGCACCTGAGGCAGCCACCTCAGTTCTCCTCATGGTAAGGCCAGCCCTGTATATATGGCTCAGTGGTACCTTTAGGCAGTAACCCATGTTTTGAGTGATGCCAATCTATCCTGCCCAGTGTGATCTCAAACATGTATTCTGCCTCTGATAGACACAATGCCTCTTAAAGTTCCTAAGTATGCAGAACATGAATACCAGTTGCTACTTCCTGTAATGCAGTGCTGAGTGAAGACCCCACAGCAGCTTCAATGGCCAATAACCAAGGGGGTCATAATTCCTTCCCAACAGATATAGTGTCACTTAGCATGCTCAGGGGATTACAAGAAACTGTATTTAGTGTAGAATTTCCATATAACTAAGGTTTCAGAATGCTTGTGAACATAAAAAGGGCCATAATGGCTCAGACCAAGGTCCATCTATGCCAGTATCCTGTCTTCCAATGGTGGACAATGCCAGGTGCCCCAGAAGGAAAGAACAGAACAGGTAATCATGAAGTGATCCTTTCCCTGTCACTCATTTCCAGCTTCTAGTAAACTAGAGGCTAGGGACACCATTCTTGCCCATCTGGCTAATAGCCATTGATGGACCTAGCCTCCATTAATTTATCTAGATCTTTTTTGAAGCCTGTTAGTGTCTTGGCCTTCATAACATCCTCTTGCAAAGAGTTCCACAGGTTGACTGCATTGTGTGAAGAAATACTTCCTTCTGTTTGTTTTAAACCTGCTGCCTATTAATTTCATATGGTGACCCTTAGTTCTTGTGTTATGAGTAAATAACACTTATTTAATTACTTTCTCCACACCAGTCATGATTTTATAGCCCTCAGTCATATACCACCTTAGCTGTCTCTTCTCCAAGCTGAAAAATCCCAGTCTTAATAATCTCTCCTCGTAAGGCAGCCATTCTATACTCCTAATAATTTTTGTTGCTCTTTTCTGAACCTTTTCCAATTCCAATATATATTTTTGGAGATGGGGTGACCACATCTGCATGCACTATTCAAGATCTGGGAGTATCATGGATATATAGGCAATATGATATTTTCTGTCATATCTATTCCTTTCTTAGAATGTGTCTGTGCCTCAGTTTCTCATCTATAATGGGACTAATGCTTCTTTATTTATTTCACAACAGTGCTGGAAAGTTAAATTTATTGAAGATTATGAGGTGTTCATACACTATAGTGATGAACAGCACAGAATAAATAAATAATCCATGCCATGCTCATTCTTCAGAAAATGGTGTTCTGGGGAATAGTTTTTCGCTTCCTTCCTTGCTGCAGTACAGAATATGCTGGAGTATACACCCTAGTCTCAATCTGCTGCTTGTCAACTGAAAAAAAAAAAGTTTTTTAAAAATAAAGTATTGTTCTTAACTATTACAATTTGCAAGACTACAATAGGTTTGGTGAAAACAGCATAATTAAAGCATATTTTCAGACATACATGCTGAATTCAAGTACATTTTCCAGTAAATGAAATTGAGCAACATTTTCCTTTGTGCTTTTTCATTTTGCAAAGATCAAAGCATTTCTAAAAAAAAGAAAACAGTTAAACTACAAGACTTTCAGTAGATGAAAAACAAAAGGCTGTTTTCTTGCCTTTTAAAAAAATATTACAGAACTTTTTAAAAATTCTCCTTCTCCACTTCATGATTTTAAAGTACATTTAATGAGTTTTGAGAAAAGAGGGAGAGTGAGAGCAAGAGAAATTACTTTAATCAGTAACAATCTATTTATGTGCTGTGGGATTCTGCTATGGTTTTACCAATCAGAGCTGTGCTGAGCCTGTTGCTGTATCACTGGCAGTTCCCAAGGGTATTCTGTCTGCAAAGGCTAAAGTAGACAAAATACCTGAAGGGGTTGGCACCTCGCTCTTTCCCCTCCACTACGCAGGTGAAAAACCTAGGGAAGGAAATGGCTCCAGAAATATCTGGAGCCTGTGTATCTTCTTGAATAAGCAATTTGAATTAGCAATTCATATATGCATCCTACAACTAACTCATCAATGAGAGAACATTTATATACAAGCCCCCCTGTTTAAGCTCGAAATCTTGTCTCTCTCACCAGCAGAAGTTAGTCCAATAAAAAATAGCACCTCACCCACCTCATCTCTTTAAAATGTTTGAGCAGAGCTCAAGAAAAAATATTACATTAAAAATAAGTTTCCACGTGGCTAAACATATTACTGAGGAGTATACACTTCCTTCTGCAATAAAGACACCATCATTATAAGGTGCACTAAAGACTGCGGGACAAGACTTGGCAGGACTTATTCAGAATGACATCCCTAAAAAAACTAAAGAGGAGAAATAAACAAGACCATAAGAATGAGTTATTATAACAAATACAAACAAATACAGATTTTATGGCAATGAAGTTCAACAATTATACACTTGATACTAATAGGGATACCAATGACAAAGTATGACCAAAACCAAACAGAACCATATGCAGACTATATAATTGTATAGTATCCAAATCTAAAAAGCAAAACTCAAAAAAACAACAGAATGGAAGTGACCGTCTATAGGAAGATATTGAACTTAAGCTGTAGGCAGAAGCATTAAAAGATATTACTTCCTCTCTTGGTAACCAAACAGGGGAACCACCGCCTTTATATGCTCACTCTACAGATTGTGTGTGTTTCTTGTCCTTCTGAAATTATATCCATAGAATTATCTCAGATGAGTTTCTGAATTATAGAAGTGATAAACCTCCTCTCCTTCAAACACTGGAGAAATATCAAAGTGTACATATTTTGGAAGGAGATTGTAAAGTAGGGAGAGGCAATATATGAAATAATGAAATTAAATCCCTCTAGATCTTTGACTCACATATTTTGAGTATCAGGGAAAAAAATAGGCCACCAGTTAAGAAGCAGAAAAAAAAATCCTGTTCCTGAAGGCAAGGGAAACTCTTTGAAAATTATGGACCCAAAGTGACCTTAAACATAAGAAGACAGCAAAGTCAATAGAATATGTGGTCACAGATGGTTTGACATTAGCTCCTACTGTAGAATGCTTCCAGACAAAATAAGTGGGAAATGATGAAGGTCACTGAACATTGGCTAAACATAAGGCTACAAAAATAGCCTCTTGTTTCACTATGATTTCTTCAGGTAAAACTTTTAGAGCAGTGCTATACCTAAAGACAAGTGATATAAAGTCACCTACAAAAAACATGCAAAAATCTGCCTGCAGTCAGCTTTCTGTATCTATATGTATAAATGAACAGAGTTCAGCACAAAGCAAAATCTTGGATTTGAGCCACACCCTACTTCCAGTCCATCCCTTTCCTCAGAAAAGGTATTAGATATTCATACAGGTCTCAATCGTGAACCAGTCATCCTCTTACATGTCTGTCTAATGTCCCAAATCAACCTTTAATTAATCACGTTCATACATTTTTTTACATTTGTGCAAAAAAACATTTTGTTCAGTCTGCAGTCAATCATTTCTAAACAGAAGACTCCTGTTGCCCAATAAAGACTGATGTGTTTCGTTTGTTTTTTTTTAAACAGATTGACATAGTCTGTCGCTTGCAGAAGTACCAGATTGTGACATTGAAGCTATTGTAGTGAGGCTTGTGTTAGGCACCCAGCAGCCACACAAGACCTAAACATGTCTTTCTCCCTCCACTGTTATCTCTCTGTTTAATATTTTTGTGTGGATGACAATGCTTGATTAACATAACAGAGGAACAGACCTGTTGAAATGTTCCCCAAATGCCTGATCAGAGTCCTTGAATTGAATGCACCTCTCCCATCTAGGACTGTGCTTTTACATGAACTTGACAGTTACTTTGGGTTAAGGACTGTGATGAATAGTGATATGTGTCAGAAAACTGAAAACCAGTGTATCAGAAAGATAGCATTGGGACACTACATATGGAAGAGAGCTCATTTCTTAACAAGACAGCCTCCCAGGGACTATAGCTCTCCAAACACCTGGCAGTAGCTGACACTAAGGCTACATCAGGTATCTGATCACAGACTTCATAATTAGGACTTTGTATGCACACCCGTATCACAGTTGGCAATTTGTGTCTGACAGTCACTGTGATGAACAGTGATAGCTAACAAAATTCAAAGGTAGAAAACTAATAAATACACTTGGTAGACATGGAAGTATTGCTGTACAATCTTAACACCACCACAGTACATCTGGCCATAAACTGCATTCTCATGATTCCAAAGCATCAGCACAGTTAAATAAGATGGAAAAAGTCATGTACCTGATTTGGACACCTACTTGTCCAAAAGGTAACCAAAACAAAATATAGATATGGGCACACTCTTTGCAGTCGAAACTGAGCCTCAGAAATCAAAACAAAACAAACAAAAACCATGTCACTGACTAAGGTGTGTTATCAGACAATGGGGGTAATGAACAGCAAATATAGACAGTAAACGACCAATAAGCTGGTGTGTGCTCACAGTTAAGTATAAATATTTTGAATACTCAACTTTATAAAAATTAAAGCTTATTTGCAAACAACTTACATACCAGAAAGAGAACATTTGTTGAATAAATTGTTTACTACAAATAGTTTTGCTAGATCTAATTCCAACTCTATTACTACAAACCAGTTACTATAATTAAACCAGGTATTTATTTAAATATTATAAAGGTTTCTTTGGATAAGGACATATATATATATAAAACAGAATGGGAAAATTTTGATAGAATAAACTAAGAAGATTATAGCATTCACAATGTGCACGTGAAGACAGACAAGATCATTTGTTGTGTGATGAAAGAACTGACAGCACAATGCATCCTTTGCTAAGCAACCCTAAACAATCTTTTGTGGGATGATTATATGCTATAATTTCAAGTGATGGACAAGCAGAAACTTTGAGTGTCTCTTCAAAGAAACCACACAGTAAGATATATTCAGTCAATAAAAGAATGATGCATACAACTGATTTTAATGAATTAAACATTTTAGGTATATCAAAGGTTCTGAACTACTGATTTCCTCTTCTCCCAATATTTATGTGAATGGTTGCAGAGGGAGGTACCTTATTTTCACAGTAACTTGTACATTTTATTTGAATATACACATGCACAATTTGATATATTTTCCAGCTCAATTAGTATTTAAGATCTTCTAAATTCTGTTCTGGCTATCCAGTATGGTTCTTCGTTATGCTGCTTCAGAAGACAGACCTAAAATATAATGATGGCTGCTGAAAACACACTTGCACTTCACGTGCAGAGAAAGAAAAGGCTATCTTGCTAACAACTATACTCCATCATGCTGCTATTTATTAATTTTATGTGTACTACACATAATAGGCAGTAGCTCTAAATTAAAGTTGTAACTTCAATGACATGCATCTCCTATATGTATACCTATATTGCGGATATTAAAATACTGTCACCTACTGCTAACTGGAGATGTTAAAAGAAGAAAGTCAAAAGGGACAGACTTAGCTTTAGTGTAGGCAGATACTTCAGTGGCGTCAACAGCAACAATAGTTGCCCATATCAAAGCTGAAATTTGCCCAATTTGGTTTTCAAAAGGTGGATGCTCAGCACTTTCTGAAAATCAGACCCTTTTACAGAGTTGCCAGTTGGGCACCCAAAAATCGGGCCACCCAAAAACCACTAGTAGCTTTTGAAAAACTGGCTCTTGGTTAGAACATCTCATGTCTGGTTCCCAAATATTAAGCCTCCAAGATCAGTGGCAGCTTTTGAAAGTTTGTCTGTAAGCAGTTTACAAAAGGCCACCCAGAGAGTGGCTGACAGAATCTGAAGGAGTTCCTGACTCCTGTGCTCAGACTACACGGCCTCTCACGGAGAAAGGAAAAACGCACTACTACGTCACCAGAATGGGAAGGTGAGCAGATTTGAACATGCAAAGTAACACTGATTCCCTCTACCCCCTTGTTTGGCACTGGGAAAAAAATGCTGTTTCTATTCTATCAGTGTACCTTTTAACCCATGGACTTGTCATCATGTTGCCATTCTTGTACTGTCTTGGTCTCAAACTGACAGATGCCTTAAGCAATATATGTTCTTCACTGCGTTCACAACAAATTCCACTGGTATTACTGCTGATTTTCCAGAAACCTGTCATGCTTTGGATAGCATCATGCAGAGGCGGTTTGTCAGCCTAAGCAACTTAAGCATAGGCTAACTAAGAATACCCAAAAGCTATACAGTACTTTTTGAATATTATTTTTTTTATGTAATTGATAAATATAAATAGATTTAAAGACACACTGTGATTTGATCTAAATATCAGAACTCTCTCTCCAGTAGCAAAACGCAATGCCAGAAAGTTCTGTACTGCTGCCTGAGGCATTGCCAATAGTGCCTCCAGAAGCTGCCTTGTCACCATGGCAATTTACCACATCCAGGAGTCATTTTATAAAGGCCTTGCTGTGTAACCACTACTTGGTGTGGCACAGCACGACTGTAGAGGTCAGAGATGTCTCTTGGGTAGGGCGAATTGCGATGACCTTCCCGGGTCCCTCGCTTTGGGAGGTCCCGCAGACTGGTGTGATTGGCCGGTGCGGTTTGACCTGGAAGACAGAAGTGCAGGAACTAGAGGTGCGGAGAGGTGGGTGGTGGACCAGCAACACCACTGGGATCTGGATGCAGGCCTTGCAAACCCTGACTTCCAGCTGCTGGCCCCATATTCCTGAGCTCCAGGCTGCCAGCCCCATATGCCACTGAAGGAGGCTGATTAGTCCCGAACCCCGCACACTCCTAGCAACGGCCCTGGTAGCAGTTAATCCCAGGGTGCAGGAATAGAGCTTGTGACCTGTGCATCCTTGACTCCCTCCTCCACAGGGCAGGTCCCACATGTGAGCCCGAGGAGCCACCATTGATCTCCGGGCCCACTTTGTGCTCCACCCGTTGTGCCATTCCAGCTAGCAACAGCTGATCTGCCTGCTTCTTCATAAATAATGTATGCTTTTAATAGCTATTAAGATATACATTGGGCAGGAGTGGAAATAACTACTTTGCGATCTGTGCCTCACTTGTCAAACCACCACTTCTATCATGGCTGTATTTATTCTGACTATGGAAACATAAAAAAGAATGTACACTTTGCTTTTAGTGAACAATACAATATACATAATCACATTAAGCCGAAGGATGGTGGGACCACCACTAGTGACCTGTTGATCCAGAAGTCTAACAGGCATTATTATTAAAACTATTGGTTGGTATTCCCATAGCACTTAGCGGCCAAAGCACTAACATGCAACTCATTAGGTGTCAGAACAGCAACAACATTGATGGGAAAGTATGTGGTGGCAAAAACAAACATGAAAAATGTGTGGATTCCTTTCATTTCTTCATGCAGCAATTCAACACAGTAAAAGGGGAAACTCCAACAAAGAAACTAAGAAAAGAGTTGACTGGGTTACTCAGAATATTATGGGTTGGAGCCATGCTTCACTTTTCTATACTTCCTGGTTAGTCAGTGTGTGCTATGCATAGCCTTGGTAGAATTATTTTTTAATATATAATTTTGACAGATAATATTGATTTTCATTTAACCATTTTTTGCTATTTGTTTAAAAATTCAGCATTGCACAGAATTATAGATTTTAATCTTTTTCAACTTTATTGTTTAAGTTTTTACAAAATTGTGGGGAGCGGACAGAAATTATTTAATGACAGTAGACACTGAAATTCAAAAATTTAAAGCTTTATAACCATGAAAACACAAATTGTCAATATCATGTCAGAATATCCAAAGTAAATATCTTTAAATCAAACTCTAAGAAGTTCGCAGGCAGAATTTTTCTTACTTTGCCTGTCTGTACATTTTGATTATCATCAAGTGACATATTTTTCATCGATTTGTGTGGGCACACTGAAATTGATGTTTATCAATCAAAATCTAATCTTTCAAAGTTTAGTTACGGAGTTGAATAAAGCAGCATGTTCTCAGGCTGTGGTACTACTGTCTAAGTAAAGGGTTTCTTACATTTACTGAACAGTGTCTTTACAAAGGAAACATAACTTGTTTAAACTTGCTTTTCAGTAATATGTTATGATGCTGCAGCAGTCAGGACCTCTTAGTTATTCAGAAATTCCTTTCTATTTGTCCTGTGTTAGTGTATTTTTACTACAATTTATTAGTTTAATCCTTGTGAAAGGTGATGTTTTCACTATTTTCATGAGTGAAATTATATTTATCCACAGAACAGATACAGCATGAGATGCTTGATCTCCTATTGTCTAAAAGAGATGAGGAAATATTTTAGTTTCAATGCCATTCAACACACCTTCTCTCTGCCAACATACTCAACAAGAGTGGTAATTGACATAATAGCACCATGATACAGGTAGCTCTCTACTAAGAACTGGACTAAAACAACCAATACATTTCATATGAGCTACTGAAGAGGAGCAAATGGTAAGAAATTTCAGTCACTATCAATAAGGTGCTGATTCTGATTTCAGTTATGTTGGTGTAAATCCAGAGCAGTGACATTGAAGTCAGAGACATTTGCACGAACATAATTGTGATCAGAATCTGCAAACTCAGGCCCCTGGACTAGATTTACATTAGTGATTTACATGTATACCAGGCTAATATTATTCCAACATAGTAGTTTTCTGAACTTGGAGTTGTCTGAAATGCACATTTCTCTCTCCTCTATATTCCTGACCCAGACTTTGTAACAACCAAAGAGGAGAATTCTTTCTAGATTTACACTGATTCCCAAATTTCTGTCACAAATAGTGAAACTGAATGCAATGTAAACTGAACAAATTAAACTTTATTAAACCCTGTGGATTGCTTTGTCCATGTGGCTGAGTTGCTTCCAGCCTAACTCCCACATTCCCTGCTACACCAGTGTCCCATCAACATCAGCCCTGCCAGGGAACATTGGACCTCTACCTCCAGTTCCAATGATGATGATATATCTTCTCTATTTTACAAGTATTTTAAATATAAACATTAAAAAACAAGTAAGTGACAATCATACGCCTCTCCCCTTCCAACCAGATTTTCTACCACATAGCTGCTTGGAGTGTCATCTTCACCACAGACTCAGTTGCTTGCAAAGTTTTTGGAATAGTTTGGTCTCCTCAGTAGGTGACCACATAAAGATCTCTCTCTGTCTCTAAGTCTAGCAAACTACCTCTCTGTGGAATCTCCTCTCTCCCTGTAGAGTTGGCTTCCAAATGATTCTCTGTTCTGTGATGATCTCTGTATCTTGGTAGGCACTCTCTCAGTGTTGTGTCTGCTCACTTCGTGTTTCTTCAGATCACTTGTCCCTCTTTCGTAGCTACCTCATATGACCTGGGCACAACTATACCCCCTGTCTGGGTTCCCTCTCCACTCTGAACTGTAGGGTACAGATGTGAGGACCCGCATAAAAGACCCCTAAGCCTATTTCTACCACCTTAGGTTAAAACTTCCCCAAGGCACAGATACCTTGTGTCCTTGGAGGGTACACTGCCACCACCAAGTGATTAGACAAATATCCAGGGAAAGGACCACCTGGAGTTCCTATTCCCCCAAAATATCCTCCCAAGCTGTATACTCTATTCCTGGGAAAGGCTTGAGAATAAAACCCTCAACAATTGTACAGGTAAGCCAGATCCAACCCTCACCCCCCCCCCCCAATCCCCCCCCCCCCCCGGATCTTTAAAACAATGGAAAAATCAGTCGGGTTCTTAAAAGAAGCATTTTAATTAAAGAAAAGGTAAGAAGAATTACCTCTGTAAATCAGGATGATAGGTAACCTTACAGAATAACAGAAAATATAAAGAGCACAAAGGAAACCCCTCTAGTCTTAGTTTCAAAGTTACAAACAAACAACATGGCTAAACCTCCTTCAGGGAAAATTAACAAGCTAATAAAACAAAGATAAACTGACATGCCTTGCCTGGCTATACTTATAATTTCTGTAATACTGAGACTTAATATATGGTTTATAGGAGGAGGAGTTGCTGACCTGGTGCTTCTCTGCTTTCCCTGAGAACACAAACACAAAGAGCACAGAAAAAGTCTCCCCATCCCCAGATTTGAAAGTATCTTCTGTCTCCATTGGTCCTTTTAGTCAGGTGCTAACCAGGTTATCCAATCTTCTTAACCCCTTACAAGTAAGGAGGAATTTTAGGCTACCCTTATAGTTATGACAACCCCTCATGACTCCTTTAATCCACTCCTTCTGGTCTCTTTTTAATGGCTGGATCCTCACAGATTACCTGTTTCCAGAGCCAGTAGGTCCTTGGCTGACCTGTTGTAGTCTAGTATCTGCTTTCTCTGATTGTTGGCCATCTCCTCTCAACACTATCTCCATCCATCTGACTGCCATAGGTCTCCCCTCACTGATAGCAGGGTTTGGGTTCTTCATCCCATGAGTGCCTACACTGGAATGTTTTGCATCCCTGTGAAGCGGTATCCCTGTGTGCCAAAATGCTAACCAGTGGTCTGAAACAAAAAACAAACAAACAAACAAAGCTTGTGTAATAGCCTCTTAGCTGCTTTCACAGCTGAGTCCACCTTACCATTACTGTGTGGGCATCCCGCAGAGGAGGTCTTGTGGTCAAACTAATTTGTGTTCAAATTCCTTGAATTCTTCTGAGGTAAATTGCGGTCTATTGTTGGTGAATACAGTTCCTGGAATGCCACATTTCACATAGAAGGCCTTCAGTTTACCAATCACTGACTTGCTTCTTCTATCAGGCAGGGCACCAACCTCCCAAACATTTGAACAGAAGTCCATTGCAATTAAAGGTAAGTAAGTCCATTCCCACCTTTTCCCATAGTCAGGTAGGCAGTTCACGTGGTAACCGTCTCTATCTGCTGGCACTTTTCACACAACCAGCAGGTATCACATCCTTCTATCAAGAAACAGGATTGAGTATTTGTTCCTGGCCAGGAGAGAACAACATTCTGTCCTCTAAATATGATTCCAGCACACTCAGTTCATCTTTAATTTAAAAATATGGTTCTTCTTTGACTCGTACATGGCTTTTGTTTTCTTCACCAGCTAGTCTCACTCTCTTGACTATCTGTAGCTGAATTTCCTTTTTAGTAGCCTCTTTTGTTTCCCTCAGCTTTGACACTGAAACTGGGAGACAATGCTGCATGCTAACAGTTGCCAACTCACTGATGCAGGCTTTATGTATCCTGCTCAGGATGTGAGCTAACAATAGTAGTTGTCCTGGACAATATCTGATCTCTAAGTGGTGACCCTAGCATCACATCAACATTCACTGAAATCTCTTTGAAGCACTAAGAAGGGACTTTGCCATGATGATCTCTTGGATGTTGTTTTCTGATTACACTGGTCTACATTTTTTTAGAAGTCGTCTGCTTCAGAGATAAAATGTGATATTTATTATGTATTTTGATGTGCTGAATTCAAATATGACAATTAAAACAACTGATTGGCTACTGTTTCTAAGATATTTAAGTTTTTACATTTTATGTCTATGTATATTGTGTAGATAGTAGAGTTTTAATCATAAATTGTAAACCTAGGTCTTTTCATGTGTTTATGGTTGCTTTACAGGATAATATTTCACCTGTCCTGTTTATGTAACACTTTAAAAATCAGCAAAAGGCTTATATAAATAAAATGTATTATGAAACAAAAGGCAAAAAACTATTATGTACATAGTTTAGTCCTATTCAGTGTCTACTCGGCACTTCTTGGCTTGGCTTGTATTCATTAAATGGAGCATCTCTTGTCGCTGTCCAGCAATAGTCTGCAAGCATTGATGGGCTCCATTTGCCCTGATAGCATTTCTCCATTGTTGCAATGTCCTGGTGAAATCGCTCGCCGTGCTCGTTGCTCACTGCTCCACAGTTCGGTGGAAAAAAATCTGGATGAGAGTGCAAAAAATGTATCTTTAGTGACATGTTGCAACCAAGGCTTTTGTATGCCTTGAGGAGGTTTTGCACCAACAACCTGTAGTTGTCTGCCTTGTTGTTTCCGAGAAAATGTATTGCCACTGACTGGAAGGCTTTCCATGCCGTCTTTTCCTTGCCATGCAGTGCATGGTCAAATCCATCAACTCGAAGAAGTTCACGAATCTGAGGACCAACAAAGACACCTTTCTTTATCTTAGTGACAAAGAGTCCTGTGGCATTTTAAAGACTAACTAAAATTTTAGAGCATAAGCTTTCATGGGTTAACACCCACTTCATCGGATGCATGCAATGGAAGTATCCAGGGGCAGGTATAAAGAGGTAGGCAAGAACCAGGTGGGAGATAACAAGGTTAGTCCAATCAGGCTGAACCAGCTTGTTATCTCTAATCAGGGAGGGTGAGGTGTTCCTCTAGCAGCTGAACTGGAGGTGTGAATAGCGAGAGAAGAGAAGCTGCTTTTGTAGTTAGCTAGCCATTCAAAACCTCTATTCAGTCCCAAATTGATTGTGTCAAATTTGCAAATGAATTGCAGCTCTGCAGTCTCTCTTTGCAGTCTGGACTTGAAGTTTTTTTGCTGCAAAATGCTGACCTTTAAATCTTTTATGGTGTGTCCGGTGAGGTTGAAGTGCTCTCCTACAGGTTTTTGAATATTGCCATTCCTGATATCTGATTTGTGTCCATTTATCCTTTTTCGTAGGGACTGTCCAGTTTGGCTGATGTACATAGCAGAGGGACATTGCTGGCACATAATGGCATATATTACATTGGTAGATGTGCAGGTGAATGAATCAGTGATGGTGTGGCTGATCTGGTTGGTCCTGTGATGGTGTTGCTGGTGTAGATGTGTGGGCAGAGTTGGCATCGAGGTTTGTTGCATGGATTGGTTCCTGAGTTAGAGTTATTATGGCGCAGTGTGCTGTTGCTGGTGAGAATATGCTTGAGGTTGGCAGGTTGTCTGTAGACCAGGACTGGCCTGCCTCCCAAGGCCTGTGAAAGTGAGGGATTGTTGTCCAGGATGGGTTGTAGATCACTGATGATGCGCTGGAGAGGCTTTAACTGAGGACTGTAGGTGATGGCCAGTGGTGGTCTGTTGTTTTCTTTCTTGGGCTTGTCTTGCAGCAGCAGGCTTCTGGGTACACGTCTGGCTCTGTTGATCTGTGTCCTTATTTCCTTGTGCGGGTATTGTAGTTTTGAGAAAGCTTGGTGGAGATCTTGTAGGTGTTGGTCTCTGTCTGAGGGGTTGGAGCAAATACGATTGTACCTCAGTGCTTGCCTGTATACAATGGATCGTGTGGTGTGCCCGGGGTGGAAGCTGGTGGCATGAAGGTAGGTATAGCTGTCGGTAGGTTGCATGGGTATTAGGATATGGGCATCCACTTCATAGGATGCATGTGATCTGTTGATGCACAGATCAACAGAGCCAGACGTGTAACAAGCTGGTTCAGCCTCATTGGACTAACCTTGTTATCTACCACCTGGTTCTTGCCTACTTATTTATACCTGCCCCTGGATACTTCCACTGCATGCATCCAACGAAGTGGGTGTTAACCCACAAAAGCTTATGCTCTAAAATTTTAGTTAGTCTTTAATGTGCCACAGGACTCTTTGTCACTTCTGTCATTTCCAGACGAACACGGCTACCCCTCTGATTCTTCCTTTATCTTAGCTTCACTTAACCTTGGAAATTTTCCACAGAGGTACTTGAAAGCTGCTTGTGTTTTGTTAATGGCCTTGACAAAGTTCTTCATCAGACCCAGCTTGATGTGTAAGGGTGGTAACAAAATCTTCCTTGATTCAACAAGTGGTGGATGCTGAACACTTTTCCTCCCAGGCTCCAATGACTGTCGGAGTGGCCAATCTTTCTTGATGTAGTGGGAATCTCTTGCACGACTATCCCATTTGCAGAGAAAACAGCAGTACTTTGTGTATCCAGTCTGCAGACCAAGCAAGAGAGCAACAACCTTCAAATCACCACAAAGCTGCCACTGATGTTGGTCATAGTTTATGTACCTCAAAAGTTGTTTCATGTTGTCATAGGTTTCCTTCATATGGACTGCATGACCAACTGGAATTGATGGCAAAACATTGCCATTATGCAGCAAAACAGCTTTAAGACTCGTCTTCGATGAATCAATGAAGAATCTCCACTCATCCGGATCGTGAACGATGTTGAGGGCTGCCATCACACCATCGATGTTGTTGCAGGCTACAAGATCACCTTCCATAAAGAAGAATGGGACAAGATCCTTTTGACGGTCACGGAACATGGAAACCCTAACATCACCTGCCAGGAGATTCCACTGCTGTAGTCTGGAGCCCAACAGCTCTGCCTTACTCTTGGGTAGTTCCAAATCCCTGACAAGGTCATTCAGTTCAGTTTGTGTTATGAGGTGTGGTTCAGAGGAGGAGGATGGGAGAAAATGTGGGTCCTGTGACACTGATGGTTCAGGACCAGAAGTTTCATCCTCTTCCTCGTCTGACTCAAGCGAGAATGATTCTGATGCATCAGGAACCGGCAGTCCTTCTCCGTGGGGTATTGGGCGTATAGCTGATGGAATGTTTGGATAATGCACAGTCCACTTTTTCTTCTTTGACATACCTTTCCCAACTGGAGGCACCATGCAGAAGTAACAATTGCTGGTATGATCTGTTGGCTCTCTCCAAATCATTGGCACTGCAAAAGGCATAGATTTCCTTTTCCTGTTCAACCACTGGTGAAGATTTGTTGCACAAGTCTTGCAGCATATGTGTGGAGCCCACCTCTTGTCCTGATCTCCAATTTTGCAGCCAAAATAAAGGTGATAGGCTTTCTTAACCATAGTAGTTATACTGTGCTTTTGAGATGCAAAAGTCACTTCACCACAAACATAGCAGAAGTTATCTGCACTGTTCATACAAGTACGAGGCATCTCTGCTCACCTTGGCTAAACAGAAATGTGTCCCTTTGCAAAATCAAACACTGACAAATAAGAGAGCACAACACTGTATGATTTCTAGAGCTGATATAGGGCAATTTGTTCAGCAGAGTGATGTAAGCTTCGTTATGATTGCATCATCCATGACTTCTAGGAATAACATGATGCAATTCATATCATGTATGATGCAATACCAGCTTCAGATTGCATCATTCACTGTTTTGCCTAAAAAGCAAGTGCTGTCCAAACCTAGTCATAGATTTATTCATAGATCCAGTCAAAGATTTATTTTAGTCATTTCTGGTTTAAATTGAGATCCCTTCCCTTTATAACTCACTTATCCTCCGCCATTCCCATGTCAAGGGTCATATATAATGACCCAATAGCACATCTTGAAAACTAGAGCCAATTAACAATTGTAAGCATCATTTTCATTCTCAGTGACTCAGAATTAGTAAAGTTTGACTACATTTATTTCAGAAGCATTTTGGTTGTAGAGCAGTGTTATACTATTACTGGCTTCCCATAGATGTACTGATAGAACCAGTCCACACCAAATATCGTAGCCAGAAGGTCTTTTTCTCTTTGGATGTATCCCTATTCAATTTCTGACAGGGATCTTCTGGCATAAGTGGCTGGCTGCTTCTGCAAAACAGCTACTTCTAATCATAGAACTGTAGGGGTTGAAGAGTCTTCAGGGGGTCATCTAGTCAGTCCCCTGTGCTGAGGCATGACCCAGTAAACCTAGACCATCCTTGAAAGGTGTTTGTCCAACCAGTTCTTAAAAAAAAACACCAATGACAGGGATCCCACTACCTTCACTGGTAATTTATTCTAGAGCTTAACTATTCTTATAGTTAGAAAGTTTTCCATATATCTAACCTAATTTTCCCTTGTTGCACATTAAGCTCATTACTTCTTGTTCTACCTTCAGTGGACATGGGGAATTATTGATCACTACCTTCTCTATAACATCCATTAATATATTTAAAGACTTATCAGGGCCCAGATCATCCATCCTTTCTCAATACTAATCATGCTCTTTTAAAAAAAGTAATAAAAAAAATCTTCATAGATCAGGGCATCTAAACCTTTTATCATATTTGTAGCTCTCCCCTGGATTCTTCCCAATTTCTGCACATCCTTCTAAAAGTTTGACACCAAAAACTGGACACATTACTCCAACTGAGCCTGGACTAGTGCCATGTACTGTGGAACAATTATCTCCCAGGTCTTACACATGACACTCCTGTTGATATACCCGGGAATGATATTAGCCTTTTCTGCAACTTCATCACATTGTTGACTCATGTTCGATTTGTGCTCCACTATAACCTCCAGATCCTAGCCAGTTATTTCTATTTTGTAGTCATACATTTTATTTTTTTCTTTCTAAGTGAAATACTTATTTTCATCTTATTTATTTTAGACCAAATCTGCAAATTTTCAACCCTTTCTCTGATCTGTCATACTGGAATATCTGTGGCTTTCCTGGCTAGTAGTACTTCACAACATGGGCATCCACTATAATTTAGTTCAGCATGTCAAATGCTTGCTGTTGGGGACCTGCCCAGTTCCACTCAACATCTTGCCTTGTGAGTTGACATATGGGGTTCTGCTCTCAAAGTCAAGAATGGATAGAAAATTAATCATTCCTCTGAAGTGCTGTAACCCTTCCACATCCACTGGAGGCGGCATGCCTTTGACTATCTCGATCTTGTTGGGATCTGCTTTCAGTTCCTCTGATGTGAGCAGATGTCCAAGGTATGTTACCTTACACTGTGTCACATTTTTTCTAGGTTAAGTTTCTGTTCTTGTCCATGCATCACAATAGAAAAGCTTGTAGTTTTCTTTCATGGTCTCGTTCAGATTCTGTATCATTGTAGACGAAGAGAGCAATGATGATATCATCTCCAGTTATTTAGATCCTGGGCAGTCCTTCTATTGCTTGGGTGAGTCTTCTCTGGAATACCTGTGGTGCGGGCTTTATGCTCTTTGATATGTTCAGCCATCTGTAGCAACCAAATGGTGTTGCAAAAGTTGACAGCCTACTGGACTCTTTATTCAGTCTTCTGTGCCATAATCCATTCATCACATCATACACACCATAACAAGTCTCGCTTTGAAAAATATTAGCAAGATTTCATAAATTATAGGCACTAGATAGTGGTATTTTTAAAGGCTCAGTTCAATGAGTTTGGGTCTATGCAGATGCATAATTTGTCTGATAACTTCTTTACTACCATGACTAGCACAACCACCACATTGCTTATCCAAGCTGTACATATCTCATAGGTGCTACCTAGGCTCTTCAGGCTCTTATTAACATTGGTGCATGCGTGGAACCTGGTATTGTCTTTTGTTGCTTTCTGGTCCTAGCAGTCTGTACCTGATATGCTCCTGCACTCAAGGAGAAAGTCAAGATGTCATCACTGCTGTCTCATTTTCCCTTCCTTTTTTGTACACGACAGACAAATCTTTCTGGGATCTTAGAACAAAAGAACATAAGAAAGTCCTGGATCAGACCAAATGTCCATCCAGCCCAGTATCCTTTCTACCAACAGTGGCCAATGCCAGGTGCCCCGACTGAGTGAACCTAACCTCAAGTGATCTTTCTCCTGCAATCCATCACCCACCTCTGACAAACAAGGCTAGAGATGTCATTCCTTACTTTTCCTCTGCTCTTGCACACACTGCTAAAGTGGTTCTATTTGTCACATTCCTAGCAATGCAGAGCACTTCTCCTTTACCTGCTCATGCTGTCTCCCACAGTAAATTCATCTCACTTAGGGTATGGAACCCTGGCCACCTGCTCTCCTTTGCTATTGTCTCACTGTAATCACTTCTAGGGGTGATGTGCCTCTTAGGAATTTCAGGCTCTCTTGAATCTTCTGCTGCACACCCCATGTCTAAAAATCTGCCTAATATGAGATTCCCTTTTGAGGAAACTATTTCCGCATGAGGTGATCCCCAGTGCAGCAGACTATCCTGTCCCAAATTGGGGAGTCAGTCAAGTTCCTAAAATTGCATGCAGCAGCTAGTGTACATACGGCAGTAACATAGGGGCCAATCTCCTCCTGTTCAGATTGGTCTCTCTAATGAAAAACTTGTGTAGCTGCACACTTTTATTGTTCTTTGGGGAGCAATCGGTCCCCAGGGTGCTTAGGATTGCTGTGAGGATTGAGGCAGTGTTGAGCTTCAGGGTGGTGCAGATCTCTCTGCCTTTTCCCCCAATAACAGTTTTACTTTCCTGCTGCTGTCATCCTCCTGCATGACTGGGCCTGTGCACAGTTTGAACTCCTCCTTCCACTGGGGCCATTGTACATCTAGGTTTCTGTCTGCAGAATTTAAAGATCCTGGGAGCTTCAGACCAAGTTCCATGGCTCATACTGCCAGTTGCTGCACTGTAGAGAATTTGCAGCTCACATACTGCCATCGTGTTTCTTTCACAAAGAGAGAAGTTAAATGCAGTTTAAGCTGAACAAGTGAAACTTTATTAAATCCTGTGCACTTCTCTGTCCGCATGGCTAAGTTGCTTCCAGCCTAACTCCCCACATTCCCTATTGCAATGGTGTTCCATCAGTAACAATCCCTCCAAAGAACACTGGCCCCCTGACTTCAGTTCCACTGTTATGACATATGACTGTTATGACATATCCAGTGCCTTCTGGGATTATATTTGGGA
>ML677334.1:13536750-13590894 GCA_007922305.1 Dermatemys mawii | reverse complement strand
GGGGGGGTGAATGAGCACCCCCCCCGGAGTGGGGGTGGGGGTGAGCACCCCTTCCTTTCCTGGAGTCGAGGATGAGAGCGCCCCTAGCAGTCTACCATCACAATGTCTTGCGCATCCTTACATTCCTCCCCCGGCTCTCCTCAGAGACTCCAGTGAAAGGGTTAAGGAAAACAAATAACGCTGGCAAAAACCAGTAGCATTTTCAAAAATCACACACATAACCACTGCAGTAACATTCACAACACAAAAGCATACATCTATGCAGAGGGCCATGTTAACACCTGACCCATACTATAAAAATCAACATAAACAACAGTCTTATCAACATTTTCCTGGAGTGTGTGGCACTGTAACATGAAGGATGCTGCACTGATGCCCGGAAAGTAGGTCTTCATAACGTCGCCGACCGCATAGGTATGGGGGAGGCAAAAGGCAGTAGAGTTCAGGGCACTCTGGACCAGAGCCACCCACATATTCACAACAATGCTCTTGGCAACAGACAGGCAGCTCTGCAAGAATATCAAAAGAAAAGCACTTGGTTAGTTGGTGCCATGAGGCTGTCTGGTGGGGAGACAGTCCTCCTGCTGTGGTAACACAACAGCCCAGCCTTCTTCTGTGGCAAGGATGGTTGCGGCTTTAGCTTTCTTCCCGGGATTAGTCCACCAGACACTGGCCGGGGGAGGGAGTGCCCTCCGTGGTTGTTATTGCTTTGCTTTGCACCTGTGAAAAGGGGGAGAGCGGACACAGATCACAGAGAGAGCGGTCCCCACTTCCCAGTGGAGGGAGACATCAGTCTGATTCCCACAGGTCACAGCACCCAGCGCTTCGTCTCCGCTATTACTGGCACGTTGCCAGATGAATACAAGCTGATCCTAACTTTCAAAAATAATAGCAATCAAAACAAAAGCATTAGCAAGATCAATAACTGCCTGCCGGGGGCGGGGGCATACTGCGTCTCCACTTGCCCCCCCGCAGGATGTCAATATCCAAAATGTACTCACTGATGGGTGCCACTAGCACCATCGCGTGGGGGGGGGGGGCGGTGGCGCCTTACCCAGGGTGAGAGTGACAGTCATGGCGAACGCCCGCAGCTCCGAGCCACCCAGGCCCCGTACCACAGTCAAGCACCCCACCGTCTGCGTGGAGTGGGGGATGGTAAATTTGGCTCCCATGTTCAGCAAGGCCAGGACGTGCTGGGTTCCTCCATGTGGCCACTGGATCGTGAGCGGGATGAAGGGGCGGCGGTCCCCTGCCTCCCGGGTCGGGCTCATGGCCGCACACCGGACGGGGGACTCACCTCCCCGTCACAAGGCACATGGAAGACTTCAATCCACCGGGGCACTCGGTTCCACCGGGCACGCCGGCTTCTGCTCCTCTCTCCTCCCCTGATTCCTGACGAAAAGTTTTCATAATCTCCTGTAGCTCACTCGCTTTGAAGCTACGGATAGCCTCCTGAAATGAATCACTCTCCGCTCGCAACTCTCGCACCTGGCATGCCTGTTTGTGGGGGGTCAGCCTCCTCACTCTCCGAGGCTGAGAAAAAACTCCAAATGTTGCCATCCCAGGTCTCAGGGTCCCACAAAGGGGCTGCTGTAACCACCCTGACCTGAGCGACCGTGACGGGCTTCCGCCCCTGTTTCACGTGTCGCCTGTTGGCAATACACACCAGATTGGGGGAGGGGCGGTGAGCACCCCTTCTTTTCCTGGAGTCGAGGATGAGACCGCCCCTAGCAGTCTACCGTCACAATGTCTTGCTCATCCTTACAAAATATTTTAAGTATCTTGTGATTTTTGAACTCTTGGGGTAGGCAGTAATGCAAGCTGTATATGAATTACAAGTTTTTCACCCCAAATTTTATTCTGTTATTTGTTTCCAAAGTTTGTACAAAACAACCCAAAATATTTTATTCCATTGATCCAAACTTCTCTTGCCACCATTCAGGAGTGAGCTGCAAGTCTTCTGGCACATGCCCCACTCCATTTGTGGAAGCTGTGGAGCAGATCGCATCAGTGATCTCGGGCAGGCATATTTATGATGAAATTCTTGGCAATTTTATAATTAGAGGGCACAATAAAGGTTTATTTTGCTTATTCCCATCTATATCTTCCTGATGGACAACAGTATAGCAACAAACATCCAAAAATCATGACACAGATTCAAAAAAAAAAAAAAAAAAACCAAAATACTAGCTCGAAAACAATCACAAGACTAACACATAATAAGTGTTAGGTTACTTACTTACTTTCTTTTTTTTTTTTTAGCCTTCAGGGTGCCCTTGGGTTACACTTTCAAACTTCTCTGTATCCATGAGGGACAGAAATGGACTTTTATTTTTCAGACGAGAGTGGAGATTCTCCCATAATTCCTTATCTGCAGGAGCAGAGGCTTTAAGTAAAACATTGGACATCACAAGACCTGTGACAAAATCCTGAGAACTTGTGACACTGGGACAGCCTCACAGGGGAAAAGCAAGGCAAACAATTAATAATAGTAATTTTAAAAAGTTAATGAGCTAGTGAGACAAAACTGAACAATCTGAGAGTTCATTTCATCGACTGCCAGGTTCATGGCACAGATGACAAATACTCTGCTCTAGCTAGCAGTCCTATCTATTGGCATATACAACACACCATTAGCTGCCTGCCAGATCTCACTCCTGCAGCATGGCTTTGCAAAATCCTGAGATATTAATTATTCATATGCCTATCTGGTATTTCTTTTGATCACCAAAATAAAGTGGTTCATCACATTCTTACTGCAAAAGAAATCTCAGCAGCAACAAAATGGTGATCAGTGTTTTTCTTGTGACATATACTTGCAGAATCCCAACAACAGGCTATGGCATCTCCATCAAGCAGCTCTAATCCCTTTGAATACAGTAATCCCAATGAAGTGATGGGGACTGCTCAAGTGAGTAAAAGCTGTCAGATTCAGGCCCCAAGCTCTGAGGTATCAGGATCAGCACCTGAAGGTAGGGAAGGCAGAGAACCGTATTGAACTGCTTAACTTAGGCTTTCCTGTTTTCTCTCTGCTTGAGAAAGTAGGAAAGCCTACTTGACAGCCTAGCTTGACATAAGTATGCAGTCCAGGCTATCATTTTTTGTAACTGAATAAATTGTCTAGCACCCCACTGCTTTTTTCATAAAGAGTGCTGAATAAGGGCCCCACTGAGCTCAAAGACAAATTAAAATGTGTATCACATTATATTAGAATCTCTTCTACATTTTGCCTGAGAGGGACAGCTATATCTCTACAAAAAAAATAAAATAAAATACATAATTGAAAGGGATGCATCTCAACAGGCCTGCCACGATGAAATTGGCAGGTTATTTATAGTGAAGAATAAGTGACTATGTAGCAAAATATTGCTGAGAATTAGTTAGAGAAATAATGCATACGGTTCTGAGGATGAAAGATAAAAGTGGATAAAGAAAATTTACAGCAGATAAAATACAAAAGGCCAAAGAAAATGCAATTTGTGATTATATCATGAATAAACTTGGTAAATTTAAGAGAAATCCAAAGCTGATAACTAGAAACAGAAATGCTGAGGATATCAGCAACAGCCTGCCAGATCCTACATATTTGCGGGATTGGGAGAAGGAGGGGAGAAAATTTAATTTAAAAAAGAGGACATTCAAATGGTCAGAAGTCTGCAAGGTAATTTAGACTTTCCCTCCACTCTATCCCCAAGCCCCCATCCACAATATTATCTGAGTAATGTATAAAACTAGTGAGGTTTCACTTTAATGTTGAATCGCTCCAAGAAAATGGAGGAGGTTCATTTGTCTGAATTTCAAAATATTGGGATTTATTTTCTTATAATTTACAGAGATATACAAATCCATCATCCAGAATAAGGCTGATTGAAATCTTTCCAATGTGAAGATCATTTCTGACAATTTTTTTTGACTATGCAAAAAAATAGTGAAAATGTACTGTTTGAAATTTTGATTTCTCAGGAAAATGGTTTGAAACAATTAGTGTTGTTGATTCAAATAGAATTCAAACAAACAAACAAACATTGGTTAGGATTTTTTTTAAAGCTTTTGGAGGAAAAAGTGGGAAATATTTTTTCTTTAATTTTTGCCACCCAAAAATTAGAAATTTTTGTGAAACATTTCAAAGAACATTTTAGTTTCAGCCTAAATTTTTGTATGGAAAAATTGGCTTTTTTTTTTTTTTTTAATACCCCCCGGTTATGGAAGAAACTCAGGTCATGTTTTCAGGAGCCACAGCACAAGAGCAAACAAAAAGAGTGGAAAACAGGGGAGTTTGAGTGGGAGTTCAGTGCGGGCAGGAGGAGGAGGGAAGAGGCAAGCCCCTGTTCCTTAGGGGCAGTGAGTGAGTTTTTATGTTATAGTGTGTAGTTTTGGGGCCTTTTTTCTTTTGTCTTCAATTTGTACAGGCTGGTAGGAGATAGTGTGCTGTGAGAAAAGCAGAGCCCTGATTAGGGTGTGCAGCTGCCTTGATTTGGGGCCCTATAAAGGCAGAGAAGCAATCAGCCAGTTGCACAACAGACAGCAAACGAAACTGCAAACAGGGGAGTTTCAGTTAGGGGTTGTAAGGACAGTTCGGGGGAAGTGTGTAGTTTTCTAGTTTTGTTTTAGTGTTTGTTTTGGTTTTGCTCTTGGTTTTGCAGTCCCCCCTTGATAGGAGCTTAGGTGAGAAGGTTATGACAGATCCAGATGCAGCAGTGGAAGAGACAATGAAGATGACTGGATATGGAAGTTGCAGGAGGTACATTATTCTGGAGTGAGTACCCCAAAACAGCTTTATTTGTATGAAATGCCACCTGATACAGTGGATGGAAGAGAAGATGAGAGGTTTGGAGATGTAGGTGGAAATTATGGCTGGGCTTCAAAGGGGATTAGAGCAGATGATGGAGGGAAGGCAAGAGGAGGCTGAAGGAAAAAATCAAGCCTGGCAGATGCAAAATGGACTGGAGATCTAGGAGAGTAGACTGTGGGTGAGGAAAGTGGGCAGGAGAAGCATGTGACTATGAGAACCAAGCATAGGAAAACACCAGCTAGTGAAGGAGAAATAGAGCTCAGGAACAAATTTGCTAAGTTGAAGAATGAAGAAGGGGCACAGCAGGCAGTAATGGAAGATGAGAGGGCAAGGAAGAAGAGCAGAGCAGCCAGTCCTATAAGAATAAGGGGAAGAATCAATGGTTATACCCAGAGTTCAGAGCTCCAGGAGGACACAGGATAACTTGCAAAAGATTTCAATGGAAAACAAAAGACAAGAGGACTTGCAGGCAGGAAAAATAGGAGGTAGGCTGAAGAATCCCATCAACCCCAGAAAGAGGCAGGTCTACATGATTAGTGACTCCCTCCTACTAAAAAAGGACAGGCCTGTCATCAGAGCTGATCTGGAGAATCAGCTGTTTCCCAGGAGCTAAAGTATGGGATTGAGGCTGAAGAGAGAAAAGAGAGCAGGAAGAATCTACTAATTGTCCTTCATGTGGGAACAAAGGATACAGCTAGATTCTCACTGGATCATATCCAGGGAGACTATCCCAGGCTGGGAAAGGCATGGAGGTTCAGATAATCTTCAGTAGGAATCTACCTGTCCCTACAGGAGGTGAATGAAGGGGAGACAAAATTATGATGATCACCAGATGGCTCAGGGGCAGTGGTGTTAAAAGGAGGGTTTGAGGATGTTAGGCCACTGGGAGGCATTCATGGACAGAGAACTGTTCTCAATGGATGGATTCCACCTGAGCAGGGAGGGAAATAAACTTCTGGGATGGAGGCTGACGTAACCCAGTAAAATAGTTTTAAAACAGGAACTCAGAGAAGATGTTTTAGAGATACTCATGTAATCTCCACACCTGATTCTAATATTGCTTATGAACAAAATGAAAAGGAGAGTAAAACAATGGAGAAAGGAACAGCAGTGGGTAGAAGAATAGACATTAAGAGAAAAGATTGTGTCAATACCAACGAAGCCAGCATTCATGTAGACTACTGGCAGTAGAATGATTATACCCAACTGCATGAGGAATCTGGGTGATGCCAAGCAGGAACAACTAAGATGTTTGTACACCAGTGCAAGGAGTCTGGGTAACAAAATGGAGGAACTAGAACTACTGGTGCAGAAAGTGAAATCAGATACTATAGGCATAACAGAATTGGTAGAATAGTTGTCATGACTGGAGTATAGATACTGAATGACATGTGCAGAAACAAAGGAAAAGGTGGTGGCAAAACATTTTATATTAATTATGATATAGACTGTAAAGAAATTAGAAATGATGGAATGGATTAAAAAAGAATCTGTTTGGGTCAAAATCACTTTGGGGAAGAAAGCTATCAAAGGTCCCCTGGACCTTGCAAAGGAGATTAAAACCAACAATAAAAGGCCCTATAGCCACATAAATAAACAAATATAATCAAACAAACCAAGGAAAGAAGAAGTGGGACTGCTAAACACTGAGCAAGCAGTGCAGATTAAAGATAATCTAAGCATGGCCCAACAACTAAACAAATACTTTGCTTCAGTCTTCAATAAGGGTAATAAGGATCTGAGGGATAGTGGCAGGGTAGCTAATGGAAAAGAGGATATGGAAGTAGAAAGTAATATGTCTCAAGTGGAAGTTAACCTGACCCATCGCAGTGGGACCTAACTGGGGGGCCTGGATAATCTCCATCCAAGAACATTAAAGAAATCTAGCACAAGAATTGCAAGGCCATTAGCAGGATTTTTGATGATTCAGCCAGAGGTTATGGATCTATTACAGGAGTGGGTTTGCAAGGTTCAGTAGCCTGAAATGTGCAGGAGGTCAGACTAAATGATCATGGAAGGGACCTTGAGAGGTCCTCTAGTCCAGACCCTTGCACTCATGGCAGCACTAAGTTTTATTGAGACCATTCCTGACAGGCATTTGTCTATCCTGCTCTTAAAAAACTCCAGTGATGAAGATTCCACAATCTGATAGGCAATTTATTCCAGTCCTAACCAGTGCTTTCCTGATAGTCCAAAGTTTTTTCCTAATGCCCAACCTAAACATCCCTTACTTCAATTTAAGTGCATTGTTTCTTGTCCTATCCTCAGAGGAATAAAAACAAAACAATTCTTCTTCTTCCTCCTTGTAACAACCTTTTATGTACTTGAAAACTATTATGTCCCCCTCAGTCTTCTCTTTTCCAGACACAACAAACCCAATTTTTTCAATCTTCCCACATAGCTCATGTTCTCTACACCTTTAATCATTTTTGTTGCTCTTCGGTGGACTTTCTTCCATTTAACTACATCTTTCCTGAAATGTGATGCTCAGAACTGGACACAAAACTCCAGTTGAGGCCTAATCAGCATGGAGTAGAGTGGAAGAATTACTTCTCATGCCTTGCTTACAACACTCCTGCTAATACAGAAGAATGTTTGCTTTTTTTGCAAGTGTTACACTCTTAACTCATATTTAGGTTGTGGTCCACTATGACCCCCAGATGACGGTCACTTCTGAAGGTCACAATTTGATCAGTTGGCAAATTTTGCCAAATGGGGTGCAGAGAAACATACAGGGGGGCAAGTGGCAATGCCAGCCCTCCACAGAGGGGAGGCAGGACTCATGCAGAGGGCAGGCTGAGCTCTAACAACCAGTGACAGCTACTTATGGGGGGGCAGGCAGGGTTCCAGTGACCAGCAACTCCAGCTTCATAGGGGGGTGATTAGGGCCAGTCCCATGCTGGAGTCAGGGTTGGGGAAGGCCAGTCCCACACAGTCTCCCACTTTCCCTTTGGGAAATATGGTCACCCTAGACACAGGTGTCATAAAAGCTGGCTATTGTGGAAATTAAATATTAATTTAAAATGTGTTTATAATATTCTACATATTAATAAAATCTTCCAAATGATTCCATTTAATGACACAAGCCCTTGCAGATTTATACTATGTAAAAATGGAGTGGTCCATATGTACTCAAGTATCATTCTAATGCTGAAGTACAAAACCCAGTCCTTCAAATCTATTCACTATAACATCCCACTGGACACAGGCAAGGCTGCCCAAGTTAGTGGTGCCTGAAAGATTATTAATTCTTAGCAATTACATATCTTTTTTCATGCAAGGATATCACAGAAGTTTTACAACATAAGTTCCTTCACTTTATAGACAAGAAAACCGAGACAGAGAAGTAGTGACTCACTCAGGACCACATGAGCAAATAAGTCACAACCTTGGGAATGCAGGTCTCCTGATCCCCAGTCCAATACCCTATCAACTGGACTACACAGCCTCTCAAGCTCTTTGGGTTTTTTTTTTTTAAACACATACAGACACTGAAAATGAACATTAATAACCCCCCCACACAACACATTTGAAAGATGTGATATTTTGTAAAGCCCTTCAGTCTGGCATCACAAAGTTGTGATGGGCACTGTGGAGAATATGAGGGGGGATCCCCCTCTCATAGCTTGTTTATTAGTCACTTGAGCCCAGTCCTGCACCATTCAAGGCAATTGAAATTTTGCCCTTGAATTCAGCACCACTCTCTATATCTTCTCTGTGGGAAGTGTTTCACAAAATTCTTTCAAATAACAAATGTTCTTTCATTTGTAAGAAAACATTCACTTTGAAATAATAAATGCAACATTGATCTTGCTTGCTTTGGAAATTTAAAAATTCTAAGAACCAGAATGTGACAAAGGTGGTGCGGTTCTGGGTATAACCATTTGATTTGAACATTATCTCTACTTATGCCATACTAGCATTAATATGTGGCACCACAAGACTGCAGCATCTGCTCTTTGCCTCCTATACAGAACTGAAGCTAAGAACAAACTGTTTTCCTTAGATCCAGACCTTTGACCTTGGACAGGATCTGCTTCTGTGGATTGGTGAATGATAGAAGATGCATATGTTTTTTTTTTCCCCCATCTATGAATTTCACAGCTAGAAAACTATGAGCACTGTGAAGAGTTTTCACCTGACATCTGTTTTCTAAGTACTCATTGCCACAGATATTGCTGTAACTTCGATGGTTTTTTTTTTCCCCATAAAGCAAGGGATTTCAGCAGAAGCATCAGGAGTGACAGAAGGAACCAGCTGGCACCTAGGTAAGATAAAATATAAACATTTGTATCTGTATTAGTCATATCTCTAGAATAAAAGGTCTGCTTTCTAGCTCAGTCCCTTGAATAAAATGCAACTTGTCTGCACAGAGAGCTCCAATAAGTGGAAAATACCTGTACTTTAGACTCAAAGGTCTATTTTTTTTTAAAAAAAAGCATATGCAAATGTAAGTCACCCTGACTTCCTTGGGCTCCTAATTACCTTTTCTTTGTGTCTAGCTCATACCTTCTCACAGGTAAAATCCAGTTCTAACTACCAGAGAGAGGAATGACAGTACAAGTTGTTAGAGCACTAACTCGGGACTTGGGAGACTGAAGTTCAATTCCTTTTACTGCTGCAGACTTCCTGCAAGGTTTGGGCCACATCACTTCATTGCTCTGTGCATCAATTCCCCATTGCAAAATGGGGAAGATAGTACTTCCTCACCTCACAGAGACATTGCAAGGATGCACAGAGTGAAAAATATATGAGGCATTCACATACCATGGTGATGGAGGCCATTCACCCATACGTAAGACAGACAGATCTTTGCTCTGCTTCTCCCTCCAGCTGTGCCCCCCAGCCTTCTCCTCTGGGCTGTCCATGTGCAGCTTTTATAGCCCTAGAAGTGCTTTGTTAACTCACAGCCAGGACAATCAGAGTGCAGCTCATGTACATCAGTTGCAGTGTCCTGCTTTTCTCCACCTCTCTTACCTCAGGTTTCAGAGTAGCAGCCATGTTAGTCTGTATCCGCAAAAACAACGAGGAATACTTGTTAGTCCCCCCTCAAGTACTCCTTGTTCCTTTTTCTCTTACCTCACTTACTTTCCTAGTAGCTGAAAATTTCCTCTCCATTCTCTTGCTGAGCATTCCTGAATTGGTAAGTTGTGGGAAAGACTGGAAAGCCACAATTTTAGTCAGAGCCTTACAATCCTTTACTCACCTCTTTTAAACTGGATTTCTTCAGATATGCCAGGGTACTAGTCTATTAGGGAATAAACCCACAGCAAGCAAACTTTTAAAGAACTCAGTGTACATGTACTAGTTAGTACTCCTGAGGGCATTCTGCACCAAAAAAATAAAAGTTCTACATATAATATTTTAAAATTCTGCAAATTTTATCTGTCAATAAATAAATGCAGAGGCTCCAGCATGGCAGTGGGGAGCACATGCCACTGGTTGTACAAAAGTGGGAGATCATCCTGCAACCTCCCCACTCCCAGAACACAGAGTCAATTATGAGGCTGCACCCTGACACAGCACAAGGCCAGGGCCTGCCCCAGAAATATCCTGGGGCCCTGTCCCTCTGTATCAGACACACCTGGTATGGAGCAGAGAGGCTCAACCAGGCAGGATCCAAGTGTGGGGGAACCAGGTGTTGGATGAGAGGATTGTGTGTGGAAGAATCTGGGTGCAGGCAGCTCAGTGGGGGTGTATAGGTGTGGGGGGATCTGGATGCACAAAGGCTTGTTGTGGGGAGGGGAGGGGTTCCAGGTGCAAGTATTGTGCCATGGGTCCTCCCCAGCAATCTTCTCATTAAATTGGGTATCACAGGTCTCGCACACTAACTGCATTGTCCAAGCTGGGTCAATGTGTCTGTGATAGAGTGAAAATCCATTGATTAAACATGCTTCAGTCAGATATAGAAACAATGGGGAAAGGTACACAGACTGATTGATCTTCCATTCAAAGAATAAACCACAGCCAATATTTTTCCTGTATCTTAGTGAACTTGCTTACCACAAAGTTTCCCTTTCATAAGGTCAGTCCAATTGGAATGCCAACCATATTAAACACAGAATGGACCCAAACTATAATGGGAATGCTTAGTTTGGTCTGCTTTTGGTGCTAAAATATACAAGGCCAATTTACACCTGTGCACCAACACCAGAATTGAGCCTGTAATGTGTACACAAAATATACCAAATAAACCTTAGCCTCCACGTTACACATGAAAAGGCAGTGCGTTTTGGGTCAACAAATAGAAACCACGAGGAAAATGCAATGCTAGATAATCTTGGTGACCTTTTTTAATATAGCAATGTGTCTTTGTAATAATTTACAGGTACAGAAAGTTAATGAATGAGAACATCAGTCTAAACAAGATGGATCATGGTAGGAGTGCTTTTAAAACCATTGTCAGTAAAGGTTACTATAATAAGAGACCCATATAAAAAAAGAGCAGTACTGTACCAATATTATGATTATGAATACACTAAGAAAACACAAGTCCTCATGAGACAAGCAAGAATGGTATTTTGCTTTATTAGCTCTTAAATTCTAGTGATATATTAGAACTGACAGTTATCAAGTTCTTCATTCTGTGGTGCACATGTTCAGCCTTAACAACTAGCCAAACAAAAGAAAGCCGAATGTACAGAGAAGAGTTGCAATCCCACACAAATAAATAGAAAGAAATTATTTTGTGCTTGAGAAGTTTTCAAATGTAATAGTCTTCAGTTATGTTTAAATCAATTTTCCTTTCTATTTCCATATTTGTATTTAAGCATTGGGCTTGTTCCTCCACATTAATTTATTTGCAGCAAAGATCTACTGTTTAATTTGAGATATCACAATAATTTTCATGGCAATTTACTATAATATCACAAACATAGGATTTAGGACTTCACAGCTAGAAAACATAGGTGAAAAAGCTTGGCTGTGAAGTGGAAAGTGCATATTTAAATAATAGCATGAGAAATAGTAGCAAAAGGATTATAAGGAATTACTGGTTAAACGGTTTTTAGTATAAACAGTCTCTGCAACATTTGCTACCCAACACTTCTCCAACATAGCTGATTTTAATGAGAGATTGCATAGTTTTTGTCAGCATCTCAGTGGGTACATTCAATCTTGCCTGAATAACTTTAATTCCTAGTGATTTACTGCTCCCTAATTTTCTCATTTGGTACCTTAGTCTTTTATTCTGTGGAATCTTCCAGGTATACTACTACTCCCATACCCTGATGACCTAATCTGCCTACAGCCAGGTGTTATAGTATCATGTTGATGTTTGGTATGCCACCATACTTCAAGAATCCTTATTATGTCAAGTTTCTCTTCTATTGCTATAATTCTAGCTCAGCTATTTTTGCCTTTGATTTTCACCCCAGTATATAATGCTATAAAGAGATTTGGGGTTTGGTCATATATTTGTTTTTGTACCACTTTTACTTTTCCAAAACATACATTTGGTCTCAACCAACCCCTTTTTCAGCGTAGCTCTATACTGCCCTGTTCTTTATTGAATACAGCAATAATTTTGTATTATTGACATCTTTGTCCAACCAGACTGGTCCTCAGAACCTGTCAGTTTTCCCTTCCAACTTTAAATAATCTCCCATAAACTTGTCAGTTTTCTGTACCAGGTTAAAGAGGAATATATTCATTGATCTCCCACAAAAAGTTATGTTGTGCATAAGCTGCTTCTATTCATGCCACCTATCATGACAGAAAGTAATTTAATACACATGGTCAGAAAAGCTTTCCTATGATTTATAACAGTGGGAGGGGGGAGGAGGAAGTATTTCTTCATGAGATCTCACACCATGAAGTCCCATCCTTTTGATTACCATTTTGATTCTGCCCCCTGTGGACTCAATCTTTCTTACCAGTGGCAGCAACCTGGACATGGGTCAGAACTTGATGGGAGAGGAAAGACGCAGAAGGATAAATATTAACTTTATCTTTACTGAACAGGTTTTACATAATTAACATTCAATAGCATACAAATAATTTGGTGAGAGACACAGCTTAAGGTCATGCATTCTGTTAGTTTTTAGGGCAATAAAACTTTCTGACAGATCAGTATAAATATTTCCAGGAAACAAATTTGTGTGTCACCCACACAGTAAGAGTGGATTAAATAAATCCCCAAGACCAGAAAGAAAATTTTCAATTCTTGAAAGATTTTCAATTCTGTGAAAGCTAGTGGAACTCAGGAACTGAAAATTTTCACAACAATAAGAGCAGTATTTAAAGTGTGGGTCTGCCTTTAAAAGGGATTTTGTATAATGTGGCATTGTGAGGTTTCATGTGTGTTCTCTCACAATGATTTTGACATCAACACAATTTGTTACAAATAAAAAAAAATTAAAAAAAAAAAAGAGCAATTTCTAGGCCTGGTCAAAATTTTGTCCATCAAAGCTTCTTTTCAAAGGAAACCTATACTTTTGACTGACTTTTCTTTCTTTTTCTTTTTTTTTTTTTGCCAAATCTGCATGTGGTTTGGGGTTTTTTTGTGTGAAAAATTTCAACTTTCAGAAAAAAAAAATTCTAAACAATTCAGTTAAATTCTAAATTTAGATTCTAAATATCTAAATTCTAAACAATTCAGTTTAATTAACAATTCAGTTTAATTTAATACTTTAATGTATTTTTTGTACTGTGGGTTGCAGGCGAGGAAATTGTTGTTTGCCCTAGGGAGGTGCAACTTGGACTGTGGCCTATTCTAATAGCACAAAATTCTGCCCACTGATCCTGCCCTGTCCTTACTGGGAATGATTTATTAAGAGTGATTCAATGCCTGAACTTCACGTAATCTCAAAGTAGTTAAAAACAGTTCCCAACAATTATGAAACAATTTACTAACACTAGAGTTATGTTTAATAAAAAAAAGCTATGTAATAAGATGGTTCATCTAGATGCTTTCTGTTTTTAATTTCATTATCTCAAAGCAAGAAGCTTTTCACTCCTGTTAACACCATACAAAACAGTAGCTGCTAACAGCACACAACAATATTTCTGGAATTGCTAAAAAAAAAAAAATCAAAAAAAAAAAAATCAGATCATAGGAACTGAAACAGTCAAATTATAATAAAATCAGCACTTTCAGAAATCAAACAGCTCTGTAATGTAAATAAGTCCAGCTCTTTAAAAAGTCTTGCACAAAACTGAGCAGTTAAAATTCTCAATAATTAATCAGAATATGTTTATTTTAGAAAAAAAACATATTAAACAAAACAAACATATTTCCTACACTTATACAATGCCATTAAAAACAGACTGGGGTGCAACATGGGTTATTTATTATAAAATAGCCAAAACTTTATTTTCTGCTCCTATTGGTCAAAATTACATGCAAGACTTGAGGATGGAGAAGAAAAAGAAAGAAATGATTGAATTATTCCAGAACTAATTACTAAATTAGAAGTTCATCACTATAGAAACATTAAATATTTTTTGCGAATAAAAATCTGTGGAAGGTAGCTCCTTTATTCCTTGTTGTGAATTGTTTGCACAGAGAATTTGATTTTTGCAAATGTATTTACTGATAAATATTAAAATAATTTCAGCCTATGGATTGTTCGTGAATATTTCATTCTCAGTATTTGTTATTACTATGAAAGTGAGGTACAACAATTATCAATGGCAAATATTAAACAATTTAATTTTGGGGGTATTTTTAAAAATATGTTTGTAATATAATTATAATAAAAAATCATTAGGATGACTAAGCCAGCCAAAAATATCTTTTTGTTTGAAGGCAATTCTTGCTGGTTTGCAGCTATATTAAGTACTGTTTGGATTAGAAGTGTTTTTTTTTGTTGTTTTTTGTTTTTTTTTTTCCAAAAAGCCATGAACTTTGAGTTTTTCATTCTCTTTGATTCAGAACCCCTTGATCTTAGGCTTGATGAAGCATGGAAAGTAACACTTAAAACAGAAGAGCCTACCACTTAAATCAGTGTAATTTACATCCATCCAAAAATAAAATATTAATTGCTACAAATATCTGCTTTCTTACAGTTCCAGATTATATCCCCCCACAAGTTCCCAAATATTTAACAGGAGATATTAATATATTTAACATTGTTTTTATTAAGATATTATGATACACACGGTAAACTAAATTACATCTAGCACTGCATGGGTGCCCAAAGAGCCATTTCCACTTCAGTATTGCACCCCCGTGCAATGCTGGATCAAATCTTGGCACCTGTGCTTCCCTTATGAAAGGGTGGCGGGGGTGCTGAGGTAATTTTGTGTAAAACTACCTCACTCCCCTCTTTCTTGTATCTCAGTTTACCACTTGGTTAATGTGCAAGCTAGAATTCTATCCTTTCAGGATTTTCCAGAAGAAAAAGAAAAAGGAAGAAGGTATTACACAGATTTATAGGGTCAGAACTATGATTTGCAAAACCTTGAATATAGGTGGTAAGAAAAGCTGCCAGTCAACTGCAGAGATAAAGAACCACACAGTTTCTTTGTGTATAATCCATTTCATACAAATTTAACATTTGTAAACAGCATTAGGAATACTTTTGAATAACTTTCTTAAAGTATTTGGCAATACGGATTTGTGTGTGTGTGTGTATATTCTTTATACAGATTTCCTAGCGTTGCCTGTTCCCTATAAGACAGTGTGAGGGTTTGACAAAACAAACTTTTATCCTTTGGTACACACATACCAGCACATTCCCCTCTGATCTCACAAAGATGGTTTCGCAGTCTTTGTAGTGGGGCCTCATAATGTGCATGTGTATGTGAGAGAAAGAGAGAGAGAGTGCATGACCTGGACTTATTGGACCCTGAGGAGATTGATAGCTTTTCCGGCCCCTTCAAAATCTTCTCAGCAAGCAACTACTGAGAAGACTCATAACCAGCAGCAGTTTCATATCATTGATCCAATACCTCTGTCTCCTCAGTTTTCCAATTTGATTTGGGAATATATAGCCTGTATTCCAAGGTGATTCAGATATTGGGACTCAATCTTCACAGCAGGCATACCACTTAGTCCTATGCTGATCAGATGCTCAGTAAACAGGGCTGTCTTCAACTCTTATACGTACAACCTTTCCCCTCCTTCAGCTATGATTGGCTCATCTTTCAGAAAGGAAATATGGGAATATGTGGAATCTGCAAAACTGATTTCCCTTCAATGGGTATTAGGGGTATAGCTTCAGAAACAGTTACAGACCATGTCTAGTAACTGTTACGCCATACTTCTAGATGTTTCTTAGCTCTTCTAACTCAATTGCTCTGTTCTCTGCATATTTTCTCCAACAGAGGATTCAATTAAAAAATATCTTCACCCTATTGCTTCTCTCCCCTACTTGGGACTTAAATGGTAAGCAAAAGCACTGAAAATGGCACTAGAATTTCTCAAGGGGATAGAGTAAGCTTAGGAGACTGAAAAAAGACAGCATCAGGCTCTCCCTGCATACAAGTCAGCAGCGTTAGACATGGTTCTAGGATCCCAGAACACACAATTAGTCATAATTAGAGGAAAGAAAAGAGGAACAAAATCAAAAGGACTAGATAACCAACCCTACGCTTGGTCTCTTCCAACCCTAATATTCTATGATTCTATAATAATTATTACACTATCTGGTCAAAGTTCAGATCACAGTCTAATTTGCCTCTCTTTCTTGTTTTCACTGTAATATTAAAAGTATTTTTCTTTCGTCTGATGCCAGTATTCTGTTCTGACACCACTGAAGACCTTCTGCCAAATGTTAGCAGATATTCAGAGCCTCGTAGGTCAGCTTCCCAGTAGATCAAAAATCAGTGATACAAAGAAGGCGTATATTCTAAATGTAACTTGTATATCTACACACATATACTAGTCTTGGAAAAGAGGTGGTCGTAAACAGCATGTAGGGTAATCCCTTCTTTCAGAAACCTCAATCCTGAAACAAATGTCCAGTTTCCAATGAGCAAGTCTACATCAAGGGGTCGTTTTAACAAGAGACTAAGGCACAAAAACTCTCTTGCTGCTTGCAAATCTCCCTCTACACAGAATCTTGCACAATAAACCATCACCACAGAACAAGTCTTCCTAAGACTGAACATTTGTTCATTCATGCCATGAAAAAGAACTTAAAAGACCATGTGTAATAGTGCCACCTGCCATAACAATACAGAGTTTGGTTGTTGATGCTGCTGTAGTATCAACAAAACACAATTTTCTAAAATTGACAGCAGAAGTAACTAGAAACAATTTATCCAGGATTAAATTTTAAATGGTACCAGTTAAGAATGTATTCATTATTTATTTAATAAGTGTATATTCAGTACTCCACTTAAGCATTCTTGCAGTTCAGACTGATCCTTTTCAATGGGATTTGACATTCACAGAGTGTCAGTTTCAGGACTTGATCCTACCCTTGATTTCACTAGAACCTCATTTAGGTGCTTAATTTTGATTTTTTTAAATCCCACATTAGCTAGGGCTGAGTAAAATTTTTATAACAAAACCTGAAACTCATCACAGGTGTGAGGAATGTCTTGAGCCAAGTTTCATGTGTACTCCTCTCTTCCCCACATCTGACAGATAGTAAGGGGACATTTTGTGCTTAACTCAAAACAATTTGAGACTTTGTATTTTCAACTGAGATGTGGTGTGAATTGGTCAGTGTGCTTGATCCTGAAACTCAAGAGTTCTCAGTGAAACTAAGAGAAAGCTCAGTAAGTCTCATGTGAAATGGAGAGCACTAGCCAATTTATGTATAGCACCTTTACACTTAGGCCTGAATGGTCAGGGAAATGGAATGGTGATCGAATGAATCTTCTGCATCATTGCCTCCTGTGACACAATAACCAATAAACAATACAATTATTATTCCTATGCCTTTGACATTTTTTTTGATATATATATATATAATTTTGTGGTGGACATCTTTTTCTCCCTAAATTTTAAAATGTGCAGATAATTCAAAATTTGGGGGGTTGGAAAGGATATAGTAGAATTCAACAAAATTAACAAAAACGTTATTTCTGATTGTCATTTACCTGCAAATGTAATGAACGCTGTTATTAAACAAAAGGAAACTCAGCTATAATTCCACCCTATAATGAAGCAATTAGCTTCTTTTTCAGTCTTCTGCAGCAACTCTTAGCTTTCTTTCTAGGACCTTGTTCCCACTGGGAACCATAGGTGATGTTATGCTAAACACATCTGAAAACCTGCCCTCTCATGATGATAACAATGGTTCCTTCTGGTCTGAGAAACTATCGTTAGGTATGCCTGTCAGAATCCTTTCTAAAGTAAGCCCCTGTGTTTGTTCCTTAATTAATTTTATTGTTTACCATTTATAGTAGGTTCAACCCTAAAAATATTTCACAGATTTGTATATCTTTTCTTCTCTGTATAAGTAAAATATGTTTTCTTACTGCCAGTCCCCCCAAAAATTGCCCTGGGTTCTTTCCAATGCAGGTAGTGATCATCAGTAGGTTCCAGAGGTCAAATCACAATTTAACCTATACCTGTACAGACCATTCTCTTTAGATTATGCCCATAGTGACACCTATGCAACTCATTAGTCTAAACTGGATTTACACAGGCATCACTGAGGGAATAAATCGAAGAAAACAAGGTTGCAAAGGTGTCACTTGGGGATGAATAGAGCAGAAGCTCTATTACTAATGCTTCACAGAAGTGGGGGAAAAAAATGAACCAGATAATCAGATTGAGAAGCAGTGAGTCTAGTGGACAGGGCATTGGACTAGATGTTAAGAGACCAGGGTTCAATTCCTGGCCTTACCAATGTGTGTGACTTTAGGCACCTCACTTCGCCTGTGTGCATGTCTGTTTCCCATCCTACCTTGTTTTCACTGTTGTCAGAATGTCTGTTATGATGTTTATGTACAGGGCCTAGCACAATGGGTCCCTGATTTTGTTTCAAGATTTTAGATACTTCCATAATAAAAAAAGAGACCAGAACCTATACTGAATTTGCAGGGATTATATTTTTTTTAAAAAAAACTTGACAGTTGTGCAGATTTAATGTGAAGTTATGACTACAGTTACGGAATTGATAATATTAACTACCAGTAAAGTGGAAATTAAGATTTTTCCATTTAATGTTGGGCCAAATTTATAGAGAAAACAGGGCTCTTGTTTTTGTCCTGCACATGTAGTTAGTTTTGGAAAGAGACTGCTCACTGCAACAAACACAAGTCTACCCATAAAATTCCAGACTGAAAATTGCTGCATCACATAGTGGTGAGACATTTCTTTTCAGATCTAGATTCCTCTCTTTTCACTCTACAGGTCTTTCAGGGGATACCGCTGCCTTGTGGATATAATTAGTCCCCCTGGAATAAACCTAGGCTGAAAGAAGCTGGGGATGGGATCATTGTGAATCTCCCTCAATAATAAGCGGATCATGATACAGGAATTGAAAAGACTGTGAGTGGCTTTGATGTCCTACTTCTCCCAGTGCCTACACGAGGGAGAGTTCCTCAGCACCTGTTCCTGAATAGCTGCCAGTTTTGGAACTGCAGTCAGATCTGGTTCCTTACATGGCTGCAGCCAGGACGATGCTGTACCCCTGTATAAAGAACAAGAGTACTTGTGGCACCTTAGAGACTAACAAATTTATTTAAACATAAGCTCTCATAGGCTACAGCCCACTTCATTGGATACATAGAATGGAACATCTAGTAGGAAGATTTTATTTATTTATATATATATATACACACACACACAGAGAACATGAAAAAAATTAAGACATCTTAATTAAATTACACTGTTCTACAGCCAAAATGCTTTTGAAATAAATGTAGTCAAACTTTACTAATTCTGGGTCACTGAGAACGAAAATGATGCTTACAGTTGTTTACTGGCTCTAGTTTTCAAGATATGCTATTGGGTCACTATATACGACCCTTGACATGGGAATGGCGAAGGCTAAGTGAGTTATAAAGGGAAGGGATCTCAATTTAAACCAGAAATGACTAAAATACATCTTTGACTGGATCTATGAATAAATCTATGACTGGGTTTGGACAGTACTTGCTTTTTAGGCAAAACAATGAATGATGCAATCCGAAGCTGGTATTGCATCATACTTGATATGAATTGCATCATGTTATTCCCAGAAGTCATGGATGATGCAATCATAACGAAGCTTACATCACTCTGCTGAACAAATTGCCCTATATCAGCTCTAGAAATCATACAGTGTCATGCTCTCTTATTTGTCAGTGTTTGATTTTGCAAAGGGACACATTTCTGTTTAGCCAAAGTAAGCAGAGATGCCTCGTACTTGTGTGAACAGTGCAGATAACTTCTGCTATGTTTGTGGTGAAGTGACTTTTGCATCACAAAAGCGCAGTATAACCACTATGGTTAAGAAAGCCTATCACCTTTATTTTGGCTGCAAAACTGGAGATCAGGACAAGAGGTGGGCCCCACACATATACTGCAACACTTGTGCAACAAATCTTCGCCAGTGGTTGAACAGGAAAAGGAAATCTATGTCTTTTGCAGTGCCAATGATTTGGAGAGAGCCAACAGATGGCAGTCTTCAACATCATTCATGATCCAGATGAGTGGAGACTCTTCATTGATTCATCGAAGATGAGTCTTAAAGCTGTTTTGCTGCATAATGACAATGTTTTGCCATCAATTCCAGTTGGTCATGCAGTCCATATGAAGGAAACCTATGACAACATGAAACAACTTTTGGGGTGCATAAACTATGACCAACATCAGTGGCAGCTTTGTGGTGATTTGAAGGTTGTTGCTCTCTTGCTTGATCTGCAGACTGGATACACAAAGTACTGCTGTTTTCTCTGCGAATGGAATAGTTGTGCAAGAGATTCTCACTACATCAAGAAAGATTGGCCACTCCGACAGTCATTGGAGCCTGGGAGGAAAAGTGTTCAGCATCCACCACTTGTTGAATCAAGGAAGATTTTGTTACCACCCTTACACATCAAGCTGGGTCTGATGAAGAACTTTGTCAAGGCCATTGACAAAACACAAGCAGCTTTCAAGTACCTCCGTGGAAAATTTCCAAGGTTAAGTGAAGCTAAGATAAAGGAAGGTGTCTTTGTTGGTCCTCAGATTCGTGAACTTCTTCGAGATGATGCATTTGACCATGCACTGCGTGGCAAGGAAAAGACGGCATGGAAAGCCTTCCAGTCAGTGGCAATACATTTTCTCGGAAACAACAAGGCAGACAACTACAGGTTGTTGGTGCAAAACCTCCTCAAGGTGTACAAAAGCCTTGGTTGCAACATGTCACTAAAGATACATTTTTTGCACTCATATCCAGATTTTTTTCCACCGAACTGCGGAGCAGTGAGCGACGAGCACGGCGAGCGATTTCACCAGGACATTGCAACAATGGAGAAACGCTATCAGGGCAAATGGAGCCCATCAATGCTTGCAGACTATTGCTGGACAGTGACAAGAGATGCTCCATTTAATGAATACAAGAGATAAGCCAAGAAGCGCTGAGTAGACACTGAATAGGACTAAACTACGTACATAATAGTTTTTTGCCTTGTTTCATAACACATTTTATTTATATAAGCTTTTTGCTGATTTTTAAAGTGTTACATAAACAGGACAGGTGAAATATTATCCTGTAAAGCAACCATAAACACATGAAAAGACCTAGGTTTACAATTTATGATTAAAACTCTACTATCTACACAATATACATAGACATAAAATGTAAAAACTTAAATATCTTAGAAACAGGAGCCAATCAGTTGTTTTAATTGTCATATTTGAATTCAGCACATCAAATAAATATCACATTTTATCTCTGAAGCAGACAACTTCTAAAAAATTGTAGACCAGTGTTATCTCTTAGAATTGGTCTGGCAACTTCCACCTTTTCATGTTCTCTGTACATATCTATCTATCTTCCTACTATATGTTCCATTCTGTGCATCTGATGAAGTGGGCTGCAGTCTATGAAAGCTTATACTTAAATAAATTTGTTAGTCTCTAAGGTGCCACAAGTATTCCTGTTCTTTTGGCGGATACAGACTAATACTTCTGCTACTCTGAAACTTGTACCCCTGTACGGGATGTTTCAGAAAATACTCTTCTTCCCAATAGATAGCATTGAAAAGGAGGGAATGTTGGAAGTCACAGAAAGATCCTCAGGTGGAAGGCCCAGAATGGTGTTTTCTCACGGGGACTTGGGCATGATGCGGCCCTTTAGACTTTTAAAACAAGACACTAATATTTATTTTGACATATGTTGTTTTAATATAATTCTTTGTTACCTCAGGGATTAAAATAGTGCCTCACTTTTTCTCGTCATATTGCACCCTTTAAAGAAAAAAAATGTAGTTAAAATGGACTTGAAGACTCTAGATTTTGGAAACAAATGTATATTTAAGACTTATGTAATTCACCTGAGACACATCAATAGTTCTCTCAGCTACCCACTGTTAAATGGATTATTTTTAGTAGAAAACCCCAAGTACAAGCTGTGCTCTCAGTGGGATTACTTCATGCAGCTTTAATGGGCTTTATGACTTTGTAAACTGTTCAGATGCACATTCTCTTGTGAACTAAATTCTCATGTGACTTAACTTCTGCATAATATTTGATTATATCCAGAGGATAACACTGCTGGAAAGTAGAGGAGAACGGGTTCAGGATAAGTATGTATGGATCACAAGATGGGAAACATCTTCATTTACCTCTTCAGCAACAGTGGAAGCTAGTTCCTCTATGCGACCATTCTAAATGGCACATCTAAAGCTGGAACACATTATTTTGATTGAACAAGTGGTAATTATGCTTAACAGCTGGATTCTCCAATTGAGACCAAGCTCTAGCAAATGGTAGCATGTTGTTGAGCTAGCCTGATGCTGCTCCAGAGAGGGAGTAAATTGTGACCTGTCGAAGCATATGCTTCCCTACATGGCAGCACAACTGCACTGAAGGGCAGGGTCACGGTATTGATCACTTTGTAGCCCCTCTCATCCATCTGCATGAGAACTGGGGTCGGGAGGAAGCAGCAGTTCTGTGGAGCCTGCATCCTCCTCTATGCAGGAAACAGTGGTATGTCACAATGGCATAACCCTTTATCTACTGCCTTGCACCCAGGAACAGGATGGGTCACAAAACTATTTCATCACAGGTGAATACTTGTTACTTACAAGATGAACACCTGTTACTATAATATAAGTTAAAAAAATAGGTTTTTTTTTAATTTAGCTTGAAATTTTATACAGTTTTGTTCATCCCAGAATGTAAAAGCTAGGATATTTTTAATACACGAAGAGATTATTCTCAATTATTTGTAATTGCTTAATGTTTTAACAACATTGTTTTTGTAAATCTTTGTTCATATGCAGAAATGCAAATTTCAGTGGGCCACATCCTGAAAGGCAATGGAACTCTCTCAGTTTAATCCACCTGATTCTACCGATCAGAGTCCATGGTAAACTATAAACTAAGCTTGCCACGTTTCATTTTCTCTGATGATTTATGGATCAAAGTGTCACTTGTTTGAACTTTATTTTGAAGACTGTGTTCCTTTAAAGAACTTTCACTGGGTTTGCTTTGTGAAACTGGAAGCCTCCAAAGATGTCTGGTATTTACTAATGTCCAAGAGGAAGTTCTGCTTGAATTGTAATTGGATAGATGGACTTCTCCTCAGCATGTTTTCACTCCTGAAGTGAAGTGTTTACTCCCACTAAAATCAATGGGATTTTTGTGTGAGTAACACATGTTTGAAAAAGATTGAGATTTATAATTTTATATATATATATATATATATATATATATATATGTATGTGTGTGTGTGTGTGTGTGTATACACACACATACAAAAAAAATCTCAATTCTCTTATACATACATTAGCCTTTCCCCCATTTCTATGCAATGCCCCCATGAATGAGGATAGACAAAAAATACGTTTTTTCAATGCTATTTATGAATTAGCTGGCGCAGTGGTGCACACCTGTAATCCCAGCTGCTTGAGAGGCTGCAGTTGGTGGATTGCGCAGGAGTTCTAGGCTGCTGTGCGCTATGCTAATCAGGTGTCCGGTGCTAATGACAGCCTGGCCAGGGGATAGCTGAAGGACTGGCTAGAGCAATGTGTCTGATGTGTTGTGACTGGCGCCCCCTCTGTGAGGGTTGATGGACCTATTGATAAAGGTGATTTATGAATTTAGAAGCAAAATTGTTCTCTTGTTTATAATTGCTGCTGGGAGAGGGGCTCTGCTAATAAGGTATGCATGAAAAAAAACTATTAGCAAAAGAGTTAACTACGCCTTAAGATTTCAACAGACAAAAGGTAACATTGTCAAAGTTATTAAGCATAATCTGTGATCACCCTTTTACAGTTTGACAGGAGATTACTAAACAAGAGTTATTTGGCCCTGTTTTTCTTCTTTTAGTTATTATGCTCCAAACAAGTGTACCACTGGAGATGACAATGTATCATAGGCACCTCTTTATCAAAAGGTGAAATGCATCAAATGAATTATTCACTATGAATTATTTGCTCGGCTCTAGTACATGTAATGGAAATCTGTTCCTTAAGTCCTGCACCTTAGCTCTCGGGAGTACCTTTCCTGAATACAAAGAGGAGACTGAAATGTAGAACAACAAAGTAAAATGAAAGGAAATTAAGGTCATCACGACAACCATTTATCATCAAGACAAAGAGAAATATAGTTATATATTCATAAATCTAAAGGGAATTTGTTTCCCTTCTTGAATTAGACTCATGAATCACCACCAAAGTAAAATAAAGGACCAGTTGCCTACTCCTAGTGCTTGTACAAGCTGCGGGGAACACAAGGAATTGCTCTTCTTCTTGGGAATGCTGAATAAGTACCAGGCACAAATACATTACTTTAGCTCTACTGGGCACACTGCCCTTTTTCTTGATAGTACTCCCTACGATTCAAGACATGCAAGTAGAGAAGACGGATGATGTGCCCCCTGCACTAGAGTGACAGTTGTCAGGGCACCTAGTACTGTTGATCACTTTGTTACTCCCACCTTCAGCAAATGGGAGTGTCTCTTTGGGCAGCTGGATATCACCTCCCTGACATCAACAGCCTTTCAGACACTCAAACACAAGTTAACAATAGATGCACCCCAGTCTCCAAGTCCCTTTGAATATCTCCTTTGTGATAGACAGCCCCTGACACTGGCTACTCACAGAAATCCCAGATCTTTTTCCCCCGAAGGAACAGTGTACTCAGTTTTACCTTCAACCACAGTTCCTGTAAACCACACAGCACTTATAATAAAGCAAAATTAGGTTTACTTAAGAAAGAATAAATATTTAACTAGAAGTGTGAGAATGTGTTGGAAACAACTGGTTACAACAAAAAACAAAATCTAAATTTATTGTTACTCCTCCGATCTAATAAAGTAGCTCCACCTCAAAGTTCAGTCAAATACAGAGCTGACTGGTTTCACAAGAACCAGAATCAAAGCATACATGAAAGCCTTCTGCTTCTTAAAGAGTTTCCTCAGTGAATGGATTAAGAGCCCTTTCTCTACACTCTGTTCTACTGAAGCAGTAGTTTGTCTTTATTCAGAGCCAGGGTGATCTGCTGGCTAAAATGTTTTTTTTTTTCACCTTCAAATTGTTTTTGCCATTTGCAACTGTCTTTGGTGGTTTCCCATTGGCTGTTCTGGGATGGGGCAAAAGTAGACAACAGAACTTTGCTTTACCTTGTTGGATGACTAGGGAAGGGTGAGAACTTCCTCTTGCTTGAATGAATTATCCCCGGAGACACATTACCCTTAATGACTAATTTTTAAACCAAGTCCATAAATCATACTTTCAGTATACATTATTCCTTAAATATTTCCCCTACATGCATCTCACACAGATTATGAATCCTGACATGTTACACGCTGTCTATATATATACTGTACATCTTACTTTTCTTGGGTAAATATCCTGTAAGATGTGTTTGACACGGTGTATTTGTTAGATCTGAGGTGAGGATTCTTTGAAAAGAACAGGGGACTGTCTGCCAAGGAGTTTCACTTACTAGAACAGACTGACTGAAGAGAAAGGAGTATAATGCACTTTTTTAAAGCATGGTACAACAGGAGCTACAAGACCAGCTGTACTACTCTGAGGCACACCCAAAACTTTCTCTGGCGGAATTTGGCACCAGTGCAGAATAGTGGTTGCAAACAGAGTCTTATCCAAATATGACAACTCTCTAAAAAACTTATTCCTCCTTGTATGTCCCAATAAGAAATGTGTGCATGTGTAACTCTAATGTTATGCATGCTGAAGGCATGAGACCGTTTCTAATTCTGCCACATAGTTCCTGTGTGAACTTAGTTAATCCATTTATTTTTTTCATCTCATCTATAAAGTGGAAATTTAATATTCCCCTACCTGAAAGAAGTGTTGTGAAAAAAAATCCATTGATGTTTGTGAAGCACTTTTATGATATGGCAAAGAGCATCACAGAAAAAGCCCATAAAATATGTTTTTAGATAGAATCTAATTTCCACCTGAACTCTTGACCTTGACTGCTAATTATATAAAACAGCACACATGCAGCACAAGCTTCGTGGAGTTGTTTGCCAGTGGGCTTCTGTGACAGATAGTGACAGTAGGTAAAGCTCTGTGTCACAGAGGGAACTAATTCTAGTAACCAAGAGGTACGCTCTTTGATTTCTCACAGACAGGATAACTAAGATTAAGGCCAAAGCCTGTGATGTTACTGTAGAGGAATTCATTCCCTTTGATCCTGTATGTGCCAAAAAGTCAATATCTTTGATTTTAGTATTCTTAGAAGAATGTATAGTTTTGCAAAGCCCATAGGTTAAATTCCTCTGAGACATGCTTTTCTCACTGGAAAAATGTATAATAAAAACTTCAGAAATTTCAGCTACTGGAAAGGATCCAAATGTGAAAGTGAGAGTGAAGGTTGGCAGAAGCATTTTGGATAGTTACCTCTTGTATTGAGTTTCATGCTCAGTATCAATCAGATTGGGTCATATATCTACAATATGTTTTTACTACACAATCTCACACCATTCTGAGGCATCTGTTGCTATAAATTATGAAACTGGAATAAGGATGGAGAAAGATAAAGTATTATCTTCTATTATTGCAACTACAGGTCTTGGTTTATTCTGAGTAGAGAGTAAAAAAATATCACCTAACCAAATTCTCTGATCAATGCATTCATGCTATAACCCTGAAAACTCCAAGGGAAATATAATAAGAAAAATAAGAACAGTCCTGAAGCTCATCCTTATCTATGAAACCTATTTTATGTCCAAATGTATTTGAATAATGGGCTCCTTTCTTCTCCACAACCACTTTTAGCTCTATTTCTCCGGCCCTAACCAAGCCATCCAACTTTTCTGCAGCCACCAACACCTTCTTGGCTTTCCTCTACCAAAAAGCTCCCCCTTTTTGAGACACACCCTTGCAGGTTCTCTCACTTCAGCAACAAATGACTGCAAATGACTTCATTCCATTTGCACTGACCCCATAATTGTAGATCTAGTAAAATTTTTTATTTTTTAAAAAAATGGTGATAAAGGTCAAGAATGCTTTTGTTAGAACCCCTGCTGAGCTTCTCCTTCTGGATACTCATCAGGCTGCTAAAACAGAGCCAAAACTTAGACCCCATGTCCAGTCACTGCCTCAAGCGCTGGGTTCTTAGGCTCTGCCCCAAGGTGTGATTCTCTGTCTAGCCTGCTTTCCTGAGATACGGGACTCTGTGGTCCATCGGCATAACTCCTAAATCTGGTGTTGACCATCCTAAGTCTCCCATTAGCAATTATGTGTTCCTTGGAGTTTTTTAAAAGCTGTGGAGCCTCTGGATTATTATTTCAGCTAAAGGAAGTATCACAGAGACATTGCAAAGGAGTTTCTAGAGCACAGCATAGGAAAAGAATAGCAAAACACAAGAGATATATAGATCTATGGAAAACAACAGATACCTGCTCACAAAACACGCCTTCTTCCAGTGACATTGTTACCCTGAGAGTCCTTTGAGTTTTGAACAGTCCTTTCAGGATCCCAAGACCCTCCTCTCTTTCTCCAAGCCTTTGCATTTCTGTTCTGGGAGAGAGAGAGAAAGAGAGTGTGCAGATCTTATCCTTTTACAGAGTCCCAGCTCCCTCTGTCAGGTAAGGACCTTTCTCCCCGCAGTGACTTCAAGTCCATTGTCTGGTGGTTCATTGCATAATTCCAGCCCACCTACAGTCTGGGGGCTGGGGTGGCGGGGGAATGGCTCTCTTGGGCAGCAGACAGTTTATTGTTTTAAGGCGCTTCCATTTGAATGGAAGACCTTCCAGGAAAATAACACTTGCTCTGCAAGAACCCTCTGATAGTGGGCACACCAAGGGTTAGTCTACACTAGAAGCGCTAGAGCGGCATAGGCTATGTACACACATACATCACCTGAAGCTAGCTGTAGCACGTCCGATGAAGATGCTCTATCCCAGTGGGAGAAAGCTCTCCTATCCTCCCTGAGTGACGTAAGTTACACAGACCTAAGGACCAGTGTGGATAGCTTATTCATACCCCTGAGCGTCAAATGTTATACCACCAGAAGTGGGAGTGTGGACAGTGCTATGTTGGAGGGAGAAATTCTTCCCAGTGCTGCAGTAGCACTCCTACTATAGATTAGTCCTCTGTCTGCCCACTAGCATAGCATTAATGCAGAGCAAGATTCATTTTCCTGAATATCCCAGTCCACTTTGGAGCTTGAAGACAAAAAAGTGAAGGGCAAAGTGCAATTTGCACTCAAAATGGTGTTCAGAAAACACAACGGAGTTTGTAAACTGATATAAACATATGCAAACATACGCTAATCCATCATAGTTTTGAAATACATTTTCATGACTTTTTTTTCAGATAGGTCTGCATAACAGGTTGTTACAACTGACAAGTCCCCTCAGTACGTAACACCCCCTCTTCCTTTCTAATTCATCTCAGGTTCATGTATCTTTGAAGATCCTAGTGGGACCAAATTCAAAGGATACAGCAATATTTCTGCTGGGAACTTAGCCTGCTCTTGCTGATTTAATATCTGGCTTGCTCTGAAGCATCTACAGTCAGAAACTTTTCACTGACAATGTCCTAGAAAAAAAACCTACATGCAACATCAGTCTGAACCCCAATGGATTCTGAATCCTTCAAACATATGGAAGCTGAGGGTTAAGAGAGGAAAGAATGGGTCTGGAATACTTCAACAGGAGCCCGAGTGAACAGATCAAGTGTTTGGGGGTCTTGAGAAGATTAGTGGGGGCTCATATCAAAGTGGATTGATAAGACCTACTGGTGGGGATAGCAGGAAGAAAAGTATCACACTGCAAAGTATTCAGATACTATTCTGATTACCTACAGCTTTTCAAAACCAAACTTCTGAACTTTTAAAGATATCCTTTATGATGAGTTGTGCTGTTATTTTCTGTATAACTGAATTTAGTGTTAAGTGAACCCTGTAGAGTGCTCTGAACTGTTATTTGCACTGTAAACTCTGTTTGATGTTATAAATCAAAACCTGCAAATCTGAAAAAGGAGCTTACATAGAACTCAGAGATATGACAAAATTCATATAGAGCCCTCTGATACAACATGGAAGGAGGATGTCTTCTACATAGTTTTGAAATGCCCTTTTCCCACACTCTGCCTCTTTTGCCCCTCATCCAAAATATCCATCCTTATGCATGTTGTCCTATCTTCAGGCCACACTCTTGTCTGAGCTAACTCCACCTTTCTCCTCATCTTAGAGCTTGACTTCTCCCTCTTTCACAACAGTAAAACCCTCCACCTGTTTTGTTGCTTTGGAAGCCCTACGAGAGTTCTCTAGACCAAGGATTCTGCTTGCAGCTCCCACTGGCTGCGGTTCGCCATTCCTGACCAATGGGAGCTGTAGGAAGCAGTGCAGGCCAGGCCCCATTGGCTAGGAATGGTGAACCGTGGCCAGTGGGAGCTGCAAGTGGCTGAACCTATGGCCACTTGGGTAAACAAAACATCTTGCGGCTAGCCAGGGGCTTACTCTGGCCAAGCCACAGAACAAGTTTGGGAACCCCTGCTCTAGCCCATAAATTGGATCAGATTAAGTTTAAGTTTCCACATCAGATATTTTTTTAGCATTAAGGAGGAGGAGAGGCTGGAGAGTGGAGGTTGAAGAGGGGCAGGGAAGTAGAGGGGCATGGAAAATGGAAGCTAGAAGAAGAGAAAAGCAAGGAAGAGGAGACTTTGATAAACGAAGAAAAACTTTAATTTATGCCTTGAAGACCATTCTCCTGTTCACCATGAACTCGCTGGACCTTTCTGCAGCAGTTTGTCGCCCTTCCCTCCTAATAAGGTCACAAACTGCTCCTGAAAGGCATTTGGAAGCACTGGCTTTAAGTTCTTGTAACAATTATATTTAAAATAACAAGATGGTTATAGCTCCTTATATATTATTTTTTATTCTTTCACCAGGAAAGACTTTCTCTAATGAAAAGATACTTTGCACAACCACCCCCTCTACTAAATTGTTTTTATTAAAAAAACCCAAAAACCTAGATTACTTTTATCTTTGAATCTCAGAAAGCAAAGTGTGCACAAATGATTTATTAATGCACACCCTATAGTGGGTTTTTTTTTGCTTATACCTCAAAACATCCATTCAACAAAAAATTCAATTTAATCTTACTCCTTGAGTGTCCCTAGAGTTGCTGTCCACAGCCTCATCTGTCCAAGTTCCTACTTTTTAGAGGACCACTTTCAGCTCACATATTATCCAGGGTGGACTTAACAAGCTGCACCTTCTTCAAGAGTCAGCAGAACTTCAGCGACTTTATGTAGTGTTCTAACACCTGATAACAGTGTGGATTAACAGAAGATCCTTCCCACGAGGTCATTAAAGCAGAATATTATGGGAAAGAATAAATTGCTAAATGAAGAAAAATACCGTGACTTTGAAATTCTCAGTGAATCCTAACAGAAGGCATTAAGTTGGATGAAAAATATATGGCAAAATATTTTAATTGTGGTAAATTATGATCAAAAAGATAGAAAGCTACCTTACTCTAATGCTCTCCATTCTACTCTTTTCCTTTCACTCACAAACATACTGTTTTTATGAAGAAATTTAGTAAGGCTCTTTAAAAATCCATGATAATGCCCACAGAAGCGAAGAGGCACATAAGGCAGTTCCAACAATATGTGAGACAGTCTCTGGAGACTAAACCAGCACTAATACATTGTCTCCATAAATCAGGAACCTGATACCAAAATCCCTTCGCGTGGGAGACAACCAGTCTTTAAAAGCATGTCTTTAAAGCAATGTAAAATGCACAAATCATAGCTTTTCATTAATGAAGTATTCTCTCCCAAGGCCATCATAAAAGAAAGTTGATTATAGCCACCTCTGGGAATGTTCAGGAGGCTTTACTGAAGTCTAATTTGTCCATAAAATTTTCTTGGTAAATGGTAAATTTTAAATCTTGAAGCTTTCCATTTTGAATTATTTTGTTTACAGCAAGGAGTTGGGGACGAGGGGTGGTGTTGAATTCTCTATGAGGCAATAGCTTTTTGAAGAATTTTGGAGGGCAAATAATGAGTTTAACCAACCTCCTGAGTAATCTAAATGATGAACAACCTCTAGGACACCTGAGGCAAGTACACTTTCCTCCTCTTTATTCTACAGCTGAACTACAGTACCAACACTTTCATGAAGTGAAATCTAGCTGCTGTGGGGCCACCCACAACCTCTAATTACCTGAAGTTTTATACTAATGGCAGTTACTAATGGCTGCAGAATTCCCATTACTATTAACTGTCTATATTTGTTGCTCACAGACTTCACAGGCCTATTATGCTAAAGTAAAAGTTAAGTGCATTTTCCCCTGGCATTCATGGTTTCAGTTGACAGCAGTTTTGATTAGCATTTGATGGCACTCTTTCACTCGCATATCAAGATGGCTCAAAGTGAGTACCAGTGAACTTTGGTAAATTTCAGCTGTTATTCCTTTGAACACAAGGTATGTTCAGAGAACGTCAGCTAATTTGAATCCTCCAGTATGACATACAGAGCTAGTTGCTGTAAAGTGATGAGAAACTCAACATCATCTACTTGTCAACTCTGTTCAAAGGTTTTGCTTTTTTCTCAGTGCTACAGCCCCATAGTAATGTTCATCTCTACACAGGTCTATTTTAATGAACTGGATGGTCTACAGACCTAAATACTGATATTCAAAGAGCTTTTGCCTCTGCCTGATCATGAGTGCGTTGAGAAGGTTACGCTAAGCCGCAGTTTGTCCAGCTAGGAGGTGGGGAAGTACTACTAATCAGTCTCAGAAGGGTGTCGTAGGTACTGCTAATGCTTCCAACACCATTTTGAAGCCACAAAAGTTTAATTATCTCTGCCACCGTTTCTTAAAGCTCTAACTATTAAACCTGCTGTAGACATGTATTTCGCACTGTTGCAGTTACTTCAGTTCACAACAAAAAGTATTATTAAATAAAATATAATTAGTAGCTCTGTGGGGGGAAAGTGGCTACTTTAGCTACAAAGAATTACATATTTTCATATGGCTTTTGATCTATGCCATATGTGGTTTTTTGGCCTCTTCAGCATATTTCCCAGGCACACAACGAAGTCTGACTTCATATTCCAGCAGCCTTAAACCCTCCGGACAACTACTGACCGCTCCAAACTCTCTGGTTGCTTATCACACCTTTTCCCCAGAATTCCAACCTTGTGGGAACTATGATTTCCAGCCTACTTCTCCAGGGGCATGTGATACTTGACATATATAACACAGACTTTTCAAAGGTTCCAAAGTCTTTGCCTTAAAATAGCAGAAGATTTACACAGATCTAGACAACACAATGAAACACCTGCATGCTCTCTCACACAGTTTCCTCACCTCTCTTGAGCATTCTTTGGGATTTGGGAGTGTCCCTGCAGGATTTCAAGTTTCTGTTCCTGGACCAATAATAATAAGTAAGACTTCCCAAAATCATGAGATTTTTTTCAATCTTTTAAATATTTTACTGCCCTCAACCCCTCTGCCAATGAGCGTGTGATAATTTCAGGTTGAAAAGTCAGCTTCTAATCCACATAAAAATACATGCCTCTCCCTGGCTGCTCAAAGGGAGACTCCACTTACGGGCTTCTGACACCTGGGATAGGGAAACCACCATCCATTCCCTATTTCTATCTTGAACTATCAGCAACACGTCTCTATCTCCTGTTATCACAGGGGACTCCTCTATCTGGGACCCAGCATCACCACTTCCGCAACTCCCCCATCCCTGCCTCCCACTGTCCCAGGATCCTCCTTCTGCTATAGACCCAGACATTGAGTCAGGGCTCAGTGGCAGGGCAGGCCTGTGTCCTCAGCCCCAAGGTTTTCACAGAATTCTCTGTGTGCCCAGCCCTGAAAATTGGAGGATCGGAGGAACTGTAGGTGCCCCAAACCTATAACTCACTATTAGTTGATGAGCATTGGCAACACTGCGTTCCCCTGGCTGCTTGGAAGGGATTCTCCTTACCCATAGGCTGGGAAATTTGCCATTTGATCCCCTCACCTCCATCACTGTCCTCTACATCCTCCTCGGCCTCCTTCCAGCCCCACAGCCTCTTAAATCAGGGGTGAGCAAACCTTTTGGCCCGAGGGCCACATTGCATTTCCAAAACTGTATGAAGGGCCAGTTAGGGGCACAGCCCTTGCCCTCTATCCGACACCTCTGCTTCTTGCCTCCTGGTCCCCCCCCCCCCACCGATCCAGAGCATTGTGCCAGTAGTGGGGCATGCTGTGGGGGAGGGACAGCCCCCACAGGGCTGGGCAGGAGGTTCCCATGGGCCAGATATGGCCCATGGGCCGTAGTTTGCCCAACCCTGTCCTAAATCTATCTCTTGTTCTCCCTTACTTCCCCATTCCTTCCCCATTCAGCTTTCACAGTGCTTTTTTTTCTATTGTTCCTCACAGTCCCTCTTTCCTCTCCAACAGCTGAACCACAGAGAGGCATCCAGAAGCCATTTTACTAATGGGCTGGCTTCAGTCTCCTTGTCAACAGTGGGACATGGCAGCCAACTTTACAAAGGGCAGCCTCATTCCCACATGCATATCATCTATAGGGAAATGGCAGCCATCTTGCCGGCTTCATCCCCACTGATGATCATACGAGATGGTGAACATTCTGAACAAGAGAAAAATTGTGAATTAGCACTGCTTAGCATGTTTTCATGAGACAGGTAAAAATGCAGCTCAAAAATCACTAGACTGACAATAACACTAAAAGAGTTGGCAATCCAATGGACCGCTCTCCTCACGACTTCCCCCTCTGAACCACAGAGTCTGCAGTCAGATGCCTTGGACCTTGGCTGATCATTTAGTCAAAGTAGTTCCCTGAGCCTCCAAGAGCATGTACCTTTTTTCTTCTCTCAGTCAGCCTCTGTGGTTTTCAAAGGCTGGCACTAACAAGCCACCACTGTTTTCCTGTTTAGGGATTTTTCACTTTCCACTCCCCACTCCTCTTGGTCAAACTGGTTTATTTCCAGTTCAGGCATCTAGCATTGCTTTTCTCCTGCTAGAGTACAGTCATTAAGGTTAACAGTTTTTGTTTGTTCTGTAGTTTCTCCCACACAGCTTGGTGATACATGTCAGGGAGCTTGTCAGCCCATGGTGCACTCACTACTCACTGACTAATACTAACAGCAATTTCATGAAATTAACCAGAATTCATAAAGCAAACATGGACAGATTCCCCAGTTCACCACACCAGCCAACTGTGTATCGCCTGTCTACAAGCCTATGTGATTGCTTTGTGTGTGCATGTTCTATAAAGTAATGTTGAAAAAAAAAAACAAGTTTAATTGTCTCTTGATATTTTAGGACTATGCCTGTACACATAATACATGCATTCCATATACTGTCATGTATAGGTATGTCAGAATACATACCTTATCTCACATACCACATCATCATTGATCTCCTTTTGACATTTACTCGGGGCAAGGTACTACTGATGTCATTCCTGATCAGTTCCATTTAATAGCTGTCAAACTTAGTTTTAAGTCTACTTATGTGTCCCCAGCAGTGAGTTCTCCACTAAAATGGTAGTTTGTGCAGCAAATAGCATATCAAAATTGCTTGCATTTATTAACTGAAGACAGCATCAATAAGTTGCTGTAACTGGAACCTGCATGTAAATTAATAGGTTATTATTTAGTAGGCTAAATCCTGAAGTCCATAGTCTGACAAAATCCCCATATGAAGACAATTTGAATTTTATTTGAATAAGGACTTCAAAATGTTTTACATTATTTGCAGGACACTTTCCAATTAATGGTTCCAGAAGAAAGAACCTACCCTGTAATGTCATTTCATGTTCTATGAGTGCCACTGCTGAATAAAGTATTTTATTTATATCATGCATAAGCTACTTCATAGGCATTTTCCTGAAGTGTCTGACTCCTTTATAATGGGGTCATTGTACCTGTTGCCTCTTCCCAGAAGAAATACCTTACGGAAACTGATATTGCAGCTCTTTACAGTAGCTCTTAATGTATATCAGTAGTTTCCTATATTTTTATAATCCTTCTTTCCCAAAGATAGAGGGATTTTTTCCTGCAAAAATGCCACATTTTCATAATAAAAAACCCCCCAAAACCCACCAATTTTTGAGTTCTCTAACAAAAAAAAATTAAAGTTTTTTTGTTAAATATCCAATATCTCATTGAAAAAGAAAACACCTTTTGCTAGAAAATTTCTAACCGGCCTTATTCTTTCCTTATTCAAAAACACATAATTGACTGTACCAGGCGTGAGACATGACCATGTTCAAAACTACTTCAAGGCAAGAGTGACTGATTCCGTCTTTCCAAAAAATTTAAAGATTATTGGTATATGTATTTTGATAGGCTTGCTAGTGATTGTATTCCTTGCTGAATTGGTAAGCGAAAGGGTAGTTCTTGCAGGAACTAAAGTCAATGGGACTAATGAATTCAAATCCCAATTACTGAAGCAATGCAAGTAAAAAGTGTTTTAAAGTTTTTCCTCCAGGGGAATGGCATAGACTAATCTGAAAAGGCCTAAAAAGGACAAGGAACTTGAAACCCTATAAAATATTAGCCATGACCAGAGGAGAAGATTGCTCACTCTATCCAAGAAATGGTAGACATAAATCTGTGACCAAACATAAGCCCTCTGGAGGACCTAAGGTACTTTGAAACCTGGGAGGGTCTCCAGGTGGAAGATCAGTACCCACTTGTTAAGCCAGTCATGTGGGTAAGCTGCTTGTTGTTTTTAAGATATGTTTTCTTAAAAATATGTTTGTTCTGAATAGATAGTACACTGTTTTGTGAGTGCTGGCTGATCTCAGAATAACCCTATCATTGTCCTTGAAAGAATAAGACTGTGGTTGCTAACTAAAGTCAGACCCGCTGAGATATTAACCATAAATTACAGGATTCTGCAGCCTAAGACCCAGAAAGAAAGATTAGCAGGAATCTGCCCAGAGAAAAATAATGGTTACAGACCTGAGGGTCTACACAGAATGTCCTTGAGGACCAGAGGGGGCCAGAGCTGCAACTAACTTGAGAACTGTGATACAAGCTTATCTCCTCATATATCTCATGTTCTAGACAAAACTGGGAGCTCTTCCATAGCAATATATCCCCACTGGATCCCCCAAGATCAAGTGGGACGGGATCCTACCACATCTGAGAGATGGCTTCAGATCAATGAGAGAGAGGAAAAGAGCAGCATACAGTCACAGTCCCAGGAGCCTGTCGGGCACCAGCAGAAACAATCTGTGGGAATTGTTAATTTGTTCAGGCAAAGAGCTTTTTCACAGTGAGATACAGATGATTATCAGAATAATACAAGATGAAGATACTGGGGGAAAAGGACAAAGGAAAGCAACAGGAAATGATTTTGGAAATCTTTGGGTGAATAAATTCTCACCAAATAGGCAAAAGTTGTACAATCTGTCTCTGAATTAGCAATCAAGATAAAGGACCTCATTCAATCTGTTCCTCCACTTGAAAGAAGCTGGGGGTAGTTGGGCAAAGGTATCCAGCCTTTGGTGAAAATCTAACTTATGAATTCCTTTCCATGACTCCTGGGAACAGGGCTAATGCATAGACTTTATGACAGCTCAGTATCTCAAGGAGGCCCTTTGTGCAGTGGATATTCTCAGGGGACATTTCTGCCCACTTTAAGATTCAGAGCTCACAGCTGGTGGAAAGTTCAATTCTCCACTCCCACCTGCTTGGGAGCAGGAGAGTGCTGTTCTTTTTACCAGTTTGCTGTTCCTGGATCTTGTCTGGAGACTCCAGCTCTCATATTAACCTCCAGAAATCTAGTGTTTGCTAAATTTGAAGCTCTAAAAATATTTCAAGTAGCTAGTGATTTCCTTGTCCTGAAAGAGGCAGGGCTTTTTGTCTCTCTTCATAACAGGACAGTGTCCTTGCAGCAAAAATACATGATGGATGGAAATATGAAGTTTTCTCTTAAGGCTCTACTGTTGAAGATACATACTTGTTCCAATGACATTGCATCGTGTGGAATTACACAGATTATAGAAAAATTCAAGGATCTTCAGGAGAACTGCAGACGAAGGAAGTCTAAGTGCTCTTCTAGGAGATCCTTTCAATCATGATAAGGCAGAACATACTGTAGGTGAACTGTTGTGTACGCAACTGTTTGAAGCTGAATGTTTTTGTGCATTATTGAACGACATTCCAGTGGAAGAGGGGGTCTGCATGAACAGGATGACCTGTATCTCATATGTGAAGGAGTATTAATCTTGTGGATTGGAGATTAGCTGGAGCAGCCAGGAGAGTGCTATTTGCTTAGTGCAAGAGGAATGTGCTACGTAGGCAAATGCAGCATAAATTCAAAATCATTATGTCACAAACAAATTGAAATGATATTGGCAACAATGTGAAGTGAAGAATATTTTCAATTGCTTATATATCAGTGCTAGGAAAAAAATGAGATGACAATCATGTGGCCTGGAATGACAATCCACATTATTGGAATTTTAATTGGGGATGTAGGAAATGCAGGATTAAGTTCCCACTCTGCTTGAGGTGGAGAAGAGATTTGAACCTGGGTGTCCCACATTACAGGTGAGACCCCTAATTTCCAGGAATATAGATATATTCTCAAACCCTTTCTGACCCAGTGACTATTTAATTTAATTTTCAAGAATACTTGAAATCAAAATGAAATACTTCATTGGGGGTGAAAAATGTTTTCATTTGATCCCAAACCATGTTTTTTCCAGATTTTTGTTTCACATAGAAAACCAAAATGTTTGTTTCAAGTCAGTCCAAAAAGATTTTTTTTTTTTTTTAAATTTTCAGTTTGGCCAGCAATCCTCCCGCCCCAAAAAGCATGTATTCACATATCTCGAGCAAAGAGGGTCTTGGATGTGTAAACAAGGGAGTAATGGGTAGGAGTCGGAAGGTAGTTTTATCTCTGCATACAGCACTGGTGACACTGAGTACAGTTCTGGTGTCAAGATTTTAACAAGAATGTTAAAAATGTACAGAGTGTAGAAAAGAGTCACAAAAATGATTCAAGGGTTGGAAAAAATGTCTCATAGTAAAAAAGTTCAAAATCTCAATCTATTAAGTGTATCAAAAAGAAGATTGACAGGTGACTGATTATCACCTATAAATACTTTCAGAAGGAGAAAATATTAGGTACTAAAGTATTCAGGAACCCATGGCTGGAAGCTGAAGTCAGTGAAATTGCTTTTCTGGAAGATATTCTTTAGACAAACACAAATTATACTTTAGCCAAACATACAAGTTATTGGGCTCAATCCAGCTCTCCTATAAGTCACTCTCTAATAGTGAAGCAGGAGACACAGACCCTTCCCGTTTGCCTCTGACTTTGCATGACTTGGCTCTCTTTCTGAAGTCTACATGGGCACCAGCTGTAGCAAATGTCTCTAAATAGGAAGTGGAGGGGAGGGGTCATTCTCCTCCCACATCAACAGCATTTCTGGGACATGGCTGGGAATTAGACGGACAAGTTATTGAGTTGAATTAATCTAAACATTAGAAATGAAGTTTGGAGTTTCCCCTCAGATAAACTCTGCAAAAGGGAGGCTTGGCTGAGCCGTAGGCCACCAGAGAGGTAGAGAAAACTGGAGGAAATTTCAAGAGGCATAGCATCCCCGGCTCCTAACGATGACAGGTCAGGTTCTGCCTCAAGCTGCAAGCAGGCTAAAGAACACATTGTGATGGATATTTAGAGCTTAGCACGATAAATGATGCTATTCTGTTGTGTAATCAAAGATAAAATCATAAAAAAGGACATTTTCTCTGACTCCTTGTCATTTGTGGCAGAGTTACTTCCTTGCCCACACGCACCACATAACCACCATCATCCCAAATTGGATCTTTTACACACACTAACTCAGACAAAAGTCACTCTTGTCCATATTTTTCCTTTTGTAAATCTGTGTTGCTGTTATCTTGATAAGAGTGTCTCCTTTAAAGTATTCCTTTATTCTGCTTCTAAAGAGTGTTTCCACTTTAATCCCTCTTACTCATTTCTTTGCCACTTCTTTCAGAGTTCCTAGAAACATCCCTAGTTCTATTGCCAATTTTCAGTAACACCAATTTCATTTTTTTTTAACTTGTTCTGTGCCTGACCCTGAGTTTCTTTACCCCATCCTGGGAAATATATTTAATAATTTCTTACATTATTCTCCCATATTACCTTGTAGACAGTGGGGTGAATACTTTATTTAAATTGACTGTAATAGCTACCTCATTTGTGTCTCTAAAATAGCCCAGTGAGGATAATGGCTGATCTAGCTCTACACTAAACTATTTCAAATATAAACAAATTTTAATTGTCTTCTGAAATAAGGGAAAGTGATTGGTCAAATGTAGCTCCAATATATGCCAATTCACTCAGCAGCCAAATATTCATTTAAAGAGAAATGCAACGCATGAATGTGCATGTGCTTTCATCTGCAAGTTCAGAGGCCTAGAAAATGCACAGAAGCCTTTAAAAAGGAGCTGAAGATTATCAAGCAGGTAACTGTGACAGAAAAGAGAGGACATGCTATTGTCTGGTTGTCAAGAGTTTTAAAGAAATAACTTTCAGAAAAAAATACAGCTGATGTCCAAGATAACTAGGGAAAAGGTGCAAATGGCAAAGCAGACTGAGCTAACAAAAATGCAAGGAACACATCAGAAAAGTTGAAGCACAGTGCAAGAATTAGAAGTAAAACTATTTGCCATGTTTTTTTAAAAAAGTCAGCTTCATTAAAGAATGAAAATGACTCAAGAGGCCTGAGTTCCCTGGGCAAAAAATAACGTGACAAATGCGTCAAGGGAGAACACTCCAAACAGATAATGTAAGTTAAAAGGACGCTGGGAGTATGTCTGCCTAAGCAAACTAAGCAGGGAAATAGCACAAGCAAGGATGAATGTTGCACATTTCCTGGGACCTGCAGCAAATAGCAACTAATTTCAAGATCCATAATACATAATATTGATAAGTTTAAAATAGATTCAGAGGCAGAGGTGATTGATTTAAATCAAGACATAAGGAGATGAACCCAAACCATAAGTTGGGGCCTCTGTTCCACAGTCTTGTAATTTTTTTTTAAATTTAATACTTGCAAAGTGCTTTGGATACTGAAAGTAGTATTTGAATACTATGCATTATTATTTTTAAAGATGCCAGTAAAAAACATTAAAAACATTGAGAGGAATGTGAAACCCTTACCTTCCAATGCTTTATTCAGTGCAAAAGATAAAACAGACCTTATAGACAGTCACTCCTAAATAAGCCCCATTGGAAGCTAATTAATCTGTTTACTCAGAAGATAAACATACAGTATTGTCAGTTCAGCAGACATCAAGCGTAATGTGCATATTAACATTGGCTTAAAAACTGTATGAATTCTACAAGAGAAATTCCAGATTAAAAAAAATATTACATTTACAAGTAACAGATTGGAAGAAAAAAAGCCAGATTTAAAGGCATAAATATAATCTGATTGTTCTTGTTCTAGGTGTTTAAAGCTTCATAAAGTAGAGACTCAATAAAACAATATTTTATAGTAATTAAATCAAGTAGTTAATTTCTAAATTATATAATGAACAAAGTTTTTCTAATGCATAGATAATAGCATTTTTCATGATCTAATTCCTTAATCTCTAGATAAATGAGTTCTATTATTCAGTCACAGATGACAAACATTCTATGTGAAATGATGGTAGGTGATTCTCTCTATCCATACTGTATAATAAATAAAGCTATAACAAACTAGAGTGGGAGAAGGGAACAAAAAGCAAGGCTAAGGCAGTAGGGAGTATTGCTCCTGACCATAACTGAAAGAAATGTGTGGCTGTTTTCAGCTCCATTTAATCATATTCTGCTCTGCAACTCATCAGGGAGATTTGGTAACTGTGGCACATTTATATTATTAGAATATTATCACAAACAGCTACTCAAATAAGTTGTTGTAGTACTGCATGTGCCTTCAGGTTACTGAAGGAAAGAAATGCAAAGGAAGAAAGGAAAGGGAAGAATGAAGATTCTTAAATAAAGCTGAAGTGACACTTGGTTCTCACTATGAGTTGGTTTTGATCATCTCCAGCATTTTGCTTGCTACCTTCTCCAATTTGAATAATAATTTAATCTGTGGAATTGTATCAAATGTCTTACTGAAACACAGGTGATAGTAGGAGGCAGCAGATTGCCCAATGAGTGCAGCTCATTGACCAGTGCAGCATTCTGGTGGCCCAGTCTTGCAAACAGTTATTACTGCCCTAAGTAGTCCCATCAACTCAGTGAAGCTACTCATGTAAATAAAGCTATTCACCGACTTGCTGGTAGCATCAAGCCCAGGATCAGTATAGAAAAGGCAGGTGGGAATACAAAGAAAAGTAAGTTGAAACAGATACAGGTGTGAACAATACTGTAAAAGTTTATCAGATTATGAGCTGTGAAATCATATTATAGATATCTATATATGTATTGTGACAAAGTTCCGAGTCTGTATTTGTGGGTCCTGCACTTCCTGGCAGATCTAGGCCCCAGAGTGACCTCCCTTTCTCAGTATAATTGGCAAGAGCCACTGCCTAGTGAGCTACCTTCGTCACAGGCCAGTACGGAAGGTGGAAAGGGAGGAATACCCCGCAGACTTTGTTGCTCTGTAGAGCTCAGTAAGCACAGTTCGGCTTCCTGTATGAACCGAGTCTCACTTCTCCTCTCAAGAGGATTTCTGTAGAGTATGGAAGGAGATGGGGGTAACCCGGGCCTGCCCTCTACTCCAGGTTCCAGCCCAGGGACCCTAACAGTATCAGCTAAGATGGCTGACCTTTTAGCCACAAAACACAATACAATTCCCTGGGCTACTTCTCCACAGCAGTCCCCACTTCTTTAAACTCCACTAAACCCTTACCCCAGGGCCTCCTTCCTTGTGTACGATAAGTTGTCTACCTCTCAGTCTCACCAACAGCACAACTTCCTCCCACAGCTCCTGACATCCACACTGACCTGATTAACTGGAAGGGTTTTTAACTGGTTTCAGCCAGACCCTGATTAGCTTCAGGTGTCCCAATCAGGCTAGCTATTTCTGCTGCTTTCTAGAAGCTTCTTAACTGGTCCCAGGTGTCTTGATTGGCTTGGAGTAGCCTTTGTTTGGCTATCCAGGGAACAGGGACCTGCACATCCTGAAGCTGATATACCTGCCTTCTAGCACTCTCTGATACCCTTCTGGATTGACTCCATCACAGTATGTATTTAAGTCACATAGTATAATAGTTTTTTTTCTGAACTATTCTTTTCCTAGGGTACACTGCTTTTAAGAAGCCTCCTCAAAATATATAGAGCTGTTCTCTCTTCTCAGGTAAAATGATGCATATTTTATCAGCCACCACAAAATATTTAAATAAATAGAACAAGTAAATGTTTAAACTACAATTAGACGACCATTCATTTTGTGACAAAAAATAGTGAAGGGGTAGGATACTCACTTTAGACTAACATTCTGATCCTTAAGCCATGCTGGTATGTTTTATTTTCTTTGACCCACTGTAGTTTAAAATGCTGTTTCTATTTGGTAAAATGACTATAAAAACAGCACTGTCTCAATCAAAAGACCTGCTCTGTGTGTGTATTCGGAGCTATATTTGCTGGCTTTAGTAACAAAAATAAACCCTTATTATTTTTAATCCTTTTAGACCTTCAGAGCTGAAACAGCCAAGAGAGAAGTGACCTGCATTCCAGTCCTCCTTCTGCATCATCAACAGAAATTGTTTACTCAGTTCCAAACATCACTGTACAAATCCACTGAAGGTAAAAGGTTTACAGAAATGCCTCTGAGGGTATAATCTGAAGACAATATGTTCACAGACCATCATTATTTATGGTGATATAAGACGAAAAGAACCTGATTTTAGTTGAGTTTGAAGTGAGTTGGCTGAGAATGAGGAAGCAAAAAAAGTATGATCTGGAAATCACTGAGGTACCATGTGCCAAATTAATTCCATAATGCCGTTTTTACAGACATTTACATAGTGACACAAATCTTGTGACACAGGCTTACTATTCTTCTGTGAATTTCTGGATGGCCAAATCTTTTATGTTTTTCCTTAGAATAACCTTGTACATTACAAGGGTCCCACACTCCCTATCTGCACGGAGATTTTTCCTTTAAGAGTTGAAGCTCTTGGGGTCACTAAGTATATCTTCCCTTACAGATGTGCAGTATCTCATACAATGAGTACTACCGCAGTGCAGCTAATAGGAGGGGTGCTGTGTGCAGCTAATCCTCCTTTACACAATGATCAGAGCAGGTGCAAAAGGTGAAGAGATAACGAGTGCGCACAACGGCCAGGAGAGATAAGGCCACTTCAAGGAGGACAAGTTGATCATTGCATACTAGCAACAAGCCATAGCAAAGAAGCATCTCTCATCATAGTACAAGGTCAGAACTCAGCTACAAACCAGATGTGGTGTTGTTCACTGATACTTGTGCACTTTCTGTGACTATGGTAGATAGAGGACTCAGCAGAAACAGGTGCATCCTGCATCTCTGTGTATACATGCAGTTGCTCAGTACATAACCCATTGCCACAATGCTATTCTGCATATTCCTTAGCTTTTGTGCCGCTATGAGTCTGCACATGCTAAGGAACCTTCCTATGGGCAATGATAGCTCAGACTGGATAGCTAAGGCCCAGCCACTCCTTGTGTGCGATATACTGACTTGGTTGTTGTTTCTTGCACTTCCACTTCTGCATCTGTGGAAGAAACTAATCTCCTGCCACATACTGCCATAATTGTCGTGGAGCGCCCCTCCTGTCCTTCTACACATCACATGTAATCCTTATGACAGATAGCTAATGGCAGTAAAAAGGAGCAGGTTCAATAGATATAGGATCTCTCCCAACAAATAATGAAATCAGCAAAAGTTTCCACCTAGAAATGTGGGAAAAATAAAAGCACCATCCTTGGGTGCCCTTAATGGGCCAAACTTCCCCAACCACAAGCATTCCAAAAGGATGTACAACAAAGGAAATCTTTATTGGGAGAACAGAAAAATAGTTATAAACATGGAAAAATAAAGCAACAGAATGTGCATGCAAATAAAGAATGAAACCACCATCCCGTCTTCCTGGTAACGCTGGCAATTCCTTTCCTCCTTGCCAGTGAGGATTCCCCACAGATTATAGTCCCTTGACTGCATCATCTCACCATCCACTAAACTTCACCCCTAGTTGGGATCAGTGAGTAGCAGTAGTCCAAATGTCTCTTTGCAGGTTTGTCCCTGGTCCTAAGATTGCTTCATTCCTGGTCCAGCTGGGAGATGCCACCATCTAACCCATCTTAGTGATTTTGTTTTATTCATGCGTGAAGCAGGCAGTATGATGGACTGATATAGTTCTGTGCAAGTCTGTGTCAAATTGTGCCCTTCCACTGATGTTATAATAATCATTTTTTTAAAGAATGGGACATGCAGATTACATGTGGAGAGGTGACTGCCTGAAATGTGGGTAAATATTGTCTCCATCGCACAGGTGGAGAAAGTAATGCACCTTTTTGTGGGTCCTCTTTAAGAAGCCATTGACAAGTGTATTCTATGTGATGTTTGATACAATGAAGATATCTGAGGATTGGAGGAAAGCAGATGATGTGCCAATTTTTTAAAAATCTTGCAAAGGAGAGACTGGTAATTTTAGACCAATAACTGAATTCTTTCTGAGGGAAGATACTGGAATAGTTTATCAGGGAAGAATTTGTGCATCACTTAGATGAAAATGCACAAGTTCAACAATATAGTACTTGGTATCGAAGGACTCACTCATGACTTTTAGGGGGAGCTTCTGGTGGCATTCTGCCACTGAGGCATATTATGTCTCTCAGATTTCCCCATCTTAGAGGGTGCAGCATCTGTTCAGCTCCATTTTCTGAAAGCAAGAAAAATGAAGCCTCACTTATTTTGAGATGGCTATCCCCACTAGTGGTTCCTGAAAGAACAGTCCTTGCAACTCCTGGAAGCTCATGAACTGCATTGGGGCTGGGTTCTGTGTAGTGGTGCAAAGGTTGATGAGGCTCTTGCACACTGGTCTAGGGGCTGGGCATAGCCTGGCCCCAAATAAAATGGAAATAGGAGGGTCAGTTGACATGATAGAGAAGATAGTGAGTCACTGGATGATGTGATGTGGTGGGTAAAAAGGAAAGTGGAAGATGTTTTTCAGTCTCAGAAACATTTATGTGTATGCAGATATGCAACAGAGGAAGATGGAGCTTGAAACATAGTGGTAAGCATTCATGAATGCTACTAAGAGAATCAACATGGTGATAGGCTATCTACATTGTAAACAAATTAGGGCTATGCGGTCTAGGTGGAATTACTTTGAGGTGGGTGAAAAACTGGTTGACAGATTATACTCAGAGTAGTTATCAATGGTTCACAATCAAACTGGGTTTCTGCAGGGGTCTGTCCTTCAGCTGCCACTACTCAGTATTACCATTAATTACTTGGATAATGGAATGGAGAGTATGCTTATAACATTTGTGGATGACACCAAGATGGGAGAGATTACCAGCACTTTTGAGGACAAGATTAGAATTCAAAATAACCTTGAGAAATTCGAGAATTGGTCTGAAATCAACAAGGTAAAATTAAAAAAGACAAATGCAAAGTACTACACTTCAGGGAAAACATCAAATGGACAAACAGAAATGGGGAATAACTGGCTAACCAGTAATATTGCACCAAAGGATCTCAAGATTATAGTGGATCACAAACCAAATATAAATCAAATGTGTGATGCAGTTGAAAATAAAGGCTAATATCAATCTAGGGTGTATTAACAAAAGTATCTAAGACACTATTTTACTCTGCACTGGTGAGGCATCAGCTGAAATACTGTGGCCAATTTAGGGTGATACACTGAGAACGATATGGACAAACTGAAGAGGGTTCATGAGAGCTACAAAAATAGTAAAAGGTTTAGAAAACCTGACTTATGAGGAAAGGTAAAAAAAAATCTGAGCGTGTTTAGTCTTGAGAAACGAAGCCTGAAGGGGGACCTGATATCAGTCTTTAGACATGTTATGAGCTGCTATAAAGAGAGTGGTTGTCAATTGTTCTCCCTGTCAACTGAAGGTAGGACAAGAAGTCGTGGCTTAATGTGTAACAAGGGAGACATAGGTTAGATATTAAGAAAAACTTTCTAACCATAAGGGCAGTTAAGCACTAGAATAGGCTTCTGAGAACACTGTAGAATCCTCATCACTAGAGGTTTTTAAGAACAGGTTAGATACATACCCTACATAAAGCTGATCCTTCTTCAGCACATGTGGCTAGAATAGAGGTTCCTGTTGAGTTCCCTTCCAGCCCTATATTTCTATGATTCTAAATCATAGACAGTTTGTTGTAATGCCTGATGCCTCCCTAAAGTGAGTAATACAATAGTGGTCAAGGTTACTGTCAGAACAATGGGTATGTTAAAGAGAGTGGCCATACTAAAGGAAACTGATTCTCCCAGTTTGTCTCTAAAAGGGTTGGAACAATAGCTGCAGCTCGACAGTGGGTCATAGGACAAAGGGGACTGAAACCTTACTGAAGGACAAGATTCTGTTCTTGGTGCTCTCTCTCACTGACTTTACTGCCTGACAACAGAAGTACTGCAGGAGGCAGAGGTTAGGAGGCACCTGTCACCCTGGTCTGCAGATGGAGTCCAAGGACTCAAAAGAAGGGGTGAGCACAGATTCTGAGGAGTTGTTTTATCTAATGATCTGTAACACTGGTACGTTCCAAAAATAAAGTTACTGTGGTTTTAGAAACTCCTGCGCAAAGTCCGTGTTCCTAACTTTACCTGTCATGTGGCCATCTTCTAGGAGAACTTAGGGTGTAACAAGCACCTCACCAAATTCCACTGAGTTCTGCTACTGGCCTCTGAATCACCTTTCATCACAGAGTACCCATTGGAGGGGAACTTAGGATCTGACTGTCTGGAAATTAGTTCTTTACTACGTAAGAGCTTTTTTTCTCTCTCTGAGCATGTGGCCTTCATTCTCACCCAGCACCAAATTCAAGTTTATGTCTAGTTAGGGTGACCAAATCCTACCCCCCAGAACTGAATCCAAGTTTATGTCTAGTTAGGGTGACTCCCCCACTGTCACTAGAGGAATTGTGGGTGGGTAGGTAGCCTATTCAAATGAAGTTCTCCATACAGCACTTTTCCCCTTTTCACCAACAGAAGGAATAAAGAGCTCTTTTCCCTCTGGAGCTCCTGGCCACAGCACTTAAAATACAATATACATTAAGAGCTCTGTAAATTATTTTTTTTATTGTAGTTTAAAACATCTGAGGGTTGTTAACACAAGACTTGTGCCTGCTGCTTATGTGTTCAGGAGAAACAATGAGGGTACTGAGGGTTCTCTTATGTATACAGTTTCTTTCTACTTTCTCACATTCAGGAGCAGTGGCTACACAGCTAGAATGACTGGGTTTAACAGGAGCAGAGTCATTTTGGGGATTTGGGTGGTGGTGGTGAGGCTATCTTTTAACATGAACATTAGAGGAGGGAAACTACCTCAAAACCTCTCTTATCCTTCCCTTTGCCTCCCCCGCATCAGCATAAATGCTTCTAAAGTACTTTAAGTTCTCCAAGCTGATTTTAGTGCAAATCTGCTATGATGAAACTTGTTAAAAACAGACTTTAAATGATAAAGTGCTTGAGGGCTACAGCAGTACCTTCTCTCATTGACAATACTACAATAAAACTGAACTCAGTGCCACAGGGTTACAGAGTCTGAGAAGCTCAATGCTTAAGGCATTCACACATCTTGCTAATTCCAATTCCCATGAGTTCTGCAATTCAGGCTTAGAAATAATTCCCTTTTCTTGGAATCAACTGTGCTGCTCTTCAGGAAGAGGGTTTTTAAAAAACAAAAAACAAAAAATCCTACATAAACATCTATTAAGAACTACAGTACGAAAGGGCTCAAATCTTTTCAGGCTTAAAAAATAGATATGTATACATTCCTGGTGAATATGTTGGTTGATTCTCAGCTATTTTAAAGTGTATATTTTGGACTAAGCTCCTCTTGAAAATATTTCAAACTAAAGTAGAAAATAAGCAATATTCAGTATTCTGAATATTCTATCTACATCCTTCTTTTGTCCTCGTCTCCGTGGTATCTCACAGCATATGGTGAAATTGTTTTGCTTGGGGCCATCAGTCTTTTCTTCTCTGGTTAACTCTTTGAACGTGTGTTCAGATTTTACCTCCAGATATTTTATGTATATTTTTTATTTTATTTTGTTTTTATCTCCTACAGCTCTCGACCACCAATGTGACACTTAATGGGTTACACATTGAATGGAATGATGTTCTTCTGTACTGTCTAAATGGAGTTATACATTTATTTTGAGAATTTATAGTTTCAGTCATATTTCCTTATAGATTAAATTAGTTTATTTAACTGATGTAAACTTCACATCTCTCCTAAGCCTTGATTTGGTGAGGCTTCAAGAAATAAAGAAAATGAAAGTAATGCTAACATTTAAAAAGCATTTTCTTTACTGTGGTAGCATTGCAGTTGACAGAAAGCATTCTGACAACGACTGGAGTGCAAAAATTCATTACACTACCTTGTGTTTATTACAGGCCTATATAAAATCAGATTTTAGGTAGGATTAATAGGCCCAGGATGGCGGTTTATCTGCAGACTGGGAGCTCTGCATGTAAAGCAAACACACACACACACACACACACACACACACACACACACACACAGGACCCCCTGAACCGACTAGACTAGGACTACACTATGGCACAAGCACCATACCTGTTTCTGGGGCCCCAGTTCCTGCAGTCATGTGATCAGATCAGAAAGTACTTTAATTTGAAAAACTGCTTTAATTAGCCCCTCATGACAATAAAAAGGGGGAACCATTTTTTTCCTCCCTGCAGATCGCTTTGGAAGGGTATGAGGGTCAGACCAGAAAGCTGGCTAGGTTAACTTTGCAGAGTTCCCTTAGTATTCTCTTCTCAGATGCGAAGGAGGCTTGGAGGTCCACAGAGGAGACAAGGTGTTCTGCTTCTCAACCCCACAGATCCTGAGGATACATAAGGAAGGCAACTCTATTTGGAGCCCTTCCCTTGGATACCCTTCCCCTGGAAGCAATGCTCCTGCAGGATCCATTTCACCGTTGGATAGGCCACCCTATGCCAAATCATCCTCAAAGAACGTGGAACAGGCATAAAATCTGAGTTACCACTTCTTCGAGCTCTGTGAACTTAGTCGCCTGGAAATGTGCTGCCTAAGAAGGGGAAAATACAGCATAAATCAACCCTCCACCACCACCACTTGCATCTCCATCCTTGGCCTTCAAAATCCCATGCAGCACAGAAAGAGGGATTTCTTTTGGTGCTAGGGGAAACTGAGAACACATGAGGCTGGCGCTCTACCCTTTCTTAGCACTTCATGAGCTGGGAACTACTGGATTCTCCTATCCAACACTCACTTAAGTGGAAGGTAATGTGGGACCCTGTGTTTGTTTTTTGTTTTTTTAAGATACAGAATCTGTTACTATTTTTATCTGCAGAAATAAAAATTAAAGACAACTCAATATATCATAAAAATCCAGGTAGGTTTGTGTCACATGCAGCTAGGGAAATCTCCAAGGTGGCAGAGTTTCCACTTGTTATTATAGGAAAAGCAAGGGATTTTTTTTATGATAAATTGGACACTAAAACAGGATCACATGTGCAGCACATAGGTAGCAGCTCCTGAAGGTATTGTGACAGAGGAAGACAAAAGGTCACCAGGAGAACTGGAGTATGTGCTGCAGCAGCTACTGCTATAGACTCAGAAAGAGAGCAGCATGTACTTCCTGTGTCCATGATAACTTCTGTCCACCAGTCAATTCAGAAGGCTGCTAGACTCCCTTCCAGGAAGGCCAGTCTGTCCTCTACCCAGTTACACAAAGTGGGACAAGTACAACTTGTATTCTTCCTCTGCTCTTCTGCAACCATGCAGGGCCAGCCTCAAACTGACCCTTAAAAAGAAGTAGAAATATGTGACCTTTACTAACTACAAATCATGTGAACTCTCCTGGGATATGGCGTGGGTGTGTGTTTTGCAAAACCTGAACTCCATCTTGTTTGGCAAAAGCTTTGTGTGTTTTTTTCTGAACCTCTGCAATAAATCCAAGCCCATTCTGAATGGCTCTTTTCCTCTCACTACAAGTTGAAGGGAGAAATATATATCGACTATATAATTCAAAACAATATGAGAACTAATGGATTATTATGGTTTTGACCCAAAACCATGAGAAATGCAATGGGCTTGACTGAGTTTCATTTTCAGTTTAATTGTGTCTACACCAGAATTGACTTTTCACAGTCAAACTTAAGGACACACCCACCCACCCCAATTTTAAATCAATGGTAAAAAAATATAACCCTTCCCCCCGCCCCAACCTTTCAGCCTTAAATAATTGAATACAATTAAACATGATTTCATTTACAAGAGTCTACCTGGGAGGGAGGGAACACTTGTGATGACATAGAAAAATTCCAGGCCTAACCATTAACTGTTACCATGAAAAATAATAAGAACATGAGCCTAGAACACTAAGTCTGTCCTGTGAATATACTGTATAAAGAGATGATGTGACAGGGTCAATCAGGCCTTCTCTTCCCCGAGCTGGAGTCATTAGTGTCCTGACACACTTCTGCTCAAGGAAACCCCACTTAGGTTAAGCTACTAACAAGACAGTCTTCCAGAAGCCTAGAACGGCCAGAAGGAACCATCACCTGTCCGGGAGCCAGCAGGCCAGTTTGGAAGGTTTTCCTGCTGCTGCCTAGAGGCAGCGTTAGGTAGGGACTGTGGCAGAGGTGTAAATCCTCAGTGCTAGCCAAGAACCTTAGGGCTAGTTACCCACCTTGCCTTGAAGTGCTTTAATAAGTGTTTGCCTTTAAAGTTATAAGTACAAGGAACAGACAGACCTTTCTTGAGTTTGGTATTTCTATCTAACTGTTTAGAGGCTGACACTGAGCTTAGGACACAAGCTCCCTTTCTCGGAGCAGATGGTTACAACTTTGAGATTAAGGCAGAGAGCGCTTGGTGTTATAAGAGGTTTTCTTGTTTTCAACTAAGTGCTTAATTCATTGAATTCAGTGGAGTTATACAAGTGGTAAAAATCAAAAAGACATATTAGGATTAGAGCTATCAAAGTGTTCACAAAGAAACCCAGACAACACAATACCCACCAGTACAACTGAACACCCATGTCTGACAAAAGGTTCAATTCAGATCATGAACTGTTTGATCAAACATGGGTCAAACGGGGGTTTGCAAGTAGCCCGTTTTGCAGAGATGCTGATCTCAATTCCATTTGAGATCTCTGGGAGCTGCTAGTACTGCACTTCTGAACTCAGAAAATTGGCTTTGAATACAAAAGGCGTAAATGGGTAGTTTGCAATGAGCTTTGATTGAGATTTGGAGTTTCTTTAACTCAAAACTTAACATGTAACATGAAACTGTGAACCCAGATGGACCAAAATTGACATATTTACACAACCTCCCCTAAAGAGAAATTGACGGGCTTTGTACAGGTCTAGTCAGAATCACATTAGCTATAAATATACTCTCTCTATACATACACATCACTAAATTGATCGAGTACCCGTTATTTCTCACAAAAGTCTTTCCTCCGCGGTCTTATACAAATCCCGGAACAAACTACTCTGGCAGATAAGAAAGTGTTAAACAGAAAAGGGAAAAAAGGATATGAGAAACAAGCTGCAAAAAAGAAAAAGATCAGAGACAAGGATGAAAGGGAGTATTCGCCATTAAATGGTAAAAGAGCAATTAGTTAAATGTGTCAGTATAAGGAGATTACACTTCCTAAAGTATCTTTTGGAAATAAGGACCCAATCTTGTTCCCAGAATGGGAGTTTTGATGAGAAAGCTACGAACTTGCAGTCTGATCCACATGACCAGACTCTTATAGCTGCACAGATCCAACTACAAGCCCTGATTCAGTAATGTACATGCTTAAATCCATCCCTATACACAGGAATGAAATGTGGCACATGCTTAAGCCCAATTAAAGTCAATGGGGTTTAAGTATGTGCTTAAAGTGTATGCGCAAGTTACTGGGATGGTTTGGTGAATTGGAGCCTAAGTTAGTAATATGAATTGCTTGATATACTTCTCTATTTTTTATCTTTAACTATGAAGGCTCCATCTACTCTTACACTGATAGGCCAATAGAATTTCATTTGTTTCCATAAATATAGATTTCAAATTTTCCACCTGACTTCAGTACAAAAATATGATGTTACATTTCTAATACCAAGAAGATTTTGTTCCCAAGCTGTAACAAATAAAGCAGTTTTTAAACCATCAATTGACTTCAAAAAAAGAAGTATGAAGCCTACTCTTTGACTCTAAACAATTCATTATGTTTAATACAATTTTAAAAATGTCTGCATACATGAAGAATGCTGTTCATAGCAACATTTTTAATATCTCCCAGCACACTAATAAACTCTAAATTAATAGCATTCTTAAAATGTATATGCACATATCCAGGCAACAATGAATAGGACATAAATAATTAACATTTTAACATCAAAGCTGCCTTGTATTTCTTTTTAAACCATGAATGGAAGAAGGTTATCTATTTGTTTCCCTTGCCAACGTTAAAGTATATTTTGATAGATAATTCTATCAGCTACTTTTTTGCATAAAATATAGCAGATTATATTGCACTGTAACAGGTAAAGGTTGGAAACCTCATATTAATAGGTATTTGTGCATAGTGTCTTTTTGTCTTTCTGAAGCATGGGCCACAAGCAGTTAGAACCTTAAGAGCCATGTATTTGCCTGTCAAGGCAAGAGAGCTGAAAATGTTAGGCAAAGCTTTTAATAATCAATAGTCTTATTCATTTCAATTAGCAAATAACTAGTCTACCAGGGAGAAAAGGTATTGTAAAGAAGACACCTCATTACATTTTTACATCAAGAAAAAAATATTTAATACAAGCAGTAGTCTTGTGTATTTGGGGTTTTGTTTCTTTTTAAATATGAAAGTGGTCAAATTTATTACTTATAGCAAATTCTAGGTTAACATTTGCAGACTGAAAAGCCTTCAACCTGGCAATCTGCTGAACTATGATCCCACCTTTTCATAATAAGGAACTTGGTATTTGGTATGTGCTTCGTACTGCATGCTGTAAGAGCCTTTTGTAGGGGAAGTAATACATTTTTTTTAACCTAACTACCATTTCTCTTAATCAACAAAACCCTCTTTTAGTTCAGAGCAGTGCATGAACAGTGGACTCAAAACAGTGGGATCTTTCAGTTTGTCAGATTGCTGTTAACAACAGAACATTGTGAAGAATCATGTATCACAAACACACACACACACAAATATGTATAACAATGGGACAATTTATGGGCTCCCAATGAAGTGCACAAAGTTTTTCTATTGACTTCAGTGTTAGTAGGATCAGCCATCATAAGTGAACTGGGAACACTGAATTAAGGTGTTCGGCAAACTCCCCCTCCACAGTCACTGAAATAAGGTAGCCTCGGATTTTTTCTTGTATGGTACTTAATTTAACTCTAATTTAAGACTAAAAACTTTGCTATTTTCTATCTTATATCTCCTCTATAGCTCATACTTGTAAGTAACACTTACTGGGAACCGTGGCCAATGGGGGTGTGGGGGGGTGCCTGTAGGCAAGCACACCGCGCAGAGCCTGCTGTCATTGCCACCTAGGAGTCACACCTTCCAGCTGCTTCTGGGGTGCAGTGTGGTTCCAGGACAGGTATGGAGCCTGCCTTAGCCCTGCTGCACCACTGACTGGGAGCTGCCCAAGGTAAGTCCATGCCCCAACTTCAAGCCCCAACCCCCTGCCC
>ML677334.1:13170121-13536740 GCA_007922305.1 Dermatemys mawii | reverse complement strand
CCTAGTGAGGGTGGGCAGAGCAAGCCACCGAAGGAGGGGGAATGTGGTGAGCAGGGGCAGGGCCTCGGGGAAGGGGCAGGGCTAGAGTGTTCTATTTTGTGCGATTAGAATGTTGGCAGCTCTCCATTCACCCATCCCAAGAGATTCCTATAGAGAGAGTTATATGAGATGCCACCTGCCTCTCTCCCCTTCTGGGGCTCTGTGCCCCAATGCTCCATTTTCTGCTGGCCTGCACAAAGAAAAGGAGCTGAAATGCCTTATGGAATCACCTATGAAATGGCTGCTACTAGAAATCATCAAGCCAGACCAGACTTGGTTTTTTAGAAAAGTGAACTTTTCTTTCATTCAATTTAACAACAGTATTGTCTGACTCTAAGGCACAAGCAAGAGCCTGCATGAGCTGTGATTATCTGTTTTCTGTCAGTGTGCCAGAGGTTATCATTCTATACAAGTAACAAGCCATCATCATTATTATTATTTCAGTTATTGCAACCTCAGAGCCAAAAAAGACTCTAATGACTCTTTTCAACATGCATTGTTGATACTGTAATAAACTAATGTGGTTTGGACACACTGTGTGTTAACATCTACTGTACTTTTAAACTACTTCCACTGAGAGAAACTCGCCCTCTATTGTTTATAAACACAAGTAGCCATATATAGGGGTGGGGTGAGGGGAATCATTGTAGTATTGTGCAATTTCTTCCTGTGACTTAATTTTGGTCACTGTATGTGAACACTCATCATACAGCAGCAGATCTACTTAAGAAAATAAGCAGCTAATAAGACATTAAGAACAGAAGTTGGAGGACCTGGAGCAGGTGCAGAAAATCTCTAAGTATTTATGCATTAAAACAATAGGAACAACTATCTTACAGTGAACTGATTGCAGTAGGGAACTTTGTCTATAACTTTACCCTAAAGTACATAATAAGAAAATGGTTTTAAAATACTAAATCCATATATTAATTTCTCAGGTGAAAACCTCATCAAATTAAGATATTGTAAGTTTAAATGGCTAGATTCTAACTTAGACTAAGTATAGTAGTGGTCCGTAATTGCAACATATACAAATATGATACCAATTGCTGCTCTCTGTGATACTGATGTAACAGAGAAGAATCGGACCCATGATTATTTAGATGCTGAACACTCCTGGAGAGAGGCTGCAACAGGAAGATGTAAGAGGATAGAATTCAAGATGGTTTGGCAACTCTTACTTGGAGCTACTTTATTTAGATAATGTCAAAACCATAATACCATTTTATTATCTTTAACTGTATATTTGATTATCAAAATGCATTGTACCACTCTCACATAGCTTGCAGAAGTGTTTTGGAGGAAATATTCTGCTTCTGCTCAACACCCTAACATACATAAAACAAATCATGCACTTTGTCAGACTTATCATATAGACTCCTCCAGAAAGAGCCATTTACAGAAATATTGAGACTGACCTCTTCTTTGTGTGGAGGTCCTGAATCACATAAACCAGATATTTCTGAAGTCTGAGAGCAATGTAATTTCATTCTGCTCCCTATGCTGTGAAATATAGAACCATTGATGTCATGAAATCGAAGAAGTATAAAAATGAAAGTCCATACTGATAGAAGCATGTGCAGTTTGTATTAAATTAAGAGGGATGGAAACAGATCTGTGGCTTTTGAAATACATGAAAAACTACATCTCCACCAAAGACACCAGCAGGTCAGGGGTGTAAATGGAAATAACTACTTTAGGGACAGGCTATTCAGGACCCATATTGAAAACCTGTGTATCACATATTTTCACAAAATCAATTTATTTCCAGCAACTTGGGTGCTTTATGGTTTATGAAATATAGTTATAGTCCAACTGTCAGCAAGGCACATGATTTCTAAAGTGGGAAAACCACTAAAGGTTCTGCCCCCTCAAAAAAAAATATTGTTTGCTTCCATCTGAACCCTAATGTCTCCTACCTTCTGGTATTTACTTTCTTCTTGTAAAACTTCTATATTTTATCTATATCTCAGATATAGTTAAACTCTAAAGTTCATGTGTATTTCTTTATTTCATAGCAAGCGAAATATTGAGACCAACTTGGGATAGAATGAAAGATGTTATTTCCACTTCTTACTGTTTATATATATATATATATATATATATATGGAGGATAATTAACAAAGCAGATTAGCTACAATCAGTGTACCTATATTGTCTTTTTAGACTCATATATATAGAGAGAGAGAGAGAGAGTCTAAAAAGACACTGTAGCTACACTGATTGTAGCTAATCTGCTTTGTTATTTATCCTCCAAATGAGACTTTAAAAAAAAGTGCCATGTATTAAAATTATGCAACTGAAAGTGCTTCTAAAGCTTGGTATACCGTGCTATGCCATGGATATTTAAATACAGGAACTCCTCACTTAATGTTGTAGTTATGTTCCTGAAAAATGCAACTTTAAGTGAAATGATGTTAAACAAATCCAATTTCCCCATAAGAATTAATGTAAATAGGGGGCATTAGGTTCCAGGAAAATTTTTTCACCAGACAAAAAACTATATTATATATATATATATATACACACACACACACACAGAGTATAAGTTTTAAACAAACAATTTACTATTGGTACACAGTGATGATGATTGTGAAGCTTGGTTGAGTGGAGGAGTCAGGGGGCGGGGTATTTCCCAGGGAATGCCATCCTGCTAAATCAGGGGTTCTCAAACTGGAGTTCAGGACCCCTAAGTGGGTCATGAGATTATTACATGGGGGGGGGGGTCACGAGCTGTCAGCCTCCACCCCAAAGCTTGCTTTGCATCCAGAATGTATAAAGGTTTTAAATATATTAAGTACTTTTAATTTAAAAGGAGGGGGTCACACTCAGAGGCTTGCTATTTGAAAGGGGTCACCAATATAAAAGTTTAAGAACCACTGTGCTAAATGAACTAGCAATTTGCTGAGCCCTCCAGAGTTAATACTCACACTCTTCTGCTTTAAGTTTCAAGAGTGAGGTCAAAAGTACATTGTTAATTAGATCTGCAAGCCTCCCTACCTGTGTTCCCTCTGCTCTATGGAAGATGGGGTAATCAGGGTACAGGAGCAGGGGGAAGGGAGACACCCTGACATTAGTCCTCCTCTTCTTCTCCCCCCACAGCAAGCTGGAGTCTCAGGGAGCAACTCCAAGGCAGAGGGCAGGAGCAGCACATTGAAGTAGGGGAAGGGACACAAACTGCCGGCAATTGACAGCCTGCTGGGCAGCTGACAATGTTAGAAGGGAGCAGTTCACAACATTAAAGGAGTATGTTCCCTAATTGATTAGCAATGAAACAATGTTAACCAGGATGACTTTAAATGAAGAGTTACTGTACATTCAAAACCATTTACAATTATTAGAGAAATTTCTGCCCATATATCTTTTATTTTTATGAATTATAATAAGAGAGAACCCAACTGACTATCATGAGAGTGGCACACACTCTCAACATCAAATATGGCCCATTGCTTCTTTTTTTGTATTTTCTTCCATAATTTAAAGCATTGGTTAGGGGTAATAGTTTGGGATAGTCCACACATGGATGTTTTACTACTTGCTGTACTACACTCTTCAAGCAGCATGCTGAAGTATATTTAAAGTTGTTTGTAGAAGTAGGTGCTATCAAAATTTGGTGCTATGAGAACAGTGTCATTGCTGGAAGAGCACAGACTGAGGGGGAAAAATAGGGATAACATGCTTCTTAATGCACTCCCCAAAACAGGTCCTCTTCACACACCCTCTTCCACAGTGTCTGCACTTTAAAAGGAACACACCCAGAGCTGTAATAGGGCAGCTGTGATGTTGGCAAACCAGGTTTCAATTGTTGCCAAGACTGAAGGCATTAACTAAGAACTGACAAACTTATAGCTGGAGACCAGACCAGTTCACATGTGTGTTAGTTTTGCTCAAAATAGGTATTAGTCTTATAAGAATGTATCTAGTGTTTAGACTCTATGAAATGCTTGCAAATTGCTGCATGCACTAATTTCATTGTACTGTCTATATTCCATGCTATAAGAAACTATGTAGTCTTTGCTTTATAGTATTGAAAATGTTTGTTCCAAACTTGTGAACCCTTTCATAGGAATTGTTCCTTTCACCCATCCAGGAGGGCTATCAGAATCATATGGGCCACAAGGAACATTGCAATAAAAAGGATTGATTAATGGCTTTATTGCACCTGGGAAATACTATGTGCAAGAAAGCTCGTCTTGTGAACTTGGAAGCTGAATGAAAGAAATAAAACAATCACAGGAAAATTCTCTCTCTCCCTTTGCTATTTGGCCTCTGACAGGGCCAGAGACTCTAAACTGAGGTAGAGTTCCTCTGGGTTTGCCCTGAAAGACATTTTGAATGAACAGATCACTACAACTCTGTCAGTCTTAAGATTTAGATGATAACTCATTTGTGTTTGTTTGCTTTTACTTGTAAATAACTCTCTTATTCCCTTTTCCTAATTAACAAACCTTTAGATATTTTATTACAGGATTGGCTACAGGCATAGTCTTTGGTGTAAGATCTAGGATACCAGTTGATCTGTGGTAAGTGACTGATTTCTTGGGGCTGGAAGTGGTGTGAACCTGAAAGTGGTATGATTTTTTGGTGTAAGTGACCATTTATCACTAAGTCCAGTTTGTCTGGGTGACAAGATACACTGGAGAGCCTATGGTGCCTGTCTGTGACTCCATGGTAAGACTTATCATGATCCATGAGTTCACATTTGCTACTGACTTGGTGAATCTAATTATAGAACACACCACCAGTTTGGGTTGTCTTCCAGTTGTGAACTATTTCAAACAGTATGGAAGCAGTTTTGTGATAATTTACTAACACTAAGCTCTTCTAAAGCTTGTGTATCTGAGATCCTTGAGACATATAAAGTTGCCAAGTTGCCTCAATGCTCTGGAGATTTCTGATTCCCAGAATGGTTCCTTGGAACTGAAAGTAGACAGTGGAAGTTGCAGTAGATCTCAGGCTGCTTTAATTTACCCCAGGGATCTAGGTGGAGTACATGGTGGCTCCTGGGTGGGGTGGGGGTTCAAAAGTGACTTCTAACCACCTTTATGTCTACATTCCCCATGGCCCCCACCCTTAGATGTACCAAGCACTCCTCATCTAAAGATTATATCCCAAAATTTCCACCTATCAGCAAGACTGAATGGGTTGTAGGGATATTCCTAATCTTCACAACAGGGAATCCCATTAGAATCTATCACATCTGTAGAACTGTAAGTGCAATACAGAAAAATTACATGAAGATGGGGTGTGGTATAAAGGTTTTAGCAGCAGGAGTCTGGGATGACAGCATTACTCATGAGTGGCAGTCACAAGCAAATTATGCAGGGCATCCTAAAGCAGAGCTAATAGAATCTTTATAAAACACACCATCAGATATGTATCTGCCACATATTTTACAGGAAAATTAGAAGGCCTGATCTACACAGAGAAATGTAACTTAAATCAGTTTGGACCTGTACCAATCCCTATGTACACTCACATTAGTTTAGCTGGCTTGTTGGCAAAAGTGCCAGCTTGTGAGAGGGTTTTTATTAAAGAGTACTTTAAATCACTTTATATTTGGAGCCAGGTGCCTTATTACCCTGTGTCCAATAGTGCAGGGCTCAGAGGGTTGTGAGTATAGTATAGCCACTTACATCTCCTAGTGGAAGCACAGGCTACCTTGCTATTAGATATGTTGTCGATGTTGCTTCTTGGTGATACACACCTTCAGCAATCAATGAATCAGTCTAGGAACTTGAAATACAATGAGTCCTGATTAGTCTTCCTAGTGGCACAGCACGGCCTTTTTGGTTGTCAGTACACCATGCTGTGTGCCTGAATTTAATAACGATTTGAGACTGTCAAATAACAGGCTCAAATGGAATTAATTAATCAAAGATTATGAATCAGAGATTAGGACTGCGCTATTCAGAATACAGAAAGAAAAAGTACACCAAATGTGGCAATGTAAGAAAAAGAGCTGACTTTTGTTGCTTTCTCCTTTGTTTCGGTGAGATGCTGAGAGTTTTGCATTCTTTGCCTAATTCTCAGGACCTTTGATTTTTTTTTTTTTTATAGCATACGAGAGAAACAAACACCTTCTGTGGATGGAAAAACACTTTTCTGTTACTGATTTTGCCATGCTATGTTTTAATGTTTTCATTTACCTCATTACTTATGAAATTTCCCTTATGGTAACTATGTTACATGACTGAAAAGCAAAAAGGGAATTCTACCTTGGTCACTATTCCTAGCTTGGGCCAACTGGCAGTTCCCCAAAAATATCTTTTAATGCATCCCCATTTCATTATTAAAGAAAATATCTACAATAACTAAAGTTCCTTCCTAATCAAAAAGTCCTTTTTATAACTCTGTAGACATTTTTGGTGATGTAATAGGGTGCAAAGAGAAAATTGCTTAGCCAACCCTCTGTCACTCCAGCTCCAATTAAGGGAGATGAATTGGAGCTGGGTAGATCACCTGGCCCTGACAGGGGAAGCTGGAACAGCTGCTGCCTCTTCAGGCTGAGGCAGGATAAAAGCCCAGGGGAAGGAAGCCATGAGGAGGAGCTGAAAAAGAGAGGGAAGCCACACTAGAGAAAAGGCAGTGAGGAGAAGCAGAGAGAAATAGCTTACCCCCTCTCTCTTGCTGGTGGATTGTAAGAAGGGGACTATGTGTGTGGTGGAAACACAACCTGTAAATAAAAGCACCAGGTGAGCACTGCACCAAGTTCTCTGCGTGACTTTCTCAGCCTAGCAGGGGCAGGAGCCAGGAGGGCCCTGAAGAGACCCCATTACAGGTAGCTTGATACTTAAAGAGCTATTTTCCCACAGACTTGGAGGTGCCCATCATGATGGATTATGGTCCGATACTCAATCATAAAAAATTCCTGCATATAGGTCACTCACAGATTATGGATCAACACTCTGGACTTACTATTTTAGACTTACTCTTTGCTAATACCACAAATATTTTGAGAACAATTAATATGGAAATGATATTAATATTCAAATGAGAGGACAAAAAGAGTTAATATTTACTGACAAGCACCAACAAGCAGAATGTAACTATGCCATAAAAACAACATGATGTGCGTAAGATGACTTTTTACCTCTTAGAATCCTACAGATGAAAAGCCTGCTATCCAGAGTTTCTAAGGTAAGGGACAGGAGATTAGTTTAAAAAAGGTCTGCACTCCACCCACCTGCACTCAAAGTAGGCCAGCATCTTCAATACAGAACTGCCCTGGGTCTATTCCAGGAAGTCTCGACTCTCAATCACTGCTACTGCAGTGAAAAATCTGTGCCTGATAATGCCTAGCATGAAGCAGAGTAACACTTCCACAGATGTCAGGGAAGAGGACAGCTGATCAGTCTCTGTCTAGCACTATAGATCCTTACTCCTCCCTGGCACAAAACACTAACAGCCCTACCCTATCCCAACCCCCTGGTCCATTTTATGTTGTAAAACACCTCAGAACTGGGCACCATCACATGGATTCATGTCTTGGACAGATAACCTTGATGAGCCAGTAAGCATCAGATTCTGGATCTGAGACACCACACAAAAATATGCATCTCTACAGCTATGCTTGTGAATTTCCATGCAATGTCTACGGTTTATAAATCATATATAAGACAAGTGTCATTTAAATCAGTCTCACCCCTGCACTCCTTACAAATTGACTTGACAATTAATAGCTAAAATGAAAAAAAATGAATACCTACATTCATAAATTCTCTGACAGGTGCTGAGCAACTCCAGGAAGTAGAGAGTACTCTCCACTTCCATTAATTTCAATGGAAGTTAAGGGTACTCAGCATATTACAAGATCAAACCTGCATACAGGGTTAAACTGTTCACTAACTTATGTCAGGAATGACTGTTCCTCAAAGGCACATTGGCAGAGACTCTAGGCTGTTTTCACCGTCCAGCATAATTGTAGTTAAAACTCTTCTCCCTAAAAAAAAAAAACACAAAAAACAGTTCCTCATTGGGATTCACCATTCCCTATCTTTTCCTGTAGAAACAATTATAACATGCAAATATTTATATATCATATTGATCTCCAGTAATCCTCAACAGCAATTCAAAATCCAGTGTTATATTTTACGAATTAGAGAGAAAAAATATTCCTCCCTTTGTAATAAGCACTGTGCTGGCACTCAAACAAGAGGGCTAGAGGTTTATTCTCATAAGATTCTGACACACACACATTCAGTGCTCTGAAACATGTATTTTATATTCATGCTTTAAAAAGGTTCACTAGAAGTGATTATTTTCTTTCTTCCTCCTTTTATATTAATATAATTGCAAAAGAACTGTCCTAACCACAATGCCTTTCCCCCACTAGGTAGTCAAAATGGCCTTTTGCAGTGTACCACTCACATTAGATGCAAGGAAAAGAAATTCTAATAGTTCTGAAAGCGTTTGAGAGTAAAAGTCAAGACTCACCTCAGATAACATTATAAGAAATATAGTTTGCTGGAGTAGGTGTGACTTGTTATGTAAGGACTCTCTGGACTGATTGGGCATAAATAACACAAAAAGAGACCTCTTCTTTATAAGGCAAAAGAGAAAATAATCATCAATATATTAACCAATATGGAAGATGTACTCATCAAGATGATAACAGAAGGATGTGATTCATCATAATGACACACATCACTGAAGGAAAAATGCTTTAAAACTCTGGACTTAAAACAATAGTTAAAGGAACTACAGTTGTTATGAAAACAAAGCTTTTAAATAATTCCCCCCTTGTGAAAAAGGATTATCATATGTTTTGTCTTGTTTTATTTTTAAACAAAGATGAAGACAACACAAAAATATCTCAAACCATTGCTTTCTTTGTGATAATCCTCATTGTTTTCCCTTCCGTTTTGTCATTGCTTTTCAGATTTTTAAATCATTACTGTGAAAAAATAATTTAATAAATGTCTCTTCTTTATAACCATACTGGTAAATGACCTTTCCACTGTTACAAGTGACCTTGTGGGCTGCTTTTTCGTTTTGTTTTGATTTGGTTTCGGTTGGGTTTTTTTCAAAAAATGACAGCAGGCGAAGGTTCATCACACTAAAGAGCTAGCTCTGCTAATTGTTGGAAGAGCATACAGGGCAGTTCACCTCATAGTTCTGGTGGTGTTTGTACATGCAATTTAACTTCCTCTGCGGGGCAGGAAAACACAGACATACCCCTTACTTTTTCTCAGAATTATTTTCAGAGCAAAGGCTCCTTCCTGTATAAGGAGCCATACAATCTAGGAGTTGCCTCCAGTGTGTGCCAAGAAGTGCTCTCTCATCAGCCAGCAAATTATTCCATTATAATATAAACTGAGTGTCATGGGGTGGCACAGGTTTGCGTCCCCTCATCCCCGCGCTTAGGCTGGCCAAAGAAACGGTCTCAGATGCCTCTTGCAGGTGCTTCACTTGTGCTCTTTTTTCTAAAAAAAAACAGTGGCTATACAGTCCCAATTTCCACAAAACCAGTCCCTGCCCTGACCCTTCACAGCCTTGTGTCAGCTTGTGAGGGGTCATCTTGTGTGTCAGCCAGCAGAGACAGAGCTACATCCTTCCTATCCTCTTGCCCGACTAGCCTCCCCTCCTGAGCCTTTCCCTGGGTTTATATCTATTTCCGGTCCTCAATCTAGCTGGTTCTACTTGGCTCAGTAGATTACACTGAGCCTGCCCTCATTAGGGCCTTCAGCTGGGCTCCCTGCTTAGGGTACTGCCCCATTCACCTGGCCACACTGTAGGGAAGCAGGGGGAAGAAAGGCCTTTAGAAGGGCATCTGAAGGTTTGACACCTCTGCCTGTAATGCCGAGCAAAATTCACATGTCCATTCTGTGGGAAATTCCAACACAGTAACATATGTTTTTGTCCCACACTGAGCTGCAAAGTTGAAATTTCAAATTTTTTCAAGGAACCATCATTCAAAAAATTACATTCCAAAAACATGAACAAGTTTCAATTGAAAATGTCAAAATGAAATGTAACATTTTGACATTTCTCATATTGAAATGTTTTCAGTTAATTGAAATGGCCAAAAAAAAATCCTACAAAACTTTATTTTAAGTTATTTCAACATTAAACTGTTTTTGCTAATTGTGATGTTCTGTTTTTATAGGAAATGAATTCAGGAGCCTGATGCCCCCGATTCCCAGGTCAAACTATCTGTCCTATAATGCAATCAGAATTATATGACTCATGATGACCACAGAGGGAACTCAGTATGTTGTCTTATGGGGAGATGTAGTCCTCCAGGGAGACTAGCCCATAGGAGGGAATGGGGCCTGAAATAAGGCAGTTGGCCTCAATAAGACAACACAATTTAATATTTTGATAAATTGTTTTGAAATGAAATGTTTCAGATAAATTAAAAAAAGAAATATTCTGATTTGGGTGGAACTGACCCAAAATGAAATACTTCATTTGACTTTTCTAGAAGGAAACATTGAAATGTTTGGCAAAATCAAACTGTTCTCATGGAGAAATTTGATTTTGTGGAAACTGCGTTTTCCACTGGAAAATTATTCTAGTGGATAATTCCTGACCAACTCTAGTTACAATGAAGTGTCTGTGTGTGTGTGTGTGTGTGTGTGTGTGTGTGTGTGTGTGTATTGTATATATATAACCCTTTATCACAAAATATACTTTTAAATTGTTTAATCTTGCCTTACGTAAGACTTATTTGAGTTAATATTTCTACACAAAATACAAGGTATAGAGTCTAATGTAACCACCTTTGAAGCCTATTCAGTATATAGAATCATCTGTGTAGATGCCACTAAGACTAATAACTTTAAGCATTAAAAGTAAAGGTGAACTTAATGATAGCACAAACCCAAATATATATAATCTGCTATTGAAAAGATTGGCCAAACTGTATTGTAAGACTGGCTGATCAAACAGGGATCAAAAGGTAATAAAGAAGACACAGTAACCGTCAAGAATTCCACAGGGTATTGGACTATTCCTTGCCCTATAAGGGGCAAATTAATGATCATTGATGAATAGCCCATCACCTCAGTAGAGGAGTTCATGGCTATTTCAATGGTGACAGCCTCCAAAGGGCAATACTAAAAGGTTACCTTCCTTCTGCAGTCAAGCTTGACCAAAGTTATTAGACAAGCCCATCTCTATTCTCTTTCTAACTGGGATACACTTTGTGCTATGCTTGATGCTTACTCATATCCAGATAATCATGTACTCCACGGTGGCAAATATTGTGAGAGAGATGGCATACTTTAGTAATATAGTGCATGGTGTCATGACTGAAGAGCAAGATGCCTGTCTAATGTAAGTGTGCTGGTGTCTGCCTCAATTTCCAGTTACTTTTAATAAGAAGAAATGTCTTTCTGGGATGTCAGAAATAACTTGTGTGAAATACAAGCTCTTTCAGCGGCAGGCATCACTCCCCTTCACTCTTAATTCAGAAGGTATTCTGTGCCTTCCAGTCATCAACAGCCTTTATTTCACAGGTTAGGAGACATTTGAGGACTCCAGCTCATGTGACACTCAGGTCATATATGAAGTTAATTCAACTGCAGGAAAATTTACCTTTCCTTTGACATAGGATACAACTCTCACCTCCTAAGAGTTTGCACTTCACTGCTTGAGAGTGTAGGATTAGTCCACAATCTTAATGCAAAAGCAAGAAAACTATCTTTCCAGTGACATGCAATATAGTATGACTTTCAACAGTGGGTAGCAAGGGTGATTTTCACATTTATGCAGACAACCAGAATTATCAAATTATGCATTCCATTATAATGTGCAAGATGGGAATGGAAAAATTGGAAGTCATTATACTGCAAAGCAAGTCTGAGCTGTAAGGCACAAGAGCAGGCATAGAATACAGTAAAGAAAGAGAAAGTACTGCATAAAGTAACAGACACTATAATTATATGTTCTTTCCTCCTTTCTTTCAAATTGTATCTTTTAACTCTACCTATTCTTTCATTTATTGTTTTCACTGATGTTGCTGAGTACACAAATACAGCATTTGCATCATTGAAACACAAGGCAGGAATAAAATGTCAAGTAAATGGCAATTACATAATGAATATATGGCATTTTATATATTTGGTGGATAAGCAGGAAAAGAATTTGCTGAAATTGTGTTTTCATTGAGGGGATGGCAAAAAAGCAGGCAAGAATATAATATGCTTCAATTTAAAGACTGCAAAGTCTCTTCTTTTAATGTTTTTGGTATTTGACATTTAACATGGGCTGGGTACCATGACTGAAGGACAAAGAAGAGAGGCAGGGATTTTAATTTGTAAATGTGGATTTTTAGGGCTGTGAGAACATGCCTGACTGACAATACTTGTAACTGAAATCCTCGGTGTTATTTATGGAACTGATACGCACTGCTGACTTTGCTAATCTCCTCCACACCTTGCTGCCATTGTACCTCTTTTATGACCAATGGGATGACCGCTAGGAGCAAAAGGACAGTTCAGTAACCTGTGTCCATTCGTTAACTAGATTCCCTGATGAAATGGTAGAGAAAGGGGTCTATTGTAATGGTGTTCTTTTGTGGACACTAGCCCACTGGCAAATGGATTGAAATCACTACATCAGTGATCATCCATCTGACTGTAACAAATATGAACCTGTAAACCAAAGTAAAACAGCTCTGCTTCCCATTACTAAACTACCATATCTGTCAGCATGGAAAGTTATAAATAAGGACACTGATAGAATGAGGATGCCTCTTTTATATCTATTGAAATGCACTGGAGTTTGACAGAACAAAAAATGATACTTATTTTATTTTTAAAAGGAAGTACTTATTTTTCTGAATAGGTACATCTAGTATGTACGTCCATCAAATGCCCCAGAAAGTTGCAGTCTTGATAAGGGCACATTACTGGATCATTAATTAAAGTTGGCTTTAGCTATTTTTAAACACATTGTTCAATTTAAAGCACAACTTTACACTATGGAATGAACAATAAAAACCTATTTCATTTTAGCGTGATTGTCACACTTTAAATTCTGAGTCTCCTATTCCACTGGTGGATTTATTTTCTGTAAACGCATGGAGACAGTTTCACCCATCACAGCTCGAAACACCAGTATTCTAAGCAGCTCTTGCATTGTGAAAGAGTATTGCATTGTGCCATAGAATACATATAGAAATATCCCCATAAAAGACAAGAGATTTGGGGGGGATTCTGCTTTATAAAAATATTTTTTGAGATATATATATATATACACAAACCAAATTTTATATATATATATATATATATATATATATATATATATATATATATATATATATATATAGTTAATGTGTGTATTAGGAATTACTCTCTGCCTTCTGTTTCTGGAATTATAAAGAACTCTTCTTTGCTCATTGGGTAAAAACAGTGTGATACATTAAATTTAATTATACACCTGTGATCACCTCAGCTGCACTCTTTCCATTAGCCATTTCCAACCAATCTGCTGCTAATACTCCAAAATTCTGAGCCATTTCAGTCAGCTGCTCAGATTAATTGTTTTGAAAAATATTGACCAGGAAAAAATACTTCCTTCTTGTGTCCTGCCTCCCATAACCCTTCCAAAAAAAGGGCATGGATCCAAGGCCCATGAATAAGCAGTATTCATTTCTGGACCAGTGGAAGGTTTAAGGTCCAATATTTCATCCATCAAAGCTATAATTGAGAATTTGTATAATTGGAAAAGGAGTGTCCCAGGTTCCTAATTTGACTCACATAGCACTTGTTATAGTATAATAATATAATATAGGTCTGGTAGGTCTCAAGTCAAAGTCATGACAATTTATATTCACACACATACATATATATACATACTCACAAGCTTTTCAATGTAATTTTATAGGTTTGTAAAATATGCATTATATTTTTTTTTCTCCCTCACAGACTTGTACAATTGAACTAATGGTATTAGCTTCCTTATTTTTTCCATTATTCCAGTAGGAGTCCTTGCATCATAAATTATAAATCATTGCAAGTCAGGATGGGAAGATATGACCTTGCTTTACAGGTGAAGGGATACAAAAATAGGGCCCAAAAATTGCTCCAAAAAATTCTTAAATAGTTTCCCACATGCTAAACACGTAGCAGGGTTGTAAGAAAGTTTTATTGGTGCTCACTTTGAAGATCTGCATATTTTGCTCAAGCATTTGTTATTCATGAATAATTCAGTCAGACTTAACTCATTCCAAAACACCTTTTTCATTTCATACCATCATGTCTGCACATGACGGAGGTGCCTCAGAAAAATCTCCAGATCCAAACACCTTTGAATTTTAAGATAATATCCCTTAATAGAGTTGGGCAGGAAATGGCTTTCCCATATTGGGAATTTTTTCAAGATTCCAGAAAAATTTCTATTCTGCACTGGGATAAAACCAAGACCTTTTCAAGTTTTGAAAGAGAGACACCAGCCAAAAGCCACTGGTTATGACACTTACCCAGGGTGTGGAAAACCCAGTTTTAGCTCTTCGCTCTATCTTATTATTCAGAAGAGGGACTTGAACATTGATCTCCCATATTCCACATAAATGCCCGAACCACTCAGATCTTGGCTTTTCAGAGGTGGGTCTTAGCTATTCCATACAGTCTTTCCTCACATAGAGTCATAAACTTTAAGGTCAGAGGGGACTAATGATCACCTATTCTGACCTCCTGCACAATGCAGGCCACAGACTCTCACCCACCCACTAACCTATGTCTGAGCTATTGATGTCCTCAAATAATGGTTTAAAGACTTCAAGGTGCAGAGAATCCTCCAGCAAGTGACCCGTGCCTCATGCTGCAAGGAAAAAAAACCAGGGCTGGCCCACAATATTTTGGTACCTGAGGCAAAGTGCTCAAATGATGCCCCCATGCTCCTTGCTTGGGCCAAAATTTTGAAAGGTCTTTTGTGCTCTCCTTTCTCCACCACAGCACTCCACCATCTCTGTGCAGCTAAAGCAGAGAGAATACATACACACCAGCAGCAAATGCAATTTTCTACACTCTAAAGCCTAGTTTCACTCCCCCACTCCCCCCCCCCCACACACACACAGAGTCTGGCACCTGAGGCAGCCACCTCAATTTGCCTCATGGTAAGGCCAGCCCTAGCCTCTGCCAATTTGCCCTGGAGGAAAATTCCTACCTGACCCCAAATATGGCGATCAGCTGAACCCTGAGCATGTGGACAAGACTCACCAGCCAGACACCCAGGAAAGAATTCTCTGTAGTAACTCAGATCCCACCACCCCATCTAACATCCCATCACAAGCTATTGAGCATATTTACCGCTAACAGTGCAAGATCAATTTAATTGCCAAAATTAGGTTATCCCATCATACCATCCCCTCCACAAACTTATCAAGCTTAATCTTAAAGCCAGATATGTATTTTGCCCTCACTGCTCCCCTTGGAAGGCCATTTCAGAACTTCATTCCTCTCATGGTTCGAAACCTTTGTCTAATTTCAAGTCTAAAGTTCCTGATGGCCAGTTTATATCCATTTGTTCTTGTGTCCACACTGGTACTGAACTTAAACAATTCCTCTCCCTCCCTGGTATTTATCCCTCTGATATATTTATTGAGAACAATCATATCTCCCATCAGTCTTCTTTTGGTTAGGTTCGTTGTATAAATATTTTCTGAGCTGGGATTTGAACCAGAGTCTGCCACATCTAGAGTGACCAGACAGCAAGTGTGAAAAATCAGGACAGAGGTCGGGGGTAATAGGAGTCTATAAAAGAAAAAGACACAAAAATTGGGACTGCCCTTATAAAACTGGGACATCTGGTCACCCTACCCACATCCCAGGTGAGTGCCCTACCCTCCTCTTACACAATCAGTCTGTTTCTTTTTTGGCCAATGAATAATAAATGATTTATACAAAGTAGAACAGCTCCATCAGGGGGAAGAGAGAGAGAGAGACTAATTACGGAGCTATTTTCTATACTAGGCTGGGTCACTGTCTCTCTCTCTCTCCTATCCTGGACCTGAGAAACCTTTCCCACTGAAAGTTACATTGAAACTGGTACATTCCCATTAAAAGTTTTGTTTTTGGCAAATCAGCATTTTCTGAGGGAAAAAAGCCTTATGATATGAGCACTTTGACCATGTCATTTAAATTATGTTCACTGGAGAATTAAGCCATCATATGTATTGTAATCCTTATCATTCTTTTTACTGTTTTATTTTAGAAGGATATATAGAATAAATATCTGAAATACAACAACACAGTGTTTCTCAATTTAATATTTAGCTTCTGCAATATCAGGATGGTAACATGGAATGAGGCTGGCTATTGATCCCATGTGTTCTTGGTTTTCTTCCTAAACCTTATTTGTACAGTGGGCTGGATATTAGAGACGGTACTATTATAAGCAGACATCTCTACATTCTAATGTAAATGGCATAGCCAAGGCATCCTCAAGGATCTCATTTAACATTCCAATTATAATTTTGTCAGAATGATGGGCACTAATGAAATTGTTCATTAATGCTGAGCACTGCAATTTTGTTAGCAATGCTAATAAACATGGACAGTGCTATCATTTCCGTGGAAATATCTGATGAGTGCGTGTCTCTCTCTCTGCATGATGGATACATGCCATGACAGAGTTCATGCCATTAACACGGATTTCACTAGCCAGATGGCCAGAGTAACAAAAGGTGAAACTTTGTCAGCAGTTTTGGGTTAACAAATATTATGGCTTACAAGTAATTTAGATTAATCCTCTGCCTAGTAATTTTGTTATATTCAATAATTTTTAGTTTAATTTTTTATTCTTCTGTAATTAGAAGAGTGAGCCAGGGAAGAACTTAAATGTATCAACAAGAAAACAAAGGAAAAAGGAAATGTAAATTTAGAAAAATGCTCAACATTCCTTCACTTTTGTGACTTTTGATAGTTTTATTCATAGTGGTTTGTATAAACCCTTTTATCTTAAATTAATCTTAGCCCTGGTCCACACTCTGGGAGAGGATCAATCTAAGATATGCAACTTTAATGAGAATAGCGTAGCTGAAGTTGACGTACTTAGATCGACTTACCGCAGCATTTTCACGGTGGTGAATCAACAGCTGCCGCTCCTCGTCAACTCCGCCTGCTCCTCTCGTGGCGATGCAGTAGAGGAGTTGACGGGAAAGCGCTTGGGGATCGATTTAATGCGTCTGTACCGGTGAGTACTTTAGACATAGGGTTAGTTTTCATTAGTTCATATCCTGAATTTTGTGTTAGACTCATCTCCACATTGAAACTCAAAGTTAATCTGGTTTCAGCTCCATATTGCATTCTTTAACTGAAACCTTAAACTGCTTCAGGATGGTTTAAAACTCAAATCATTCAGAAGATATGCCATTTGTGTTATGAAAATTTCTCAAAATCTGATTCTTCTCTTGATTACAGCATTTTATATTTGCTTCAATGCAGCTTCTCCTGCTTTACAACGTCATAAGTGATTTTACATGCAATGAGCCCAAACTCCTCCGTCTTGCAATCTGTGCTAAATGGTTGTACCATTTTGATCTGGAATGTGCATTATAGAGCAAGCCCTCCAGAAACCATGGATGCCACATTTCCTGTGCATTCATTATGCAGTATTTCATGTGAGGTGCTGCATGCTGGAAAGAGGGAACAGAAGAGCCAAGGACAGTGCATGTGCAGGCTATGGCCAGAGAATAGTAGGAAGTTTACTTATAAAAAAGATATATGTTCAGGATGGGAATGGAGAATGAAGGGGAACTGACAAGGAGTTTGTCACAGACTTAACACTAAAAAGTCAGTTCTGTGAACATGGAATATTAGAAGAGACTCCCATTAATGATCAGATTGTCCTGGGATGTAACTACTAAAAAAAAAAGAACAAAAAAACCCTCCAACCGGTAACAGAGAGATGGATCTAACACTAGAAAAAAACAATATGTATATGCCATGCAGCAGAAAAAACAGAAACATATAAAAGCCCCTGCCAAAAGGCACAAAGCAAGACTGTGAGTATTATAGCTAGCCCAGCAAGGGAAAGTTCACAGAAATTAAATTGGCCTGTGAAAAAGATTGAAAGCAGGAAACAGTACCACTATCATAAGTATAGGAAAAGCTCAGAATTTGGGAAATATGCAGAAACTGTAATAAACCCAACCATTATGCTAAAATGTGCAGAGAAAGCAAGAAACTAAATGTATTACGTACAGAAATGGATTCTTCCAGTGAAAAGAGCTGTCCTTATGCACAATAATAAAGGAGACTGAAAACTCAAAAGATTGGCTAATTTAAATGTACACAAATGTCAAATCTGTGCAGGTCCTTCCCCGTGCAGAGCCCGGGATGCAAATGACTGTACATGTGGGCTAGAAGTGATGTCAATTACAGGATTGACCATGCTGGGGGTGGGTAAGGGAGGCTGGGGGAGGTGGGGCCCCCCCAAACAGCCAGCCTGGCCACATTTACACTCTGCTTCCCCAGGACCCCGCTTCGGCAGTGCTCATGGGCTCCAGAGGGTTGGAGCCATGCAGCCTGCCTTCCTGGGGCTGGGGAGGGTGTGGCAGCACCATGTGCTTTCCCTCCCACTGCTCTGGAGCTGGGGAGGCTGCACACTTTCTCTCCCAGCACGCTCTCCCTTCGGTGGAATGGGCCCGGCTGTGGGTAGCTTCCCCCAGCCAGCAGTTCCCCTGGTACCCATAAGTTACCGTCCAATTGCACTGGACCATGGGGCCCCCCAAAGCATGGGGCCCAGAGCCCCAGTTTGCCATCTCCCAGGGATGGCTCTGCATCTGTGACCCTACAAGGTAAGCACTGAGGCACAAGTAAATGTTATAACCAAAACTGAAATAGAAAGATGTAAGGAGCACATAAAAATGGAAGAGTCAAAAGTGTCTGTGAAAACTTTAATGGAGGAACAATTCCAGTGTTGGGAGAGAGCATACTGATACCTAAATAAAAAGGGAAAATTATAAAACAAGAGTTTGTGGTGGCGTCCAGAGACAACCAACCAGTTTTGGGCTAACACACGTGAAACGTTGGTCCCATTAAGATGAAGTATGTTATAGAGACAACCTAGAATCAGATATGAATGTATTACTAGTATTATATGAAGTTGCATTCATAGAAATAGGTACCTCTTTCTAACATACAAGATATGGTTAAGAATGATGCAGAACCTATGATACATGACACACAACTTTCCACAAGTGTTAAGAAAGAGTAGAAGACGAGCTGCAAAACATGACAGCAGATGGTATCTTTCAGGGAATACAACAACTGATGCATTAGGTTCACTCCTTAGCTGTTGTAGTTGTTGTAGAAGGGGGAGAAGTGGAGAATTCCAGCTAGGTATGGACCCTAAGGAGCTGAACAAAAACATAAAAAGAAAATATTTTCACATGCTTATAAGAAGTGAAATATTGATTAAGATGGCAGACATCAAATTCTTGAACCTATTAGATGTACTGGTAGGAATTTGGCAGCACTACTTAGACACAGAGTTCCAAGATTTGCACTTTCAGCACTCCAGCTGGCAGACACTGCTTCGTCAGGGATGCTCTTTCAGAATATATTTGATTCTAGAAATCTTTCATTATAGAATGAGCCAGATGTTAGAAGATCTAGCAGGCATGAAATCGTACATTGATGACAACAATTTTGTGCATCAGGAATGAGAGCCAATACCCTTAAACTGAATAAGCCCAATGTCAATTTCAAACAATGGAAAAAAACATCCTTGAGAGAGATTGAGAGAAAGACTGTCCTCAAATCAAATCTTGTCCAATGAATCTAAGATTCAGGCAATATTGAACATGCCAACGCCTGAAGATAAAACACATAATTCAAATTTTCTAGGCATATTGAGTTATGTCAGCAACTTCATGCCTAACTGTATGGCTCACAATTCATTTAAGACCTCTCCTCTTCAAGGTCACCAAACAGGCATGGATGCTGGAGTATGAAAGAGTCCAATAATTTAAATCAGAGTTCCAGTGCTGCAATTTTTTGACCCACTGAAAGTCATCCAACTCCCCATAGTTGCCTTGAAAGGAGTTCTAAGAGCAGTAATAGTATAGTGTAATTAAAATGATTGGTTGCCAGTCTCATATGCATCAAGGCCTATGACAATTACAGAGGAGATGAATCCAAAAATTGAAAAAGACACACTAGGTTTAGCGTATGGATGTACAAGATTTCACACCTTTCTTTACGTTCATAGCTTCAAAGCAGAAACTGATCACAAACCATTAATTGCAATATACAACAGGGGAGTTGGAGAAGCACCATCAAGGATAAGATGTTTTGAAAACGCAGAAGAATGATGTGACCTGAGTTCCACTTAGTAATGGCACTGTGATGTGGTCTACAAACACTTTACTGAACATAGAGAGGGAAGGACAGATCCTCCTGTTTACAAGCAAGCACAATTGCCAGAGCTGCAAATCATGGAGGCAGTCACTCACAGCTACAATCAATAAAGGAAACAGGGCCTGCTATAAAGGGAAGAGTACAGAGAAGGAAAGGAAGGCAGAAAGGCCTGTGGATGTTGATGACTGAAGGGCTAACAGGATTAAAGGCAGGTGAGGGTCCAAACAATGACCTCACTGAGAGCAAACTGGGGGAGGGAGAAATCAGATGACGCTTAGGCCCCTCAAGAGGCTACCCCAAGATGCTGTGATAGGCAGACACACACTCACAAACCTATGCTCTATCTAACAATATATAGCCTGATAATCTAGAAGAAACCATAAACATACATATCAACATGATAAAAGCCTCATGTTCTTTATCTCCAGGCATATGGGCTGAACTGGAAACAGACTGCCAGAAGTGACAAGTTACAAGTAAAGAACAGGGAAAAAAGCAACACTCCTCAATATTCTCTAGGATAGCCCAATGGCTTGAACTTTGGTGGGGAGGTGTGGTGGAATTGCATCAAGAATGTTGGCTGACAAATGAAAGATTCAGCCCTAAAAAGGATTTCAAATGTGGTCCATTGGCTAGGTCATCAGTTTCCCTGGTGTGAATTGGGTACTCCTGGGATATACAATAAGAACACTGATCTATCATTCTCCCCCCAAAATCTGAGCGATATTAGGAACAATACTGCTGCTGGCTATGATAAGTTACCACCAGGGTTCTTGAAGTAATTCAGGACTCATGCTCTCCAGTGGACAGCACAGTTCTTCACTCAAATAGACAACAAACAAATTCTGAAGACATGGCAAATGTCAAAAGTCATAATGCTCCTAAAACTGGGAAAAGACCTACAATGTTTCAAGCTATTGACCGATATCTCTGTTGTCTGTGCCATTCAATACTCAGCATTCAGCAAGCAGGCTTTTGAAGCGCTCGAAGCACCTGTGTTCAAATGCTAGCATTGACACCATTAATCAAATTTCTTTTCAGAAAAACTGAAGATGGGAGCAGGACAGGAACATATGACACTGACTGGTACATGAGGCTTTTTCTCAAATAGTCAACAGCACTCCCAGAATGGGTAGCCAATGTCACTGACTTTCTCCTCTGCCACAGAGAATTCTAAGTGCACATAGGAGACAGGGTTAGCATAGGGAAACAAACAAACAAAAAACCCTAAGCCTACCTCAAGGCTCTGCTGGCATCGACACTTTTCAACTTATACACAAATAATTTCCACTCACCCAGTTCCACAAGTTCACATACGTAGATGACCTTTGCTTGATCACCCAAGCATGCTCATTCTCAGAACCTGAAGATGCCCTAAAGGCTGATTTGATTAAGATGGCCAAATATTGTGGTCAGTAGCGTTTACAACAAAGTGTGATCAAGACAATTTTGAGTGTGTTCCATCTTGAGAAACCCAGAACAGCCCAAGAACTGAATAGCTTTCTCAGTGGAGATCTCTTGAAAAAAGAATCCCACCCAGACTACCTCAGAGTAACCCTAAATAGATCTCTCACACATCTGAACCACCCAAGGAAAACTGCAGTTAAGGTGAGGATGTGTAACAACCTTCTAAGTAAATTAGCCAGCACTTCATGGGGTGCAAACACTCAAATTCTCCAATCTTCCGATTTAGCACTCTTATTCTGCAGCAGAATACTGTGCTCCAGTCTGGCTCCATTTCTCACATGTAAAGTTGACTGACACACAACTACACTCAACCATGTACACCACAACTAGGATGACAGTCCCACAACAGTACCATGGCTCCCCGTTTTAAGCAATCACTCCCCTACATATCTATCAGGACAAACCCACGTCTACCATTACATACAGACCTCTTTGACCACCCAAAATCACACTTGTCATCGAGGCACTCATTATGAGTTCCTGCTTATCCTGTCCAGATTTCTCTGTGACATTGATGTGGCATGAAAAATTGTCTGCAGTTGACATTAAAAAAAACACAGTCTCTTGTAACTGATTCAACGAAACGTATCAACTTCTATTTGCCACCTACTCATAAGCCCTTCTGGACCAATTTCAAGTGGGCCAGGACCAGCCTTCTTACTGGGGTCAACAAGAGGATCCCACCTGAACCTACGGCCAAAGAGAGACAATGTTACACATCACTGGCAGCTGTCCTCTGACCAGATTTGATGGTGGTCTGAGGGCTCTGCACTTCTCTGATGAGGCTGCTGCAAATTGGCTTAGCAAGCTCTGCAGCTAGTAAGAAGATGACTATTCAACTAAAGAGCAACCCATTGCAGTATGTAAAGGAATATGAACTACTCTATGAGAGATGTATAAATGCCAGATATGACACAAAAACAAAGGGTGACTAAAGAGTCTGTGGTAGTGAGGACAAAATTGGAAAGTACAACCAGACAAAATATTTCAAAAGAACAAGACCTCTTTCACCATTAAAAAAACAACAATACCCAGTGAGCATTTGGGAAGACGGGTACTTGCCAGTCAAATCTACAGTGGTCAAAAAGAAGAATTTCCTTGCTCATATACAGTGATCACAGATGAATGCAAAATCGTATGAAGCATCTGTTCAAGATACCTGAGGACACATGGCAGAGACAAATGAATTGACAGCAAATGTAAAAGTAAAAAAATAATTCACAAATTGATCCTGGTATTGCCTCTGAGATTGAACAGTCTGTTACAGATGAAGACTTGCCTAAAGAGAATTTGCAATAAAGAAGATAAGGAAGATTGCTGAAACACCCTAAAGAGACTGACTGAGACATATTAATGTTTTTTTAAAAGCAAACTGACAGTTACATTTGTAGTTAGTCTAATTTCATAGTGTTTTACTTCAGTTAGGAAATTAAGAAGGAATGTAAGAAAGGGAAGGTGTGCTATAGGTGAAGTCCCTCAGGAAATGTTGAAACAGGATACTTCCTGTACACTCTGCATGCAGTCTTTTTATTTTCCTGTGAGGTATCAAATGCAGGGTAAGACAAAAAACGGTGGAGAGAAACCCAAGACGGCATAAGTCACAAATCACAGCTGGAGAATAGTAAGAATCTTTGTTATTTTATTTCTTTATGTAGTTATCATTCTTAATAAAGTCTTTATTTTGAAGCCAGTCTTACTCATCAGTAAGATAGCACATGGTAGGCACATTGCCTATGGGTTATAGGATGGATTTCCTCAAACTTAGACCTGTATGATTTTCGACACATAATCCATGTATTCGGTCTTTGGGTGTTCGAAGAGAGAGGACGGGGGTGTGGAATTTTGATGTGTGTGTGTGCATTGCTGGGGGAGGATATGACTGAACACGAGTTAATCAGATTAAAGAGAAGCAGGGTTATGTTGTAAACTCTGAACACTGAGGACTTGTGTGAGAAGAAATGCACCCAACAAACAGGTCTGTGTTAAAGATAACAGTTTTCCTTTGGGAAGATCTGCATGTGCAATTTTCTGATAATATATATAGTAAAGAAAAATATATTTTCAGAAAAATGTTTTCATTTCAAGTAGCAAAATCTTTTTGGTACTGCATACATAGCCAAATACAAAGGCAGGATAACGGTGCAGGGTGACAGTTTTTGCAGCAAAATTAGAACATTTTTGCAACCAATTCTTCATGCTTGAAATGGCCACATTTTATATCTGTCAAAAACATTTTATTTTTGTGGAAATCTAGAATATATGAGCCCATATTTTCACTAGCAATAAATATTGTCTTATGCTCCTCTATTTAACAAAGACTTATTTTTGACATCACCATTAACTTAATATCTTTTTAGCAGTGGTTTATAGTGCATCTTTAACTTCAACACTAAATCTTTCAGGAAGATCATACAAATGGGATCACATATTGTACTGAATGCAAATGTTTTGACTATAGTGCACAAAGACGTGGGGTTTTTGTAGCAATGAAAACTTTAACAGGTGGTTAAAGAACTATGAAATTTCAAGAAAGAAAATGAGACACTATTGGCCAATTTCTTTTTTTAAAAAATATTTTAAATCATGATACAGTAACATTAGAAGTATCATTTACAGCAACTAAATTAACATTATAAGTCATCCCCTTCCTCACATGCCTCAGCTAGTTCTTTATTAATTTCATGATCTAAGTCAAAAGTGCCCGCCTTTTAAAACCTTTTCACACAGACTTACTCCAGTCTGCTCCACAAAACTTCTCCATTCATCCTCCTTCTTCACTTCTTTCAGTCATCTAGTACTGACTTCCCCTCCATTCCATCACACAATCTCATTCTGATGGTGCAAATGGAACCCAGCTTTTACAAATCCAACTCAAGTCTCTTAACCACAAGATGATCCTTCCTTATCAAAGATCTGCAAGGCTAACGTGTTCTCATGGATAGCAACAGGCTAATAATGTATAATAGAACTTTGCAGAAGTACTCAGACTGTGTTTTTGTGGCAATTTCACAATAGGCATCTCACTCACTTTCAGAAGCCTATTCCAGACCTACCATGCCTTATAGTTACACACAGGATGTTGTGTGGTGACATAATTGTTGATCATTATCTTATCTTACAGGCCAGATTCTGATACCCTTCTTCATGTTGAGTAGTATCTTATTACATCTATAGTCTCCTTGACTTCAATTGGATACACAGAGGGACAAGGGTTTATTTAATATTCATGGCCTGCCATATGTGATAGTCAATGGGATTTAGGCTACATATGCACTTGGAGGTAGGTGTGATTCCCACCTTGCCCAGGTATACTCATGCTAGCTGTTATCAAGCTAGCACACTGAATATAGTGTAGCCATGGTAGCAAGTAGTGGTAGGGGCCTATCCATTACAAGAAGAAATCCATCTGGGCCCCAGAGGTATTTACTTGGAGTCACTGTGCTGTCATTCACTACTGCCTGTGATAGCACAGCTACACTACATGAGAGCTCTCATCAGACTAGCATGAATATGCCTTTGTGAGCTGGGAATCACACGTAGTTCCAAGTTCAGACGTAGCCTTAGACTCCTAAGTGCCTAAATCCCTTTAAAATGAGATTTAAACTTCTAAATCAGTTAGGTATTGCAATGCTGAGCTCAGCAATGTCTAAATACCTTTGAAAATCAGGGCCTAAATGCCTAACAACTGGATTCATTCCCCCTATAACACATACTATATAAGATTATACACCACTATTATTATTGTTTGTATTATTGTAGCACCCATGAAGTACAGCCATGGACGTGGACACAGGTTTGCCAGATGCTGCATAAACACAGGACAAAAAGGCCCATCATGGTATAGCTAGGTCTCCTTTGTTTATTTTGTTTTGGTCCATTTCTTTGGCTCCATCCACATTAGGAGCCTAATTCCCACTGAAATCATTGGCATCAACAGGAGTTAGATGCCTAACCTTCATAGGTGCCTTTGTAAATCTTAAGGGCCTATCTGCATGGTTTGGAACCTAAATACCTGTGTAAATCTGGCCCAATATTAGATTTTAACCAAAGGCAGGTCTGCACTACAAGCTTGTCCAGACATCTTAAGACATCTGTCATCCTAATACTGGATAGAAAATGCACGTAATGGTTCTCATCATGCCCATATAGCCATCTACTGCTATTTCTAATGATCAAACCTACCACCACAGCTTTTCTAGACCTCACATTGTAAATCCTTCTCCTGGAGCGATCTCCTCCATGTGTAAGAAATGATCATAATTCTCTAATTTTAGTAGAATGTGGGTCTCATCTGAGGGAATTCACTATTACAACTAGTTTCTCTTCCATCATAAGACTGGCTTCATCAGTTGGAGAAGCAGGGCAGCCAGTACGCAGGCAGGCCTGTTCTACAACATGGTGCAGCCATGAATAATTCCATCTCTTGCTGGTCTTCCAGCCTCAAAATGCTGTACGAGGTTCAGAAGGGATATTATGTATCAATCAACTGCCTCGAGGTAGTCATACACTCTCTTCTTTGATCAGTAAACTGTGTATCCCCTACCCTAACAAGCCTGTTGTTGATGGATTTAGTCTGTAAATGAATATTAGGCTGACACAGGTTTCACTATTAAGATAGAAGTTAAAGGACTTGGGATTTTTTGTTCGCCTAACAGATTTACTTTACCATTGTCCAGTAACAAGTAACTAAACAGGCTACTCCTGAGTGCAGAGCAGAGTCAAAACTCACTATGTCACTGTCTCAGGCCTCCATCAACTCAAGATTCTCTCTCTCTCTCTCATTTCCCCCCTGACTATATCTGTAAAAAACCCTCTTATTATCTTTAAGACTTTGGCTATGAATAATTCTCTGTTTTTGTGGTTGGTTTTTTTGGCCCTTATTTTTCCTTTCCAATTTCTTAAGTCCTGTACAGCCTTGTTTTTCCTCTGATATCTGTGAGCAGCCCATTATAAAGCCACATTGTTCATTTCTTTTTCCTTGCATTCTTTTCCAGGAACTTCTTGTCTGTAGTGCCTTTTTAGGATCCTCCTACCTTGTTCTATATTCATATATTTTAATTGGGAGGCAGTGAGGCCTAGTGGGTAGAGCACTGAACTGGCTTCTATCCTTGGCTCTATCACTGGCCTGCAGAATTATCCTCAGTCAAGTCACTTCATCTCCCGGTGCCTCAGTCTCCCCTTCAGTAAAGGGCTAGATATTATTATTTACAAATAATTCTCATCTACTTTGCCTTATTCACTCAGGGCCAAATTCTGCAACCATCATTAATGTGGAGCAGCACTCACATAAGTAGTCCTATTTATTTCAATATGTTATTTTTATGTAAGTAAAAGCAACAGAATGTAACCATATATTTCTTCATTTTCCAGAAACTATTTCTTGAATGCATATAACCTTATATGATAAAGTTCTACCCTAATTGAAGAAGGAGCAGGATGTTTCTCCTCTGGTTGGATTACCTATTTTCGAGACCATAAAGCTAAGTTCTATATTGTCTACTTTAGGAATCTCAGTGATAATGATGACGAACGTTTGGTTGTTCTGGTTGCTAAACAGATATACGGGTAGATAAATTCCTCCATGAGGAAAGTATCCTTCGATTTCAAGTTTCTTGAAAGTTGGTCCAGTATTTTTTCTCTCTCTCACTACCCTCCCTTACTGATATCTCTAGCATAAATAGGCATGCTTTCATTTTTCTCTTTCGTTTTGTATCTTTACCCAAAGAATTTCACCACAACACTATTGCTATTCCAGTTGTATAACAGTAATGACTCACACAGAATGCAAAAATCATGAATCAAGCCCTCCCTTTCCCCTTCCAAAATGATGATTGGCTCAAAAATTGTGAGTTTTTTTTAACAAATACTTCATGTTGTAAGTAATATTCCTGGTGTAATGTAAATAAATATTGGAGTCAAAGATAAAGAATACAAACTATGTACTTAAAATACTTTACAGCATTATACATGGTATTTATTTTTAGTGCTTTATAATTTATGCAACATTATATCTATTTTTCTGAACTGTGATGAATCAAGCTCTAAAGTCATTAAAAGTTGAATAAAAAAATACACTTATGAAATATTCTCATGTAACTTAATATAAATTACTGTAATAATCCATAATATTCAAGAGTTAACCTTTCCATCAATCATTTCAACCATCCTTTAGATTTTAAAATGTGAACTATCTACTAAATGTTATGGTACAAAAAGCCTGATTTTTATTAGCTTTTCCATAAGACTAATTTGTGAGAGGCCTTTTACAAAAATGTAAAGTGATGAAAATAATATTTTTTAAAAAACCCTTGAAAATAAACAATATTATCTACTGAATTTCTTTTATATATGTTCTTTCAAATTCTGTGTATCTGTCATAACCATTCATATGGGTGTTCCTGCTAAGAGCATCATCCCACCAGGTTTAAGTTATGCTCACAAGATCACACATTCCATCATGTAAGCAAGAACTGGAAGTTCACCATATTTCCCATACTCCCTGAATTTGACTTTAGACATTCTATTAAACATGAACATTTTAGTATGGATGAGACCAGCAGTGCATGTAGTCTGGCATCCTTTCTCTGACAGTGTCACAAGCTTCAGAGAAAGGTGCAAGAATCCAGGTAATCATCTGCTCTTAAGGGAAGTGTCTTCTTGGACCTCCTACCCATCAATTAGATGTTGACATATCTCCTAAAACATGAAAGATTATAACCCCCTTTTAAAGTCCTGTTCAACATAGTTGTTTTCGTCCTTATAAATGTCTAATCATTTTTACAATCCTAAAAAGCTCCTGAATCTCAGTGATATCTAGTGACAATCCATTCCACACCCCATTAAATATTTCTTATTCATCATATTTCACTGGAGAACATCTCCATCTGAAATAAACACCACATTATTAGAAATAAGCAAAAAGACCTTTTCAACCCTTTCCTACCTGATTTAAAACCTGCCGAATGAGTTTTGTCCATTTTGAAACGAGGAAATTGGTATCTTTCTGCTTAAACAAAGACCCTTTTTACAGATCTATATTCCAGTTCTTCATGAATCCAAACCACTCCCCACTCCTAACACCACTGGTGAATATTTAATAAAGGTCACAATTCAGCAGAGTACTGAAACACATGCCTAGTTTTCACCTGAACTATTCACATCCTTAAAGTTAGGCATGTACTTAGGCACTTAATTGAATCATGGCAATAGTCCTTCTTCCTTTGTGCTTGACACAAACTTTATTTTCCTAATCTCCAATTCTATTATATCTAGACAGCATTATTTGACTAATTTTAATTCTTTCTTCCTATATATGTAGCCATTAACTCATTCAACAGTTCTGACTTCCCTGACAATTATTACAGTAACCACCCACCAGCAGAAATATCAATATAAAAACAATTAACTTCACCAACAGCTAGAAACCTACATCAAACGGAAGTAGCTTAGTGGTGGAAATAGGAACAGTGTGGGCTGAAACTGTTTGGGTAAAGTTTACTTTAGGCACTCAAAAGTGTTCATACTTTTCTACACATTATCCAAGATACCTGAACTTACTGAGCTTACAAAATCTAGCCAGAAAGTTTGCAAGAACAGAGTATAAATTTTCTAGCATTTCCTTCTCTTTATTTGCCAGGTTGGAAATCCCATCAGAACAGACATTCTTGTGCAATGCTTAATTTGTAATGAAAGGTGCTGGGGCTCAAGCAATTTTTTTTCTTTCATAACTGATGCAGCAAGCCTAGAAGTGCTGGGGCTCAGCCCTGGCATAAATTAAGCACTGTTCTTGGGGCCACTGTGGCCCCTTCTGCTTCCCAACCTGCCTTCAAACAGGAAATACAAAGTCAAGGAAAGTGATAAACATTAGTAGAGAGAAATATATGTTCCAAACCTCAGAAAATTATGGTTTGTGAGCAAAAGTTTGTGGTCATATCTTATTTTATCGAAACCTGTATGCCTTGCCCTATTCTCGTATATCATGGCTGTTTTTTAAGTCACAGCAACAACATGCAATAGAGCTGGAGTTCACCTTAATATTGTACTGCATCCATGACCATATATGAAAGTAACAGCCTACATGAATTGCAGTACGCTGTCCTACACTGGTGCACTGATTAAATGCCACAACAAATAGACCTGGCTTTCAGAACCAGTATTACCAGTGACCTTAGCAAATCAACAACTATCTCCAGTGAGAGACTCATTAATTTGTCAATTGTATACAGCCTATGTAAGTCACCTTTCTATTTTCCATAAAAGAGAATCACATAATAAAAAATACTATGAACCTGCTAAATCTGATTGGATAACAACAGTTTGATTAGCAGGAAACCACACCAAGCTTATCAGGCTAACTAACCAGGAGCCAGGCAAAAAAAAAAAAAAAAAAGGACTGACTAATTTCTGTCAGAGACCCAAGAAGAACAATTTTCCCCTCTGTATGGATTTTCTCTTGAATCATTCAAAATAAGCAGTTCTGTCCCTAGCCCAGCAACAAACATTTTCTCTTCCTACTGTGTCATTCTACTTACAGTAGAAATGGTAAACACACAGTCATTATGGGGCAGGATCCCTCTCAGAGGGGAAAAAAAAACAGTGAAGGTCTTCCCACATTGTATCCCTCCAACCTCACACCCTCAAAAGACAATTCACTGTGGTTGGCCTTGTTTCCAAATACTTGTTTCTATGAACAGAAATTACTATACTGGAGGCTCCCGGGCTCTATTTTCAGGGTAGGACTGACTGACTGGTTTCATTCAAGGGCATTTCTTTCTACAAGTGTCTTTAAAATTCACTAAAGCCTCCCAGAAATAAATACAGTACTTAATCTTGAAATGAGATTCAAAACACTAGCAAAAGTTATGAAACATTTAATGTAGGTTTAAATTTTGAATAGTTTTCTGTAAATGTATACTGTTATAAGCCACAATGCATTTAAGAGCCCCATAGAAATGTCTTCAGTTTATAACAGCATATTTTTAATGGTATAAGATTAATATGTTTTATATTTTAAAGCATCATCTCAGGGTTTTCTATAGCACCCTTAACAATAATATCCAAGAGCTGTCCAGGTAAATTAGATCTGAATGGTGAGGACCTGAGGGTACTCCATGGCGTCTTCAGCAGTTTTTTTCTTTCCATGTTTTAGGAAATTCTGTTTTGGGAGATGTTATATTGTATAATATATATTTTAATACGCATGTACACATCTATACTATAATATATTGTTTAATATAAATAAATATTAAATATACTAGTATAGATATTTATGTGGACGTGTCTACCTATACCTCTTTGTACATGAGCACATACATGTATGTAGACATACATTCCTCTGTGTGTGCCTGTCTACATATATGTATGTGTTCATATACGTATTGTGACAAAGTTCCTCCTCCACCTTGGTGGGTCCTGCACTAATTGGTGGATTTCTTGCCTCAGAGATTCACAGCAGCCCTCATTTTGGCCACTTTTGCCAGTGGCTCAAGCCTGCCATTCACTCAGCTAACCTCATCACTGGCCAGCATGGGGAAAAAGGAAAACAATGCTTGCAATCTCTGCTGACCCACTTACTGGGTCGGGGAACAGTCCAGAGATCTTCCCCTCTGTTGGAACCCACAGTCCAGGTCAAGTCGTCCTGTGTCTGATCAGGAGTTGTGGGGATGTGGAAATCCAGGCCCACCTTTTTACCGGGTTCCAGCCCAGGGCTCTGTGGCTTGCAGCTGTCTACAGTGTCGCCTATAACAACTGCATGACAGCTACAACTCCCTGGGCTACTTCTCCATGGCCTCCTCCCAACATCTTCTTCATTCTCACCACAGGACCTTCCTCCTGATGTCCGATAATGCTTATACTCCTCAGTCCTCCAGTAGTACACCTTCTCACTCTCAGCTTCTTGCTCCCAGTTCCTCTCATGTGCCTCACTAACTGAAGTGAGATCATTTTTAAAATCAGGTACCTTGATTAGCCTGCCTGTCCTAATTGCTTCTAGTAGTTTCTTAATTGGTTCTAGGTGTCCTAATTAACCTGTCTGCCTTAACTGCTTCCAGCAACTTCCAGACTGTTCTGGAATAGCCCATTATCTTACTCAGGGAAAAGGACCGGCTTAATCTGGGGCTAATGTAGCTACCTTCTCTCACTCACCTGTAGCACGCTCATGTGCCACACCCTTCACAATCTCACCCTCACATCCTGCCCTGATACACAGTGAGGACTTCCTACCATCTCTAGAGAGTGTGGTGCCCTGGTGGGACAATCTATACTCCACCCAGGTCCTGAGGCCCACTGGGACATCAGCTGGTGTTTCCTTCATGGGGCCATGAGCACAGGCGTGTACTTGATGCAGTTCACCCCCCATCCTAGACACCTGCTCTTTCTGCGGCATGTTCACCTGGAGTGCGCCAGGCTGCAGCCCCTATTCTGGCTCCTCACAGATATCCTGTTAAGTTTCTGGCTGCACTTTTCCCCTCACCTCCTTATTTATGCACTCCCTATCCGCGGCCCCACAAAGTCACAAGACCACCTGGTCAACCTCCTCTTGGCCCTGGCTAAACTGGCCAAGAGGAGGTTGGACGACAGAGTCTCCTGTGATTGTGGGGCCTATTTCTGATCCTCCATCCTTTCACGCATACAGGCAGAGTTCCTCTGGAAGGTGTTCACTGGCTCCCTTGACACCTTTGAGGAGCAGTGGGAGCTGACCTGGGTTCTCTGCTCAGTATCCCCAACAGGTTCCCTTTGTTAGACCCTTTGACTCCACTCTTGTCTCCATTATTTCATTAGTTGTCCTATGGAATTATTTGGCTTCCAGGCCCTGTGGACCTTCCTTTAGGTGGCGGGGGGTCCTTTAGAGCTGGGCAGTCTTGCACCCACCCACTTCCTGGATCCCAATAGGATCACTCTCCTGTAGCCATCTGGTCTGAGCCTGCCACAATATATACACACTGAAATGGCCTGGACTCCTTTAGGTTGTGGCTGGAGGTTTTCCCGAGATCTTGGACCATCAGAAGTCCTTCTAGTTATGAGGGCATTCGGACGCTGAGTGTTTCAAAAGAGTCTAAAGAGGTCTGACTTCTTATATGATTTTTGAAGGTTGAGTACAACTAGATCCAAGCGCTGGGCTTATCTTCAAACCGTCCCTTCTGCAATCAGCTTGTACCTGGCCTGGTGGGACCTTGGGGGCAGCAGACGTTCACTAGCTGGCTCTCCCCCAGCAGCTCTGTTGCAAATGTCAGCTAACTCTGGGGCATTCCTCTTGGTTGTTGCCCCTTCCTGTGACAAACTCTTCCTTTCAAACTTTCTTCCTGCAAGTGGACCAGGCTGTGCAGATGTGCCTATTTAAAACCAGTTGAAACCAGAGGAGTGGTGCCCCGTGACACACACATTTATCTGTAAAACATGGCTAATATTATTTCCTTTATCCTACCATTTGTCCATCTTGTCTATTTAGATAATGAGCTCTTCAGCTCAGAGTGTCTTACTGGCTATTTTTAAGAGCCTACCATTTCATGGCTCCACTAGAAGTGCTTTATCTTCATTTCTCATGTATTGCATCCAGGGTTTGTTAGCTGCCACAAATTGTACTGATAGGTAATGGATGGTAATGCAGTTGCTGGTGTAAATGGGGTTTTGACCAATAAGTGGCTTTGGACATCCGGAATTGAATTGAAAGTGAATGGAGGGATCAAGAGCACAATGCTCACTACAGACAAGCTCACTGAAGCAGGCTATGCATTCTACATGACCGGAATCCTATGCAAAGCTTCTACCTTCAGCACCATGTTCAGTCAATGACAGTAACTTAAACCAGAGGCAATGAATACACGAATCACTGTCGTCAAATCATCATCAAGAGGAAGAGGCAAAGTTGAAAGAAGACATGTCTCTACAATGCTGCTAACTAATCATCCAGGATCACTAAGGAATCCAGCAAGACCACACCACATAACACTTGAATGAGGAAAAGGGAGAACTTGACCTCTAGCTCTTCAAAGTTTACCTCCTTACACCCATTAGAACTGTTGTCTTCTCTGTCATTAGTCTGAGCCTCCTGTCCTTCAGCCTGATGCTGATCTCCCAGAAGTACTGGGACAACCATGTCATGGAAATGACAAATATGGAAAATATGATGTTCAGGTAGGTGTCAGTGGTGCATTTTTTTGTGATGGAAAATGTGGCATTTCACCTCTTTTCCTTGAGCTCTCCTGTAGACGCTGAAGAGAAAAATAGATTCACATTGCACTTCACAAATGCGGAGCTTTAAAGAAGAGCAGTCACCTACTACCATACTCTGGGTCCTGCTACACAGGAATGATAGATGACTGGCACTTTGTGGTTAACTTCATCAGTAACTGCAAAAAGTATGATTAGTAGCAGATGCACCAACTTTCCAAAGTGCTGGGGACTGCTCAATCCCTGGCTCTATCCCAGGCCCTGCCCCCACTCCACTCGTTCTCCCAAGGCATGCCATGTCCTTGCTCCTCTCCCCCCCGCACTCCCAGCTCTGAGCCTCCTGAATGTCAGAAAACAACTGACTGTGGTGGGTGGGAGGTGCAGGGACGGGGAGATGTTGATTGGTGGGGCCTGCTGGCAGGTGGAAGGGACTGGGCAATCAAGACAGAGCTGACAAGGGAGCTGCCAGTGGGTGCTCAGCACACACCATTTTTTCCCTGAGGGTGCTCCAGCCCCAGAGCACCCACGGAATCAGCACCTATGATTATTAAAGTATTAGAGGCGTGTTAGTCTGTATCCACATAAACATCATGGAGTCCAGTGGCACCTTAGCAACTAACATATTTATTTGGGTTTAAGCTTTCAGGGGTAAAAAAACCACTTCTTCAGATGCAACTGAAGGAGTGAGTTTTTTACTCACGAAAGCTTATGCCCAAATAAATCTGTTAGTCTTTAAGGTGTCACTGGACTCCTTGTTTTTTATTAGTAACATGAGCATTGAGATATAGCTTCTATCTATTTATATAATCAGGCAATCCTTTAATGCTCCAACAGCTGTCTCCATACTGTGCTCTGGTCTGAAGCCTAGCTGTGATGGGAAAAACAATTGAAGACAAATGGTAGTTTTTCAAAGAGACATTATTAAGGGCAGAAGAACAAACTACCTCACTGCGTAGGAAAGATAAGAAGTATGGTAAAAGACCACGCTGGCTTAATCAGGAGATCTTCAATGATCTAAAAATAAAAAAAAAGAGTGGAAACTAGATCAAATTACAAAGGATGAATACAAGTAGCTAACACAAGTATGTAGGGACAAAATTAGAAAGGCCAAGGCACAAAGCTAGAGACATAAAGAGTAACAAGAAAACATTCTACAAATACATTAGAAGTAAGAGGAAGATGAAGGACAGGGTAGGCCCGTTACTCAATGAGGGTGGAAGGGATAACAACAGAAAATGTGGAAATGGTACAGATGCTTAATTACTTCTTTGTTTTGGTTTTCATCAAGAAGGTTGGTGGCAATGAGACATCTAAATTAGAGAAAGCCAGTGAAACTGAGGTAGGATCAGAGACTAAAATAGGAAAAGAATAAGTCAAAAATTACTTGGACAATTAGAGGACTTCAAATCACCAGAGCCTGATGAAATGCATCCTAGAATACTCAAGGAGCTGACTGAGGAGATATCTGAGCCATTAGTGATAATCTTTGAAAAGTTATGGAAGATGAGAGATATTCCAGAAGATTGGAAAAGGACAAATACAGAGCCAATCTATAAAAACAGAAGTAAGGACAATCCGGGGGATTACAGACCAGTCGGCTTAACTTCTGTACCCGGAAAGATAATGGAGCAAATAATAAAGCAGCCAATTTGCAAACATCTAGATGAAAATAAGATGATAAGTAACAGTCAGCATGGATTTGTCAAGAACAATTATGTCAGCCCATCTGATAGCTTTCTTTGACAGACTAATAAGCTTTGCTGATAAGGCAGGAAGTGGAATACATGGTATATCTCCACTTTAGTAAAGCTTTTGATAGTGTCTTGCATAACCTTTTCATAAACAAAATAGGAAAATGCAATCTACATGGAGCTACTATAAGGTGGGATCATAATTGGTTGAAAAATCATTCCCAGAGAGTAATCATCAGTGGTTCACAGTCATGCTGGAAGTGTGAGGTCCCTCAGGGATCAGTTTTGGATCCAGTTCTATTCAATATCTTCATCAGTGAATTAGATAATGGCATAGAGAGTACATTTATAAAGTTTGCAGACAATACCAAGATATGAGGGGTTACAAGTGCTTTGGAGAATAGGATTAATATTCAAAATGATTTGGACAAACTGGAGAAATGGTCTGAAGTAAACAGGATGAAATTCAGAGTATATGGACAAATTGGAGAGAATCTAGAGAAGAGCAACAAAAATTATTAAAGGTGTAAAAAACATGACCTATGAGTGAAGATTGAAAAAAAAATGGGTTTGTTTAGCCTGGAAAAGGGAAGACAGAGGGGACATGATAACAGTTTTAAATATATAGAAGGTTGTTACAAGGAGAAGGGAAAAATTGTTTATGACAAGAAGCAATGTCCTTAAATTACAACAAGGGAGGTTTAGGCTGGACATTAAGAAACATTTCCTAACTATCAGGGTAGTTAGCACTAGAATAAATTGCCTCAGGAGACTGTGGAATCTCCATTATTGAAGATTTTTAGGAGTGGGTTAGACAAACTCCTGTCAGGGATAGTCTAAATAATAATTATTCCTGCCATGAGTGCAGAGGACATGGCTAGATGACCTCCTGAGGTCCTTTCCAGTCCTATGATTCCCCTCTCTGTGTGGTCCACTACTGAAACTTGTCATCAACTGCGTGCAAGCTGAGCCATGATTCATCATACCCCATTACCCTTACTTTGGAGACTATTTGCAGGAATACAAATACATAAAAGAAAAAAACTGGCGCTCCCCTGAATGCAGGAACTACAACTGTCCTTGCCTATTGAAAGGGACATTCAAGGGTGTAGGCTCCCTCGGCTTCTCACCCTGCAAGGTACAAGGACTAAAATTAGAATAATAGAATATCAGAGTTGGAAGTGACCTCAGGAGATCATCTAGTCCAACCCCCTGCTCAATCATCCAACAGATTTTTGTCCCATATCCCTAAATAACCCCCTCAAGAAGTGAACTCACAACACTGGGTTTAGTAAACCAATACTCAAACCACTGAGCTAGCCCCCTCTTGATGGGTTTGTGCCTATCTCTCCACATACACTGCTCTATCAAATCTTATTTATGTGATAATATGGGCATAGAACCTTGCATATTTTTTAAATTTGAGACCTAACACCCATGATATTTTTCTTATTCTCAGCCTGAGGTTAAACCTTCTCAAGGAATGCAGCACATCAATAGGCCATGCAACAGTTATAGAATCTTTAGCTCTTCCTGGTGCTGCACGCCAAATTTCCAAAGTAGCTTGTTTTTCTTTTTTCATGTCAAAAATATCGATATTTGCAGACCAATGCTCCCAATGCTGCTTTCATATAAGGCCAATTGAGGGTGACTTTCAGGGGATTCCCCTCCTACTGGAGAAGGTTCATACATATAATGCCACAAACAACATACACACACAATTACATTTTAACATAATGTCCTCCCACAGGTATTTACCTAATTGAATAAAGTTTATCTTAATTCCATAAGATTTGTTCAGGATATTGTCCATCTGTCACAAGTGATGTGCAATTTTTTACTATAATTAATGAAAGGCTAGAGTTCTACAACAAATTGTACGGTTAGCTGAGGAAATAAACAAGTGAAAATCTGTGAGGCCTATGTTATTCTGTAGGTTGGACTAAAAGATCACAATGATCCCTTTAAAATATATTAATCTGTAATAGATAGATATAAACCCCTTTAACTTGTGGAGTCTTGTTTTGGCCATGAGACTTTATTCAGACAACTTTTTGATTGAGGTCAGTGGGGGAGCTTTGTCTGAGAAAAGACTGAAGTTTTGTTTGTGGATTCATAGATGTTAAGGCCAGAAGAGAGGTTAAAATAATCTAATCTGACCTCCTGTATATCAAGGGACATTAAATTTCCCCCAGTTAAATGCTGTTTTGAGAGAAATAACATGTTTGGCTAAAGGTGTCTTCCAGAAAGGCATTCATTCTTGATCTGAAGATATCAGGAGATGGAGAATCCAAAACTTCCTTGGTAGTTTGCTCCAGGGGTTAATCACCCTAATTTGAATTCTCTGTGAGATTAAAGAGTCCTTTAGCTCTCAATATTTTCTCCCTGAAAAGGAGAGAAACTTTTTACACTGTTAATAAGTCACTTCTCAATATTCTTTTGATAAGCAAAACACATTGAGATTTTTAAGTCCCTCACTGTAAGGCACTTTTTCCAGCCTTCAAATCATTTTTATGGCTCTCTTCTAGACCCTGTCTAATTTTTCAATGTCCCTTTTGAAATGTGGAAACCAAAACTGGACACAGTATTCCAGTATCAGTCTCATCAATGGCATGATAAATCATTACTGCTATTTTTGCTTCCTTTATCAAATTTCCCACATTTCTAATTTATATGGATTGCTATTTTCCTTTATTCCCCATTTTTTATATACTGCTTTTGTATTTCAAATTGCTGCCTACACTTCACCACTTAACCAAGATGAGGCTTTTATCCAAAGTTGCCCCCTTTCGTGATTGCAGAATCATGGTTTTTTGTCCATCTCATAAAAATTCTTATAAAACTCTCCCTTTTCATTCACATTTTTCAGTCCATTTTTTCTTCCTAAGTCAATTTTGCTCAAAATTTTCCTCAAAATTTCCCTTTTGAAGCAATGTCCTCCTTTGGCCCATACTGAATGTAATCTTATCCCTAGAGAACTCTCAAATTCCAGTCCACTGATTAATTCATTTATATCCATCATGAGGTGCAAAGTAGAGTTACCTCATGGTGAGTCCAATGCTTTTTGTGTCAGAAAACTATCTATATTTTTTGGAAACTCTAATGATATTTTACAACTGGCTGCATGAGAACTGCAGCATATGTCTCCCAGAATGAAGTCCTCCATTCTACTACACTTTCCCCCACCACAAATTATAGAGGTGCTGAAAGAGTAACTCATCCTATTTGCTGGCTTGACTCTGTTGTCTGTAACAAACCCCACCAGTACACCCTCCTGGGCTTTTTTGATTAGCATGGTGCTCCATATCCATTCAATTTCTTGTGATTCTGAGTTACCAATAATTCTAAAGCTGGTACAGTGCCTTAAATGAATAGTGTTTTGCCTCCTCTTTACCCACTGTGCACATCCTAAACAAGTTATAACTGGTATTTTAATATTCAATCAAGTTTTAGTAAGGGAATTCATAACAAATTTATTCTCATCAATGTGAATTTCCAATTCTTCTTCCTTCTTATTCAGACTCTTAGCATCAAGACATAAGCAATTAAGAAAAATCACTTCAAATCCTTTACCACATCTGTTGAAATTTCTCTAAGCACAGCAAGTTTGAATATGTATCCCATTTAACTCCTTAGCACCCTCCCCTTGCATTTTTGCTAGTCTCCAACTCAGAAGGTAGCTCTCCACACTTGAGAGATGCAGTCAAAACAGTCAGCTTCACTCTAGTTACACAGCCAACAGTTCACCTACAAGGACACCTATCTGGTGTGTTCCCTGTAGTTTTCTGTTCTATTCCTCCAGAGACAGACTCCTTGTCAGCTGTCTGGTTATCTGATAACTAATCAGATAAATTGAATGGCTTCTGGCTCTTTTTTTAACCCCTCTTTGTCACAAGTCACCTGTCCATTTCTTTGGTTTCTACTTCCTCCAATTCTCTTAGTCTCCATCCTTCCCGCTATGACTTTTATAGCAACAAATTCCAAATGTGATTGTCCAAGTCTTCATTTTCTCAAATTCTACATTGTTGAAACATCCAGAACACATATCTTCCCCACAGTTTTATATTTCATGCACCAGAAATTTCTTCTAATAGCAAAAAAAAAAAAAAAAAAAAAAAAAAAAAAAAAATGTGTTGAGGACAGTATATCCAGGGCAGGGTACAAACAAACTATTAGTTCCTTATTGTCCATATTTGCTACCTGGTACAGAGCTATACCTACACAGAAGGAATCACACTCCCTCCAGAACACCCTTTGCTGCTCTTGTTTGCGTACTGATTAATGAGGATATAGGAGCAAGGATATAAGAGCAAATAGGCCATGACTCAGCTAAAATTGTACATTCAGGCTTTAAGTAAGGACTGTAGAAATAAATATTTTCAATATAATCAAAATTTCATACTAATTGGTTTGGCCAATTCTATCGATACAAGCCATTTATTTTATAGTTTTATATTTCTACTTACTTAAACTCAAAATGGTTGTGATTTAAAAAAATGAAATTTGATAAGTGATTAATAGAATGTGTATGCAATTTCTTTAGAGTTATTGAAATGTTTAACTTGTCAAAGTGGCTCATGTTATGCTAATTATTACTATATAAAAGTATTTTCCCACTCTAGACCATGTGTGAGAGCAAACCACCACACACAAACACACCTTTGCTATCCTGTGTTAAATAGCAAAAATATACACAGTAGGAGTTAGAAAAAAAAAGTATAATTACATTAGACTAAAATGGATTTGTGTGTGAAAGAATTCAGTATTTTAAACCACTGATATTCAGAATCTAAAAATCATTGAACCCGGTATCTAGCTGAACTGACAAATCTCTTGCAATAATGCATTAGGGGAGCTTAAAGCACTTTAACTTAAAAGTGCTGTATACAGTAATCACTTCTTCCACTGAAGGGCAGCCACCTGTGGTATAAAATCCAGCATCTGTTTAACAGTTCACAGTACTTCCTACTTATGACTGGGAAGTGAAGGCACCTAAAACCAATTGAAACAGTAGAAGGAGTTTAAGTAGGTAGAATGTAATTACCGGAATTGGAATTTGACCAGGTCATTGGGATTACTAAGAGTCTTGTGGGAGCATCAAAAACCACAAGCAGATATCTAACAGAATGTGCAACACTATAGCACTAATCTCATTAATTTTGTTTATTTCTGGCACTATTGAACCTCTCTTTTCTAAAGGCAATTGCAATTTCCTCTGTGAAGTATGAATAAGCTGATAGGAAAACAATTTGATTTCTAACAACTGTGCTCTTCTAGTGTATTTAAATAAGACAAACAACATTAGTCAGGATTGTAGTTTTACACATCATCCAAATAATGACACACTCAGCAGGAAAGTTTCCCCTAACTCAGTGATTCTGAGCCTATTTACCACTGTGGGACACATACACAGCTCTTTCTGTGCTGCATCCACATAATATATATGCTACCTGTATGGCCCTGAGGATGTCACATGCGCTGCAGCTGTGTGCTGTTCAGGCCACAAGCAGCCTGTGGGTTGCAGATTGAGAACCACTACTCAAACCCCAAGAAGGGGTGTTCAATCAATAGTGAAAAAAACATTGAAAAGTAGCACATATTTATTATCATCAATACTACTTCTTAAAGTGCTCCTTGGAGATCCCCTCTCCCAAACTAAGGAGGTTAAACTAAGGCATCCCATGATTTTATAGTTGTTAAATGTACCTGATTTTTACCCAACTTTGAAAATTTGACCAACAGAAATAATGAACTTTTTTTTTTTGGCAGGGGCGTGTATGAATAATTCTCCCTCTTTAAAACCACTTCTACAGATTGTACAGTGTCATTCCAGCATTTCATGTTTCCTATGAACCTCTGGATACTGGGTGTTGTTTTGTTTTTTTAAGAGATTTTTCTCATTAATATTTTCTCTTAATTGATCTTGGTGAGGTGAGAAAAATAAGAGGTAGAGAAGCAAACACTCCCATTTTCTTCCAAACTTCTTATCACTATTGTCCTATTTCTCATATCTAAATTGATGAGTGAATGTATGTAGTGCCCATGGATAGGTCCATGTAACAGGACATACTGACTTAGCATTTTATTCCTTTTCTATATACACTAAGAGAAAAATAGACAACTGAAAGAGGATGTCAACTAACTAAGGGGAGAAACAGCTGATGGGCTAACTGAGTTAAAGCATCTCCAGCAGCTAGGTTCCATAGTCAGTACACCTCTTACCTCAAGGGATTTCACCCCACCTTCCTCAGTGGCAGCCAAAGTCTACCCCCTCAAGCTCCTTGCTGGAATACTTCTTATCTCTTCTAGCCCCTAGAAAGTAACTACAGACTCTTTTCCTATAGGCCGGGGGCGGGCCCCCCCCCCTTTTTTTTTTCCTGCAAACTTTCTGCTTTTATAATCATGATGCAGCCCCACCCTGGCTGGGCTTCATTATCAATTAACCCTGACTTTCTCACTCACAAGTGCTGTTAGCTATGTTAATTGATCTTTGAGGCCCACACCTCATCACAGTGCACTTATGGGCTTAAGAAGTGAAGGGCAGAGCAAAAAGATTACAGAAGCTATGATAGTAGGGACTGTGAGGGGAAAATGAAGGAAAGGAAAAGTAATTGCCTGATACAACAGTTTTTGAAATCACATGGAGTCTTTCTATTTACTTCAGTGTGGGTTGCACTGAGTCCTAAAAGAAGACAAGAAGAAGATGAGAGTAATAGGACAAAGAGCAATAGAAAGGAGGAGAAATTGAAGGAAAGAAGGAATGCAATGAAGTGGTGGTGAGAGATAAAAGAGCAGAGGAAAGATGAAAGAAATGTATCAACATAAGTGAAAAGATTATTGTGTTTGTTTGGTTCATAAACCATCTCAGCCCTTATACCCTGTTTTCTAGAAGCATGCATCAGGCAATTTCAGTTTTTAAAGGACAGTTTTCTTTTTAGCACACGCCTACAGGTTTCAAAAGCATTATCTCTAGAGTACAGGGACTTTCAGCAGTGACAGTTTTCATATTAAAAGCTGATTTAGGAAACTTTACAGCCCACACTTACTTTTGGTATGAAAAAAGTTTAAACTGGCAGTGTGAATTTTGTTAGACATGAGAGTATAGTCATATTTTATGGGAATGGCATCAACTGCAAAGTACAGATTCCATCATGCCTGTGAAATATGAAATGTTTTATATTTTACTACTGTTGCTGGCCTTGGACTTATGCTTGAAACATACTCAGATAGTCTCTGAACACAAGTGATCATTAAAAATTCCACAGCAGTTTACTTAAAAGTGGGGGTTGCCCAGAAATATTTCAAGAGGTGTATAAAAGGGTTGACCTTCTGTCTCCTTAAAGTTCTCCCTGGAGATTCAGTTGTAAAAAAAAAAAATATTCTTCATCTCCTGTTCAATATACCAGATTTGGATATATAATAATATATAACCCCAAATGGCTGCATTTTAGTTGTTTGTGAAGTGATATCTACATACAATTTGTACTCTGTATGCCAGATGCTGATTTCAATTGCACTGGTCGAAGTCTGGAGTAACTCTCCTTATGTAAATGGAAATATTCCCAATTTACATCCTTGTAACAGAAAGCAGAATCTTACTCAATATCTAGCTAAAGTATGCATAGCGTACCAATCAAAGTATTATCTGAACAACAATGTATCAATACATATGTTTGAAAAGAACCTTGGGAGGGAGCCTTGAGGATTAAAAACACTGGAGAATTGCAAATTATGTTAATATAATTCTGTTTGTTATAAATGATTCTTAGCCCTTGTGCATTATGAGCTATATTCACAAAGAAATGTAGGCATGGTGAGGCATACCTAACTTTTAGCCACATAGAAAATCCCTGGGATTCACCCAGCCTGATTTACACACTCCAACCCAGGAACCTCATAGAGTCACTTAGGGCTTGGTTACACTGGCACTTTATAGCGCTATAAAGCCCCCACGAGCGCTATAACCTCCTCCCCGTCCACACTAGCAAGGCACGTAGAGCGCTATAACTGCTGAGTTATAGTGCTATTGTTAATCCACCTCCGCATGGGGAATAAGGGCTGTAGCGCAGCTGCTGTAGCGCTACAGCAAGAATGTGGACACCCACTGCGCTACAAGTGATCTCTGGAGATGCCTAGAGTCATTTAAGGCAATTGACGTCTCTTCCCTTTGTTTTGAACTTGGCTGGAGGAATGCGGAAGTACCTCTTTAGAATTTCTCTCTTAACTCGGCAGATAAGCAATGCAAATGTTTAAGGAGGGAGCCTGTGTGAAAACAAAGCCCTCTGTGAACGGAGGCTCACTGACAGGCTTTCAGAAGATCGGAAAAATCACTGGCTCTCTCCCTCTACATACACACAACGCGTCCCCCCTCACCCCCCTCGTTTAAAAAGCACGTTGCACCCAGCTGAATGCTGGGATACCTCCCCTAATGCGCTGCTCTTAATGCTGCATTAAGTGCCCCAAATGTGGCCATGCTATACCGCTGGCGCGTCTGAGTGCGGACATACAATAGCGCTATACATATTACTGTATAAGGGGACTGCTATAACCAATAGCGCTATAATCTTGTAAGTGTAACCATACCCTTAGCAAGGAGCCCAGAAGAAGCGTGTATGGGTTGCAGGACTCTCCTGAGTTTGTTATGTACATTCTAGTTTACCAAAGAATATCATGTGAGGTCTCAGATAAAAGGTGCTGTCAGTCTTGTCATGAATACCATTGTGAAACACATGTATGAATTTTGTGTAAGGAGTTAAGCATATACATTGAAAACACATCCTTAAAATTTGTATCTAGGGTCTTGTTACCAGCAAAGGTGAAAAAAAAATCCACAGGTTTTCTGGTGAACAAGAGATGTTTATCCATTTATCTGTTTACATAAAAAGTGATTATTGTCTCACTCACAATCACCAATCATTAACATTCTTAGTCAAATTTTAATGAAGATCTGGTGGGGACTTCACAAAGAAACTAACAGAAAGAGAGAAACAGTGGGAGACAGACCTCCCTATTTGGTAGTGCAGATCAAAAGTTTGATCAACCATATTTGGGGGGCAAAGACGACACATTCACTGAGGAAGCAAACACGTAGTGAGTTTACTTCATGAAAAATCAGTCTCAATCAGGTTCTGCTGAAAACACTGGGGAGAATTTTGGGTGAGAAACTTCATTAGACAGGAGGTTAATTTATTAATTAAGGTAAATCTCTAGAAAAAATGTTATGGTTTTGTTTTATATGCCACCATTTGTTTCCAACATTCTTACTCACTATCACTTGAATGTTTTCTAATCATAAAGTTATATTTATTGTCACCATAAATATATGTAGGTGCTGTGGTGTGAAGCAAAGTGCTGGTCCTCCTGAGTTGAATCTTACAAGCTAGGATGTACTATCTCTTTGGATACAGCAGACCTGGTCATTCTGTGAGTGTTCAGAGGATAAGGGACTGGACCATACAGGAAATGCTTTTGGAACTCAGACGTAGGTGTGTACCTATCACTGTGTGTACAGAGAACTTGAGGCCTGTGGAGGCCTGGAAGCTAGTTCTTGTGCTGCCAGAGGCTGGTGGTGGTTCAGGGAGTTGATCCACAAAAGCACATACACAGCTGTTTCTTTAGGGTGACCAAATGTCCCAGTTTTATAGAGACAGTCCTGATTTTTGGGTCTCTTTCTTATATAGGCTCCTATTACCCCCCCTCCCCCCCATTCCAATTTTTCATACTTGCTGTCCAGTCACCCTACATTTCATGCTAAGTGCAGGTGGTGGTGAGGTGCCTCACAACTCTGGGTACCCCTGGGAAGCATCACAGGTACCTCGACTCCCTCTACAGTGAATGGGGAGAGACAGGGATCTTAGAGTGGGAGTCACAAAAGTCAGCGCTTTAGGTAGCATCTCACCTAAACCAGCCAATAGGGGTTGCCAAGAGGAGGGGTGTGTGCTAAGCCCCACCCCTCTCTTGGAGCTAGGTGACTGAGTACAGGATGCAGAGACGCCCCTCCCCCCAGCATTCTCAACTGCAAAATCTCTCGTGGAGTTAGGCCCCTGTGCCTTTTTTTGCAAGAAGACCCCTTCTGTAGCCTGTTGGTTAGGGCACATGCCATGGATGAGGGATACCCAATCCCTGCTTCCATTTTTTAAAATTATTGATCCACAGTGGAATAGCTTCAAACAGGAAAGACTGAGGTAGTCCACCTCAGAATATCCCACAGCCTAGTGGTTAGGACACACTCCTGAGAGGAGGTAGATCACAATGCAGATCTCTGCTCCAACTCAGGTACAGGAGGGGACATGATTTGGGGTTCTCCCTCATCTTCAGTGAGTACCCAAACCACCGGGCTAAAAGTTATGAGGGAGGGAGTGCCTCCTTCTTAGCTATTTTGTGTAATATTGTCTAAAGGGGCCTGATCCAGTAGGTGAGGTTCCCACACTCTCACCAGGTTGGGCAAGTTAGGAACGCCTGACTTCTCTTACCTTGGGGTTTTGGCATCTGGGCACCTGATATAAGACTGCAGCATGCATGCACACTGGCAGAAACATAGGCAATAAGAGAAATTTTATTGCAAAAATTTAATAACAGAGATTTTAGGAGCCTGAAGTATTTGGCAGAAGCCGAGCAGGAGCTTTGTGAATCCCATGAGGCCCAGTTGTGGGATGTTGCTGCCTAAAGTGGCAGTTATATTTATAGACAGCTTTCTATTTTCAAACAAAAGAATAGACATTAATTATAACTTTGATATTACAAAATATTAGGGCTTTGGGTTAGCAGACTGGTTCCTTTAAAATTTATTAACTTATTTAGATTTCACAATATTGCTGTGGATGATTTGGTTTGGTACTTGCCAGCTTAATTATTTTAAACTGATGATCCTAGAAGTAGACTTGCTTCACACAAATTGCAAACTGGGAAAACTGAGAAGAAATGAGAGGATTGAACAGACATGTAAAACAGATAATGGAAATATGAAGCATAAATGAATTACCAAAACTGGCTACTGAGGTTAGCAGTGACAATGAGCAGGAGAGATATTTGTACAGTTTTACAAAGGGAAAAGTAGATTAAGAGATGCAGAAAAAAAGATATGAGAAACTTTGAGGAAAGGCTTGTTTGAGTCAAGTATTGTTCTTTTCATTAACTCTTTATGTTCTAATTTCCTTCTATTCCTCTTCCTTGAGTACTGTGAATCATAAAACTCTTAAGGTCTAAGGTTCCATTGTGACATTCACCTCTGGTGTTATCTGGACAGGGGATCTGCTAGGTCCAATCCTTGACTCTGGGAGTTAGCCTTACCCTGCTCTGCTGTGAGAACCCCCACTCCTGGGCTGTTCATGCACAGCTTCTGGCATGTAAGCTGCTCCTTGGATTGTCCAACCAAATGACACAAGCCAATATCTCCAGGCCCAGACACAATCCTAGGAACTTTCATCTTGCATGTCCAGTTATGCCCTCCGGACACTTCATGCTTATATGAGTTCACCACTTTAACGAAGAAATGTATATGTACCAGGCTTGTTATCCCAAGGGGAGTCTCTGACACACTTCAAACCAAACACACTGCTTCAGGTAGAATAAACAAACAAATTTATTAACTATAAAGATAGATTGTAAGTGATTATAAGTCAAAGCATAACAAGTCAGATTTGGTCAAATGAAATAAAAGCAAAACACATTTTAAGCTGATCTTAACACTTTTAATGCCCTTACAAATGTAGATGCTTCTCACCGCAAGCTGGCTGCTTGCTCTTCAGCTGGCTGCTTGCTCTTCAGCCAGGCTCTCCCCTTTGATCAGTGCTTCAGTTGCTTGGTATGGTGTCTGTAGATGTAGGTGGAAGGGAGAGGAAGAGCATGGCAAACATCTCTCCATTTTATCATGTTATTTCTTCCCTCTTGGCTCTGCCCCCACTTCAGAGTCAGATGAACATTACCTCATCACATTGCCAAACTGACCAAAGGAATGGGGGGTGACTCACTGGAGAGTCCAACAAATTTGTTTGTTGCTGCCTAGGCCAGTGCCCCTTGTTCCTGTGAGGTTGGGCTTGTCCCATTCATGCCCTGACAAAGTGTGAACTGCCTCTCTGCTCTTGGAGAGTTTTTGTCTGTGTTTATTTTAAGCCATGAAGACACATTTTCAGCCTCATCGCTATATATGAAATTATAACCTATAACATTACTGCAACAACAATTACTATAACTTCACTATAACAACAATGCTCAGTGTATCATGAGCCTTCCAAAGACACCCAACATGACAAACTTTGCATTACCAAACAATAATTATACAAGGATGAACAGGAGGATGCTGGGTGTTCCCCTGAGGTTCAAAGCATCACACCCATTATGATGGAAAATATACAATAGAACAAAGATATAATGAGGATCTGATACACAGGAACTGTAAGAAAGGCGAGTTTTGTTTTCTAAGGATTCCAAAAGTACTCATGTCATATGAAAAAGATAAGTATTCGCTGGTTTTAGTTATGATTACAAAAAGAATCAAGGTAAGGGAACTGTTCAAGTTACTGAGCCAAATTCTTTCTTCAACTGCCCTTTGCATGCCTCTCATGGTCAATAAGGCAGAGTTTCCTCCACTATTGTGGAGTTAATTCCTTTAGCATAAACATTTTATATAAACCCCTTTTCCCCATTTTCATTGTTTATGAAGTTTTGTGTAATATAAGACAGGGACAGTTGAATTGTATTGAAATGTTACACAAACATTGTTCTGTTTTGATACAACATAACTGATGTTCACTCTTATTATTTCATATCAAAGGAATCTACAAAGTTTGTTATATTTTTTATTGGAAATACATTGAAGAATGAAACTTTACAATCATTTTTTTTCTTTTGAACTACAGACAGACAAAACAGGGAAACAACAAGAAATTGCTCTTTCACATAACAAGATAATGCAAGCACTTCATCTTGAAAAGGTAGCACAAGAAAAGAGTGCATGTGCAATTTATGAGAATTTTAGCACAATTCATATTTGGAATATAATAGCCTCTTTTCTTTGCATATTGAACATACCAATATAAACTGCACTTTCAAAAACTATTAGAGTTTTGAGAGCAAAATTGACAGGAAATAGAAGTCAGTGCCAGTTTTTTAGCCTCTGTAAGAAACTACATCCCATAGGGCCTCATCCTGTGAGGTCCTTACCACCTCCTATGAAACAATGAACATTTAAATCTTTTTCATGTTCCTGTAGTTGAGGGCAATCAGCACATTGCAAAAGACACTCAGAACCAGATTTGTAAAGGTATTTAGGCATTGCTTCATTCTGTTGCATGGCCTACATGATTTAGGAGCCTAAGTCTAATTGAAAGTCAATAGGGATTTAGGCTTCTACGTCATTTCTGACAATGAGACTCAGGTCTTGAAACACTGAACCAGGCAATGCCTAAATACCTTTATAAGGTCTCAGTCCCTTGTAGGAATAAGCTCTCAATGCTGGCAGCATTGCAGGCATCTAGTGCAACTAGATTAGAGCAATCACATGCAAAAGAAAGCAGGACAAGAGCAAATAGCAGCACCACACACAGTTTCCATAGAGATGTTAGAGAGAAAAATGCACGCCTAGGAGGGGGACACCTTGCCCCAGTAATAACAACATCACAGAATCGAATATAAGAACACTTCTAAGAGGCCAGAGCTTCCTCAAATTTACAAAGGAATATTTCAGAATTAGGATTCATTCTGGAGGGAAAAAAACCTCAAGCAGGAGAGCATAAGCTATTCTGTATTTCTCTTCCTCCCATCAGTACACTATAGACAGAGTACAGTGGATAGAAAGTAGATACTGGAGGAAGGTTATCACAGATATGCCATAAAACGATAATATGCTAACAGTGTTACCATGATATGCCATGAATATAATTCATGATATACCATGAATTGCTGAGATCAAGCCACTATCCCTTAGCTCTTCACTCCACAGACCACTTAAAAAGATGCCATCACCAGACCCTCACCATCACTAAAGCAAAATCAGTGCAATGAGGGACATCTTGTGACATATTATTTGTAGTATATGTTTAAATGCACCACTTAAAAATTGTTACTGTACCTTTATGTGACATGAAAACATGAGAAAAAATGTACTGAACATTTACATGTTAATCTAGAATGGAGACCATTCATGTGTGAAAAATAGTTTTTTCTTCTAAACAAGTCATGATGTTGTTCAAATATTACAGAGTTGAAAGCAAGTTCCTTTCAAACATTATTCTATGCACAAAAATAAAATCTTTCTATAGTGGACAGAAGCAATAAAGAATTAAAAGCACTCCTCTCCACAGTATAGTTCAGTTACTGCCCATCTTGGCATTCATGTAGCCCTGTTTAAGAGGACTATCTTAATGCAAACTAGAGACTTTCCAATTGGCACCTGAAGTGTTCGCATGCAGGTGATACACTGCAGCATGTTGGTGCACACTGCTATTCACATCCACAGAGTCTGAAATGTGGGATGATATAGACATAGCTGTGTAGCAAGGAGTATATCTCTCAGAATATGTTTCTACAGGACCCTGATCTTGGGGCTGTTGTAATTCATACAATAAATATGGAGTTTAGAGGTGCTATAAAAATTCAAATTCTTGCTAATTTCTATTTCATTTGGTGAGATTATTTTTTGAGGAAGTCTTGAGGAGAGGCTAGGACGTTTCAGCTTGGAAAAGAGGAGACAAAGAGGGGATATGATAGAGGTATACAAAATCATGAGTGGGGTGAGAACATGACTAAGGGAAAGTTATTTACCTGTTTTCATAATATAAGAACTAGGGGCCACCAAATGAAATTAATGGGCAGCAGGTTTAAAACAAATAAAAGGAAGTTCTTCACACAGAACACAGTCAACCTGTGGAACTCCTTGCCTGACGAGGTTGTGAAGGCTAGGACTATAACAGCGTTTAAAAGGGAACTGGGTAAATTCATGGAGGTTAAGTCCATTCATTGCGATTAGCCAGAATGGGTAAGGAATGGTGTCCCCAGTCTATTTGTCAAAGGGTCGTGATGGATAGCAGGAGAGAGATCACTTGATCATTACTTGTTAGATTCACTCACTCTGGGACACCTGGTATTAGCCACTGTCAGTAGACAGGATACTTTGCTGTACGGACCTTTGGTCTGACCCATTATAGCCATTTTTATGTTCTTGCCTAGATCAACTTTGTAATTATTAATTATTGGCCAAGCAACTCAAATCTGTCTGTAACAAAATAAGTTTTGAACACCACATCTGATCAATTACAAAAGTCGAGGGAATGTTCTAGGCATCCTTTGGCAGAACTCTGACTTTCACCAAAATCAATAAAAAAGAAACCAGGGAAATGGAGGAGACAGGTAATCCCTGGTAACTGGCTAGGAGACATACCCGGTTCAACCACCTCTATAATTCTCTATAGATGAGAGAACCCATTGATGGCAGCCATCTTCTAGCATAACAGAACCACCCCCAATCTCACTTCAGCACATGGCCCCAATACAGTTTAAAAGTTGACAACTTGAATGACTTATATATGAGAGAGGGGAAAAAAAGAAATAATGATGGAGGGATATGGTGGTACACACAGAGTTCCAGAAATGGGCATGAGAGAATGGGTGACCCAGGAATGGGGGAAGTGGGCCTCAGAACCCCATGCATAGAGAGAGAGAATGGGAGACACTCAGAACTCCTGACATGGGGGAGAATTGAGGGCAGTGCTGTTCTGTGCATGAAGGGGATAATAACTGAAATTGATAGGGCATGGGATTACCCAGGCAGAGAGCACAGAGAGAGAATAGAAGGGTGAAAAATATGGATCCCATGGGAAAGGGAGGCACTGTTAAAATCTTCATAATTATTCAGAGCTAGGTGGAGAACCCAAGAGATATCAAATTTGCACAGTAAAAGGCAATTGGGATGTCAAGAAGAAACGTGTGTTCAATGGGTGAACAATGGATCAGCATTCTCGTCAGACTACCTGTCAGTACCCAGCATAATCTGAGGAAGCTAATGATCCTTCTAGGAAGCAGAATTTCACAAGTTCATACTTGAAGAATCCTGGTATCACTGCTTTTAGTAACCCCAAAAACAAGCAATCCCACAGCTTCCATATAATCAGGCCTGCACATTGCATTTTGCAACTCAACGTTGAGGGTTTATCAAGAGCAAAGCAACACTTAATCAGCGTCAAGAGCTATTGCTGTTATCTGCATACAAGAAGCTCACATTTCATCTAATAAAGTCGGCTGATACAAGGTCAATGGTTTTGATCTGATATGCCACGCTGCACACTCAAAGAATGGCTGTGTTGCATGTGTTCAGGTTACCATTGCAGACACAATACTGCACACTGAATACTGCGATGTCATCAAGACTGGCACATTTCAGATAGCAAACATCTACAAGCCTACTAGCATCAACAGATTCTTCTAAGCTTACCGCATCCAGCTGTTTATGTTGGAGACTTCAACAGCCATCATATGGACTGAGGCTGCAAAGTGGCTGATGCCACTGGTGAACAACTTGTGGACTGGGCCTCACAAAATGACCTCGCCCTTGTTCGAGATAAAAAAAACACAGATATTCCATTCTTCTCCATGGGACTGTGACTACTCACCTGGCATATGTTGGATCAGCTCAGCACATGGCAACTTGCATACAGCATCATGTTAAGTCTTCCACAACCTTCCACACAGCCAGCACAATATGGATTGAGCCATCACTGGGCTTCAGCTACCAATAGTCACAAGCACAAAGAAGCAGTAGTGGAACCCATGCAAAGCCTGCTGGAAGAAATACAGCAAGACACTGGAATGGAGTGCTGTAATGATACTGTTCCACCATATCCCAATATATAAGGCTTATTGTCATTTTTCTAGAGTCATCTACAAAACAGCCACCAGAGCCATTCCATGTGGATATTGCCTTGTGTATATCCCCTGACTTGAAGAGGAATGCAGTGCTCTACTCAAGCAGTCTAAGTTAATCAGTGATCTGGACGTGAATGACCACTTAGTCAAAGCTCTGAGCTGTGCTCTCCAAGCCAGATGGGAGGAAAAGACCAAAAACCTGGACTTCACTTTTTCCACCTGGAAATCCTGGAGTTTACTTTGTTGCCTTGGAACAGCCTAGCAACTCTCCACACCATCTATGTGCTAGTCATCTATGCATGTCAATCAAGTAGCCAGTCATGGGACAGACATTCCTGGAAAAAGGAGTGAAGAATCAAGTTCAGAGTGAATAGAGCATCTTCTGCAGGCAGGACAAATCTAGAGCTTGCCCTGAACCTTTCACAGTTCCAGAGCTGGACAGAGTGCTATATAATATCAAATCTGGCACTTCTGCCAGCTATGACAACATCCTTCCAGGAACATCTTAGCCCATGTGCCTGTGCTTGGCTGGCTCAATTCCTCATAAGGGTCACCAATGAAGGAAGGCTGCTGAAAACCTGGTGCATTGCAAAAAGTCATCTGCCTCCCCAAAAGACCAAAACTAGGCATCAAACTACCACCTAATATCGCTGCCTTCTGTGTGTCTCAAGGTTCTAGAGCACCTAATTTTACAGCGAATAGAACAAGAGATGGAGAACATCTTGAATGTTGACCAACCAAGATTTTGACAAGGTCAAAGCACATGCAACCAAGTATGTGCACTAACTACAATAATTGAAAAGGGTTTTCAAAGAAAACTGAAAACAGGCGCTATTTTGCTTGAACTCACCACAGCATATGATATGGTGTGACACACAAGTCTACATGTTAAAATATTAAGATTCCTCCCACTATGGACTACTGATGCCATCAAACTGCTACTCTGAGAGAGAGACAGTAAGGTTTGGGTGAGAAAACAAGTGCTTTCAGCATCATTTATTTATTTATTTAGCATTTGCATGTTTACCAAGCCAAGCAATAGCATTTTGGTGGCTAAGTGGAACTCCCAGAGCCCACCACTGAATTTGGTTAGAGGACCCTTCTTAACCAATTGCAGACTGGGTAAAGACTCTGTGCAGTCAAGCAGCACCAGTGGGGTCTTTGATACAATCCAAGCTGCAGCAGTAGCACAAATCAAACAATAATATTCATTGTCAAGCAGTGGCTGCTAACGAAATTCAGTGGTGGGCTCTGGGAGTTCCACTTAGTCACCAAAATGCTATTGCTTGGCTTGATAAACATGCAAATGCTAAATAAATAAATAAATAAATAAATGCTGCTGAAAGCAATGAATAGGTTGAGGAACATAAAGATGAAGTAAAGACTATGAAATACGGCAACAAAGAAATTGTTAGAAATCTTGAGAAGAGCAGTTTGGAATAATCTGGATGGATTTGGTATGTGGGATGGGGAAGGAAGAATAGAAAGCAGTGGCTTATAAGTAGTTCTATCAATATGCTTAGGAAAGAAAGGAAAGGATGAAGGAATATTTGGGTGTGTTGAAAAGGCAAATTGAGACAGAAGTCAGGTGAAAAACAGGAAAAAGCTCAGAGCCATTGACAGGAAAAAGCCAATCTTTATAGATAATTGATTGCCTGTGTTTGTACACAGACAAACGGTCTTGTATCCAAGCCATAATTCCACTTGGTGAGCAATTATGAATGGTACAGTGAATGTCCAATATACTATACTTCCGGTACATTCTGGACTTTTAAAATCAAGCAGTAGTGGGCTTCCCCTTGAATATACTAGTATAGTTTATTTCCAGTCAGTGTTGCACTTTTATTTCTTTTTGAGTAACCTTACTTTTTTCTTTTTCTTTTTTTTGGTTTGTACAATACCCAGAGCGTAACTTAGAACTGGATCATAATGTGATATATCATTTCTCAATTACAATATCACAGAATTTACTTGCTTCAGTTGACTTAATCAGCTTAATGCCTTTTCTTTACAAAGCCTGCAAAAAAGGTATACTTACGTGCATGTTTGATGCAGTACGGTGATGAGATTTCCTTTGACTGATTCAGACAGGATCTGGAAAATACATGATAAATTGAAGACATGACCCTATAGTGAGGTTTCAGCAAAATACATGAGTGACCAAAATATTGTGAGGCAAAAAATTCAATAATATCCAGAAAAGATATTTCCATTACTGATGAGAAAGAGTAGCTCTCATTCTACTGAGGGAATTAAAAAAAAAATGTTGGCTTCCTTTTCTGGGGGGGGAAGGGGGGTTATGATATATATGTTTTCAAAATGAAAATAATAGTTATTCGCACTAATGATGCACAATTTTGGAATAAATGGGGTAAATTCAGACTGAAAATCTGTATCGTAAAAGCCAAATTGTGCCATTAGGTGCACATAAGATGCCTCTTATAAGTCTTGTGTTTGATCTGTGTTTGACTCCAGTGTAGCAAAGCCCTTAAACATGTATTTGAATATTCTGTTGAGTTAGCATCTTAGCACCGAGTTAGAAAACGTAACCTTTCAATTTTTCTAGAGGGAGGGGGCTCTGTGATTTATTCCTCTGTATGAATAGTAACTTTTGTGTGTATTTATTTTTAAAGTAAAAGGAAAAATCTGCACTCTTGAAGAGCTGATGCACAGATTGAATGGAAGGACTGATTTCTAACTTGACTTTTAGCCCAGTGGTTAGGGCACTCACCTAGGACGTGAAAAACTCCTGCTTGAAATCCCTTCTCTATCTGATGGGAGAGGGGAGGGAAGTGGAACCAACCACTTCTCAGGTGCATACTCTATCGACTGGGCTAGGGGATTAAGTGATAAGTGGAGCTCCCTAAGTCTTTCCTGTAGAAGCTCTTCCACTGTGGATAAATAATTAAACAAAAAACAACAACATTGGAGCAGGAGGACTGAATCCCCCACCTCCAAGGTGAGTCCTCTAGGCACCAAGCTAGAAAGTCACTTTCTTACTTGCTCACTCTCACTTGTCTAATATTCTTTCATTGTTGATCCACTGTGGAACAGCTTTGGCAGGAGAGATGAGGGAGCCCCACATCAAAATATCCTGTAGCCCAGTGGCTAGAGCACTCACCTGAGAAGTCACTTTTCTTTCTCACATAGAGAGGGAGCTTAAACTGGAGCTCTCCTACATCCAAGGTGAATACCTTAACCACTGGTTGAAGTGAGGTGGTGCTCCATCTCCTGTCATCATGCTTAAATTCCTCTGTAGCCCGATCTATAGATTATGTATTAATTACACTGATTGCTTACAAATTTCCAGTAATCACTCTGAGGTTTGTCAGGTTCTTGTCCCAAGATCCTGCCCAGTATTGTTAAAATGACTCTTCACTTGAGAACCCCAATGTACACAGTTGCAAGGCTTATACTTTAGGAACCCTTCTGTATTTACAATAGTTTATGAGTACATTTAGCAAAGTCACAAACACCCTAACCCAGCAATGTAGGTAGAGATAATGCAGACTGTATAGCTGCACATCCATATACTCACACAATCTCTTCCAGTGCCACCTGAAATGTTAGCCATCATCTTCCTCTAGCTCTATGGGCTACACTTTTATGAATACGAATGTAAACTATTTTTAATGACGATACTTGAGGGAAACCAGGTCAATTCCTAGAGTAGCTATTAACTGTTTTAGAATTCTTTGGATACAAATTCCATTATTAAGTTAGCTGAAGCCCCAAGTGGTACACTAACACACACATAACTATAACTTGTAAGAACAGAACTTGAAATGTGATTTGTGATTTGGGCCTTGGGCTATTTAAGTTTAGCTTGTGGCTTAATCTCACAAAGAGATATGATGACGCATTTTACAACACTCCTAACAAAGCAGTCCATGGACCTGCAAGAGTTTCCTGGCATGTTTTACAATAGGCTTCCAAATGAATTTCAATATTTCCACTCAAACAAAAGTAGCAGCAATAGCAGCAAACCACCAAACTAAGGAAGCTATAATTAATTTTACCCACAGAAGGAAGGATTATCTGTGGCATAACTTTGTGCTTAAGAAATTCACATCACAAACACAAATGCTTTATTGCTATTTTTAAGTGCCATACTTTTGATTTGTCAGATATGAGTGATTGCTCATGCTGAAGAAATACCCTTATAAATATTTTCAAGTATTATACATAATAAAACACACAGATATATCTAACAAGTGCATTTTAGCTTTTCATTTGTAAAACATGTTTAAAATGTTAGCCAATCTTCAGAACACCCTTATCTCATAAGTACTATTTCTAATTTTAAACTGAGAAAATGGAGACAAAGGTAACAAGTGAGTTTCCAAATGGAGGGAATCAGCATCAGAGATAAGATTGTTTCACAGGTAGGGCTGCTTCATCACCCTACCTGCAGCCATAAGTGTGGCACTGCAGGCACTCCTGGCCTTAGTCCAGTCCTGCTCGAATCACAGTGGCCTATCCTCTAAACTCAACATCAGTCTCTAAACACTTAAATAAAAATAAACCAAAAGGTGTCTGCTGCCTGTGCCTTTACATAAACAAATAACTTCAAACGGTAAGTGCTCAGTTGTAGCACTTGAGGTCCAGGCCCTTCTTAACTGGCCTGCTGGCTCCTGATTGGTCAGTGTTTCCTCCTGGCCCTTCTAGGTCTCTGAAGGGCTAAGTCTTGTTGGTAGTCCAGTCTGAGAGGGTTTTCCTTGAGCAGAGGAGTGTCTAGGCACTGACGCTTCCAGCAGGAGGCAGAGAAAGTGAGATAGTCCCCATTGTAGATTGTCAATCAGAAGTTTCTTGTTCTAGTCAAACACACCCCACTACACTCAAATATTAGGAAATACCCCATTTACAAATACCCATGCCTACAACTTAATTCTGTCCCCTTGTGTTTTAATCCTGTGTGCTGAAAGAGGCAGGGTCTTGTGGAAAAAAATACTATACAATTATGTAATTAAAGCCCACATAAGGCATATGTGCAAGATAAAATATCCTCTGATCAGTATTAAAGCATCTCAAAAATAACATTTGCTCTCTTTGGATTGTTTACAGGGCACTCTGCATGAAAGAAAATCAATACAGATGGAACCAAGATATATACTGTCTGCAAGTTATGTCAGGAGCAGGCTTGAATACCTACCCATGCTTTTGAATGTGATATTGCAAGGAAAGGGATGTTGTTTGGTTTTGATACCTTGAATCATTGCCTTTACAAAAAGAACTTGTAACTCACCAAATTCATTCTTGAATGTGATGGGCTGATATGATTATCATGGGACAAGAAAGGAAACAACAACACACATATAAGGGGGCTGAATTAAGGTTACACAGGAAACAGTGTATATCTGGCATTTCCTAATGTAACATGCTTGACTTTACAATCTAAATTAATTGTTTTTTTAAAAAATAGTATTTTGGATACAATTTCATCAGATGTTTTTGTTTGTTTGTAAGGAAAAAAGCATTCTAAAACTCTTCCTCACCATGCCCCAGCAGAAAGGCTTCAACTGGGAGCACTGAAGAACACACTTCTAACTCTTGAGCTACAGGATTAGCTACATGAGCTGGCAACAACAGAAGATTGTTGAAAGGGCTAGACCACACGCTAGGTACAAGAAGCGTTATTCAACCAGTGTGGACCAGTTCTTTGTTCTCTCCCCCACCGCCCCATAGAAGCTGGGGTAGAGGAAGAGGAAATTTCCTGCCCTATGTGATGTGCCCATATGGGGAATATGGAACACTGTGCTATGCAGTGTGTCTGGGGAGCTGTGCTTATTCTGAGATGGCCTTCCCCTTCCTCTAAAGCTGCTCCTAGAGCAACATGCAGCAGCATGGGCCTAACTCTTTAAAAATGTTTTTTGTTCAATTATTTTGGCAGTCTATCAAGTTTTCCAAAGGAACACAAGTTGGAGAAGCAACTGAAGATTTTTATGTCTATATCTTAGCTAAACATCAATGGAATTTAATGGGAGAAGAAAAGACAGCAGGAAACGGAACCCAACACCCGTCCCACTGTCTGAACAAAGGTATGGAGTATGGGAGAAAAAGTCTTCTATAAGAGAAGGCAGCTGCAGAAACAGTGTCAGATGGAGTGAGCCAGATCTCTGTAGGAGCCCAGAGAGAGGGAAAGGGAGATATGAAGAGATTGTGGATGGGTGTGATCTTTTTTAGTGATGGAGTGGGCAGTCCAGAGACAGCAAGAAAATGTCAGCAGAAAGGAGGGGGCATGAGAGAAGTGGAGTTGATGCAAGGATGTGTGTAGGAAATAGAAGGGAAGGGGGTGGAGTGAAAGCCAAGATTGGGGCACATGTCACCAGAGATTAACAAGAGGATGTGGATTTGGGACCTAGATTTGTGCTGGCAGGAGGAAGATCAGGGTAGAGAGGGTAAGAAGAGAAGATAGAGCTGGTCAGAACTGTGGAAGGTGGAGGGTAACTGGGAAGGGAAGATGGAGGACAGATGTTATGCCCATGCAGAAAAGAGGTGCAGTGAAAGCCATGGGCAAGTGGCAGATGGACAAGATTACAATGCAAAAACAACCTATAGGGGAAGAGCTGGAGGAATACAGCTCTCCCCACTGCTGAGTCACTGCTGTGTGAGATGGGTTTTGTATTATGGGCAGAGTTCCCCAGTCACAATCCCAATTGGTGGTGAGGAGGCAGCTCCAGGCTGCGACTTAGCTGTGTGTGCGCGTTTTCACTCACATACCCCACCATTAAGCTGTATTGTTAATGTAATAGGCTTATAAGGACGATAATTCTGTTGGCATGTAGAAGTATGAAATTCTTGCTCAGCTTGAATAATGAAAATGTTAATAATGTGAGGTTCAGGAATTATGCCCTAATCAGAAATGCTAATCATAATATTTGCTAGAACTTCCTATTTTTAACACAGAGAGACAGCCACTTCTACACACATAGAGACTTCTGTGTACACAAGCACACACACAAGTGCACAGAGACAGATTTTTGTTGCTTTTGTCATGCAGTGGTGAACTTTGAGCTTTGTGTAACACATCAGTAGCCAAGAGGCAGAGCTGTTGGTATTACTTACATGTGTTATGTAAGGGGAAAAATGCAACTTGGAAATAGCTTGAGATATCTATAAGAAAGGTTAATTACTTTCAGAGCTGTCTGAACTGTGTAAAACATAAAGAACAGTCTGAACAGATGAAAATGACAGCAGACATAGTAGATAATATAGTACCACTTATGACTAAAAGCACAGGTACAATGATTTTTTAAAAAGGTATTATGATTTTTTTAATCAAGAAACCGTTAAAATGCTCTATTTATTGTTTAAAACAAAGAAGTGATCATTTTCTTTTCCACCTAGGACTTCTACTCCTGTCATGCTGTAAAAGATATTCAATAATTAGATGGACAAAATTTAAGTTATTTAATGGATTTCTGGGTGAGATGATGTAGGTCAGAGGGTCACCTAAAATTCTACAATTTAAACAGTATTCTACATTCTAGCATGTACTAACAATTCATAATTCCACTCATCTGATACTCTCTGACATAAAACAATGGGGTTTATTTTTGAGGATGATCATTGTTCTGGAAAGAGAGATTATGTGGTAGTGACACTAACATAATTTCCCACATATTTTTCCTCTCTCACTAATAAAAGCTTTATAGCTGCCCAAAGAACTGCATAGATATCATCAGCACTGCAGAAGCATCAGGTTTAGTCATTTTGGCTTTCTTCCTGAAATTCCAAATAGACATTTAATTAAGTCACTGTTATCAAATATAATGGTTCCCTTCCTTCTGTTGCAGTAAAATGTGTAACACAAGCAATTACTATATCTGAGTTTTCAATGAAAAAGAGTCAGAGGAAGAACATCAAAGCACACAAGACCCAGTGGAAAGTTAAAGTATGTTAAGAAAATTAACAAGTACATTAGTTTATCACTAGCGGCATGTATTGTGAACAAAATTCTGTAAAACTCCAATCATTTCTTCACATCTCATCTCCAAAATAATGCAGTAGCTTCATGGATTTATTTCAGATTTTAAAAACTTCATCCTTCATGATTTTTTAAAAAAATAAAAAATCTATTTTGAAAATAAATATTTCTACAGAACTTTTTAAGGTTTGCTTTTTTGTAAAATCAACAATTTGATGGAATTATTATAGCATGCCAGCATAGATCAGATATACCGAACCACTACTGTTTAGAAAAATGTCTATGTGCTGAGTTGTTAAAAATGTCAAGTGAGCTGCAATTTCAGATTTTGCTTTTTGTTTTGCCTCCCCACACTCAAAAAACTGAAACAAACTGGAAAGTAGCACAACATATTACTTATGTGTCATTCTTGGAAAGATGTTAAAGTACTGTAGTAGCAGCAAATGTTTACTGAATCCAGAAGGCTTATAAAGGATGCCATGGAGGAGTAAACAAATAGAGAGAAAAGAAATAGATAGAAAGTCTATCAGAAAATAAATACAGCACTAGCAGTTCTAAATTACCATATTTAAAGTAATATTGTAATGCAAAGCTGACAGTTGAGAAAAAATAAATTGGAAAATAAATTATGCCAAGCCACTACAAAATATGTTCACAAAAATGTATTTGTATTTTGCAAAAAATATTTTGATTGATGTTTCACATTTAGCACCCTTTACATTACAGGCTTTGTAACTTCCACAGCACATAACAAATTGTAAATCACACCCAAACAGTGTTAAATAAGAGCATGCGTTAGCAGCTAAGTTAATATGAGCTCTTTTGTTATCCAATATACCAGGGATCAGCAATGTTAGCATGCAGGACCACAGGGTAAGCACCCTTAGCGGGCCCCGCTGCTTTGTTTAGCTGGTGTTTCACCGACTGTGGCTCCCAGTCGGCCGCGGTTTGCCATCCCGGTCCAATGGGGGCTGCGGGAAGCGGCGCGGTGACAATAAAAGTTACAGAAAGGAAAGGCTGTACAATGTGCATCCTTCTAAAATTTTTAAATGCTAAAATATCAGTTGAATATCCTGTTGATATAAAAATTAAAGCAGTCTTCATTTTAGTATACTTTGTCATATAGTATACGTCAACTAAAACACACAGTAAAGTACCAAATGTCTATAAAGTCCAAACTATGGGGTTACAAAAAACCACATACTCACCAATACACTTGCTGTAGTAGAGAGAGAAAGAAAGAGAGAAAGCACAAACATGTGCATGTATTTGAGAAAGGTCAGATACACACATAAAGCATGCTTGTATCTGCCAAATACATTTTTCTACTTCAGGCTAAATTAGCTGATATGTATAAACCCAGGAGTGAATTTATCGTGAAACAAACAGTGTGGTGGCACAGGACCCCAATGACTGGGGATCTCCAAAATGTAGGACAAATATCTGACAACCTTCCCCTGAGTCCCAGTTGGCGGTGCAGCAGGACTCAGGCAGGCAGGCTTCCCGCATGCTGTGGCCAGTGGCCCCATGCCTCTGCAGGATGCAGTTAACTCCTGGCATGTCTCTGTGTGCCCCTGGCGGGGAGGGGGAGGCAGCTCCATGCACTGGACCCGCTGCCCCCTCCCTCAAGGGGTGCACAGAGATGTGCAAGCAGCAAGGCTAAGGCAGCTACCTGCTTCCCTCCTTCCCTCTATCTGCACCACTTTGTTCCCAGAAGCGGCTGGCATGTCCCAGTGGACCCCTGGGGTGGGTGCCTCTGCACATTGCTCTCACCCCAAGTGTAGACTCCGCAGCTTCCATTGGCCAGGAACTGCAGCTAGGGGGACCTGCCAGGGCAGCACCTGCATGCACGGCGTGTGGAGACCTCCCTTCCTTCCCCACTCCCCCACCTAGGAAACATTGCCGGAGGAAGGTGGGTGCCAGTCACTTTGGGAGCCATGCTCTCTGAGGTAAGCACTGCCTCCCTGCCCCCTCCCACCACCCAGCCCCAGTCCAGAGCATGCACCCGGCACCCAAACATCCTCCCAGAGCCCACACCTGTCACCCTCTCCCACACCCCAACCCCCCTAGCCCAGAGCCTGTACTCAGCACCCAAACTCCCTCCTAGAGACCGCACCCCCTCCTGCACCAATCAAGGTACCTCACTTTATTTTCATTCACTTCCCATTACTTGTAATATAGGAGGAGAATGAAGAAAAAAAGAATGAAAAATGGGGGGAGGATAAGAGAGAATGTTTTGGGGGTTTTTTCTCTTGTCTGGGTCCTGAGGGACAAGACCTCAAAATGAAGCTGCGCACAGGGCCCTACTAACTCTAAATCCAGCACCGTACAAATCATGAAATACTGTTGTTACATTGCCTGCCCTAACTCTTTTCTTTTTATTTCAGCGCGCACACACAACCACCTGTGTTTTTGTTCAGTATCTTCTTTGTTACAAGAAAACTTCAGTTCATATTTATTGAGAGACTGTTTGCATGTATTAGTTATAGTCAATGCCACTGGATTTCATTAGTCTATCTGAACCCTGCAATGACATCTTCAGATCAAACACAGACCCTGAGGCAGTTCAGCTTTGGACCTATGCACATTCTGAATTACTGGGTCCATTCTTGAAGATTCTGTAATCCAGGTTTCCTTCTTACTTTGACTGATCCTAAAGAGAACAGGAAATGCCAGTCAGAAGAGCTCTTCTTGTTCCTATTTGAGGTGAGAGAATCAAAGTACTGTTCCAAAGCACTCAAATAGAATGGGTAACAAGGAAACAAAACGATCAGCAATTACACACTGTAAACCGTGACTGGAATAAGGGTTGAAGGATTATGCATTGTAAGACAGAAGAGACAGAACCAAGAATGGAGGATGGGCAGAAAGAAAGGAAACTAAGCATAAAGGGGGGCACAGAATGAAGGAAGCAAGAAAGCAAGACTGAAGCTTAGAAATAGAAGCAGCAGGGAAGAGTGACAAGAAGAGAGAAGATGAGTTGGAAAGCAAGTGATGCCACTGAAGGGGACAGAGCTTAAGGGAGAGAAAGACGACGACCACTGAAGAGATGGACACAATGTGGGAAAAGCTATAACACTGAAGCAACAGACAGGGATGAAAGAAAGCAAAAGTATTTCAGACATTAAGGAGAAACCGATCAGGACAACCCAGCTGTTTGGTTATACAACTCTCAGTTACATATTAGGCATGGGGTAGATTGTTTTAAAGGGCATGGCTAAGGCACAGACAAGGATGGAGCTTAATTAATTTTTTTGCTCTATGGAAAGATTGCAAACCTACCCACCAACCTATATAGCCTCCCACTTCAATTACACATGCACTTTACTTAATAGAAATGGTCCAAGAGTCAGGCTTAAGTCTTCCTTCTGAGCCAGTGCAAAACAGTCTGATGTCAGGCATAGCTGATAGTAGAGAAGGAGAGCATTGTGAAAACAGAAACAGGAATAACATTCATCATGTGTTTAACTTCAGACAATTATTAGACTGCACTGGACGTCTATTAATGGCAGGCCATCCCCAAATTCAGAATCTTTAAGTTCTCACTAGAACCTAAGCTTGGGATCTGGTGTCGTTGGAGGTGAAAGAGTGATGTGAAGGAAGAGAGAATAAACAGTCCCTTCATTTCAGCAGTGATTTTGCTCCTAGGGCATGAAGACAGGGTGTGTGGCTCACAGAGTCAGGCCAGAAGGTACCACTAACAAGTGATCCCACTGATGGGAAGCTGGATAAGACCACACAGCTCCCAAACTAGTGGTGTCTATCTCATTATACTCATTTAGTAGTCACAATTGAACAGATCTTTGTCACTCCCAAAACTTAGGGTCCATTCCTGCCACTGCCAGATGGAACTCCCCTTTTGCTGCCACTTCCTTTCTAATGTTTTGTTGCTTTTGTGACAAACTAGGAACATCTATTATTTCTTCTGAATATTATGTGACACTGTTTTTTTCTGTTAAATTGTGTATCACTGTCTGCCTGAATGCATACAGTTAAATCAAAGGAGACAGTATTCAAGTTGTTGAGGTGCCTGGCAGGAAGGGTAAAAGAATGACACAGATTAGTCAGTCTGTAGGTACACAGATTCAAGGGAGTTGATCTAACAATGGTTGGCCACCACTTGTATGACAAATTACCCAGCTGACCCCATCCAGGCTAGGATGTTTTGCTGTTCCCAAAAAGCTAAACCTGATCAAAAGATACTGATCAATTAAAAAGTATCCCTGGCAAAAAAAGAAGAGGGATTTTTATGGTTAGCTGAGAGAGGCTGACCAAGATGTGTCAGGAAAGAGGCTGACAGTCTGAGACAGAGACAGAGGGGCAAGTTTGCAAACAGTGTCAGTGATTCTCCCAACTCAGATATGGAAAATAAACAAGACCTGCCTGAGCTATGGATGGAGAGATTAAGATTAAGTAACAAAATATGCATGTTGGACTCTTATTTTAAATCCACCTGTCCAAGTGATATATACCTCTTGGGAAAGATAAACCATACTTCATTTTGAAGATGCTGATTCTGTCTCATTGCAAGTATGTGCTATCACAGGCTCCCAAAGTCAAACCCTCCCAGGGTCTAACCCCATTTGGACTTAGACATGCTTGGTACACAAGCGACTGTATCCCAGGTTCTGGTCTGGGAATAGATGGGTTCTGGAATTCCACCCCAGGAGAGGTAAAGGCCTGAGGCCTGACACTTAAAGCGGGTGTGTTCAGAGAAATCTAAGAAGGGACAGTGGTGCAGGAAAGCCAGCAACCAAAACAACTTCTTTTGCAAGCTGCCTTTTCCATCTGAGAGGTGGGCAGACCTCTCTGGGGCAGGCAAGATCATGGCTTTGAGTTAGACAGACTATTTCTGGCAGTGACCAGTGTCAAGCAGGCTAAAGTGTGCCATGGCTTCAGAGTATAGCCCACAAAGCATGGCTCCTCCACCCTGGTGACTCCTTTCTCTGCCTGGGACACAGGGGATGCTGGTCACTTGGGAAAATCACTAACACTGCTCCTCTTAACAAGGAGTATGACAATGGGCATAAACAACATACATAAACACAACCCCCAACAAATGAAATACCATACCCAAAAATAACAATTTAACAAAGGGAAACCTTACTGGGGGACAAGAAACAGACTCTTGTGAGGGAAAAGTTTAAGGCTAACTAATAAATGCTTAAAAACATTAATATTACAACAAATTCTCAATTTCTTACTATTTTTAACAGTATAAGTCCTAGTTCCCTCTCTGGCACCTTCCCAATAATATGAAATGCATAAGATGGGTCTAGCTATGGCTGCTGCGGAGCTGAAAATGTTGGCCAGCTTAAAGAAGATAAAAGGAGCCCTCTTACAGTGTATTAATCTCTGAGCGGGCAGGGTCCTGTGGAGCTCTCGGCTGGCTCTAGGTAGCTGATGCTGGGTCAGATCTCTGCCACTCTAGATCCTGGTCTCCTCATCATGGCTGAGATCGTCTCACCATGCATGAGATCCTACAACGATTGAAAGACCAGCTTTGTGGAGAGTGGGAATTAGAAACTCTTCTTTCTCCAAATTCAAACTGCACCCAAATCAAAGTTAATCTTAGTTCCTTAGTCTCTGAGTCAGGTTGTGACCGCCCACTGAGGTAGGGTGATCAGATGTCCCAGTTATATTGGGGCATCCCCGATATGCAGGGCTTTGTGTTATATAGGTGCCTATTACCTCCCACCCCCTGTCCTGATTTTTCACACTTGCCATCTGATCACCCTACACTGAGTGACTGAGCAGTCCCAGCTCCTCACTGGCCCAGCAAACTGCCTCTATAAATTCCTCCATCAGAAACCTCCCTATCAGTCTCCAGAAGAGTGTCCAGTCCTTTCTGCTCTCACCGAACACTAAGCAGCTGTGAAATAGTGTCAGAGGGCTCTGGTAGTTACCAACAGTATTGAACTTAATAGCCTAAAGGCTCAGTCCAGCATTGCAGCAGCTGTCAAACTCTAAAGAGAGTTACACAGGTGATTGTCAAAGAGAGAACATTTTCTTATTAAAATTTATAATTTTCTTATAAAAATTAAAAAGCCTACTTCTTCTCAATGAATAATGAGAACAGAGAACAAAAACTTGATGTGTATAATATTCACCAAATAGGTGAAACTCGGTATTTGTTTTTTGTACAGAAGATTAATGTGAATGTTTGAAAGACAGAGAAGTAATGAAATCCATTTTCAAAATCAATATGAACCACCTGAAAAGAACGCCAACTACTACCTGCAAGGAAATAAATGTGAAATATAGCATGCACTGCCCTTAAATATCTCGGTGGTGAAAGGCATAAAGCTAACATGCTACTTAGGCAGCCACATACAGTAGCTAATATGGGAGGCACAAATTCTTAGGTCCTCCAGAATTTGCTGAATCAGCCCCTTTACTAAATTGTTCTAACTACCTGAATGTTTACAAGGTAAATGCCAGTTACTTTCTGGCTTTACTGTCATTCAGAAGTCTCAGTAACATTCTGCTAATTATGAGTTAAGAAGATTAACTTTTTCCATAGATGAGATGACAGGAGGGCTTCTTAATTGCATTAATGGCATGGAGTCATAAAAATGGCAACTGTTTTTTTTTTATTTCCATCATTACCTAGAGCCTGCTCCACTGAACTCAGTAGCAAAGCTTCCATTAACTTCAATGGATGCAAGATCAGGCTCTTAAAAATCTCATTTTCAAATAATCACAGGCTACAGAACCTGATAATGAAATCCTGACATTTCCACATGTCAGTCAGAATCCCACACAAAGGCTTGCTCACCATTTGACTTCTGAATTCATTGACATTCTGCAATCAGTCCAAGGAGCTATTTACATTAGTTTAAGGTTGGCTTTACTTGGAGACCTTGCTGACAGTCTAGTTTTGACATTCACACAGCTTTGTCTTGCTAAAAACAAATGTTAGTGTTCTCTCTTATGTAGAGAAGTGACTGCACATGAACCCCTAAGTCAATCCCCCTGTATGCACAAGGCAAAGTGTTAAAAGGACACTCCCAACAACCATCTGCCTCAAAAAGTGGCTGTGTGTCAATGATACTATGTTGATATAGTTTGTGAAGTGCTTCCGCAGCCCCCAGAATAAAAGACACTATTAAAATAAACAAAAAATTGACCCACGGTTTCAAATGCAACGTATAAAGTGTCCATGCATTAGTATTTCATTAGGACCTCCCTAATTTTTTCATGTGATTGTCTGGTGTTCCAGGAACATTTTTTGTGAAGTTGGCAATGCCCCAGTTATGTGTTTTTGTTTTTAGCTGTTTCTCCATAATTATAAGATACTTGTTTAAGACTTATTGATATACCAAAGAATTTGCTCTATATTTACCAGAAAGGGATTGGGGGGAAGGCATCCAGTGATGAACAGTGTTTGGAGTAAAAAGAAAAGTCAAATGAGCTTAGACAAAAAACAAAGATTTTTTTTGTTCAAAGTGAATGTTACCATTTGTTCAACATTTCATGATGAACTCATTCAGAAACCTAAGTTACTGCAGGTGAGGGGAACCCTTCACTCTGAGAAATAAGCAAATGTCGCTGTTGAGTCAGAAGCTGGCAATAGTGACAACAGCACATGTCTAAAGAAAGTGACCTAAAAAAAAAAAAAAGTCTTCCCAGAAGGATCTAGTGAAGGGAAATGATGGGAACTTGTCATCAAGTTTTGAGACTCAATCTAGATCCCTACCAAAAGATTATTGGTCTAGATATCTGGCTGGACCTTTTTTTTTTAAAGAGAATTTAAAACAAAAAGAATTTCTGAAACGTTGTTTCTTATTTGGCTGAAATACCATGTAGTAATAACAGCACCACGATATTTTGAAACTTTCTTTTTCAGTCATGACTGAAAAAGTGAAGAGAAGCAAAAAAATGAGAAGACAAGTATTAACTAAACTAGCTTGAATTTCAAAAATATCATTTTCTGGATTCACACAAGTATTGGACAGTGATTCATTCTGGTCCTTATATTATCTAAACCTTATTATTAATATTTGTTTTTATTAAATTATTATTATTAGTGTGGTATCACCTAGCAGTGCAGTCTTGGATCATGACTCTCTTGTGCTAGATTCTGTACAAACACACACTTCAACAATCCCTAGTTATAACTTACCACTATAAGTATCTTTAATTATCGAAGAGCATCCATGTGTACTCAAAAGGTAAGTCAATATATCCTAGAATTTCTCTTTTGAGTAATTGTTATATATTACACAATTTTCATCTTGTATCTGCAGTGTAAGAACTGGCTTTCTTAAACTACCTTCATATGTATAATAAATTTAAGCTATATTAGTATTAATACATGTCAATTTCCATTACCATTGATGTTTTCTCAAGGCACAATCCATGAAGGAGCTTAGGTGCCTATGTTCCATTTCAGACACACTGCGCTCCACAAACCTCTTGCTCAACTGCCATCTGAACCAATAGGTGCCTAAACTCATCAATGCCTAAATTTTTGTAGTAAAAGTTCTTGTAGGTACCTATGTTTCTGCCTCTGCACATGCATACTTGTTACCAGATGTGCCTGTTACTTTGGGTTATCCTGCAGGACCTAGGTTCCCCGGGGCTGGGATCCTCTAGCCCTAGAAGTAGATGAACCTGTGCGCAGGCGCAGACACTCTCTCTCTCTCTCAGAGCAACTCTGCGCAGACTTCAGCTGATCCCCTCATATGTCCTTGTGTTCTGTGATCTGGGTTAAGCAGCACTTTTCAAGCTGGTACCCTTATGCACTCCTGGTCTCAGTGGGCTGAGCTGAGCAGCACTCTTAGCTGCCCCCCCCCGCCCCCCCCCGCACTTATGTTCCTCAAGTTTAGCACATCCCTATCCCACTTTCACATTACAATTGTATTGGTAGTAACCAACCTGATGAGCAAACCCCACAATATTTTTGTGCACTATAGGGATCTTTTAACTTAGGTAAAAAAAGTGTTGCTGAAGAGTAAATGTGGGAAGCTACAGACACAAATGAGTAAAATTCAGAGTGTGAGAGAGAAATAACCAACTTAACCATAAAGGTTATTTACTGAATAATAAGGATAACCATACAAGAAGAGCCTAAATCAACATAACATCCGTTATTAAAGGGTAATACCTGAAACAGAAAGGAAGAGAGAAAGAAGGGGATCTCACCACTTCATGAAATGTGAACTAGTCAGGGTTCCCAGGTGATGATAGCAGCTCAGGGTCCTGAAGGTAGGAGACTAGCAGAGCCCGCAGCACAATCAGTCAGGTGATGATGGAGTCCCAGTGGAACTGATGCAGCGTTTGAGTCTAAGCATCAGAACACTGAATTGGGCATAGGTAGGGGGTTTAATGGATAAAATACAATGGTTCAAGGGAGAACACTAGATTTGTTTATGGGCAAAGTGATGACTCAAGGGTTTTCTTTAGGCTAGACAATAGGAGTTGATCACTCTTGGCTATGGATGGTGTTTTATTCTAGGGTGCTCACAGTGCAATTATGCAGCTTTAGTATTTTGGATATCTATCACAGATTTAGTACTAGAATTGGGCTGATAGGTGCTGAGCTGGGTGCGGGCAGGCAGAGGTTCATTAGAATCTGGGGCAAAGATTCCCATAATGCAGTGTGTCCCTGCTTTTTTTTGGTCCCAGAGTTCAGTGCGGTTCTCTATTCCTCATTCTTCATGCTAATCCCTGTCTCATCTTCCATGCAGATGAGGCATGGGGCATGGTGTCAGTTTTCCATTCTTTATGCCAATTAAGATTTCTTAATCTTGCCACCTTCTCAGGAGGGGTTGAGATGTGTCTTCCCCTGCCCTTCACTGTTCTCTGCAAGCCTTTTCTCTGATCAGTTTTGGTTCAAATAGAGTGTGTGTGTGTGTTGCGGGGGTATCTTTCATGAGTCACACAGGCTGGATACTGCACCCAGAAACAAAGAGCTGACTGGTATCATACTGCAGCCTCCCTCTAGGGGCTTGGTTACACTGGCACTTTATAGTGCTATAAAGCCCCCACAAGCGCTATAACCTCCTCCCTGTCCACACTGGCAAGGCACGTAGAGTGCTATAACCGCGGAGTTATAGCGCTCCTCGTAATCCACCTCCGCATCGGGAATAAGGGCTGTAGCGCAGCTGCTGTAGCGCTACAGCAAGAATGTGGACACCCACTGCGCTACAAGTGATCTCTTAAGATGCCTAGAGCCATTTAAAGCAATTGACGTCTCTTCCCTTTGTTTTGAATTCGGCTGGAGGAATGCGGAAGTACCTCTTTAGAGTTTCTCTCTTAACTCGGCAGATAAGCAATGCAAATGTTTAAGGAGGGAGCCTGTGTGAAAACAAAGCCCTCTGCGAACGGAGGCTCGCTGACAGGCTTTCAGAAGAACGGAAAAACCACTGTCTCTCTCCCTCCACATACACACAACACGTCCCCCCGACCCCCCTCGTTTAAAAAGCACATTGCACCCAGCTGAATGCTGGGATACCTCCCCTAATGTGCTGCTCTTAATGCTGCATTAAGTGCCCCAAATGTGGCCATGCTATACCGCTGGTGCGTCTGAGTGTGGACATACAATAGCGCTATACATATTACTGTATAAGGGGACCGCTATAACCAATAGCACTATAATCTTGTAAGTGTAACCATACCCTAGGTGTCTAGATGCCTATCTGCTGCATAAACCCCAGAGCAATTTACAACCAGGGAAAACAGGTGTTTGACACCTAAGTCAGGTGTGGGTCCTTGTGATGTTGCAAATGTTATAAAAATATGCTCATAAGGGTGGATATGATGTAACTGGAATAAGCTTTATGCAAAAGGTCACTACAAAGCTCATAATCTACTGAGTGTGGTCATCCTATTTGTATGAATTTATCATTCTTGTATCTGAAACTAGGAATGTGAAATATAACTCTGAGAGCGTATTGTAATTATGCAAACTGTGGGCCATTAATGGTGGTTTGGAATCTTGATGGCTCCCATTAACCGGGACAATTGATTGTAAATGGCTCTATTTACTTGTAAAAGGTCCTGTATACCTGTGTGCCAGCGAGTGGGTAAAGAAGTCTCACAGGACATGTGATCATGTCACCTGAACTGGAATCCGTCTTTAACCTGGTGCTTTTCCCTTTCTTTTTTGGCGGGGTGGGGGGCAGAGGGAGATGAAGGATTCCCACCTGGTGCCAAAGCTATAAAAGAGAGTGGAACAGAACAAAAGGGGCTGCAGTCATGAGAAATCCTCTTTGCTGGCACCTGAACTGGAACGAACAAGGACTGAACTGGGGTAAGGATGAGCCCAGACTAAGAAGGAGTCTAGCCTGTGAAAGCAGCTTATTGGAACATCTCTGAGGGTAAAATTTACTTGTATTCAGTTTATAATGTATTAGACTTAGACTTGCATGATTTTGCTTTATTTTAGTTGGTGACTTTAGCATACCACCAACTCACCAGTGCATCTCCTGCTGGTCAGTGTGGGTATTAGCTCAGTCTAGCCTTGAGCACCTCCTGGTGCCTGGTATCACCTTACCAGTACCTGCTTTCTCTTTGATCTCTCCCCCTGTACTTCAGGCCCCTTTATCTTGTGGCGCTGCCTCTCAGCAGCACACCCACGCTCTGGGTCTCCCCTCCCAGGGGAAACTCCTCCCCTTATGCCCACCTTGCCTCATGCCCACCTTGCCTCAGTGGTTACTGCCAGTCATCATCTAGCCCCCTTTCTTGGGGACAAACTGCAGTCTGTAATGGCCACTAATAATTGGCAAGGGGGTTGGACCTGTTGCCTTTCTAGTCCCAGCTATCTCTCTGCAGCCCCAGTACCTCCTTAGGCCTTCCCGCTAGGCCTGAGTTCTCCAGCTCAGCCTGCCCATTCCCCAGCACTGCTCTGTCAAAGGTAACACTGTCTCTCCCAGGCAGTGAGGTCCTTCTCACTCCAGGGCTGGAGTGAGACTCACAGCTCCTTACTCACAGTCCTCTTATCAGGGCCAGCTGTGCTCTGATTCAGCTCCCCAGACAGCCTCCTTTAGCTGTTCTCACTCCTATTATCTCAGGAGCTGGGTAGCCACCCCACACTAGGGACTTACTTTGTTCTGTCTGTTATTACTGGAAACCACTTAAAGCCTCCTTTTTATACTTAATAAAATCACTTTTGTTTTTTTAATAAACGCAGAATAAATGATTAGTACCTGGGGGAGCAAACAGCTGTGCATATCTATCAATATTATAGAGGGTGGAGAGTTTGAGTTTATCCTGGATAAGCCCACATCGTAAAACAGATTTATTTGGGGTTTGGATCCCATTGGGAACTGGGTGTCTGGGTGCTGGAGACAGGAGTACTTCTTAAGCTGTTTTCAGGTCTGGGGACATGGTTCAGACTGGATCTGTGTTGCAGTAGGTTTGTGTGTCTGGCTCAACAAGGCAGGACTCTGGAGGCCCAAACTGGCAGACAAAATGGGCTCAGTCCCAAGGGGATCTCTGTGACCAAACCAGTCACATCTCCAATACAGTTCACATGCTCAAAGGCCACTTTCCAGTTCAGGCCTCTCAAATGAGTTTACACAGAACAGCTGGGAGGTAGGAGGCCCTCCCTTATAGCTTTCTTTAGCCCAGTGGGTCAGGTACTCACCTAAGTTGTGGGAGGCCTTGTTTCAAGTCCCCCCGCAAGGGGCACAAAGGGATCTGAATGTAGATCTGCCACCTTTCAGGTGAGTGCCCTGAACACTATGCAATAGGATAGGATGATAAGGGGCTGCCTCAATCTCTCTTATTGAAGTTGTTCCACTTCAATTAAATAATCAAACAATTAAGTATTAACTGGGCCACAGAAAGTATTAAAAGAACTATATCCTTGTGCACTGACCTGAGAGCGGGAAAATCCTCTCTTCCCCTCAGGAAGGTTGGGACTTGAAACTCCCATATTCTTGGTGACTACCTGATCCACTGGGCAAAAGATTTAAGAGAGGCCCCCTTCCCTGGCTGTCTTATTTGAAGTCACCTGAGGTTCACAGTCTGATAGGCAACCGCTATGCCTACATACCGGCTCAGGCCAAGCATACTACTTAGGTGAATTAATATCTATTCGTCCCTAGTTCATGAATCACCAGCAGAGATAGGCACTTCCCTGTATACCAGACTTAAATGCCTCTCTCTGATGGAGGGCAGGGCTTAGCACACATTTCTGCCATTGGCATCTCCTACTGGCTAACTTAGGCAGCTCCCTGCCTAGCAAGTTGGCTTTGTGGATGTATTGTAAGGTACCCATCTCTCCCTAGTCATTGTTTAGAATGCTAGGCACCTAATCCAGGCTTTGTGGATCACAGTGTTGTTCCTGCGATCTTCTAAGCAACTAAAAGTTAGGTACTGTGATACTCGGTGTTGCAATGCCTAAGTCCCGTGGGGGTGGTTGATTGGTTGGTTGGTGAGTGGGGAATAATGACTAAATAATTCTCTAACTTTTTACTCAACTGTTTCTTGGAGCTGCAATGCTGAAGTACTGAAAAGAGTGCTAGAGTTGAGAGAACTTTCCTCAGCCTCCATGATACAGTTATTTAAATATTAAATATTAATAATTTAAATATTGTTGCAACACATTTCAGGCAGCAACCCTGAAAGGGCACATCTGCTCTTAGACCCTCCAAACTCTGGCTCTGATCAGGCAGAAGTTATGCTAATAAAAAGGACTCATTAAGCTAACTTTCTTAAATGTTTTGTCTGAATTATAGAAGAAAATCTGAACTACTAGTATTTTTCTGATACTTGTTTATACTAAAGGCTGAAGGGGTAAATCACCATGGAGATTTTCTTTCCTTTTGAGAATAGTATAATTTTAACTAACTTCCTCTTAGTGTTCAGCAGTTGCTATCTGATCTCCCATCACACCTTTAATTAACAGTTCCAGAAAGAATATTAATTGTCATTAATGCTATGCACAGAATATTAAGTAAATCGGAAAAGCAACAAATACAGAGTTGAGATATTTGTTCAATACAAATAACTAACTATTCCTTTTTGGATATACAGGCACAGAGGATAACAAATATGTTTAACAAATACAATAACAAAGTTCTCTTTTATGGTATTTATACTGAATTATAATGAGAAAGTATAATCACCTAGTGTTTCCAGCAGAAATACTAAAAGAAGGATAGCTTTTTGTTCGTATTTACACAGATGACACTCTGAATGGTGGTGGGGGGAGGGGCATTTTTATTTTACTAAGTCATTCCCATTTATAGCAACACAATTTCCAGAGGACCACCCTCAGCTTCACAGTACTGTACAGTAATTTTCAGGGCAGGACATCAAAGACCATGGCAATAACTCTGGAAGGCTAATGTAGGGCAAAAACAATGAGGAGTCCTTGTGGCGCCTTAGAGACTAATAAATTTACTTCGGCAATAGCTTTCATGGGCTAAAACCCACTTCATCAGTTGCATGGAGTGGAAAATACAGTATGGCGGTATAAATACATAGCATATGAAAAGATGAGAGTTGTGTTACCAAGTGGGGAGGGGTCAGTGTAATAGCCCACTTCCACCTTAACAGTTGACAAGAAGAGGTGGAAATCACTTTTGTAATGCTAATGAGGCCAATGTAATCAAGGCAGCCCATTTCAAACAATTGACAAGAAGGTGTGAATATCAGCAGGGGGAAATTAGTTTTTGTAGTGACCCATCCACTCCCAGTCTTTATTCAGGCCTAATTTGATGGTGTCCAGTTTGCAAATTAATTCCAGTTCTGCAGTTTTTCATTGGAGTGTGGTTTTGAAGGTTTTTTTGTTGAAGAATTGCCACTTTTAAGTCTGTTATTGAGTGTCCAGGGATAATGAAGTATTCTCGTACTGGTTTTTGAATGTTATGATTCCTGATGTCAAATTTGTTTCCAGATTTATTCTTTTGCATAGAGACTATCTTGTTTGGCCAATGTACATGGCAGAGCGGTATTGCTGGCACTTAATGATATATATCACATTGGTAGATGTGCAGGTGAACGAGCCTGTGATGGTGTAGCTGATGTGCTTAAGTCCTATGGTAGTGTCCCTTGAATAGATATGCGGACAGAGTTGGCATCGAGGTTTGTTGCAGAGTTTGGTTCCTGGGTTACTGTTTTTGTGGTGTGGTGTGTAGTTGCTAGTGAGTATTTGCTTCCAGTTTGGAGGGCTATCTGTAAGCGAGGACTGGCCTGTGTCCCAAGGTCTGTGAGAGTGAGGGATTGTCCTTCATGAGAGGTTATAGATCCTTGATGATGCACTGGAGAGGCTACTGGCCCAATAATACTTTCTTTATTGGGTCTGTCCTGTAGTAGGTAACTTCTGGGTACCTTCTGGCTCTGTCAGTCTGTTTCTTCACTTCACCAGATGGGTGTTGTAGTTTTAAGAATGCTTGATAGAGATCCTGTAGGTGTTTGTCTCTTCTGTATTTTCCACTTCATGCAGCTGATAAAGTGGGTTTTAGCTCATGAAAGCTTATGCCCAAAAAAATTTGTTAGTCTCTAAGGTGCCACAAGGACTCCTCAGTGTTTTTGCTGATACAGATGAACACATCTGCCACTGTAAAACCTGATGTAGGACAGTTGTTCTCAAACTGTGGTCCTTTGATTATGAATAGTTCATGAAGCAGACTGATCTTATCATGGTGTTGGCTGTCCTTCTTTCCAGCTTCAAAATCTCATTTTAAAGACATTCAGAAAATATTTAGTATATTTTAGCTATTACTTTTCCATATAAGCAATTGCTGTGATTGCCAAAGAATGCTGTGAGATGAGAGACAAGCAGTCTGTGTGACTGGGAAAGGGTGTCCCCAAACTCTGAAAGCTAGAAAGCCTGACAACACATTTTAAAACAAAGTTACACCAGTCTTTCTCCTCACCCACAACCACCACATGCAAAGTCCTTCTTGCTATTATTAAAAAGATAGGTCCATGGAAAAGAAGTTTCACCAAAGATGTGAATTTTTAATTGTAAAATTGCCATATCAGTTTTAAAATGATGCCCACCCAGTTATACTATTGGGAGAGTCTTTACCTAGCTTATCTCCTACAATGTTACATGCTGAATGTGTGAAAGAATCTTTGTGTTACGTAGAGTATGTGTTTTATTGATGTGAACTTTCAACAAGAGAACCCTCTGGGGCTGTTGTGAATTCTAAGGAAAATCCCCCAGATAGATGAAATCAAATGAAGAAAATAAAATGAAGTGAAACCTACAGTACAGAGATGCCTTGGAATTCAAATGAATAATGAAGGAGCATATATACCTGCTGAAATTATTTACCCACTCTCTACTCAAACCCACCCACTTAGGGCCAGATTTGCACAGCCTTGCATGGGTGTGCTGGCTTTTATTCACTTTCATTTTCCAATTCTGAATTAATTTGAACTCAACAATGATTACAGAATTTGAATGAGGAAAGGTGAACCCTGAATACATTAACCCTGAACTTATGCATAATCAGAGAGTGGGTTCAGGCTCTGGAGTGATATGTAAATATTAGTCTAAATTCATGTTCATGGCCCTGGTGTGATGTTGTCCACCCTAGAGGTCTAAGAAGTGTCTTCTCCTGCCCCAACATACACATATAGCTATTGATCTGAAAACATGCACTAGACATTGCTGCATTAATAGAGAAAACTAGTACAGGTGCCAGGGAACTACAACACGAACAAAATACATGGGCATCAAGCAGGAAACACAACATGAAGAACACTCAGAGACTGTGCTTTCATTGTGGGATAGCATCATAACACAAATGATTGTTGGCTTAAGGATAAGCCTCCTAGAAACTGCAAAAACTTTGCGGGATGGGGCCCCCAGAAAACATACAAATCAGCACAAGGCACAACCACCACAGTTTTACAAGGGCCATATCAGAGAGAGTTTCTGATTCATCAGCTTGCAAGTGACATGGAGTCCAGTGAGAGTTCACAACAGCTGTTTGACTTAGAATACAATCCATTGTCTGGATTTCTTTACAAGTGGAAGGAGTAAGGTTTACAATGGAGCTTGTTTGCGCAGTTTCTCTAACTTCATAGCACTAATATCAGAGATTAATTAGAGGTGAAATTGCAGAAAACCTCAGTGGTAGTAAAATCATATATACTGGGGAAATCGTCATTCCTCTGGACATTATTATAGGGAAGGCAGCAACTGTAAACAGCATATTGTAAACTTCTTTCTTATGAAGCAAGTAGGTCACGTAGTACTTGATAGAGGATGATAGAGAAAAGATGCAGTATTGGCAAAGAATAAAATGTCTGCAAGTTGTTGGGTTTTTTAAATATGAACTCCAAAACAAAAGTTAGTAGAATTTTTGGACAAGGCATCTGAAGTCTTTCACGATGGTATTGAAATCTCAATAAAAAAATGTGCTATTCTAAAATTTCACAATGCAATTCCAAAATGTGTCAAAGCTCATCCAATACCTTTTGTGATTTACCAAATACAGAGGAAGAGAATCAGCATTCCCAGAACTCTGGCATTATATAAGGTTAGCTGGAGTTAATGGGATACTCTACAGTGGCACTGATTAAAAACAAAGGGGCTGTACATATCTGTGCTGATTTCTAGGTTACCATTTACCTAATATTGCAGGTGAATCAGATTTCTTTATTTGGGACGGAGAATACGTTTCCTCATTAACAGACGGCAAACATTTCTTCAAGATCAACTGAGCCCAAACTCATCTAGTTATGGAGAAAAAAAGACATTGAGGGCCACAAGAGGGCTCAGAAGCTAATTAAAAGGATATTACTCAATTCTTATGCACTACAAAGTATCAGACCTCCTGTGCTCACAAAGCAGATATTTGAGGTGCCTAGCTACTTGAACTGAGTCGAGTGAAACTTTCTAACAAATTTGGACTAAACAGAAGTTTTTAGGTATGGACAGGAAGCTTTGTTGCCTTGCTCTGCAGACAGTGCTCTATCTCCGGAAGGTCATATACTAACCAGCCATAGTACCGTCTTGCGTTCAGGGTGTGATACTGCAAGGGGCCCTGGTCTCCAGCACTTCCTGGAGACCATCTGCCTCTCACCAGGTCTTTCATGGCTCAGCCCTCTGGCCAAGTCACAAAGTTCAGTCCCCTTCCAGGATAAGGAAACATTCTACTGAAAGTCCAAGCTAATCAGCCAAATAATGATTCTTCCACCCTCACTCAGGGTCCACGGGAGTGTTTTCACTGGCCTTCCCTCAGGGCCTTCCTCACAGGACAACTAATCTACTCCTGCAGTTGGGCTTGCATGATCCTTCCTCTGAAGCTGGTAGGGGAATCCAGGCCCAGCCTCTATTCCAGGTTCCAGCCCAGGGACTCTGTTAAGCAGCTAGGTCTGCTTCTTCAAACATACTGTTTCCCTGGGTCACTTCTTATCTCTGAATCCCTTTGGGAGTCTTCCCTGCTGCCTCTGCTTAGTATAGCCTCTCTCTGTTTCTCAGGTCCCTGGCTTCTCCATTGTCTGCTTAACTAATAAGTCTTCCGCTCCCTCGGGTGCCACTGAAATACTTTTACTGACCCTCCTCAGGGCATGTCCCACAGGAATCTTCTCCCTGTTAGTTTTCCTACCTACAGAACAGTACTGTCTTCTCTGCAGTCCTGTCCATCCCCAAGCTGAGTTTTCCACTCTGTTTGTACAGTCTTTTCCTTTTGCAGCTGGGATCACTCATTATCATTACATTGCCTTAGCTCCATCAGCCCATGCTGCTAGTGTGAGTCTAGCTCGCCTTAAAGGGGCAATCAGCCTCTGACAGGCTCACACATACTGAATTCTGCAGGGAGCATTTGCTCCACTAATCAAAAGCCAAAGAAAACATCTACACAGAACAAACCATTGATTTTCATAGGTCCATCAGTATGACATATAGTTTCCTGTGTTATCAATTATACACTATCCACATATAAACCCCTGGACCCTGAGTTCTTATCTAGGTTACCCTGGTATAAATCATAAGTACCATAACTCCATCAAAATAAATAACATCCAGAGTAAGACTGATGCAAGATCAGATTGTGTTGAGATTTAAAAATATTACTAAGTAGGGTTTTTTTTTTATTATTATCTCTACATTTTTTCAGAAAACAATGTTTGTGGGTCCATTGTCTCATTGTGACTTAGTATGAACCATAACAAAAATAATCACAGGGGTTTTTTTTATATATCTTTTGGTATTGCTAAATACAAAAAAAGTCCAATATGGTAACATAATACCCAGTACATTTGGTAATTGTTATGCTATTAACATTCAACTCCATCTTGCCTTATGAATAGATTCTGCCACATTTGTCCCAGTGCTGTTTTCCCATTTCCCAGATACACAGAACCAAATGTCACAACAATTTTGAAAGCTAAACACTTATGAAAACCAAACTAATATCTCTCTTCAATGTGATTCCTGGCTATGGGGAAATGAATTCTTCTCTTGAAATGTTGATGTTTTATTAGCAATCTGTCTGCACAGCAAGTGAAAAAATTCATTGTAACTTGACCTAATTGTGTCTTTTGATTCATTGTTCTATCACTTAAATAATATCACTAGGAGTCAGATAGTTTTTTGCTTTAAGATGACACTAGAGTGTGAGCCTTGAATTGGTCACTTCAAGATTTGATTATTGCCATATCCTCTTTACCACACTTCCTTGATAGAATTTTGTATTGATCGTAACTTGTACAGAATTCTGCAGCCAGGGTTCTTGTCTTTGCTAGGCATTTCAATTATTGCCTTTTTAAGGATATCAGAATAATGAGTTCTGACCTACTATACTGAAAATTGCTCTTTTAACATACAAGCCACTGAATAAAATCAATCTGGCCTATCCCACTGACCTTTTTATTCCCTGAACACAGTCTTGCACCTTGAGGTCAAGTAATGCAAGCTTTTTTCCTGTACAAAGCTGACTAGCTATCAGTGTAAGATATCTGGGTTTAAAGCCTTTGAGCATTGAGCTTTTAGCTACTCTGTTCATTTAATTTGGAACTCCCTATGTTGGTTTGTGCTGTTTTCAAAGGTAGTTTTAAGTCTGATTTCATCAATTTGGCTTATTCTTTATTCTTATTGCCAATGGCCCTGGGATGCTTGAGATGAAAGGGGCTATAATAGTATAATAAGATGCTGCTGACAGCTATACCAAACACGTGTACAGAAAAATGATGGGCCCAAGTCCACACGTTAAACTAATATGGAATAACCTATCTCAAGGAGCTCCATATGGTACACAAATGAAAACTGTTGTAATAACGTCTTGATCCTTCATTCACTGGCCGGCATGGTCTGGGTGGAAGAAACAAACATTCTTTTGCCAGATGACTTACCATGGAAGGCTGGCTATCGGAAGCTCCTTAGAGGTTTGGAATGTGGAATAATCCTGTGAAGATGGAGTAGTGATCAGAGTGTCAAAAGTACATGATAAGTCTGCTTTATTTCAGGATGCCACAAGTGATCCAAAGTCTCTTGCTAACTTGCACAAATGTGTGTGTGTATTTATGTGACAAGTATATCAATATTGTCCATTTTGGAGGTGGAGAGGAAGAATTCCTACAGACCCCTCTCTATAGCAGTGGGATTGTTAAACCACTGTAGATATTTCAATCCATTAAAATTTTCTTCAACTATGGGGAAGGCTTATCTGGGTATTGGTGTATCTTGGGAGTAATGGCAGGGAGCTTACTAATATTATACAAATGTGACTAACTCCAAAGGCAATAGCAGCTACCAAAAAAAAGGGAGTGCCCTCTGGTAAAGAATAGTGCCTTTGAATGTACATATAGCTCCCAACCTTTGGCTTAGGGAAATTTATCAAAATCTAATAGAACTATTTTTTCACTCATGGACAATATTTTGCTATTGCTATAAAAGCAAGAAAGTATTTGTTTTATTTACTACCTGTTAAAATTTTCAATTGAATTTTCTTTAAGTGAAGAGGGAGCCTCTAGAGACCATCTCTCCCTCACCTGGAGAAAGATGGGCTTCAGGATCCCTTCCCTGCCAAGAAGGGGTAGCTTACAGGGAAAGACATGAGGGAGGGGATAAGATGACCTGTGGTTTGAAAAACCTCTCTTCCTCCATTTCTTTGTGAATATTTTAGACAGAAGGGGGGAAGGTGCAGGTCCCACTCTGATGTAAAAGGTCATGGATCAGTAGGGCCAGCCTGCATCTACCCAGAAAGTTCTGGGCAGTGAGAGGGATAGCATCACTTTACCCTAACCTAATTATAATAAGCTCTGCTTTGCTCCCTAGTTTGGAAAGACCTTGGATTAATATGCAGAACTTTCTCATCTCCCACTAGTATTTTGTGTTGCTGGCACCTGCTTCTGCTAGAAGCCTGAACATACTGAGTTTGGAGGGAGCACAAAGAGCTGAAGTTTTGCCTAGGCAGGTGGCTTCCTTTGAACACTGGTGCTCTGAGACTGGGGACCAATCACTGTGAAGTTGCTGGCTGAGAAACAGCTCATCACCAACAATTCACAATGAACGCTATTTGTGAATTACTGCCTGAGCCCATAGCACTCTGTTCAATGTGAGGACAGCAGAACATGTTCTTTTACATTAAAGATCACTGGTTAAAAAACAATAAAACTGCAAGACCATAAAGAGTTAACAAATAATAATATAGGTCAGAGGATTCTCCCGCTACCTAATCCCCATGATGAGGCAGTGGTATCTTCCAGATGTGAGTCAGTAGACATCTTTAATCTATATGTATTTTCTCCCAACTGCAACTAACACTTTATGGATTTAGGTAGTGTGATGTGCTGTTGGCTGCAAGCCTCTCAAGCACAGTTTACTGCTGTACTGTGCACAAAAATATATATAAGTAATTTTGCTTGCTTTCATCTATATAAATGATTTGGCTGCTTAATGTGTTGGAAATAATTTTATATATTATAGTCACTAGTGTTGCTGTCACCAAACTACTACAATAAGGAAGAGCTGTACCTCACTTGGTCTTTTGATAGCAATTTTTAAGTAACTGCCTCTTTTCTACCTTTATCAAAATGCTGCTCTTGTAGTTGTTCTGCTCAGATTCATTTATTTACATTTATTTGCTGTGAGAAAACCAAAACTATTTTGATTAAATAATAACAAAAAATACCATAATTTGTCAGTTCATCACAATTTTGTACACTATAATTCAGTCACAACAACATATCATGTATAACAGAAAATTGCAATTATTTGTAAATTACAGTTGTGTAATGAATATTTGATTTCAGTTGTTTACTACAAAATTTTTGTAATTTTCCTTTGGTCATCATCATGCTTATAAGTTATGCCATCAAGTTACAACTTGCAACGTTGTAGAGAAACTTTGCGTATTTTCCCTACAAACAATGACAGATTTACATTACTTTATCCAGTTTTCTGAAGAAAATGAAACTGATTTTCACATTAAAACTGTACAGAAATGAAGACAGACAGCTTTTTTAGTCATAAATTATTCTATTGATCCAAATATTCTATCTTACTCTGCATCAGGAGGAACTGAGAATGTCTCTAGACTTCATATGGTCATATCCACTGAAAAATAGCTTCCAAGGCCTCTGCACAATGAAAACTACAAGGCCTTTCTATTTCCTGCTACAAAGGCTGAGAAATACTCAGCTGGAAATATTTCATCCTTTAGCTACAGAATATGGGTGAAACAACAAGAAGCTCAAAATTGAAAAGATGGCATCATTTTTTTTGCCAAAAAAAAGTGGTTTAGTGTACAAACTGAACAGCTATTGTATTGCTATCAATGCCAGGCAAAGTATTGGCTACCATTATTCTGAATAGAATGAAAAAAGAGTGGTTGAAATAGTACAAGAACAGGCTGGGTTCTGTTCAGATACACCACATTATGAACAGACAATCACTTTTTGACAAATCATCCAAAAATCTTCTTTGGGCAGAAATTCATCTGAATCAACTTCACCAAACTTAAGAAAGTGTTTGGTAGCATTCAGAGAGACACACAACATGGAATATTGCTACCGTAAGAGTTTATATATCATTCAACATACCTCATGTGCTAATACTAGTAGAATACATATATGGGGATTAGCTTTGCTGTTGTGACAAAAGCTAGTCCTCTAACATCATTATTTGTATTATAACGATACTTGAATACTTCAAATGAGATTGGAGTTCCATTGTGCTAGACACTGTGAATATACATAAGAGTTTGTTCTGAAGATTAAATAGACAAGATAGACAAAGAACATCAGATAGAAAGATAGACATCAGAAGAGAAACTGAGGCACAGAGCTATTAACTGGCTTGCCTGAAGTTATGTAAGATTTTTATGGCACAGTGAAATATTGAACTGTGATCTCTTGATCCCTAATCTAGGGCCTTAAACATAAAACCATTCTTTCCTCCCTGACCTGGGTGATGGCCATTTTTTTTGTAGGCTGGGTAGTCCTTTTCTTGCTCTGAGTTTGTTGACACACCTACTCCAAAAATAATCTATTCTCAGTTGAACGCTCTGGAGAGTAAACAACATATGGCATAGAATTTGGGAGGTATAGAGGTTTGGATATGGATGGAAGGAAGATTTTTAAAGGGTGCCTATTGCTAAATTTAGATACTGGGGTCTATCCTGATCCTATCCTGAAGTTAGGCAAGAGAATCATGCATGACAACAATATTTGTATTAATCATTACATGGCTTTCTCTAGATGGCTTTAGTTATGGGTCTGCCAAACGGGAAAGGATTTGTCACATTCTGAAAGTTTAAAAAGAAAATGTATGACCAACAGTGAGACTCCTGGTACTTAGTTCTTTTAAGACATAGTTTTCATATAATTGACCTCTTGGCCAGATTACAGGATGGGCTGTGGACACACAGGAGAATTAATGCAAAGTGTTAACTCCTGTTAGTTAAAAACATGGCCATAAAAGAGTGTAACAAGCTGGCCATCAGGTAATGTGGGTGGCAAACTTATTGGCAAGGGCTTTCCATTAACCCACTCGTATCACTTTCTGTGACAAAGTAGGTGGTAGTTGGCATATGGTTTAGACAGCATGCAGAGCTTTCCTGTGAAAAGGGTGGGCTGATTTACAGCCAGCAAGCACCACTTCCCAAGGGATGACATACTTCATGCTACATCCTCTTTTGGAGAGCAGAATGTATAAAGGTTTTACAAAATCCCATCCATTTTGTCCTTGTCTGCTTTTTTAGTGTCTTAATGTGTTATAAATATCACTGTCTTATGACCCTGCTGTTGTAAGAAGCAATGTTCTGCTTTTGTCAGATTTTTCAGTTGTGCCAAGTGCTGAAAGAGGGAGCTAAAAACCTTCTTAAAAGTTCCTCAATTACTGTCTATATTTCCTGCCACTTATATTGGCATCAGAGGTTTAATTGCATCCAAAGTAGCACAGTAGCCTGATCTCTTCTTCTGTTGCACCTAACTTGCTTTTTATCTTTCTTTTTTGAAGTTTAGTTAGTTCTGGCACCACAGACTCAAAAGTAATAATCACTCAGAACAGCTATGTTAGCTAGAACAGAGAGGACTACCTTTTTAAAGGTGTCTCAGTAGTGCCCCTGAGTTTCTACCCTCAATCAATTACAGGCGCAATTCTACACAGAATCTAAAGTGACTGTAGATGTACAATAGTCCAGTGTGCTGACTGCTAATCTGGTAATGAGATCTAAATTCTACCACCTATGCTTACAAAACTGCACTCACAGATATGCCAAATTAAAAGCCAGTTCAGAAAACCTGATCCAAAGAATGTGGTCATCGTCTTCATTTTTCCCAGGGGCAGGGGGAGAGAGTTTATTTAGAAACAGCACTTTACCCTAATAATTTGTGATGTCATAGTATTTGTACTTAAACTTTCAACCAGTTTCTTAATCCCTCTGATGGGTTCTCCCAAGTCTATGTTAATGAACATATTGGCACGAGTTCTTGCTCCACACACAGATCAGCTCTAGCACACACTCTTAAAGTCACAGAAAGTAGAGATGTAAATGAGCTGTTCGGTTCTGTATCGTGTTAAATAACCTGACTGGCATATCAGACAAGAAGATTTAGATTACGTTGATTTGGATTACCTTGGAAACTAGAGTAACAGAAGAGGGATGAAAATTAATGGTGCAACGTGCAAGGACACAAATTTAGGGACTAACCACAACATTTTTTGCTATAAACTGGGAACTTACCAGTTGGAAGCAAGAGAGGAGAAGAAAGTCCTGGGTATATTGGTTTATGACAGGATGACTATGAGCCAACCATGTGATGCGACTATGAAGGCTAATGTAGTCCTAGGATGCCTCAGGCAACTTATTTCCAGACAAGGAAGTGTTAATACCATTATACAAAGCTCTGGTAAGACCTCATCTGGAATACTATATGCAATTCTGGTCTCCCATTTTTAAGAAAGATGAATTCAAATGGGACCATGTGCAGAGAATGTCTATAAGGATGATCAGAGCAACACAAAATCTACCTTATGAGAAAAGACTCAGAGAGCTTGACTTGTTTAGCCTAACCTGAGGGGAGATATGATTGCTCTCTATAAATACATCAGAGGGATAAATGCCACAGAGGGAAAAGAGCTATTTGAGGTAAGCACCAACGTGGACACAAGAAGAAATAGATAAAAAATGGCCATTGATAATTTTAAGCTTGAAATTAGGCAAAGGTTTCTAACCATCAGAGGAGTGAAGTTCTGGAACAGCCATTCAAGGAGGGCACAAAACCTCACTGTTTTCAGTTAAGAGTAGGAGGGGCACAAATCCTAACTGGCTTTAAGACTGAGCTTGATAAGTTTATGGAGGGCATGGTAGGATGAGACTGCCTACAATGGCATGTAGCTGATCTGTGACTGCTAGCAGCAAATATCTCCAATGACTGGTGATGGGACACTATATGGGAAGGGCCCTGAGTTACCACACAGAATTCTTTTCCAGGTGTCTGGCTACTTGATCTGGCCCACATTTTTAGGGTCCAACTGATCACCATATTTGGGGTAAAGAAGAAATTTTCCCTGGGTCTTATTGGCAGAGACCTGGAGGTTTTCACCTTTCTTTTCAGCATGGGACCCAGGTCACTTGCAGGTTTAACCTAGTGTAAATGGTGGATTCTCTGTAACTGATGTCTTTAAATCAAGATTCGAGGACTTCAGTCACTCAGCCAGAGGTTATGGATCTATTATAGCAGTAAGTGGGTGAGGTTCTGTGGCCTGAAATGTGCAGGAGGCCAGACATGATGGTCCCTTCTGGCCTTACAGCCTATGAGCCTAAAGCCTGGTCTATACTATGTGGTAAAGTCAAATTTATCCACATTAAATCGATCCTTCCACTTTGCCATCCTCATTGTGATGCCATTTTGGTGGACCTAAAAGGCTCTTTAAATTGATTTCCAAACTCCTGCCCAACAAGGGGAGTAGCACTGAAATTGATGTTTCTGGGTCGAACTAGTGTTAGTGAGGACACAATTCAACATTACCAGGCTCCAGCAGTTATCTCAGAGTGCTCCAGTGTTACCGCTCTGGACAGCGCTCTGAATGTGGATGCACTGGGCAGTTAGACAGGAAGAGCCCTGGGAACTTTTGAATCTCACTTCCTCTTTGGCCAGTGTGGCGAGATCTCCTGCACAGCTCCCCATGCAGAGCCCACCAGCAGAGGAGACCATGCAGTCCCAGAATCGAAAAAGGGCCCCAGCATGGACCACAAGGGAGGTGCTGGATTTGATCACCATGTGGGGAAATGAATCCATGCTGGCAAAACTGTGATCCGAAAATGAAATGCCAATACATATGCCAAAGTCTCCAAGAACCTGATGGAGAGAGGCCACAACAGTGCCGTGTTAAAATTAAGGAGTTGAGGCAAGATTATCAGAAAACCAAGAAGCCAATGGACTCTTCAGTCACAGCCCAAGACATGCTGCTTCTACACTGAGCTGCATGCCATTCTAGGGGGGTGCCCCACAACTACCCCACCAGTGTCTGTGGACTCCACCGATGGAGTCCACAGACACTGGTGATCGTCAGCATGGCAGAGAATATGCTGGAATGAGGAAGATGAGTGGAGGAGGACTATGACGGCGAGGAGTCTACAGAACAGGCAAGCAGAGACACCTATCTCCCCAAAAGCCAGCAGCTGTTCATCACCCTAGAGTCAGTAACCTCCCAGCCCTCCCAGGAAGGTATCTCGGATGGAGAAGGTGTGCAAGGCAGCCCTGGTGAGTGGCCCTTGGTCAATAGAATACCTGCTTGACAAGTTATTTTTTAAAAAAATAATTACTGCGCCCTGAGGACTTGGAGTGCAGATGTGTCTTCAAGAGTGTCTCTTTCTTTAAAGAAATCCTATCAGCAGTTCCCCAAGCTTTTTTATTTTTTTGGTTTTGGGGGGAGGGGGTGTTGAATCTGGATGGCCAGCAGCATCTGGGAGTGTGTGCCCATGCTTTCTCTGACCATGATGGGGGAGTGGGGCACAGACACCATGCTGTAACCGTCTGGCTGGCAAGGATCTTCCCTGATACCTGCCAGGCGCTCGGGGGGCCGGGCGCAACTTTCATCACAAAGAACTTTATAGAGAACTAGAACCAATCTCTGAGTAGAGAGATCTCATCCCTCTCCTTGATACAGATCTGAGGAGAAACTGTACATAATTATGGTATATGAATCAGGAAGGTGGCGGAAAGAGCAAATGTAAATAAACTTCACTGGAGTGTTTAACAAATGAATGTCTCTGAATATGTGTACACTGAGCATAAGACAGAAACAGGATGTTGCCCTGTCACAGGAAGAGAGAGGTGAAATCATTACGGGAAGCCTGAGGCAATCAGGAAGAGAACCCAGACCTCCAAGTTGGCACTTGGGACTGCAGGGTAAGCACCCTTAGCTGGCCCCACTGCTTTATTTACCTGGCGTTTCGCTGACCACGGCTCCCACTGGCCCCGGCTCGCCATCCCGGTCCAATGGGGGCTGCGGGAAGTGGCGCAGTGCCACGTGCCAACGTTGCCAATCCCTGGTCTACATTACCCCGTAGGGGGTACCCATTGGCGGATAGTGATTGATCTTTCAGGGATCAATTTATCATGTCTAGTATAGACACGATAAATTTATCCCCGAGTATGCTCCCCATTGACTCCGGAACTCCACCATTGTGAGAGGCGGAAGCAGAGTTGATGGGCAAGCGGCAGCAGTCAACTCGCTGCCATGAGGACGCCCAGGTAAGTTGACCTAAGATACATCGACTTCAGCTATGCTATTCACGTAGCTGAAGTTGCGTATCTTAGGTCGACCCTCTTCTTCAGTGTAGACCCTCCTTCTAGATGATGAGGTGGTATCCTCTCGCACTGAGGATACGTCTCTGGTGGAGTGAACTCCAGTTATTAGGAAGAGACAGGTATTAGTAATGGGACAATTTGATCATTAGAAACCTAGATCGCTGGGTTTGCCATGATTGGGAGAACCCCATGGTGACTTGCCTGCCTGATGTAAAGGATGCGGATCTCTCAAGACATCTAGATAGACATTCTTACATCGACTTATCTTACTTAGCATGGTGGGTTACCGTAGTCGACCAGAAAGCGCTATGCACTCAATTTAGCGGGTCTTCACTAGACCAGCTAAACTGACACCTGCTGCATCAATTCCAGTAGTGTCAATCTATTGGTAAGTGTACACTGGGCCTGACTGTTGGATAGTTTTCAGACTGCGGGTGGCCCACAAACCATTCAATTACAATTATTCACCACCACTTTTTGTTTGCAATTCTTATTCTAACTGGTGACATGGCATTGCTTCTGCCCCCTGCCTGGATGACAAATTTTTTGAAAGAATAGCAGATGATGAATAATAAATAACAATGAATGACAATGGACAAAATATTTCCCACACTCTTTTTCATAAATATACCTCTACGTCGATATGATGCGGTCCTCGGGAGCCAAAAAATCATACTGCAGTATAGGTGAAACTGCGTTCTATCAAGGCAGAGACGCGTGCAGCCATGCCCCCCAGAGTGCTCCTTTACAGCGTTATATCAGAATTCACCTTATATCACACTGCATTCTATCAGGGTAGAGGTGTATCCAATTTTTTCCCAACTATTCCCATAGATTAGTTGGAGCTCACCCTTGTGCAAAGGGACAGCAAGACTATGCAACTCTAAAGTCCCACTTAAAAGCTAGTTGAGGGCTTAAATGGAATTTAAATGGTGCATAGGCTTTGTTTGCCCTCTAAACAGAAGTGAATTTCACATATAATGAATACTATGCCCTCATGAATAGCAGCCAATTTAATTTGTTTTACTTTATTCAAAAATATATTAGTGTATATTCACTCATTGTTCAATTACTAAATTGTTAGATTCTGAGAGGGAAAGAACATGTCTCAGGCTATACCAGACATTTGTTTGATTAAGTCACATCACTGGCATTTACAGTTTTCTGAAGCTGTAATTTAGTCTACTGATGTATAGTCACTATTTCATTTAGCAGGGTTAATTTATACCGTTGAACAGGTTACCACTATATATCTCCACAATCCTCTAATAGTTTTACTCTTTTATCAGATATTTACTGCAGAGAATCTGATTGTATGTGGTATTTATTTTAAAAAAGTGAATAGAAAATATATAGTTTAAATGCATTTTCCAGGGATTTGGTGATTTTGCTCCTTTTTTTTCCTATCTGAAGACATATGTCTTTAGGCCTTTGGATGCCTAATTGTACAATTCTCTTCAGCTGAAAATTTGTAAGCCCAAGTATCAATGCTTTAAAATGAGGAAGTTTAAATGGTACTTAATTGAATTAATCCTTAAGTAATAAATGAGCAATTTGTATAATAGTTTGTACAGTGCTCATCTAAGCTGAATGGCACAAAGGGCCCTGAATTGATTTAGCATTTAATTACACTTCATAGGTTTACAGTTCATATTTATAATATATTCTCCTCAAGTGGGCTTTCAAGAATGTCTGCCAGACACAATAAATAATGGTTATGTATATAGCTGAATTTGTGGCGATTCAAGGAAGGGGAATGGCTTATGAAATTAAAATAAACATTATGGCTGCCTATGTGATTCCCATACACTTTCCTCCAAAAGCTGCTTTTCACCAGTTAAAATAGTTAATCAGTAATACAGTGTTCTGAAAATGCAGAGTGATGCTAATACCCTTATACTTTTTTTACTTCAAAAGTAAATCAAATCCATTTGTTCTACAATATTTATCTTGTAAATTTATGTCATTATGAACACTGCTTGAAATTCTCATATTTGATTTAAATTATACTTGTTCCAAGTTACTTTGCTTCAAATTACATCCGGTGGATTTCAATAATGCAATTTCATTTTACTTTTTTATTAGTTATTAAAACTCATGCAACCACTTCTCCAAGAGTGGCCGATCTGTAGCTTAAAGCTGTATATTCTCTCACAATGTCTTAGACAACTTTTTATGAGGGTTAGTCAACAATAACCACAGATGATGATACCTAGAGTCACATTTTATTTTCTATTTACCCTACCAATAAAGAAGCATACAAACTATGGAATATCAAATAAGAACCACTGTATAAAGCTCAGAATACACATTTTGATCTGGAAGATGGCATGGACTGCACCCTCAGTAAGTTTGCAGATGACATTAAACTGGGAGGAGTGGTAGATACGCTAAAGGGTAGGGATAGGATACAGAGAGACCTAGCCAAATTAGAGGACTGGGCCAAAAGAAATCTGATGAAGTTCAACAAGGAGAAGTGCAGAGTCCTGGACTTAGGATGGAAGAATCCCATGCACAGCTACAGACTAGGGACTGAATGGCTAGGCAGCAATTCTGCAGAAAAGGACCAAGGGGTTACAGTGGCTTAGAAGCTGGGTATGTGTCAATAGTGTGATCTTGTTGCCAAGCAGGCTAACGGCATTTCGGGTTGTATAAGCAGGGACACTGCCAGCAGATCGAGGGACGTCATCATTCCCCTCTATTCGGCATTGGTGAGGCCTCATCGGGATTACTGATCATTTGGGCCCCACACTACAAGAAAGATGTGGAAAAATTGGAAAGAGAAGAATGAGGGGGGGATTTGATAGCTGCTTTCAACTCCTGAAAGGGGGTTCCAGAGAGGATGGATCTAGATCAGGGTTCGGCAACCTTTCAGAAGTGGTGTGCCAAGTCTTCATTTATTCACTTTAAGGTTTTGCGCGCCAGTAATACATTTTAATGTTTTTTAGAAGATCTCTCTCTAAGTCTGTATATAATATAAACTAAACTATTGTTGTATTGCAAAATAAACAAGGTTTTCAAAATGTTTAAGAAGTTTCATTTAAAATTAAATTAAAATGCTGATCTTATATACTGGCCTGCTCAGCCCGCTACTGGTCTGGGATTCGTTCATCCAGGCCGGCAACTAGCTGAGCAGGGCCTATGGCTGGGACCCCAGCTGGCAAGAGGCTGGCAGCCAGAACCCCAGACCAGCAGCAGGCTGTGTGGGGCCAGCGACCAGGACCCCAGACTGGCACTAGGATCCCGGCTGCCAGACCTGCTCAGTCTGCTGCTGGTCTAAGGTCCTGGCTCTGCCCACACAGAGTGAGTACCTACCTTCTCTCTGGTTCTGGCCCATTCGCTTCCTCTGTCTCTGTGCACTGAGCTGAGAGTGGGAGTGCACTGAGCACAGGGCTGGGAGTGAAGGAGTAGGCTGGGGGTTGGGGTGTAGGGTCTGGCTAGGAGCTAAATAGAATGAGGGAGGGGGCTCAGGGTTGAGGCAGAAGGTTTGGATATGGAGCAGCTGCTATTTGGTGCGAGGGGTTCAGGTAGGGGGGGGGGGGGGGGGCGTGCAGGTTGAAATGCGGGGGAGGAGGGTGCAGGAGCTCCCGTTTGGTCTCAAGGTGGAGGTGGAGATGCAAGAGTCAGTATGTGGGGGGTGCATGGAGTGTGGGGGGGCTAGGTATGTGTAGGGAGTGCAAGAGTCAGGGCAGGGGGCTGTGTGTGTGTGAGGAGGGTGCAGGAGTCCGGGCAGAAGGCTGGGGGCATGTGAGAGGGGTGCAGGTGTCAGGGCATAGGGTGGGGGGGCTGGGTATGGGTGGGGGGTGCCAGAGTCAGTGATGGGGTTGTGCAGGGGAGGTGAAGGAGTCAAGCAGAGGGCTTGGTCTGTGTGAGGGGGGGTACAGGGGTCAGAGCAAGGTACCGGTGTGGGGGGATCTGCAGGACTCAGGGCAGGGGCCTGGGGTGTGTGTGGGGCTGCAGGGCTCAGGGCAGATGACTGAGTGTGTGTGAGGAGGGTACAGGGGTCAGGGCAGGGGCCTGGCGGGGATGCAGGGGTGCAGGCTCAGGGCAGGAATTTGGGGTGTGTGCAGGGCTGAGGGCTGGGTGTGTGTGTGGGTGAGTCAGGGCAGGGGGCTAGGGGTGTGGGCTGTGGTTGTGCTCACAGCAGGGGGCTGGAGGGAATATGCCCCGCTTCCACCCCCTTCCCCAACACCCTGCCCCCGCTTCTTCTCTGCTTTGGCCAGGAGCAGTGAAGAAGGCTGCGTCTTCCCTTTCCCCTCCCTCGCAAGGGCCATCAGCTGATTCGCCATGAGGCACAGAGGAGAGAAGGAGGGGCAGGAACCCAGCCCACTACAGGAAGAGGCAAGGGAGCCAGTAGGACCAAACTTCTGCCCCTTGTCCCTACGGGGCAGAAGGGCGGAGAAGAGCGGGCCAGGCCGGGCTGGACAGGATTTTTAATAGCACACTGTCCCAGGACCCGGCAAGCAGCAGCGTGCCATTAAAAATCAGCTCATGTGCCATTTTTGGCACGCGTGCCATAGGTTGCCGACCCCTGATCTAGGCTGTTCTCAGTGGTAGCAGATAACAGAATAAGGAGTAATGGTCTCAAGTTGCAGTGGGGGAGGTTTAGGATAGATATTAGGAGAAACTTTTTCGCTAGGAGGGTGGTGAAGCATTGGAATGGGTTACCTAGGGAGGTGGTAGAATCTGCTTCCTTAGAGGTTTTTGAGGTCAGGCTTGACAGGTCCTGGCTGGAATGATTTAGTTGGGGATTAGTCTTGCTTTGTGCAGTGGGTTGGACTAGGTGACCTCCTGAGGTCCCTTCTCACCCTGATATTCTTTGATTTTATTATTTATTAATTTTTTTTTGTAAACAGTGCTAAACCAATGCAACAATTCAATAAAATGTTATATAGAATTATAATTGAACATTTTATTGCAAAATCATACATCTATACAGCTGAGTGATGAAAACAGTGTTAATAAATTTGCGTGCTCACTGCTATCATATATTTTAGTTTAAGGATTCCCACAGTAAACATGATTTTGTTAGCAATCACTCTGACGGTTAGTAAGCAAAATCAAACAAAAATGTGATTATGCAGACATAGAAAAGAATACCTTGGGATAATCCTTTAATGTAGTGTGGGAGCAATTTAAGGGTACTGCTGCTATCATTAGGCTCGAACTTACAGTCCGCACATAAGCAAAACTTAAAATGAAGGAAATAGAAAATTGTCTGAGAGAAGACTGCAGGATTAGACTTGTATTCTGCTCAAAAAATGGTAATGCACTGTATCACTTAATCACATAAACTGGTTCTGGAGAACATTTAATTCTTACTTTATGTTTTTTAACCATATATATGAAAGACCTTTACAAAGTAAGTTAAATATCATTATCCCCCAATGTCCAAACTGAAGTACATTGAGGAGAAGTAACTTCATCCATTGCAGGATTATTCTGTGCATTAATTTCTGGTGCTTTGTTAAGTCTTACTTTAAATGTCAGGATATTGGGCTGGATGGGCCTTTGGTCTGACCCAGTATGGCCATTCTTATGTTCTTGTGTGACTCTCACCACTTCCCTAAGGAAACTATTCCCAAAAGAAAGAAGTACTACTCTCCTTTCAAGATTGAACTGTGTTAGGAATGGGAAAGGGGGGATTCTGCCTGAAAAGCAGAACCTGGTGGCTTATGCCTCTGAAAGGCATAAAGCTCTCTGGGATCTCTGATAAGTGCAATGAGAGGAACTCTTTGCTCCAGAGCTTCTTGCAGTATATATCCATCCTGCAGTGCTCAGACACCACCCCAGTGCAACTAGCACTGATGGCTGCATAATCCCCAGAGTACAGGAAGGGGAAATAAAGCAGGATCTGGAAAGGGAGCAGCAGGCTGGAGACCAAAGCCTGGGAGCTGGCTGTGGAGGAAAGACTGGGTAGCAAGCAATGTGGGAGCTAGAACTGTAGGGCTGAGAGTCAAGAAGATACAGTGTTATTTGTATTTTACCTGCAATACAAAGGGTATATAGGTCAGCAGCCTGCATGTGGTACACAAGTATGTGTGGGTTCTGAGTAGAGCTGATCAGAGAATTTTAGTTTTTATTCTTGAAACAAAACAAAACAAAATAAAACAAACAAAAAATCAATGAAAAACTTTTCATTTGCATCAAAAAATTTCTTCAGAAGTTTCTGGGTCTTCATAAAAAATCGCACCCAGCATACTGCCAAATAATGAAAAGTTTCTCCATTTCTGGCTATTTTTTGAGGGGCAGGATTTGGGAGCTTTTGACCCTCACTAGCCAATTGTTAAAAATTAAAATTTCCTGCCAAAACAAATAACAAAATAGTTGTTACACTGAAAACAAGTTTTGAATGGAAAAATGTTGATCAGTTCCAATTAGAGTATTATTGTTATAGCTCCGTGCTGGAGTACCCCTTTGGGTTGGGGCAATATTTTTTTGTAGTCATGCCATACAATTCTACACAGGATGTTTTATCCTTTTAGTTTCTAGAAGCACTAGTCAAACAATTTACTCAACGTGATTTAAGTGTTTATGGGAACCTACTGATGGCTACAGCCTGAAGATTCTAGTGTTTGTAGCATATACAGCACTTACCTCCAGTTCTAAAAAAAGGAGGACTGGAATGTCCTTCTAGTAAGAGAATGACTATGAATGGAATGGTGCCAGATTGGAGGACGGTCTCGAGTGGGGTTCCACAGGAATCTGTTCTGGGTCCGGTGTTATTTAACATATTTATTAATGACCTGGATGTATGACTAGAAAGCATACTGATCAAGTTTGCAGATGGCACAAAGAGGTGAGGAGGAGGGGTTGCAAACTTTTTAGAGGATACAACTAAAATTAAAAGATATCTTGATGAAGTGGGACCTGCGCTATTGACAACAAAAGGAAATTCAACAAAGTCAAATGGACTTAGGAAAGAAAAATCAAATCATAGAATAGAATCATAGAATATCAGGGATGAAAGGGACCTCAGGTGGTCATCTAGTCCAACTCCCTGCTCAAAGCAGGACCAACCCCAACTAAATCATCCCAGCCAGGGCTTTGTCAAGTCTGACCTTAAAAACTGTTCAGGAAGGAGATTCCACCACCTCCCTAGGTAACCCATTCCAGTGCTTTACTCCCCTCCTAGTGAAAAAGTTTTTTTCCTAATATCCAACCTAAACCTCCCCCACTGCAACTTGACACCATTACTCCTTGTTCTGTCATCTGGTACCACTGAGAACAGTCTAGATCCATCTTCTTTGGAACTCCCTTTCAGATAGTTGAAAGCAGCCGTCAAATCTTCTCTTCTCTTCTGCAGACTAAATATAGAATGGTGGATAACTGGCTTCACAACAGTACTGCTGGGAAGGATCTGGGAGTTGTGGTGGATCATAACCTCAGCATAACTCAGCAATGTAATGCTGTTGCAAAAAAAAAGGCAAATGCAGTTTTGGGTTGCATCAGCAGAGGCATAGCATGCAAGTCATGGGAGGTGATATTACTGTTTCACTCGGCGCTGGTTACGCCTCATCTAGAGTACTGTGTCCAGTTTTGGTCACTACAATATAGAAAGGATGTAGAGAAGCTGGAAAGGATCCAGAGGCTAGCAACAAACATGATCAAAGAGATGGAATGCAAGTCAAAAGAGCAAAGGCTGAATGAACTTGGCATGTTTAGTTTGGAAAAGAGGAAAGGGGTTGGGGCATGATAGTGGTCCTAAAATACTTGAAAGGCTACCATAAAAGAGATGTAGAAAAATTGTTCTCTCTTGTCACAGAGATCAGGACAAGAATCAATGGGTTCAAATTACAGCATAGCAGATTTAGATTAAGTCTCAGACTGTAAGAACAGTAGAACAATGGAACAAACTGCCTAGAGAAGTTGTGGAATTGCATTCACTGAAGGTTTTCAAAGCGGCTGGATAGCCATTGGCTTGGATCCCCTGTAATTTGGCGGGGATGATCCTTGCAGTCCCTTCTAACCTAAGATTTGTCATCTTGCTTCCAGTACTATCACCCATAAGAGCCACTCCATAATTAAATTAAGGGCCAAAGTAAAATTTTTCGACTAGTTTTGCAGTGTTTGAGATAGTTTCTTAACTATGACATTAAAATAACATGGACACACATTAATTGTATTCATTTGATAGTAGGAATGCCTCCCTGCTATGTTGCACTTATCCCAAGGCCCAATTCTTGATTTTATCCACACACTGCACAGAGTCCATAGGACAGTAACTCTGTGAAGTGATCAGTGGGGGACTAGAGAGAGAAATGCACTTGTGGAGAGGACATGAAAAAATATTCCTGTCTTTCCCATGGGTTCTTGATGTCTCCTGCCTCCCAACAAGTCTTGAGAGGCTCATCTCCCACCCATATGAACTGTCAAAATAATAATTACTTTCAAGTGATAAATATTAGTGTTCTAATATGACCCACAGAGCTGGACAACACTATGACTTATTACCTGCCCAACCCTTTTTATTTACTTTTCATGAACATTCATGTGAACAAAATTTTGGTTACAAGTATATTTTCAGAAAGATAGATAAAGAGTTGCATATACCCTTCTGTCTATGTAATCATCCTGAAAGCTCACTCTGGGTTTTGGGAGTTCTCCAGTCAAGGAACAGAAGCACTGCCATATGGCTTAGATGACCAAACTAGCTAAAGCAATAGTTGTAGGAAATAGTTCAACTGAACTATGTCTGCATAAACCTGTCAACAAATAATTTCAAGCAATTAATCTGTACAAATCCAAGTCTGTGGTACATAATTTGCCAAGAGAATGCATTTGTTAAATTGTTCACTAAAAATAGTGCAAACATCTGTTGAAAATATCACAGTCCTGCAGCCTTAAAATGTTAGCTATTGAGAATGAAAAGAAAGGGATCTCGGTGACATGCAATGGAAATCAGCCTGCAAAGCAGGAAATCTTTAAGGTGGTCTTGTAATTCTCCAAAGTGGTAACAGTAAAATAATGGATCAAATTTTGAAGGAAAAAATTCACTACATGTCTAGAAAGTAGCAGAGGCTCAAAGCAGTTTTTCCCAGATTTACTTAATTACTTTTAACAAATAAAAGAAAAGAATAGAAACTGGAAGGAGTTGCAAATAAAGTACTAGGATCTAATCCCACTAGCTGCTGCTGATCATCTCTGAAGCACTTAATGCACAAAAACGCACATTGATTTCAAATGGTGATGAGGGTGCTTAACAACTCACCAGAGCTGTCTGGAGGAACAAATCTCTAGGGAAGATTCAGAAACAATACCAAGGAGTCTAAAGAGATTAGGAATATGGACAGTAGGTAACACAAAGGAAAAAGGAAGCCAGTACACATTCTGGAGATTTTTTTAAAAAAAAAATACAGATATTGAAAGGAAGGGAAAAGCCTGAAAAAGCAGACATGCTTAAAGAGACCAAAAATAGGGGTGTTAGTACACTGCAGATTAGATAAGAATATATTAAGTGATATGGCTGACAAAAGGATAATTTTGAACTGCATATGAAGAGTGACCACATTACATAGCAAAAATGTAACCCCTTGTTTAAGGCTCTGGTGTAACCACACATGGATGATTGCACTGAGTTCTGGGTACCATACTACCCGATAGATTTTGACAAATTAGAGACTTCTTACTGATGAAGCACACCAAAATTATCAGGGGTCCAGAGGAACTGACTTAGGTATCTCTTAGCCTATATACATACATTTTTTTAATACACATTTTTTAATCTTTCCCATTATGAAGGAAGGACATGGTAGCGTTCTACAGATATTTGGAAGATATATACAGCAGGGATGATGAGGAATAAATTTGGTGAGCACAAAAAGGGTTAGAACAAGAAGAAATGGAATGAAATTGAAAAAGTGAAAAAAATAGGATTAATTGAAGCTAGGCTAGACAAAACAGTAGAAAAATATTCTGGAAGTGCCATGTATTGGCTTGAGATTGCCTAGATAACATAAGTGATGCTTTCCACCCATACTTGTTTTGTGAACATATTTTTGTAGCTCTATGTGTCATTACAACCTTCCATAGATGTTCAAAGATCACTGTGGTATAGCTAAACAGCAATCATTTTCAAGTGTGGAAAAGAATAGCCTATTGATAATCATAACAAGAAGAAAAAAGTCAAATAGATTGATTGGCATACTAAAAATAATTGTACCGTTCTAGCTGCCAGTTGGAAATAGCCAATAAAAATCATCTAACATTAACAAAATTTTATAATTTGCTACATAAAAGTAGTTTGAAAGGAAACACAGAACACATTAATTTTGGTGTCTTCCATATAATAGTTGCTTACAAAATGTAATGCTATAGAAAATGGATTTGCAACCTACACATTAGATCTTTCTTAGAATGATTTACAAGTCATATCTCAGAATGCATACGGATGTAGACACCAAGTTATTTCTCTAAAACCAGCTTCCGAATTGTGCCCACAACTTTTTGTTCACACAAACTGTCACATGTGCATTAAAGAACTGAGCTACTTCAACGATGTTTGACAAGGGGTGCAAGAACATCTTCTGAGAACCAAAGGGGTGCAGGTAAAGGTTAAGAATCACTGCACTAGAGAGACTAATAGCTAGCTAACTACTGAAAACAGCTGCACAGTATATTTTTTCAGATTTTTTGGAGACATTTCATTGCCTTCAGGGTATCATTTCTTTAGCAGATGTTCCAACTGAACTGGAGACATGACCACCTGGAACAAATCAGATTTTCAATACCCCCAGATTGCATCTTATTGATGCACCAGAAGTAACTCTACACAGGTAATGCCACAAAATTTAACTGAACCCCCAAAGCTGCTGCAGGGACAAGCTTTGGATTTTAAATACCATAGAACACTTGACATTAAACAAAGGCTGAATAAATTTGGTACGTTTATTTCAATACTAAATGACACCAGAAGAAAACTGAAAAACTAGACATTCAAAATTTTAAACATGTAAATATTTTATAAAATTTAAATTTTTAAGCCACTTTCAAACACCAACTGGAATTGTGTGGACACTTTTATTTTTTTTTCCATTTAAAAAGTACATTTTTATGTGAGCACTATCAGCTTGTTCCATTGATTATCAAACTGAGATGTTAGTATTTGAGGGTTCAGTTTACAAAACATTCAATGGAAGTACAGGTAAGAATATAAGAAGTTTTTTCGCTCTCATATCCAAACAGCACCTGGCATAATAGTATCTTTAACCTTATTGGGGTTTCCAGGTGCTATTGCAATACAAACACAAATAATTTTAAAAAAACCTGTTGCCCCTTGACAAGCAATCATATATATTAGTGCCTTACAGATTGGTTTAGTGTTGGAGGTGAAGCACTGACAAGGAGTCTGCATATTTTCTCAGTGTAAACTATTTATTTTATACTATGTATATCAATCCTGAAACACAAGTGGTCACAAATGGTACACAAGCAATCCCCTCTTTCAGAAATTTCAACCCCCACCACCAATGCCCAGTTCCCTTGGGAACTCTGCTCCAAGAATTTACTCTAGTGAGTGATATGAGACATACAAGAGAATATTCTTGGTGCCTTCAAAATCTCTACCCCTCGTGCCCCCAAAGAAACTGCATCACAAAACTCCACAGCATTCCTTCAAAGCACAGCAACATCATGAGAACAGGCATGTAGTGGGGCAGTTGCCCCACTCCTGGAGAAAAGGAGTAAAAGCACCCCTGGAGAGGACTAAGGCTGTTTGGGGAAGCAGCCACAGCTGGGACCATGCCCCAGTCAGGCCACAGATGGCCCTATAAAAGGGCTGTGAGCCAGAGCTGGAAGGAGTCTTATCCAGCAATAGAGAGAGAAGGACCTAGCTGCCTTGGATCCAGGTACCTGAAGTGGAGCAGTGCTGGGGATAAGGGCAAAGGGAGCTGAGGAGATCCAGCCTGGAAAACCCCAGGCTGCAGACCTTGTTTAAGGCCAAAAGGTACTGGGACTACAGAGGGGCAGCCTGAGGATAGGCAAAGGCAACAGGTCCTACCCCCTTGCCAATGATGAGTGGCCATTACACACTGCAGTCTGTCCCAGTCGGGAGGAGGGGGGTGTAGATGATGACTGGCAGTAGCCACTGAGGCAAAGTGGGGTTAGAGGGTTGAGGATTCCCTGGGGAGGGGGGACCCAGTGTGTGGGGACACTGCCAGGGGGCAGCACCCCAGAGCAAAGGGCATCAGGGTGTGGGAGGGACAGGGAGCCTGAGGCAGGTGAGCCACTAGCCAGCAGAGGGTGCTCCAAGTGCTGAAAAGAGCTGATTCCCAGATGAGCAGCAGGAGGTGCTGTACCGATGAGTCTTGCATTGCAACAAGGCATGCATCAAAAAAGTTTTTCCAAAGCTATAGCAGTAGTTTAAGACATAGCATCAGTGATCTCAGTGTTCCATAAAACTCCCTGTATCAACTGCATTGTAAAATACGATCTGCCTAAAAAGTTTGTCCCTTTCTAACACAGCCCCTATGCCAGCACTGTAGCCAGGAGCAAATGCATCTTGTCCTAGATGTCAATGCAATCTTTGAGTCATATTCCGGTGAGAAAAAAAAATAAGCACTTTCAAATATTCAGTAGCAGACTCAATGCTCATTCAACTAAGAAGCCCAAGAGCTGTAATTATGAAGCAGGTGACCGACTACCATACATACTGATCTTTAATCAACACATACTCAAAGCTTGGAACCCGTAGTACAGGAGAGTGATTCATTAATTTAATAGCTAAAGGAAAACCAAATGGGTACGTGTTAAGAACAGTCTGACAGTTCATTACCGTGCTAGTAATTTGGGACAGTAAAATTTCTGCTTATCTGGAACTTCCATGATAATTTTACTAACAAGAAAACAATTCATTAAAGAGATCAAAATGTCAATGTGTAATATAGAAGAGATTTAGAGAAATTTTCATTCTGGGTTTTCATTTTATAGAGTTATTAAATAGGTTTTGTCTTTTTGTTAAGGCAAACAGACTGAGGCTCACTGTGTAATACTGCCACTTCATTTAAACAGCTAGAGGGTTAGATTCTGATCTTACACCAGTGTAACTCCATTACTTCAATGAACCTACCCCTAATTTATATAGCTGGGAATGAGACTGAAGTCATGCCCATTTTGTATGAAAATTAGGAAAGAAGAGAGAGGAAAACTTGACTTGTGGATCTATGGTCTTTTGAGTTTTTTGAGGTAATAAGTTAAAACATCTTAAGGCCCGCTTTGATTACAATATATCCATATGAACTGTAATTCTGTAACTGGATATTCTTTTATTTTAGAACCCAATCCTGCCCTAAGAATATGGCAGGCTCCATCTGTGGCACAACTACTGTGGTTCCATAGCGATGAAGAGGAAAGTTAGAGCATATGCCAGGTGTGGAACTGAGCTAACCTGAGGCTCCCAGAACAGTTCTCAGTAGCGAGTCATTAGGGTGGGGAAAGCAGATGGTAACGGCTGTTAGGTTTACTACTCATGGACCTTATCTGAGTATCCAGTGCAAGAGCCGCAGAGCCATTCCAGCTCAGACACTAGAGTAGATGTCTTGGAGTGGGTTGATCTCTGCTCTGTAGCATAGTGGGACCAATCTCCCAAGTCCACCTGACAACTCCAGCATACAGCCCAACTTCTTGTGATAAGCCCTGGGAATACCCTCTTGCCATTAGTGAAGTAGTGCTTTTTAAATTGTACAGACAAGTGCCACATGAAGAAAGAACAATAATGACAAAAGGCTAACTATAGCATAGGGGTGAAAAGAATAAAGATACAATTAAACAGCATTTTCTCATTTTAACCATAAATGAAAACATTGCAAGAACCTTAGACATTAATAGCACATAAGTCAGTTGCAGGCATTTACAATCTTATATTATAGTTTCTGGATGGAAATCTGATGCAAGCTGTCCAATTCTCTTTTTTCCCCATTTGTGCAACGCTTACCCTGATTGTTTTTACTTCACTTCACTTGAACCTGAATTTATTTAACACTGAATACAAAGGAACTTAGGAGAACTTCTGGTTTTCTGGGGTATGTAGAATTATGTGCTTGGTAGCAGTGAAATATTAGGAATATCTGCATAAATTAAAGCTAAAAATGGTAAAAAAAAAATACAGATAACTGATTAGCGGCACTCAGGCTTAGTCCTTATGTGGGAATGCAGTTTGGGTAGAAGCTCTTCCCCTGTGTTCCCACACAAGCAGTAGTCCAAACCTTGTCCTAAGTGGCCAAAACCTGTTGCCTTTCCAAGTACTCTATAATTATGAACAAGTTTTTTTATTCTTTCCTGGGTTCAGCAATACCAGTTATTTGTGTGAGGGGGAGGAGCGGGGAACCAAGTCTCCTGCGTATGGATGTTTAAAAAGGAAATGGAAAAACTGCATCCATCATCCGAGGTTTATGAAAGCATGTCTCAGAAGAGGTAATGCTGAGCCTTTTGCGAAGGCAAATAGGTATATAAGAGGAGGGGGCTCATGCAAGAAATGTAATGGAAAACCTCCCCTGCAACAAGACAGAAGAAAATTATATACAGGAAAAGCAATATATTTCAATAACAGAGCTCTGTGCAGATGAGCAGCTAAATGATAGATTGCTGTGAATAAATGTGAATATACACATTTCTGCATTCAGTTACTGAACTGGCTTCAGTAAATAGACACCTCTTGTAACCTCAGTACAGAATAAGTAGAAATTGGATTCTGCATGAGCAATGAAACCATATTAGTGGGTAATAATTTAAACATTAGTCTCAATAAAAATATACCCATTTTGCCCAAGACATACATGTTAGACAGGACAACATCCCAATGTGAATTTAACCATGTGTAATTTCTCTCTATTTAGCATAATTTTCCTTCAGTTCACACATTTTGAAGGCCAAGTTTGCTTACAGAAATACTTCATTGTGTAATGTGATCTTAAGCAATAATCTGATATACTGCCATTTCTTGACACAATCAGTCTTGTCTGGTAACTGAGTTTATGACAGACTGTAAGCCCTGATTCAGCAAGGTAGTTAAGGACATGCATAATTTTAAGCACAAGTCAACGTTGAAGTGTTTACATAGAATCATATACTAAATTATCTTGCTGAAAGATGGCCTATACGTGGACTCAGATCACATAGGGCTATATCCTATCCTGCAGGAGTGAGAGAAAATAATGTCTACATTACTGCTGGATTGATGCTCTGGGGATCCATTTACAAGTTTAGTGAAGACCTGCTAAACTGATGAAAGAGCACTCTTCAGCTGACCCCGCTACGCCACCAAAAACAAGAGTAAGGTAAGTCAACAGGAGAGTGTTTCCCATTGATCCAGCATAGTGAAGACATCACAGTAAGTTGACCTAAGCTACGCTGACTCCAGCTACGTTATTCACATACCTGGAGTTGCATAACTTCGGTTGACTTACTGCAGTAGTGTAGACATAACCAAGGAAACAGCAAGTGACTCAACCTTGTGGAGTTTCTGTGAAATGATCTTGTCAGATGAATGAAAATCTCAGTGATTGAGAGGATCCACTTGACATTGCCTCCAAATCCTTCAGACCCCAGAGATCTATAGGCAAAGCTCAACCCAATCCAACCTAATGGGCTAGGTCCTCCAAGAGGGCACCTGCCTATACCCTCACAGGATATCCTGACTCCCTGAAAGATATAGTCTCAGAGTTATATTTCCAGTAGCTCATCTCCTGCACAAAATCGCCTTCTTCAGAACTTCTTCAGAAACAGTATAGGAACTCAAGTTATTTGGCATAGTATTAGCACAGTAGAAATTTCTCTAGAGACAAATAAAATTCTTTAGTGTTCTCTGTTGGTTTTAGTTCCAGCTGGAAAAAAACAGTAGCCCCAAGAATCATGCATAAGCTGCAGGGAGCAACAGACCTGTTGCTCTGGGGTCTAAAACATAGTTGGCCAACAGGAAGCCATTAGAACAAGTTAAAAATCTTCTACTGGAATCTCTAACCACTTTCCAACTCTAATTTTGTTCCCTCCAATTCAGACCTTTGACTTCTTTGGCAAGCAGAGATTCTGTACTCTGGAGAGCTGGAGGTAGAGTACAGTGGAGCCAATGGATGCCTCCCCTTCCTTACATCACAATCTGGTTCCAAAGGCTGCTGTTAATATTACTATAGGGTAGCAAACAAACCAAAATATTCTACTCAACTGAACAACACTTCTTAGTTATAATTTGAAGAGATACCCCAGTCTGTTGCTTCTATGTTATTCACAAAGGAAAACAGAATACTTTATAATATTCAACAGACACAACTGTGTAGCCATATTTTACATTAGGATAATTAGAGGCATGGATTCTAACTCATCTACTTCACTCTGGAACCCCATAATTTGCCTTAATTATTGTCCTGTTAGATTACTGCTATACTAAGTATCTTAATTTTTCTACTTTTAATACAATTTTTCTGGTAACCAAACATGACACATCGCTGTTCCCTTTAGTTTTCAACTAGGAAGATAATAGGTCTCAGTTACAGTTATGGAGGTGTCTGTGATGGGTTAAGGCCAAATTGGTGCCCTTACCTGAAGGAATGGTAAGGGGCAATGGAGTAGTACTAGCTAATACCTGACACAATATCTATCCTGCTCTTGGAGGTCAGAATAGCACTAGGAAGGCTATAAAGGTAGATTGGAAATTTTGTTTCTTATTTATGGATCAGTATATGCCCTTAAGTAACACTTGCTCTCGAGCACAGCATACATCTTAGCCATAAAGGAAAATGGGCCATGTCTAGCAGAGCCCAACCCCTGACAGCATATTAGCCAGTGTGATGCTGGTCTCCCATTCTAGCACACTGTACTATGCGTGGTGTGGAAAAGCTCCCTATTCTGTATCTAAGCACTTATATCGCGCACATTGTTGTAACTTCCAATATTTATCATCCTTTGACCTTTTCCTTCCTCTCTTATCTAGGCATCAGAGGGTAGCGCTTTTCCCAGTCATGTATTTTTTTTAAAAAAAATGAATATCAAGTATATGAATGACAATGTACTTTATAAAAAAAATCTCTCCTTTGAAGGCATTTTCTATTCCATCTCATAATGGCACAGCCCTGGCATTAGCCAAACATAGATGCCATGGGGCAAAGTCTCCTCTTATACTGCCAAAGACCAGGAGTAACTCCATGAAGCCACACCATTTAAATGACAATGTAATTAGACCCCTACATGTGGATGTCACCCTTTTTTGGAGATCTATTTCATAAGCTCACATGGGTCAAGATTTTCTCTCCAGCCCTGTGTAGTAACTGTCCCATATGTTGTCCTTTTTGTACTTATTCCCTTCCCTGAAAGCCCACTTTCATCTTCGCTTTGTGCTTAAATGGTAAAAATAGGGATCGATTAAAGATGTTTAGTATAGTTTTCCCTTTCTTGAGGTACTTATTGAGACTCTGTGGTAACTCACCTCCAACGTTTTTCCTAAGGTTTTGAAGGCTACGCAATGCAACAGAGTAGGATTGAATCTGCCTTTCACATAGGTAGCACAAACAAACTCATGGCTGCTAATTTAGAGGGTTCCTTCTGTTTTGACTTGTTTGGCACATGCCCCCAACATATTTGGAAGATGAATAACTTTAATCAGAAATAGCTTTAATCACAGAATGGTGGTTTTGCTTTTTTTTCCCTAGGACAGACATTTGATACAACAATCACACCTTGAGAGGTGGAATGGATGCCAGGAGCATTTGTGTTCCTGTAACCACTGTAGAAATGTTTTTATATTTCAGAACACCACAAATCCATAAATTATAGCTTCTCAATAAGCCCATGAACTAGGTAAGTGAAAAATGAATCAACTATGTTAAAATGTGCTTAAGATAGGCAGGAAAATGCTATCAGTGCCAGCAGGCGAAAAGCCCCCATTGTTGCTTCTTGTGGCGATAACACATTGCTTCCTCCGACATCTGGACCAGTCTACACGAGAAGTCCACTTCCTAGACACCACGGTGCAAATTAATGACAGCCACATCAACACTACCCTATACCGAAAACCTACCGACAGCTATGCCTACCTTCATGCCACCAGCTTCCATCCCAGACACACCACACGATCCATTGTCTACAGCCAAGCACTGAGGTACACTCGTATTTGCTCCAACCCCTCAGACAGAGACCAACACCTACAAGATCTTCACCAAGCTTTCTCAAAACTACAATACCCGCACAAGGAAATAAGGACGCAGATCAACAGAGCCAGACGTGTACCCAGAAGCCTGCTGCTGCAAGACAAACCCAAGAAAGAAAACAACAGAACACCACTGGTCATTACCTACAGTCCTCAGTTAAAACCTCTCCAATGCATCATGAGTGATCTACAACCCACCCTGGACAACAATCCCTCTCTTTCACAGGCCTAGGGAGGCAGGCCAGTCCTGGCCCACAGACAACCCGCCAACCTCAAGCATATTCTCACCAGCAACAGCACACCGCGCCATAAACTCCTTTAACTCAGGAATCAATCCATGCAACAAACCTTGATGCCAACTCTGCCCACATATCTACACCAGCAATAGCATCACAGGACCTAATCAGATCAGCCATACCATCACTGGTTCATTCACCTGCACATCTACCAATGTAATATATGCCATCATGTGCCAGCAATGCCCCTCTGCTATGTACATTGGTCAAACTGGACAGTCCCTACAAAAAAGGATAAATGGACACAAATCAGATATCAGGAATGGCAATATACAAAAACCTGTAAGAGAACACTTCAATTTACCTGCACACACCATGAAAGACTTAAAGGTCAGCATTTTGCAGCAAAAAAACTTTAAAAACAGACTGCAAAGACAAACTGCAGAGTTGCAATTCATTTGCAAATTTGACACAATCAGTTTGGGTCTGAACAGAGATATTGAATGGCTAGCTAACTACAAGAGCAGTTTCTCTTCTCTCTCTGTTCACACCTCCAGTTCAGCTGCTAGAGGAATACCTCGCCCTCCCTGATTAGAGATAACAGCTGGTTCAGCTTCATTGGATCCTCCCTGTTATCTTTAACCTGGCTCTTGCCTATCTATTTATACCTGCCCCTGGACTCACCCACTTCGTCAGACGCATGCAGTGGAAATTAGCCCACAAAAGCTTATGCTCTAATACTTTAGTTAGTCTTTAAGGTGCCACAGGACTCTTTGTCACTTCTGCAATTCCAGACTAACACGGCTACCCCCCTGAATCTCTACCACAGTTCCTTACTATGTTTTCCTCTTCCTCCATAACAACTTAATTCCCTCCTCTTCTGTTACCTATCTACAAAAACACTGAAATTGAGAAGGCTTCATTGGTGCAATCTTACAACATTGATTCACTTCAACTATTTACTTTTTACATTTTTTACATTCTGCAGATACAACTTTACTCAGTGTCCATAAACAAAGGAGGTCACAAATAACACTGAAGACAGTTGAAGGGTTTTATTCCCAAGGAATTGCTTTCTTCTGTCAGTTCTAGTCGGTGCAGAATTTGACCCAGAAATTTTAAATGCAGTACAATATGGAGTTGTATATTGTTGCATATTGGGATCAGATTTCAGTACTACATCTTAGTTCTTTGTTCTCAGGACTTGCTACACATAATTCTCCACATGAGGGACAGAGCCACTCTTTGTGGTCCATTCCTTAATTTGGATACTCTATAAATGTCAAAGCAATTCTTCAGTTTCATTTCACATGAAAGTGCCCAGGCTTTCATTTTATGGAGAGAATGTATCAGAAGCAGGAAGCATGCAAGATTGTGGATCCACTCAATTACCAAGGAATCCAGAAAGCAACTGAGAAAAAGGATATTTCAGAAAAGCTAAAGAATTAATTTACAGCAGTTTTCCTCAGAGTTTGGTCATAGCCAGCTCTAGAAACAATTGAAGACTCTTAGAGCATGCCTTTACAGCAATCGAGAGGCTTGATAAACCAAAGCTAGCTCAAGGATGTCTATACATGCTCCCACCTCACTTCTAACTGCAGTGTAGACATTCCCAGATATGCACAAAACTGGAAGGAGTTAGAAAAATTTAATACATTTATACTTTAATGTATTGCATTTTCTTGGACACATGCTGCCTCTAAATTTGATGCAAAGGAGTGGACATTTTCACTCTTTCCATTAATATGGCAGATTCCTCTGAATTCTACTTTTAAATATAGAAGAAAAATCTTAAAATTCCCAGGAAAATACATATCACTTGAGGGTAGAGGATCAAGCAGCCCCTAAACATCCATCTGATATGGAGAATTAGTTCTGGATTAGTAAATGCTGACATCTGTGCCTGGACCCCAGTAGGAGAAGCTTTTTCCACAACAGAGACAGATAGCAATTTTATTTTTTTTAAGGGTGGGCAGAGATGGGACAAATGCAAAGAATGATCTTGGCAATCCTCCTCGTGTCACAAGATCATATTTGTATATAAGGGTATGATCAGGGGACAGGGATGATACTTTTTTTTTTTAGGTCTACTCCCAGTTGCTAAAACAAAGCTTTAGGAAGCACTTTCTACAACACAATTTGTAACCATCCTTTCTCACTGATTGTGCTTTGAAGGAGTCGTTTTCAGAGTCTTTGCTGGAGGCCTGGTTATTACAAAAAAGGGGGACTCTGAAATGTAAGAAGGAAAGGAAATGGGGATCTTGCTTGGTATGGGAGGAGGTTTGTTTATGTTTTAATTGCCTTTAAGAGTAACCATAGCAAGACAATTTTACATAAATTATACTACTTAAGTTGTTATGCTATAACTATTGAATAAACTATTTTCCAGAATGCTGGGCTTACAACTCAGAAGACCTCTGGTTTATCAGGGGGAAAAATCAGCATTTAAAAGGACCCAGGCACATTTCAATTTTAAAACCTTTCATTTGCTTCTTGAATATCTTTGACAGCAAAGCCTTATTACGCTGGTCATGGAAAGAGAGTGTTTACTATTTTCAGTTCCAACTCCTTAAAGAAGCTGTGAACTGATATGTTTAGTATCTTGCAAATTTGAAAAAAAAATGATGAATAAATTGTACAGCGCTGAAAATGATAATCCTTTTCCCTCCTAAGAAGTAGGGTCGCAGAATACTGGAAGACTTCATAAATCACATGCATTACGGAGCATTTAACTTAGAGACTAGCTTTCCAATCTGTACTGGAGCCATAGTTAATCTAAAGTGTATTGCCATTTCAGAGATTCAAAGTATAATTAGAATATTTGTCCCAAATTCCCTTCCACTGGATGTATACTAGTGCAATGCCATTGATTTCAATGCAGTTACTCCTCACTTACCCCAGTGTAAGAGAGAATGGAATTGGACTTTTTTTCTTTAACCGATAAACAAGTTTGAATCCATGAGCCTGATTCTTCTCATTTACATGTTTAAAGTCAAGAATAACTACTTAAATCAGTGCAACATCAGTGGGCAATACTGGTTTAAGTGAGTCAGTGTTTCATTTTACACTCTTAATTCTAATTCCTCTCATTCTATTAATCTAATTGTAGAACAATTGCTCCCACTCCAGTTTAATATTCTGCCACTCCAATCTTTTTTCCTCCCATTTTAATCCGTTAAACATAGTTTGAGGACCACTGTGTTTCACAGACCAGTTATATTTTACAATAATTGCACATTATATAATACCAGCTCAGATTTTATTTATACACAAATTCATCCTCTCAGAATAAAATTGGAATAGCTCAGGTTATGAACATTGGTTATAGGTATTGTATTTTTATGCTTATTTAAATACATTTATAGTTGTGTTCCTTAGTGCTTATTAATGTAACAGCATGCTAATAATAAAAGACTAATTCTGATCCTACCAATATCAATAACATTTTGCCATTTTCTTCAATGAATTCAGAATTACACCCCAGTATTGCTACAGAAAGAGAAGTATAGTCTAGTGAGTAACAAACAGCACTCCAACTCTGATTAACTTGGTTCTATTTTAAACTGCCACATATTTTCTTTGAAGTTGAGCGAGTCCTTATCTCTCTGTACCTCAGTTTTCCTATCTGTAAAACTGGAATAATGGAAAACTTGAAGAGGAGTTGGGAGACTTGGGTGGAATTTTCAAAGGGCTTCTACAGCACTCTCACTCCTTTGAAAATCTTACCTCAAATTCATTTACATCTGTAAAGGAGATCTTGAGATGGCAGGCACTACAGAAGTGCAGAATATATTTGTACATCATAGTCTGTGATGCATATATTTCCAAAGCTCTTCTCTAATGTAAGCTATAAAATAATTATCACAGATATGCGATACTATTTCTAAGTAGTTAAAATATTTCTAGTAATTTATCTATTCTGTTTGAAATACGTGGTTTATTACTTATATTTGTTTTTCATATCTGCTGAAATATTGCATACCAAATATTTGATACAATCTTTCCAACAAACTAGTTTTACACAGTTTCCTATACACATTGTATACCCTCTCCCTCTCTCCTTATACTCTGAAACTGTGCAGTGTCTGTTTCTTTAATGTCCCCATTTCCCTCACATTTTCCCAAGCTATCCAACTAACATGATAGAAAAGTTATACTTTTTTTTTCTCTTAAAGCAATATCTTTTTAAAAGCCCCATAAAGTATGGATTTCTTATGCCGGCTATCTATTATATGTGCTCTGTTAACCCATAAATTATGGGGTAAAATATCATGACAGTACTTTTACCTATGTTTTCAAACTTGAATGTATAAACTAAGGCAAGTAGACCACATATTTGGGTGCCCACATTTGAGTTTGATTTTCAAAAGTGCTGAGCACCAACAGCTTCACTTCATTGGCAGCTGTATGTGGTCCATAGCTCCAAGCCATGCCACTATTTTAGGTCCCAGAAATATAGGTTTAGATGACTCAGTTTAGGAACCCAAGTTTTCAAGACTGAACATACTGCCCTGACCAACAACCAGTACGTTGTTTTCAGCCTATATCTTTATTGCTAAGAGAACTGGGCAGGCCTTTTCCATATCTTTGTAAGAATAGATGTTTTATCTCAACACCATTACAACACATGATTGTTAATCCCGCTCAAGCACTAGACAACACACGTAACGTTAGTTGCCTAGTTATTGGCATATTCACATTTGTCATTATCTAACTTTTCTTTTTTATGAAAATAAAATAATTCAATGACAAGAAACCACAGCAAGGTACCTTATGACAGTAGAAATGGGAAGCTATGTAGCTTATGCTTATGCTACAGTTAAAGTCACAGTGCTCCAAGCTCCCAATGCCTTTAATAAAAGCAGAAACAGGCCCCATGAAAATGAAATAGGGACAGACTATCTGCCAACCACAAGAGAAATGGGTTCCATGAACTTTACATTTTCACCTTTCCTTGGCTTATTGCATGGAAGCTCAACTCCCCATGCTCAGTGAATAAGACCAGCTGGAGGAACAGCTGCTAAGTACAGAATATGCCCCTCAAAACTGAAGGTTTGAGTAACAGTAAATATCCTTCCATGACTTCTGGGAATCATGGAGAAGGGTGGGCAACTAGCCAGAGGCCATTTAATGTCTTCATAACAGGAATAGGAACTGCCAAAGATGGAGGAAGCCTGAGAGAATAACCTATGGGCAAAACACAGGAACTGGCATATTCTTGCCTTCCTCTTCCTCCCATATGAACTGGTGACTTGGAACTTGTATTCTGCCAGTGCCCCTTTCTCCACCAGCTGCCCATGCAGCTAAGTGGAAGCAACTCAGGAGCAATGGACCTCCACAGTCCTTTTCATTCTGTGCTATTTCAAATTCATCAAGGACTACAGCAATCACTTAGGACAATCCCAGAAGGATTGTTTCCCTTTATTATGACTGCATTTGTTTCAGCCCTGAGAAGACAACCTATGCTATATTTAATTCTTTATCAGTGGAGTGCAAAATAATCTATCAATTATTTTTCACCGATATCCTCTCCAGGAAAAGGAACCAATAAAATAATTGTTTGAATTAATATTCCATTCCATTTTAAATCTGAAGATTAAACCCAGTCTTCCACTTTTGCTTAATATAAACTGTACTATCATGAAATTTAAGTGAAAGGATCAATACATTCTGATTTCTAGTTTAAATCAATTGTAATAACCTAATTCAGTCTCTATAAATAAGATGCTTGTGAAGACCTGCAGTCTTCTGGTAAATTACTTATTCCCACATTTTGATCAGGTTGATAATCTATTCTGATTTCTAAGAAGCAGTATCTAAATTGTAAATGAATCGTACCATGCTTGAGGGCATTTCCCCCTTCCCTGCTGTTTAGAAGTATGGTTTTATACTGGCATTGTGCCTAATAACTGCTTTTTGGAATCTGAAACCTTTGTGTTGGGAGTTTCTCTGTTTGATAACTTACATTGCTGCGTTCACTGAGTTCAGGGCCACTGATGCTCCACTCAGAAATGGGATCACACTTAGCTAGAATTATACTAGATACCAAAGATAGAAGAAGGGATTATATGATAAAACTTTCAGTCTCTCTACAGTTTTCACAAAATGGTCATCACTCAAGTGATCATTGCCACAGCTGAAGAGAATCTTTATAGCAATAACTAAGTGAAAACTGTAGGGAAAAAAAATCAAAACTAAAGGTCTTGCCCAATGTATTCAGTCACTGAAAAGTTAAACACAATATATCATATTAATCTCTAAAGTTTCCACAGTTACTTGCTTACACTGTAGTGCTATGTAAAATGACATAAGCAGAAACACAGATGCAAGAAGCAGAAGTTAACAGTGTCTGAATTATAAATGAATTATTCTGTTTTCACAGCAGGGTTTGAACAGTGTACAGTAAATCAATCTTGAGACCCCAAACTGAACAATAAGAAAATATTAAATGGCTGTTTATTGTGCACAGTCCATTCCGTGCACTGACTGACACAAGGGTCCTGTGGAAAATAGGAGGTGAGTGTGTAATTAAAAGCCAACATAATTCTTATGTGCAAGGGGGATAAACTCAGATTGCACAGACAACCTTAATTCTGGCAATTCCTAATTTTTAAGTGCTTCACTTTGCAACCTAAGTGTTCATTAATACAGTTTACTGTGTATAATATATTAACTTTACCAAATATATTTATAACTATACTATTTAATTTTAGATTTATATTTATACTATTTAATATAGTTTACTGCATATAATATTAACTATATCAACTACAGTTCTGATAACAACCACTTCCACTTTAGGTTACTAAGTAATTATTGAAAGTTTTCTGCCCATTTTATAGCAGCTATTTACTGGTATGCTTTTTGAGCATCCCTTTAACTTAGGCAGAGGCAAACAGCTGTTGCTGTTTTGCAACAAATGACTTGATTGTAATGTTTGCTCTCTCAGTCAATATTGGAGTTCTGTTATGAGTTTACTTGTTAAATATCAAACCAATGGTATAGTTTCAAAGATTTTCTTTTTTTTTCCCCCTTTAATGTTTTCAAAATCTTGTTCTTGTTATGTTTGTTTTAGTTGCTTTAAGGGCCTATTTGTCTCTGCCACATTACATATTTTATAGAGTTTTACAAACATAGCTGAGCCCCAACGAGAGATAACACAGACCATGATCTTGTTGGAAACTATTAAAGATGAGTTTTGGGGATCAGGGCTTCAAAAACATTAAGATACTTCTGAAAACAACTGTATCTTGTGCTTAGTATAAATGAGGTTTATGAGACCGGAGATGCATTTACTACAGGTGTGGGTTTCTGAGGAAAAGAGAAGGACTGCTTGACACTTCTCTGCATCCCTTTGCCAAGCTACATATGGAGCAGCTCAGAATCAATTACCAAAACAACAACAACAATAAAAAGCAGCCCTCTCTCAACCCTGTGTTGTAGTTTATTAGAGAAGAAGAGAAAATGGCTAATTAAAAACCAAAGGCCTGGGGCACAAAGGGAGCAAAGAGAATTCCAGCCCAGCCAGACAAACCGCTCAACGTTCAAACTTGCCAATGGGTGACAAATGGGCAATACCTGTGTTTTGTTGGATGTCACATGCTGACTGAGTGACTATAACTGTTTTTTAAGGGTCTCTTCACACTGAGTACAGAAAATGAACAGATTTGTAAGGTGTTACTGAAGTGGGATGGAAGGCTCTCCCTATCCTTCCATCACCGTTCAGTAACTGGTGTTAGTGGAGAAGCTCTTCTCCTGCACTTCACCAGAGGGAAGGCACCTGGAGGAGAAATTGTGGTTCCCCACCCAGATTGTGCCCAACAAAACTAGATCAGTCAAACTCTTCATACAATTAATGTAGCCTCCCCAACCATGTTCCATTTTAACCTCTAACTCACCTATAGAGCTAACTCAGGACTCCCACTCCATTACCATTAAAAATAATATCACGTACCAACTCCCCACACCCCATAAAGTTAATGTATGCCCAGCCGTACCTCTCTGAAGGTTTCCACAGCAATTACTTCCAAGAATGAGCCTGCTGCTTCTGCTCTGTGCCCAGCTTCTCTTTCCCACTAAGGAGCAAAAAAGGCAAGCTAGGCTAAGCTAGGTACATTTCACAGGGGATAGGATGGGGAAGGAGGAAGTTGGAGGGGTCTCCCAGCTGCTCATTTCTTTCTCCCTTGCCCCTCTGAGGAAAACACAGAGGGTAGCTTGCTCCACCTTCATCCTTCCTTGTGCTAAACCTATTTGGGGTCCCAAAATAGCATTGCCAACTTTCTATACACACAAAACCAAATGCTCTTGGCTCACCCCTGCCTGGCCCCGCCTTCACTCACTTCATTTCTTCTCCTCCTCCCCACCCCCAATCTTTGCTCTCCCCCCTCTCTCTCTCTTGCTCATTTTCACTGAGCTGGCTCAGGGGCTTGAGGTGTGGGAAGGGGTGCAGGCTCCAAGCTGGGGCCAGAAATGAGGAGTGCAGGAGGGGACTCCAGCTGAGGCAGGTAGGTTGGGATGCAAGAGGGAGTAAGAATTGTAGCTGGAGATGTGGGCTCTGGGATCGGACCAGAGATGAGGGATTTGGGGTGCAAGAGGAGGCTCTGGGCTGGGACCGATGGGTTCTGAGTGCGGGAGGAGGCTCTGGGTTGAGGAAGGGAGTTGTGGTATGAGGGGGTGAGGGCTCTGGCTGGGGTGCAGACTCTGGGGTAGGCTGGTGACGAGGGGTTTGAAGTGCAGGATAGGGCTCTGGGCTGGAGGGTTCAGAGGGCAGGAGGGGGATCATAACTGTGGTGTGAAGAGGAGTGAGAGCTCCAGCTGGGGGTGCAGAATCTGGGGTGTGGAACCCTTTTTCTGTCACAAGCCATTGACCCACAGAAAAAAATCAATTGTGAGCCACTGACCTGCAGGGGAGGGGAGCACAGCGGCTCAGCTCTTCCCTCTGCAGTAGGGCAAACTGGCACTTGTAGCACCAGCCCTGCAGGGAGGGGAAAGGCTGGCATGAGGCTCAGGGCTTACCCCGCTGATGGCTCCAGCCCCTCAGGGTGTCGGGATGCAGAGACTCTGTGCTTCCCCGCACACACAACAGTGCGATCCGGAGCTCACGGCTCCTGCCCTTGGGGGCTGGGAGCAATGCAGGCCAGATGAAATTAACCTTGGGCTGGATCTGGCCTCCATACCCCAGGTTTCCTAACTCTACCTTATGTAGGATCCAGAGGGGGGACATGTCAGCTGTTTACTGGGAGCTGCACAGAGGCTAGCAGGGAACCTGTGCAGCATCATCAACCAGTCAGCCAGCCATCTGGTCAGAGCTACCAAGATCCCTTTTCCAACCAGGTGTTCTGGCTGAAAATCAGACACCTAGTCACCCTATCCCAAAGCTGCTAGAGGAGTGTCTTCTTGTCTTGTTCCCACTCCTGCCCGCTATTGCTCCCTGCCTTGCCGGATGCATTCTGAGAGTGCAGAGCAAGGAGGGAAGAATGGGCACTAAGGGGGGCAGTTAGCACACAAAGCAGGAAGTGTGGGAGGTCTGGGGACAAGGAAGTTCTCCTTTGGGGAACGTGTGGGACAAGAATCAACCTGGCTGGCCCAGACCATTGTGTAGAACTCTGCTATATGCTCAGAATTGCCACGGCTCCACACAGTGATGGCTTCTGTTGCCTTGTTGTGTTCGTCCCAGAGCTCAGGCTGGTCAGGCCCATATCAATGCAAAGGGAATGTGGGGAGTTGGTTTGTTTATAGTTGCTTTTCTTGCCTTCCTCTGCAAGTGGAATCATGAGGTCTACTTCCAGCTTATCCACTCTACACAACTGACCTTAACTCCAACTGATTGTTTTGCCCTGCAGCCCAGCCCAGTGCATAGTTAAGCTGGGAGCTACGGCAGGTATCTACCCATACTCTGGCCACACAAAGCAACTGGATCCTACTTGCGTTGTTTTAAAGTCACAGTGATGTGCAGTCTGGGATGAAGAATACAGGACTATGGAGTGAGTGAGAGACAGCCCCTTCTTTTTCTCTGTGGGCTCCTTTGTCTTTCCTCCAGGGTCCCCTCCCACAGTTGTAGTAGGAAAAAAGAGAAACGAAAGAAAATCTGTGAAAAGAAGGTAGACAGAATTCCATGGAGGAGGTAAAATAAATATAGGGATGAAAGAGGAAATGGGAGAAAAGAAATCCATATGGGATAGAGAGAGAGCCCTAGTCAGAATATGAATAAATCAGCAGGGCAACTCAAGAAAAAGTATCAGACGGGTAGCCGTGTTAGTCTGGATCTGCAAAACGGACATAGAGTCTTGTAGCATCTTATAAACTAACTGATGTTGAGGAGCATAAGATTTTGTGGGCAAAGACCCACTTTGTCACATGAATGTCATGGATATCTCCAGAGGTACCTATCAATACGCAAACAAGAATCAGGGCAGAGATAACAAGCTAAATTCAATCAGGGAGGATGAAGCCCACTTCCAGCAGCTGGAGTTTAGGCCATTAAACTTTATTTTATTGTAGTTTATTGGCACATGCATCTCTATATTTAGGTTAAGAGGCGATCTTTATAGTTTTGCTGCTCTGTGGCTACTCTGGTCCCTGTAGTTATGTGCTTTTTTCCCCCTACCTACTTCTTAATGATTATTTTAGGCTTGTTTACTTTATCATCCTGTTGGCAATTTAGTCTTTTTTAGAGTGACATGTAACTGGTTTTAAGAATGATGGTTCTTTTTCTCAGTGCAAACCTTTTGTTCCTTCCTTGGTATATAATAAGGAGGGCAGCTCCTTGAGGATCTGCTCTTTTCCCTGCGATGTTATTTGCTATTTATCATGCATCCTGTGGAGGGGGTGTACAGTCTGCTAATTTAAATAAATAAAATACTACTTGTATCAGTTCTTGGATTCAGGGGAAGATGAAGTGAGGATGGTGGTAGGGGTGTTCCCCTGCCTATGCTGGTGTTTATTCCCATCTCTGGAGCTTCATGCATGTCTTTGACTCTTCACTCGTGAAGATGCTTGTAAAGTGCAAACTTTCCTTTGGTTTGCAAACAGTACAGTGCTGGATTACATGGATCTTTCCAAACATTTTATTATTTTACCCTGAACCCTAGTCTTGCACCACTCTGCAAATCTCCCAGTTCTAATATACGTATGGGTGTGTGTGTGTGTGTGTGTATGTATGTGTATATATATATATATATATATAGTGACGGAGTCAGACCAGAAGGATATAGGAGAGTGCTGGAAGGCAGGTATATTAGTCTGAGGATGTGCAGGTCCCTGTTCCCTGGATAGCCAAACAAAGGCTACTCCAGGCCAATCAAGACACCTGGGGCCAATTAAGAACCTTCTAGAAAGGAGTAGAAACAGCTAGCCTAATTGGGACACCTGTAGCCAATCAGGGACTGGCTGAAACCAGATAAAAACCTCCCAGTTAGTCAGGTGGGCTGTGGGTGTCAGGAGCTGTGGAAGGAAGTTATGCTGTTGGTGAGACTGAGTGTTGGACAACATATCATCCAGAAGGAAGGAGGTCCTGAGGTAAGGGTGAAGTGGAGTTTGAAGAAGCGGGGACTGCTGTGGGGAAGTAGCCCAGGGAATTGTATTGTGTTTTGTGCCTAAAAGGTCAGCCATCTTAGCTGATACTATTAGGGTCCCTGGGCTGGAGTCCGGAGTAGAGGGCGGGCCCGGGCTCCCCCCTTTTCCATCTTCCATACTGGCCTGTGATGAAGGTAACTCACTAGGCGGTGACTCTTGCCAATTATACTGAGAAAGGGAGGTCACTCTGGGGCCTAGATGAGTTTCTGAGGCCCCTAAATCTGCCAGGAAGCGCAGGACCCACAAGTACAGACTTGGAGCTTTGTCACTATATATATATATATATATATATATATATATAGTGTGTGTGTGTGTGTATTCTTAAGTCAAAGTATAAAGTCCCACAAATGCATTTAATTTAACTATGTTTGGCACATGGTCATACCTTTGTTACTCTGAGACACTATTTCTGTGTAAATCTGGAAATAGATGCATAAAATTCCCCAGTCCTGTTCTTTCATGTTATGCAGCTCTTGATTTAACACCACAAGATACTATTGTGCATTTCAGCTGAGCATGTTGGCAAGTGAAGGTGTCATGAATAGGTGCCCACCAGATACTTTCACCCAGTAGTGGGAAGCATTAGACATAAAATTGGCTATCCTGGTTTCTCACAGAACTCATGGACAGGTGTACGTTGCAGATGGGCATCTTAGGATGGAACTGAAAGATTATGGGGAACTAGCGTTTATGCTGATCTTCCAGCTACTGATCCAACAATGGCAACTAGAAAGAGCAGCTCTCACAGATTATTCCTACTGTTGAGAGGAATACAGCAATGGGAGAGAATGAACTTCTAGTGGTCAGAATACAGGCACATATCAGTAATGCTCTTTGCTTGTTTTAGATCACATTTTATGCCATTTCAGAATTGGACTCAGTTTTCAATATCTTTTAAAAGTGCTTTGATTCCTGCTGAGTGTTTCTCAGAATGTTGTTCCATTGTAAACAAAATTAGTATTCAAATAATTCTTACAAGCCCTTAGGAAGTACTGGGGATGGCTTGTAAATATGTTAGCAGGGCAAATGTGTATTTTAGCCTAAGGCAACAAGTTATTATAGCTCTTTATTTAAAAGAAGATAATATCTGTGTACAATGAACAGTGTATATTGACTTGTTATAATGCAATACTGTAGGCTGTCAGTATATGACTCTTCAATCACAGAGGCAAACTGCTGAGAACAGGGGATCTAGAGACTCTGTATAAAATATACATGTACTCTTAGTAAAGTTTAGTTCCAGAGCTCCTTGTTTCAGATGTAATGTGTTCCAGTAATTTGTCCTGCAGTATAGCTAGGTACAAAACAATCAAAAAATGTTACACTCTCAGAAGCTTCATCCAGGTGCATGCATGTGCACTCTCTCAGAATGAGACACACTTTGCAGATAAACACAAGGCCCGCAGACCCCATTTAATTTAAAATAAAATTATGAAACCAGGCTTTTAAGACTAATGCAACTTAATCGTGCTTTCTAGTTTTGATAATACCTTTTTGTAGCTATTGACCTTTGCTGACAGTTCTATAAAGGATATAAATAAAATGATCCAAAGTTTCAGAAATACTTTGGGCCAAAACTTGTGTTGATTTACAAATGCAGGTTTCTTGGCTGCAGTGAGTTCACATGGGGTTCTAGTCAGCGTAGGATTGGCTTATAGAGCTGTATGTGTCTATAAAAGAGAGGCTAGACCTAAACTGGTAACCTGCGTTAACTGCACAGTTATGGAGAAATAGTAAGAGTATTAGTGGATATGATGTCATAATAATTAACTCCGGCTGCTATTGTAAACTTACTACCTTGTCCTGAGCTTTGTAACCATCAGGACTCTTATTAACTGATCAATATCTTTTGTTTAACCCTATTTAATAGAGAAGCAGAAAAACAAATATAGCTAATGTATCTGGGGATCTGCTGAGTGATACTGACATTTTATTTCACAGGTTCCACAAGATAGTCTTTTTATATACGTATATTAGATAAATAGGGCAACAGTCTGACTTTTCCACATATGGCACTCTTGACAGTACATGTAGTGCTGTAGGGATGGCAGATGGAGTAATTGCACACTGCCTCTGTGGGAAGTAACCTTTAAAAGAAGAATCTAATGCAACATAGAATGTGCTATGATTTTAGGGAACTTCTAACTTAAGTTCCCAGAAGATAACAACTTTCAGTGTTAAGTCTGCTGGACTGTTTGAGTTAGCTTCCTCTAATTAATATAGCTATACAACACTCTTTTGACATTCAGCTCCCACTTATTAGAATATTTTTGGGTTGAGATGCTTAATGAACAATTTAAATGCCTCTTTTTATTACCATATATAGCTTTGCTTTTCATTGTGAAATGAGAAATGTCTGATCAAAGAAATGCAGGAGAAAATGTACTAAAAATGGTAACTTATAAAATTCATGTTGCTGACAGTCAGCTTGCAGCATTTTTAAGGTAAGTTTCTGGCAAAAAGTACAAACACGATAATTAAGAGATACAATAAGGCCTTAAAGAATATTTGAAATACTCACTTTGTTGTTGTACTAATTCTTTATTTACAAACTTTCAAAATATCTTCTCTCTTCCAGAGCAGGCTTTGGTGGCTTACAGAATTATTTCATCAACAGATTTATTTGCTGGTTTATCACACCCTGGGTGTGGTGGGCTGCTCTACACTGACTATATGTCAGCCTTCACCTTAAGAACCTGTGGCCTTATTCTCTCGGCACCTAATTTGGGTCATAAAACAGAGTCCAACATGACATAAGACAAAATGCTGTAAAGAATATATTAAAGAGGATTGGTTTTTCATGTGAAAATTTGTACTATTTCATTTGACTTTTAATTATTGGAATACTTCTATACAAATGGATGTTGAGGGATGTGTCAAGGCTCACTCCATCAGGGACATGATAGTTTTGACAGCTAACCTTGGAGCCGGTCCACTATATAACATTTGCAGTTATGGAAAAATAAACTCTCTTCTGTCCATATACGTTCATTGAAAACATAACAACCCATATTCTAAATAGTACCCTAATAGTCCTTTGTTTGGCTATCAGTTGAAAGGAAAGCTCCTCTTTACTCAGACTTTCCCATTGCTTCCCCTTACCATTACTTTTAACAGTCCTTCACAGGAAAGGGTTAAGCTCGCCATCCTGGAAACAGATAATACACATGCTTAACTTTCCATGTGTGCATTGAATAGGGTGACAAGACAGCAACTGTGAAAAATCAGGATCAGGTGTGGGGGGGTCCATATATATATAATAGGCACCTATATAAGACAAAGCCCCAAATATCAGGACTGTCCTTATACAATCTGGACATCTGATCACCCAAGCTTTGAAGTTAATGGGAATACCCATGTGCACAAATGGAAATACCTGTGTACACAAGATGAGGCTTATATGATTTAATATGTTCTTTCAATTTCTGACTTGTGATTCTGTGATAAACTAGGAAAGAGAAGGTGGACTTTGTAAGACTCTCTAAGACTGAACAGACTGGGGAGCAATTTGCTTCCTTATCCTTTTTCTTCTATCTCACAAAGTCCTTCCTTTTCTCAGGTGGTCACAGTATAAAAGGTCAAGAACCAAGTCTTGGCTCCCTACAAAAGTGAATATTTAAATCCACTGAGGTATTTAATATATGCATCCTGAAGGCCCCATATGTGCTTCATTTACAAGCAAAGTGGGAAATCCCATTAAAAATGTCCAGAGTCCACTGCAGAGTAACACAGGATCCAAACTGTTACCTAATGCTGCTTTTCTGAAGCCTTAGATGTGCCATTTACTTCAACAAAGCTATTCATGGTAATAAACAATATCCTTGCTAGCATGTGTTTGCTGTAAGACATTAAAGTTCTTTGTAGGTTATAATGTCTATTCTAGTTTTTATCTTAGGTTCATGTCTTATAATTAATATATACATAAAACATTTCTATATTGTCTTGTCTATCACTAGGATTCCCTTCTACCCTCATTTAAAACCTGGGTGAGCTGCATCTAAGGATTCAGCCTCCTATTGTGTCATTGTCCGCATCCTTGAACAAAAAATAGAGGGAAGCTAGGACATAATATTTTTTAAAGATTATATTGAAAAGATTTGTATTTTTAAAGATTGTATTCTATCTGTCGAGAAACAGATAATAATGCAATGAGCAGGACATTTAAATTAATAAACAGTTATCAATATCCAGACAAGACTATAAACATACAGATTTATTGCTTTTTATGCTTTCAGCTTGTCTCCTTTTCTCTCTCCTTTTTTAGTAATGTGTTCTTGAATAGTTCAATTATATTTCACATTTTTCTGTTTAAATTCTTTCTCCCTAATGATTTGGCTCACAAATGTGTATATAACAAATGGAAAATGTGGGATTTAGTAGCAATGAACATAAATTAGAAGCTGGAAATTGTAGAAAATTGATAAGGGAAGCAAAAGGGCAAGGGCGACATTTCAGGTCAGCAGACTTAAGGAGGTGTTAGAAGTATACCAGGCGCAAAAGGAAACCTAACAATGTTTGTACATTACTAGATGATAATTATATGAATAATGAGCCAGAAAGAAGTGTTCAACAAGTGTCTGTTCTGTATTTAAGAAAAAGACAGCTGATGTAGTCATATCATACAATAAATGATTAAATACTTTTCATTCCAACAGTAACTAAGGAACATATTAAGAAGCAGCTTCTAAAGATAAACATCTTTAAATTGGAGGGTCTGGATGGCTTGCATCCAAAAATTTTTAAAGAGCTAACTGAAGAGCTCTCTGAACCATTTATGTTAGTTTGCAATAGCTCTTGAAACTTTGGCAAAGTTTCAGAAGACTGGAGAAGCCAATTTGGTGCTAATATTTAAACAGGGTAAATGGGTTGACCCAAGTAATTATAGGCCTGTCGACCTGACTTTGATCCCAGGCAAAGTAATGGAATGAAGGATATGGGACTTGACTAATAAAGAATTAAAGGGCGGTGTGGGGGGTAATGACAATGAACATGGCTTCATGGTCAATAGATCTTGTTTAACTAACTGGATTTTTTTTATCAGAGTATAAGTTCTGCTGATAACGGTAATAGTTTTTCAGAGGGGTAACTGTGTTAGTCTCTAAGGTGCCGCAAGGACTCCTCCTTGTTTTTGCTGATACAGACTAACCAGTTTATTTGGGCATAAGCTTTCATGGGCTATAACCCACTTCATCAGATGCATGGAGTGAAAAATACAGTAGGCTGGAATAAATAAACAGCACATGAAAAGATGGGAGTTGCCTTACAGAGTGGGGGGTAGGTGACTGTTTGTTTATTTATTTCATGTACTGTTTATTTACACTTGCCTACTGTATTTTTCACTCTATGTATCTGATGAAGTGGGTTAAAGTCCATTAAGGCTTATGTCCAAATAAATTGGTTAGTCTCTAAGGTGCCACAAAAACTTCTGTAAGGCATTTGACTTGGTACCGCATGACATTTTGATTAAGAAATTAGAATAATAACAAGTCAACATGGCACAGGATGAATGGACTAAAAACTAGCTAACTGATCAGTTTCAAAATGTACTTGTAAACAGGGAATCATTATCTAGAGGATATGCCTCTTTTGTGAAGCCACTCAGTCCAGGATCATCTTGTAGTTCCACAATGCTGTTGCATTTTCATAGTAGAATATTCTTGCAGAATGTGCCATACACTGTGGTGGAGCAAGTTTCCAAAAAGTTACCAGTAAGCAGCTATTGTCCATATCACGTCAAAGCAGAATCCTCACTGTTCTTTAGGTCTTGATTACACCGGCACTTTATAATGCTATAAAGCTGCCAGGAGCGCTATAACTCACTACCCGTCCAGACTGGCAACGCACATAGAGCGCTATAAGTCCACAGTTCTACCGGTCCTGGTAATTCTCCTTGCCAGAGGATTAACAGCTACAGCATACTGAGTGCTCCGTTTTAGCTCCAGTGTAAATGGGTAGTAACAATATATCACTTTAAGTGATTTCTGGAACCACCCCTAAGCAATTTAAGCCAATTAAGCCCCTCTTCCCTTTGTTTTGAACTCGGCTGGAGGAATGCGGAAGTATGTTTTCAGAGCTTAGCTGCAACTTGGCACATCAACAATGCAAATGTTTACCTTGTGAGTGAGCATGAAGGAGAAGAGTAGCAGGCTTCACATTTCAAAGGCACTTTGTTGACACACTCTCAGCACTCCAAAAATCCACTCTCTCTCTCCCTCCACATACACACAACACGCTTCCCCTCACCCTCCTCATTTGAAAAGGACATTGCACCCAGCTGAATGCTGGGATAGCTGCCCATAATGCACCACTCCCCATGCCGCTGCAAGTGCCACAAATGTGGCCATGCCAGTGCAGTTGTGGCTGTGAGTGTGGACATGCTGGAGCGCTATCCCTGGAGCTGAATCTGAAGGCAGGTATAACCAAAACCACTATAAAGCTGTAAGTGTAATCAAGCCCTATAATAACATGTTAAAGTGGCCATGTGTGTGTGTGAGTGAGATTGTTGACAGAAATATATGTCTATATAAGCACTACAGTGAAGGTCATTCACTATAAGCAATATTGGATTGTGGGTTCTGTGTCAGATAAACCATTTGCTCATGATTTTAGCTTAGGAGGGCTTTCACCTTTGAACTTTACGCATTTGTTGGGGTTTCTAATCCCCACTAGTGGGGAAATTTGATTTAGCCATTTAAAGAGCATAAATCATTAAACATTAGTCTTATCAATCATCTTAAAGAGAGTTAGAAGGCAGAGTATATATTTAGAGCCAGTCTGTATTTTTGTGTTTAGTGTAAGAGCAGTGAATCATTTAATATTATCAGGAATACCTCAATGACATTTCAGTTCTATTTTTGTGCTTGTGGGAGTGCTACAGATTATAATCAGGGGCACGTTCACATTACTTTTGTTATCAAAAGTATTTACCACAGAATCTTTGTTACTGGATTATTTCAGAAAGTGACAGTGATGATATAAATGGCATTAGGCAAGCAACCATAATCGCAGTGGAGGTTGCACACAATTCTGAAACATATGAAGTCTTATATTTACTTCCTTAAAAAAGAATGATAGAACATAAAAAGAAATGTTGGGGGACCAGAAGAAATCAATATTATGAAGTAGCCTGTGCTAATCTTTCAAGAGTTTTTTGCTAACTTTCTGTAGCTACTGTTGTACTTTCCTGCAAGGAAGAGGTTTAAAGAAGCAGAAAATGTTTTAAAGGTACTATATAAATAGAGAAATCATCTGTTATGTCAAAGGAGCCCTTATTAATGTGGTGGCTCTATAGCCTGGATGCATACATATGTCATATCATATGACAGGGTATTGTTTGCTGAACAGCCTTCTGGGTTCAGACGTATGTCATTTCATATAACCTAGCACACAGGGTTAGTTCAAACAATGCCTTTTGACAATAGGTATGTGGCCCTGGAGAAAGCTATTTGCATATTCTGGAAAATATTTTTTATATTAGAATTTCATGTTTACAAAAAAATGACTTTTTGTTTTTAAATGCATCTCCCCAGCGCTTGTGGAACATGTCATCTTTCCAGCTGATGTTGTGGGGAACATGTTAAATTAAGCCAGCCCCCCACCATTTTTTTTTTCCTTAGGGAAGTTGTAGTTCAGACCAACCTAAAAGGAATCAACTGTATTATTTACCACAAACTCAAGAAAGGTAAGTACAAAGGAATATTAGATCTCTGAAGATCAAGGTTCAGTCCTAGCTTACAATAGATGTATCATATGAGTTTGTTCATCATGTCCTAGTCCTAATTTGTGTTGATCTTGTTGATATGCTGTTTTAATTTATTTTTAGTTTTGCACTTTGTACCAATCTGAAGCTCTCCCCCCTGTACCCCCAGGGCTAGTGGTTAGCTATTTGGGGCAGTAATTAGTCCTGCTGAGATCTAGTTTACTAGATTTTTCGTTCTTTTTGTCTCTGTTTTTATTACTAATCTCTGGGCATGGAAGAAGGGCAGTTTCACCTTTGCTTTACTCTAGTTTTTAAAGAATGAGAGAGAGACTTATTCTTTGGTTTTAGTCTGTGTCGTATAGGCCTCTGAACCTTATAAGATATTTATTCTATTGGTAACTCAGAGAAATCCTTCCTTGGACCTTTTTTGGTTTTCGGTTTTTCGGTTTTCATTTTAATCCATTTGTTTGCAGAAAAAGTTTTAAACTGTAAATATTTCTTCTTTGGAAGCTAAACTAAAGCTTCTATGTTTACAAAAAATATTTAGCCACCAAAGACATCCACACACATCAAGAGATTAATATTAAACAAACTGAAAGCTTTTTAGCTTGTCTTACAGAAAATCATGTTCTTACTTTTGTTGAAGACAAAAAGGACTTCTTTTTCAGGCTGACTTTCCATGGATTGAAAACCATCATATACTGCAGTGCAGAAATCTGCAAATCATGACATCTAGCTAAATATCTTAGTAGCCCTCAATCAAGGCTCATCCCTCTATGGAAAAAAAAAACATTCAAAGGTGTTACCTCTGCTTCCCTAAAAAACAACTAGGGTCACACTTGTATTAGTTTTATTACATTGCTGATGTTAGGTAAGACAGGAAAGGGAAGGAGCTTATTCATACACACACACGTTCATCGCATTCATACTCCCGTGCAGCCACACATTTACACAGGTGGAGAGTTACCGGAGACAGCATGGGAAGCCGAGAGGGCAAATCATTGTAGATCTGGTGTGTCTGATGCGATCACAGATCCAGGTTGGTGAGCAGGTCAAGCTCATGTTTGTGGGCGTGGCTGCTTCCTTTTACTTTGGAGCGGAATGGCTCCTGTCACGTACACTGAGTTTTTCTTCTGTGTCCATCACCAAGAAACATTCCCAGTCCGTGGTCCTTTCACACAACTTTTCTTCACAGCACTCAGTGATTGCCTTCTCAGGGCAGATTATATCACACACACCTGGCTCCTGTGTCCAGGCTCTTTTCTCCTTTAGTTCCTCTCTGCCCAGTCCCACATATACTTTCTCGTTCACACTTCCTTGTGTTCCATACACACTCCCTTGTTCACGCTCTCCTTGATTGCGTGATGAGATATTAAAAATCTTGGAAGTTCATGCAAGTGGTATCTTGAAAAGGTTACAGAGCTTGCAAAGGTTACAAAACTTAAAAGGCTATGCTAACAGTAACTGAAGTTACAAAATCTGCAAAAAGGTTGCAAAACTTGATACAAGTTACAGATCTTACAATCATATTTGAGTGGAGGCTTTACATAACAAAAGGGAAACTATCAACTAAAAATCTAAATTTCTGTCTGAAAATGTTTTGTTACTCTTACAAGTGACATTTAAGATCACTATAACAGAAAGAGATTAAAGAAAGAGATCTTTTCCAGTGTTTTGTGTTTTTTACAGTATAGACAATTTCTGTTTTTCTGTGTAGTCAGTCGTTTAGTTAGTTTCCTCTTTCTTTCTGCAGAACTTTCACATGACAGCAACATTTAACAATAGGAAAATGTGACTGACGAGTCACTAATAATTTTTCAGGAAGACTCCAACGCAGATGTAGAACCCACACCTACTTTTAACTGATTCAAATTGTCCCTTTCAGCATTACATCAAGGCTTGATCCTGCATTCTTTGCACACACAAAGATCCTCTTGACATCACTAGGCGTTTCAATGCTAATTAATGCAGAAATGGGCATCAGGCCTGCAGTCTGTAGTTTCTGAGTTCTAGTGTACAGTTTGAATATTTAAATACTTCATCTCTGATACTTTTCCTTCAGGACTTGTGCAGGGAAAATGTCCATCAACTTTAGTAGGAATTATATCAGCTAAGTAGGAATGAACTGTTAGTGAAACATTCAGGCATAGATTCTGCCATCCTACAAAAACAGTATTTTACCCCAGGAGGAGTCATACTGAAATTAAGAACTACTTATGGAGTTAAGGTACTACTGAGCCTGAGTAAGGATCAACAAATCTGGCCTTTAGTCTTTAAACCATTAAGTAATACAGGACCTGTCAGCCTATCTTCCCTAACAGGAGCAATAGCAACCATCCATTGCCACAATTTCAGTGAAGGTTTCCAAAATAAGTATTACTCTGCCCAGTTTTGAGTTAGATGCAAACTTATCTTTATCTGCTTGTGTAAAATGTCAGTAAATGCACTTTCATGTGTCACTTCTGCCTATCTACTTTTAGATAAATAATTTATTTAGATGAGAAAATAGCATACATGTAATCCTTCTGCCAGCTGGAGTTGGCAGCAACAAGGGCAAGGTTCAATATCTGGGAGTTCCTTTTAACGATACAAAACAGAACTGGCTCAAGCCCCCACCCAGTAATCGAGGGAAAACTAAACACCACTCCTGGACACTTTTAAGGGGCAATACTTTCCCACTCGCAAGCACTTAGTCTGTGCATAACAAAAGAATTTTTGTTCAAAGGGAAAGGGAGCCAAGCATTAAACTGGAAAAACCCCACAATCACATTCAAAAGCAAGCGGTGTTACAGTGGTTTGGGCAGTGTCCTTGGCCTCAATTTTGTACCTGCTAGTTAAAAGATAGAAAACAAAGGGTAGAAATAAATGATCACCTTTCATAATGAAGAGGGGAAAATAATGAGGTTCCCCAAAGATCTGTACTGGGGCTAGTGCTCTCCAACATATTCATAAACAGCGAAGTGGCAAACTTGGCAGATACAAAATTACTCGAGATAATTACTTCCAAATTTGACTGTGAAGAGCTATAAGGAGATCTCACAAAGGGTGACTGGGCAGCAAAATGGCAAGTGAAATTCAATGTCGATAAATGCAAAGTAACACACATAGGAAAACTATACATACAAAATGATGGAGTCTAAATTAGTCTTAATTAGTTATCATCTCAAGAAAAAGATTTTGGAATATTTGTGGATAGTTCTCTGTAATCATCCACATAGTGTGCAGCGACAGTCAAAAAAGTGAAGAGAAAGTCAGAGACCGTTAGGAAAGAGATAGATAATAGTGTAATGTCACTATATAAATCCATAGTATGTCCACATCTTGAATACTGCATGCGGTTATGGATGCTCCATCTCAAAAAAGATATATTAGAATTGGAAAAGTACAGAGATTAGGGGTATAGAATAGCTTCCACTGAGGAATTAAAAAGACTGGGACAGTTCAGTTTGCAAAAGAGACAGCTCTTGGGGGACAGCAGCCTATAAAATCATGCATTTCTCATGTGGAGAAAGTGAATGAATGTTATTTACACTGTCACATAAAACAAGAACCAGGGGTCACTCAATGAAATTAATAGGCAGTAGGTTTAAAATAAATAAAAGGAAATACTTCTTCACACAATGCCCAGTCAATTTGTGGAACTCATTTCCAGGGGATGTTGTGAAGGCCAAAACTATAAGTGAGTTCAAAAAATAATTAAGTTTATGGAGGATAGATATGTAAATGGCTTTTAGCCCAGATGCTCTGTAAGTCCCTATGCCTGTAGCTGCCAGATGCTAGGAACAGATGATAGGGGATGGATCACTCAGTAATCGCCCTGTTCTAGTCATTCCCTCTGAAGCACCTGGCATTGGTCACTGCTGGATGAAAGGATACTGCTTTAGAGCACCATTGGTCTGACCCAGTATGGCCATTCTTATGGTCTTAGTAGGGTAGTGTCTCACTGTCTCTCTACTAAAAATATCAGTGGACATGTAGGAGGCACTGCTTGGGCATATAGAGAACCAGGTAGGGTATATTCTCTAGAGTTCAGGTCCGTAGGGCACACTGCTCTAGTCTACTTGCCTAATCCTTGCCTCACCACGTATATAGTTGTTTATACCCATGCTAGCTTGAGCATGTAGCATCTGTACTCTTCACACCGCCGTAAGCATACACATAGAATCATAAAATCATAGAACTGGAACGGACCTCAAGAGGTTATCTAGTCCAGTCCCCTGCACTCATTGCAGGAGTAAGTATTATCTAGACCATTCCTGACAGGTATTTGTCTATCCTGCTCTTAAAAGTCTTCAACGATGGAGATTGTAGAATCTCCTTAGGCAATTTATTCCAGTGCTTAACCATCCTGACTGTTAAGGAAGTTTTTTTCCTAATGGCCAACCAAAACCTCCCATTCTGCAATTTAAGCCCACTGTTTCTTGTCCTATCCTCAGAAATTAAGAACAACTCTTCTCTCTCCTCCTTGTAACAACCTTTTATGTACTTGAAAACTGTTATCATGTCCCCTCTCAGTCTTCTCTTTTCCAGATTAAACAAACCCATTTTTTTCAATCTTCCCTTATAGGTCATGTTTTCTAGACAATTAATCATTTTGTTGCTCTTCTCTGGACTTTTTCCAAGTTCTCTGTATCTTTCCTGAAATGTGGTGCCCAGAACTGGACACAATAATCCAGCTGAGGCCTAATCAGCACAGAGTAGAGCAGAAGAATTACTTCTCATGTTTAGTTATGACACTCCTGATAATATGTCCCAGAATGATGTTTTCTTTTTTTGCAACAGTGTTACATGATTGACTCATATTTAGCTTGTGATCCACTGTGACTTCCAGATCCATTTCTGCAGTATTCCTTCCTAGGCAGTCATTTTCTATTTTGTATGTGTACAACTGATTATTCCTTCCTAAAGGGAGTACTTTCCATTTGTCTTTATTTAATTTCATCCTATTTACTTCACACTATTTCTCCATTTTAATCCTATCCTCCAATGAACTTGCAATCCCCTCCCAGCTTGGTATCATCCACAAACTTTATAAGTGTATTCTCTATGCCAGGGATGGGCAAATTTTTGGCCTGAGGGCCACATCAGGTTGGTGAAATTGCATTCAGGGCCATGAATGTTGAGTTGCAGGAAGGAGTGTGGGCTGTGGGAGGGGGTGCAATATGCAGAAAGGGGCTCAGGGCAAGGGGTTGGGGCTGAGGAAGGGTGCAGGGTGTATGAGGAGGCTCAGGGAAGGGGGTCAGGATGCAGGAGGGGGTAGCCAGTGTGGTAGAGGGCTCAGGGCAATGGTGCAGGGAGGCGTGAATGAAATGAAGAGTGCGGGAGGAGGCTCAGGGCAGGGGGTTTGAGTGCAGGAGGGGTACAAGATGTGGCATGGGGTTCGGGTTCAGGCAGAGGGGTCAGGGAAAGGAGTTGCTGTATGGGATGCAGGAGGAGTTTGGGATACAGAGTGAAGGCTCTCGCTCGGCGCAGCTTACCTGGAGCAGTTCTGAGGTGGCAGCGGTACACACTGAGACCAGGGCAGGCTCTCTGCCTCCTGCCCTGGTCCTCAGCCCTGGCCCTGCATCCTCCAGAAAGAAGACAGCACCTCATCTCTGTGGCCCCTGTGGGAGGGAAGGCAGAGGGTTTTGTGCGTTACCCTTTCCTGAGGGGCTGAATCCGGCCCACAGGTCATAGTTTACTCACCCCTGCTCTATGCCATTATCTAATTCACTAGTGAAGACATTGAACAGAACCGGACTCAGAAGTGATCCCTGCGGGACCCTACTCGATATGCCCTTCCAGCATGACTGTGAACCACTGATAACTACCCTCTGGGAATGGTTTTTCAACCAATTTTGCACCCACCTTATAGTAGCTCCATCTACGTTTCAATCCCTAGTTTGTTTATGAGACGGTCATGCGAGACAGAATCAAAAGCTTTACTAAAGTCGAGATATACATCTACTGCTTTACTCCTATTCACAGGGCTTGCTATCCTGTTAAAGAAAGCTACCAGGTTGGTTTGACACAATTTGTTCTTGATGAATCCATGCTGACTGTTACTTATCACCTTATTATCTTCTAGATGTTTCCAAATTGATTGCTTAATTATTTGCTCCATTATCTTTCCTTATACAGAAGATAAACTCTGTGGTCTGTAATTTCCCAAGTTGTCCTTATTTCCCGTTTTATAGATGGGCACTATATTTGCGCTTTTCCAGTCTTCTGGAATCTTTCTCATCTTCCTTAACTTTTCAGAGATAAACACTAATGGCTTAGATATCTCTTCAATCAATTCCTTGAATATTCTAAAATGCATTGCTTCAGGCTCTGTTGACTTGAAGACATGTAACTTGTCTAAATAAATTTTAACTTCTTTCCCTCAGTTGGCTTCTGATCCTATCTCATTTGCATGGGATTCACTATGTTAGACATCCAATCAACACAAACCTTCTTGGTGAAAACTCAGACAAAGAAGTCACTAAGCACCTCTGCCATTTCCACATTTTCTGTTATTATCTCCTCTCCCCCGCATTGAGTAACGAGCCTACTCTGTCCTTGGTCTTCCTCTTGCTTCTAATTTATTTGTAGAATGTTTTCTTGTTACCCTCTACGTCTCTAGCTAGTTTGATCTCATTTTGTGCCTTGGGCTTTAAAATTTCCTCCCTGCATACTTATGTTGTTTGTTTATATTCATCCTTTGTGATTTGACCTACTTTATGAGAGAGTGACAGTGGATATTTGCTCAACATTTAGTAGTCACCAGCATTCAATATGTATAGTCTTGACAGGTATACAATGAGGCCATTTCTTCAGAGGTGCTGCTTGGCTGCATCTTTATTGATTCTATTGGCTCTACTGGGTGCATGACTGGTCCTGGGAACACAGTAGTCTGAGGATTACAGATAGTCTTATAATTCAATGCCAGTAGGGACTACCAGATCATCTAGTCTGACTTTCTCTGTGATACAGACTATACCCACCCGCACACTAACACAACAACCAAAATTAGACCAAAGTATTACAGTTGCTCAGCTCTTCCCTGAACTTGGACCAGAATGTGTACAATTCAGACTTTGAAAAACACAATTAGATCAAATCTGAAAATATAAATAAATTGGTTAGGAATGTATAGGAAGTTGCATCCCAGGATGGTAGGTGGTAGAAAAGTACAGTATATATTAACTCTCTACACTCATGTATACCCAAATTAGATGTGAAGCCTTTAATTTCTGTATTACTCCTCTAAATGTAAATGAAATGAAGATGTAATGTTTCATTTGTCCTAACATAATTTGTTTGTGAGAATTTAGGGGTTTTCTAGAGATTAATTTATAAGAATATTGATGCATAAGGAAAAAAAAAGGTTAAATGCAGTTTTCACTTGAATTAATTTATAAGGCACAAATATTTAGAGAAAAGGGTCTTTCATGATTACAAAGTTCTGTCAGGAACAACACAGGATTATTGCTCCTGGTACCGGACGACGCCCTCCGAACTACGGCCGGTAAACCGTTATGCTCAGGCACGGCTGCTACTGGTGTGAGGCTGGATTGTTAGATGGCTGACTATAAAGTATAGACTATAATGGTATCGTGCAGGGACGTGGCACCTTCCCCTCAATCCCGGGGGACAGATAGGCTGCGGTGTTGGGTTTGTAGTCTCCCCGAGGTTGTTAGCTCCCAAGGGATGAAGTGCCAATGTCCGTCCTGCACCCAAACCTCTAAAGGTATGACGGATGACTGAGATTTAGGGTGACAATTAGTTTACTGCCTATGACCGCCAATCAGTCTGGTCTACTATAGACCCAACTACCACAAGGTTACAATAACGTTTATGACTATGATCATGGACAACACGATGCAACAATGACAACAATTAGACATTCAAGATTCTGCATTCATTCTGTACTGCCTCCCTAGAGTTTCTGCCCTGGTGAGGCCTTTGGTCCACCTGGCCTGACTTTACCGGCTACCGGGTCTCTGTCTGATCAGCTAATGGACATCCCTATTGGCCCCATTCTCCTACCGGATGGCAGTTTCAATCCCGTTCTCATGTACTCCCACTGACCTGGGTCCCTCCCAGCGTGGCTACCGGCCCTGTATGCTCACCCTCCTGATGGTATTTGGTAGATGAGATGAGGTTCCCTTCCTTCAGGTCCTGAGTCTGCTATCCTGGCTGATCTCTCGGGGCGAGTCTGCAATTTGCTGGCCCGTTCTCTGTTATATTTATCTAGGTGCCTGCCTTATTTTCGTGGGCTTTTGCCTGTTCTGGCCTTCCCTCTAAGTGGTCCCTTTTTGGTTCCCCTCTTTTGGGACCTTCTCTGAGTGGTCCCTTTTTGATTCCCCTTTTTTGGGACCTTCTCTGAGTGGTCCCTTTTTGGTTCCCTTTCTAACGGGGCCTTCTGTGATTGTTCCCTTTTCTAGGCTTGCTGTGGCCTGTTCTCTGATTGGTACCTTTTGAGTGGGCTGTTCTGCACTTTTCGTATCTCCTTTCTGATTGAACCCTTTTCTCTGGGTGCTCTGGAAGTTCCGGGTTCTGTGACAACGCGACCGCAACTGGCCAACCGCTGTCAGCATGACGCATACATGTCGACCGCACAGACATCCTATGTATATATTCTTACACCATTGCTACATATTCTTACACTATTGCTACTACTGCTACATTACTAAGTTATTAAGCTTTTCATTAAGCTAGCCTATACACTTAATTCCTGGCCTCTGGGTCCTGGCCTGGCCTGAGCCAGGAGTCACGACATTCTCCTCACAAAGTCTTTTATTTTTTACTTAATTTGTGGGTTCTATTGAAACAGCTTTTCAGATGGTTGGCCATTGATTTGTGAAATAGTGCAAATTTAGTGAATGAACATGTAAGAATCATGTAGCAATGAAAAAAGTGTAACTTTACTTTGTCAGTGAGGGTATGCTTTTCTTTTTCTTTTTTATTGATTAATATTTTTATTAGTATTATGGGCTTCACAAATATATTTTCATGGTGAAATAAAATGACTATACACAATAAAATATTATAGCTGAATAGTTTTGGATTTCTGCTGAGCAGTTATGTGCCCACAGTGCTTATTACTGAAAGTAATTTGAAAATCAGTGAATAGTATTTGGTTTTTAAGAGGGAAAGATGTTGGATTTAGTTAGTTAAATTAGCTTTATAATCCAACCATATTTGTCTGTGTTTGGAGGAAATTAAGCATAAAAAATATTGAACAAAGGTTTCATTCTTTGTCCTATGTGTCAGGCTTGTAATTTTCCTGTTGACATCACATGAGTAAGGTCCTCTCTCTCTCTCTGTCTCCCTCTCTCTCTTTCTTTCATGAAGGAGTCTGATTGTCTCCATTTGGAAACAAATGTGACTTGAACAGTAATATACATCTTAATACTGACTGAAAAAATTCCTGCCTCTTGACTTTTTTGTACTTTCCACATACAGGCCATTTAAGAATGCAGCTGCAAAATGTAAGTATTGCACGTTTGTACTTTACAAATCATTGTCAAAAGTAAGAATTTGGCAACTGTGATTGATTCACATAGCTTTGATTTTATGTATTTTTTGTGGGGGAAGAGTGAGTTCTGATTAATAGATACATTGTCTAAATGTACTAATATGAAAGGAAGCGTATCTTAGTGTGCCGTGATGTAAAGATTTAAATAACTGTGATCTAAAGAAATAGATGAAACATCCTACCTCAATGAAGAATTTCAGGAGGAGACTTCAGAGGTTAATAAGAGAGACACAAGTGTATGTTTAAACACAGAATTAACTGGGATGGAAAGAGAGAAACTTACGGAAAAACTGTGTTGCTAAGTTAAGACTTGCTTCATTGCACTATATAGAAGAGATCTCTCTTTAATGATCTTGTCTTTTAGTATGACATTCCTGAAGGGCATGCTTGGCATTAACTAGCAAACACTTTCAAAGAACAAGGGTATTTGATGGCTGTTCCCCATACTATAGTAATGTAGGCTGCACTAGGGGGAAGGAGGACTGTCATAGCAACATAGATGGAAGCCCAATCATTTGACACACAAAATTGTATGGAAAAAATGTTCTTTCAAATGTAAAGAAGTTCAAAGCTCAAAACTTTATCTAGAATTAGTTACAATAGTTTCCTTACCATCAGCCAAATGCACAGGCTTAGTCTAATAAGCTGGTAGGGGACAAAATCACTAGAGATGTAAACAGGCACAACTCGATTATGTTCAGTGGAGTTGCATTCATTTATGCTACTGCCAGGTTTGACCCCTCCAAATTGTCAGGACGGAGAAAGGTGAACGTTTTAAACAAATACTAGGGGATAGTCATGGAAACTGAAGGTTCTATTAATAGATGTCTATATTTGCACAAAAATATATTCTTAGTTATACTTATCCAATCAAGAAATGGATACGATCATACGTGATCTATTTCTCTAATCAGAACTAATGACTATATCTCAAATTTCACATACTGAATACTTGCAAGAAACACTCGATCTACAGACCAGCAATTATTTTAGAAGTGATAGCAAATAATTTTGAACAACAGTTAACACTGAGAATCATAAGCTACAAAGAGACAATTAGTGAACAAAAGGTCTAAATTAATTGAATAACATGTCTGTGTGGGAAATGTAGATCTTAAAGGAAAGAGACCACAGATATATTTCTGCAGCCTTAAAAATCCATCTGTGCTTCAAGAAGACAGGATTTTTTTTCCGTTAAGAACTCTCTATTAATAGATAGTAATAGCTGACAGGGCAGAAAATTTCCTTCAGGGGAGGTGCAATTCTAAAGTTCCAGGAGTACCTGCTGCAGTCAGGGTTAGGCTGCATAGACTTATTCACCACTTCATAGATATAAGAAGTGGCAAAGACCAATTAAGTTATCTAGTAATGGAACTTCTGGGACTGTAATAGTAGTTTTACGGAACATCAGATAGCTAGGTATGGGCAAAAGTAGAAACTATGACTTTGGCCCCAAAGTCAAAGAGCTAAGTTCAGAAAGAATCTCATAGTTTCTTTGTTTTATTAATTTAATACAGTTTAAAATTAACAACTTCTGTTTTACTAATTGTGTTATGTTTGTGCAGTTAGTCAAATATATACCTACTACAGTGAAACTGACAAACCCTTTGATCCAGAAAAAGATCAAGAATCCTTTTGTGATTCTCAAATATAAATGGCTGACTTCTCCTGATGTGTGACTTGCATTATGCTGACTAGCTTGAAAGTCTCCTCAAAATGTGGTGTTTGGGACACCTATACTATCATCAAAGAACAAGCAGATTTCAAGCATGACATTTCAGGAACGGGTAAGCATGGGGGCTGATGTACAATATAATTACTTTTAATTAACTTGAACTGCTGCTAAATTTAACTTTCAGACTATAAAAATACAAGCTAAGTAAACATTTTTTTCTGTATAGCCGAGCTAGAATTAAAGTTCTTCTCCATTGCCTGTAGGTGTTTCCAAATGGAGCTGGTTGATGAATACCTGTGTTATCAAATATTTTTCATAGGCTCCCATGTTTGAGTGAGGTGATCTTGGTTGCAGACAAGCACTCTCAGTGCATCCACTGACTCAGTGAGGGCCGCATGCTACAAAAGTACCTGGACAATTGTCTTCTCAGAGCTGACTTTTTTCTTGAGGCTTGTAGAGCCATCAATGCCACAATACACTTGTTTACAGAGCTAGGCTTACAGATCAATATCCAGAAATGGACCCTCATGCCATTTTGACTCCTGGAATTCATAGGGGGCATTCTACAGGCCAGAGCCTTCCTACTTCAACACAGGTTTCTATCTGTGATCTCACTCATAGACAAGACTCAACGCACTTGACAAATACCAGCCAGACTCTGCCTCCAACTGTTGGGGGCATACTGCAGTGGGAACAGCAGTGTTACTACACACCATACTCCACATGTGATGCCTCCAACTATGGTTCAGTTTGGGTTACAGACCAAACAGGGACCGGCTGGATAAATCTCTATCACTTTCTATCAGGAGCAACAACTACTTGGACTGGTGGAAGGTTCCAGCCAATGTGTGCAAAGGAATCCCATTCCCATTGCTCCTTACCACTAACATGTCACTCATAGGTAGGGTGACCGGACAGCAAGTGTGATAAATCAGGACCGGGGGCGGGGGGGGGTAATAGGAGCCTGTATAAGAAAAAGACCAAAAATTGAGACTGTCCCTATAAAATCGAGACATCCAGTCATGCTACTCATAGGGTGAAGCACCCATTTAAATGGCCTCACTATACAAGGCAAATGGTCACCTATGGAGATATCTCTATACATCAATCTTCATGAACTGAGTGCAGTCAAGAATGCCTGCTCCAATTTCCTCCTGCTGGTAGCAAGATCACATACAAAGATCCTAACAGACAACATTGCCTGCATGTACTACATCACCTGTTGGGGGGGGGGGGGGGGGGGGCGGGGGCAGGTCATCCTCCCTATGCACAGAAGCAATGGAACTAGTGCATCTCTCACAACATCACTTTGTGCGCGGATTACCTCCTGGGCATGCAGAACTTAATAGTGGACAACCTCAGTCACAAATTCCCGTACGATCACGAGTGGGAGATGAACTGATCAGTACTCCATGACCTGTTCACGCAGGATGTGCTTAACCTAAATCCAAATGTTAGCAACTTAAATCAGTGGCTTGATTTTTTTTTCAGCCACCACAACAGCAGCAATAGCAACTTCTAGAAGGTAGATATAAATAACTTTCACTTACAAGATTTTGTGAGGGCACAACATTTCAACAAGGGGGTTGGAACCTTGGGAAAAGGGAATAGTGACAACCTAAATTTCAGACATTCACGCTGCATTAAGATATTTGTAAACTTCAACTGCATTTTGCTGACAGCTGTGAGATACATAAGTGTCACAGTGTAGGATTAATGTTAGTTTCACTTCAAACATTTGATTAATTATGTCTTTGACATTTTCCAAATTGTAGTTATCACTGAGCATTTTCACCTTCTGTGTATAAACATTTAGGTGCACATCCTAAAATGTATAAGCACCTAACTTCCACTGAAAGAACGAGGAGTACTTGTGGCACCTTAGAGACTAAGACATTTCTTTGAGCATAAACTTTCATGGGCTAAAACCCACTTCATCAGATGCATAGAATGCAATCTATGCATCTGATGAAGTAGGTTGTAACCCACGGAAGCTTATGCCCAAAGAAATGTCTTAGTCTCTAAGGTGCCACAAGTACTCCTCGTTCTTTTTGCGGACACAGACTAACACGGCTGCTACTCTGAAACCTAACTTCCACTGAAACGTTTGAGGATCTGGACCTTATTTAGCTTTCATAGAGTCACCATGTAATCATCTAAATCTTGTTCTCATTTTATGAGAACTTCGTATACTTGGAGGCTCCCTCACCAGAACAGGAAAGAACCAGTGTCATACCTAAGTTTCAGGGCACAATTTATTATTCAAATGAAAAAGTCACAAAGTAACACAAAACAAAGCTATACCCATGGGAAAAGAAAAAAAAACCCAAACCCTGTCCTTGAAGAAAAGACTCACCCTTTCTTTTAGCCTCTGCTGAATCATGTGACAAGGCGTCAACCCTTATCCATTTCCTGGCTATTTCATCCTGTCCAAGCGTCAGTATTTATAAATTCCCCTAGTTACTCTAGTGAATATAAAATCTCAATATGAAACTTTCCTGGTGGCTTATGTACGCCTGATTGGATTACTGGTAGATTGCTACTGTGAAGAAATCTTAATTCTCTACTGGGATAAGAAATCTATTCTATATCTAGATCCACTTTGTCTTACAGAACCACTCACTATGGCAGACTTGAACACAGATAAGACATCTCCTTCATAAATGAAACATAATTTGTCAATGGAAACTCTCATATCAATCAATAAAACTCTATTAAAATAATGCTAAGGCTGTACAGTTATGCATTTGAAAGTCAGGACATGACAATGTTGAAGTCATATCTTTTCTTAAATTACACAGTACTGTACTCTGCCATTTTTCTCTATAAATCAACTTGCACATGTGTAGTATGTTGAAATAAACATGTACTTCTCTATGTATTCATGAAATTCAGTACCCCAAAATCATTTGTCTGGTCAATGGGAGTCCTCATGGGTATATAAGGATGCTCATCCGTGCATTAATCTGCAAGGAATTAGAATGGAAAACTGTAGGCAACATTATATACAGCTGCCACAAAAACGGCATCTCTAATTTTCATTATGCTGCACCAGAACCAATCACTGAACATTTTAGGCTATCTTTGGAGCATCTATGTGTCTTATTTTTCATGCATTTCAATTCAAAAGGAGTTAGACATTTACTTCCTTAGATGCTGTTGACAATCTCCTCCAGCATCACTTGTGTATATATAAGATGAGAGCACGCCCAGGCCATTCTGCAACAGGGCAGAGCTAGTCTTTGAGTTATGAGAAATTAAACAAAGCTGAATTTCCCTAACTGACTGGACAGCTTGGAGATATTCATCCCAGTCTTTCTTGACTGAAAGAACTGGCATCCTGTTCATAGTTTATATTCTCTATTTTTACTTTAAATAAAAATAAAAACTTAAAACATGGCTGAACACTTGCATCTCGGAATTTCAGTGCAACACTTAGTTTTGTCTTAGCTATTTTCAAAGTCCATAATAGTGATTTTTCACAATTACAATAGTAATTTGACACACTGTACAGAAAATGGCTACATTAATTAACTTCCTGCTTAGATCAGCCAACACACAGTGAAGAGAGTAGATTTAAATTCTGTTTGTTCAGCTGGCTCCCAAGTTTCCATCACCTTACTCATATTGAGTAACATATTTGAGTAGTGTCATTGAAGCCAACACAAGGGATGCATAATATTTATAAAATAGGCCTCTGCAGTTTGTCCACTAACACACACAATACATTTATCCCAGAGAAACAACTTGTATTCTGTATTTGGGAATAGTGCTGGGTGTGCAACAGAAAAAAACCAATAAAACATGAATATTTTTTACTCTTTATTCCTTGTATTTTAATTCCCAGGTATGAACAAAAATGTTTGTGAGCCCTGAAGTTTTACAAATATTAGCATGAGTCAATGCTCATCCAAAATTCATAAAGGAAGTGCACTGATGATCTGTCCCTGTGACTTGATCTTTTTAGATGGGGTTTCATTGTTGAGTGAAAGCTCCAGGAATCCATTCTATACTCAGGTAGCTTTCTGCTTTTGTACTAGACCATACTGCTTTGCTGTTACATTACTTCTGGAGGTGGGAGGAGGCTATGGAGCCATGCTTCTCCACTAACATTGCACAATTACATTATGTGTAATCTTCAGCAACAAACAACAATAATGACTTAGAGATGTTCTTCTAATAAGAAGTTGTTGTTTCTCCATAGACAGCACATCTGCAACAGAAAGCCCAGTGTTCCATTTAAGCCCTGTTAATTTTGTATTCTTTTTGGGATCTACATATTTGATTTTTACCCTGTAAGTATCTCACTCAATGCTATAATAACTCAAAAGCATGTTAATTCTTTACAGGCTATATTTTCAAAGTGAGCTTTAGCCATACCTCTTATCTTGAAAGATCAAGATTGCAAACATATTCAATAACCAGCACAAATGATAAAATTTAGTTATCTACCATTAACTACCTGATTTGTGGGTGGAAACTGTTTACACAAAGATCAAAACACAAACTTTCATTTGTATTTTAGATGAAGAAACATAACAGAGCAAAAATAAATTGTCAAGATAGCAAAATATGTCCCACCCCTTAAGATTTTCTTATTCTGACTTACCTCAAAGTCCTACTTCACAGCAGAAAGGTACATAGATTGTTTACATGTAAAGATGCATTGCACAGAAAACAGGATCATAGCTATATACACCAGATTGCTCCATAATTGTTTTCAAGGTTATAGCTTATCTACACGGGAACACCCAGGAAAATTAATCTGAATTAACTAAAGGTGTGAATTTACTTTTCTGGATGTCCCCGTGTAGACAAGCCCTACTTTGTAGAGCATATACAGATATATTTTAACTGAAGGCACCTGTGAGAAAGGACAAATTTGGTACTTGCTCTTCATATTCACTCTGAGATTCATTTACTATAGGACCATTTTCGTTTATTATGTATTTCCAGACCAATTAAATCCTGAAGACAGCATGCAGTTCTGATTCAAGATATTCAGAGAATCACCTGCATATCCGAGGTCAAAGTTTGATTCTGAGAGGCTCTCTGTTATGCTTTTTTTTCCTTTTTTTTTTTTAAAGAAGAAGAAAAAAAAGGACCCATTCCTGCATTTCTCTTACTGGTTTATAGAATTGCTATCTAATGGTTACACGAGGAAGATTTAAGGCTCAATGGTGCAACAATAGTGCAATTAATATACTGCAAACTTGCTCTGAGATTTGTCTGAGCTGGTCTCTTACCATGTTCAGAATGTAGTCCAAGATACATCTTACTCCTTGGTGTGAGGGGCAATTCCATTTGGAATCTGGTCATTATAGTAGGAGGGCATGAAAGTGAAGAAAAGGCAGGTATTATGCTCTATTATTGTAAATGAAAAAAAAATTACATCGGATTATTCAGATACTCCAGCGGTGGGCAATTATGGAATGCATATAATAATCACTTACACCCTGATGTGGGAACTATTAACTAAATACACAATATATATATTTCAATTAATTTAAAATGTGTCGTTCTCTGAACAGCAATATGGATTAATTCAGTTTTACAAAAGTGATTTGAGAATTTTTAAATGTTGGGAAGATCAATGCATTAAAAAATGAAAAGACCTATTGCTAAATTCTGTCCTAATTTACAACCCTTGCAACCCCAGAGAACGTAGTAGTGAATCCACAGGATGTATGCTGGGATAGAATTTGGTCCTTATTATGTAAGTATGCACCAATTAATTTATTTTGCTGAATTGTACCAAATAGAGTTTAGGGAAGAAATGTTGTTTCTTATGAGTTACTTGTCTGTGGTAGCATCTTCAGCTCCTTCTACACTCCCCATCAGGATTGTGCTAGTACTTGTTCTCTGACCCAAAGATGTCACAGGCTATAGGAAAAACACAAATGAAGTGTGGAGAGAGGGATTGAACTATAGAGTTATAACTATAGAACTTAAAGTGTGGGTCACTATTGTAGCTGCAGTTTGGAAAGAAGAGACTGAGATTTTTACCTCTGTCAATACTGGATGAACTACTGACATCCCTTACTTGGCATTAAAACATTCTAAGCTTTTACTCTCAGCTCTAACAGCTGAACTGAATTCTCAGGCCACTATGGTGTGATGGTGAAGTGACCTAGCTTTTCAGCAGTTTAGACTGAAGACAAGAAGCAAGTATATCTGTGAGTAAAAGACAGTTCTATGAACACCTGCCATATGGGTTATCAATGGAAATATACAAAGTATTATTATTGCTCTATTATTCCCCTATTATATTACATGGTTTGCTGTTGCCCAGATACCTGTGTTTGTGAAATATGTGGCTATTCAAGGAAGCTTTCTAGGTGGTGCGAGAGAATAGGATAAAGGGAGAGATGATCGTTGAATAAAATTTATGTGGCAATATATAGCTCAGACACAAGTGATATTGTCAGATCCCCATTGGTATGCTTTTCAGTTGAGAATTTTAAGAGAAAAAATGTTTTTAGCAAACAGATGTACTAACAGCTAATTATTATTATTTTAATTTATTTTATTTTTGCTTTTAATGGCCAAGCATACAGAAGGAATGTGTATGGCAAGAGATCCACAGACTGTCATGCAATGCTAAATGACAGAAAGTACTATATTCTTTTTGAACAGGTTGGAATCCTTTTATCTAGTTTAGAGAAGGCATTTATATAATTTTCATATCAAAGACTGACAGAATAATTGAATAAGGAATTGACAATAGGACTATTCGGACAGGTAAAACTAGACCAATAATATTTGTTAAAAAATGATCTGCACAATTTTGGGGACATCATGAAAGATTAATCACAAACATTTATCAGTCAGAGAAATAAAAAAACAATCTATTTATTACTGCTTTGCCTGGGAATTATAATTAATTTTGGGCCAATGTAAAATTTAAAGAAATACAATGATTAAAATGATTTCTATACACAGGAAATTTGTGAAAATAGATCTAAAATATGCTCTTGTTAAAATTCATAAAATATTTTAATGAATATTGAAGTATGTAACTGAAAACAAAATCAGAGGAAGTGCTGTATGCAGAGTTAATGATGTATTTTCTGGTGTAATCACATAATTATTCCAGCTGTTAAAGATTTTCTACTCATGGGTACTAAGTAGCCCCTAATATCAATGTTAGAGAATACTGTATGTGGCAGATGTTTACTCATGATTATTTTAAAAATATTCTTCATAATTGCATGTAGAAGCTTAAGTTTTTGTTTTATCAAACTCTGACAGATGTATGAAATTACTCTGCTTGACTTCATTACAAACTGCATACATCTGAGAAGGCTGAGAAATGTTGTTGAATATTCTCTCCATTTACAGTGTTGTTTTGTGGAAAAAAATTAACATATCCCTACATTGTGAAATACATTTTCATAAAGACAAGCCTTTGGAGTTTTGTAACCTGAGAAGCTGACAATTTGTTTTAAAAAAGATAAAGTGAATGTACAGTGGACAAAGGGTTAATGGATTACCCTAATCAATGTTTCTATACAGATATATAATTCCCATAGATAGGCTTTGAACAGAAAGGATATAGATACCATGATTCAGGTTTGCAGACACCTGTGTAAAGATTTTTTTCAACACATACACCTGGTGCAAATTTTGTCCTGCTTCCAGCACAATAGAGAACCCAGTCGTTAATTGCTTTTGTTCATTGCTATGTTTACTCTCTTCATCCACTGAAGTCCAAAAGAATCCACCAGCTCATTAGAAGTCATCAGTGACATTTTTGTTCTCTGTCTGCCCTATGCTTTTCAGATACCATTATACCAAATGGTATACCAATATAGAAATACCAGTGTATGTTTTTAGTTAATTATGTTATACAAATGTTTAGGCTGGTTAAAAAAAATTTCAGGCAGCTTTTATTTCTGTCTCCAGAGGACAAGCAAAAGTAAGGATAATTATCCCTCCTTTGCCATAAAACCATGTTTACTACCCTACAAGTTTTCTACAAACTCAGAAAAGTGGTATTTTAAAACTTACCTTGCCTTAATATTTTCTTTTGTACTATATTTAAAAGATTGGTTATTGAAATTTGTGTTTTGTACACAAAAGCTTATGGCGGCGGGAACATATGAAGGTGGAAATGTTTCAGATCTTTTGCTTATTTTTCAGTGTTGAAATGGCAAACACCTTTGTGAAATCCTACCTTCAAATACATTAGCTAAATTTAAAGATCTTAATATAATTTTCCAGTATCATTACTACATAAGTGGTCAACTATTTTATGTACCTGCATGGAATCGAATGACCTTGTTAAAATAATTATAATATAAGAAGCCATTTAAGTACAGAATATTTATATTAATAGGGAATTAATAGTACTCAAACAATTCCCTCACTCAACTGAGGAAGACAAGAATCATCAAAATTGGTATCAACAACTTCTTTAATAACTATTTCAACTTAAAACATTCTAAGGCTTATTTAATTTTTAAAAATTGTTTGAGAAATAAAAATATTTTATAGAAAAATCAGGAGTTTTTGGAGTTTTTGAAAATAAAATTTTACTTCCTGTTACACTCTAAAAAAATTTGAAAGAATATTTCAGAAAATGAATTGAATAAAAAGAAAAAGTTAAAACTTTAACTTTCCAATGTTATCTGGAACTTTCCTACCACAAGAAGAACAAAGGCATTTAGAAATAGTGTATGTTCATTAAAACAGACTGCATATTCAGAAGATGGTGTCACCTAAGCCAATCCCCAGCACCATGAAACCAATGAAAGGGTAACAGCAACCAATTTTGAATCTAGACAAGCCCACAGGAGGCGTGTTTTCCTATAATTTAAAAGAAAGAAGGAGAAGAATATTAAAACTTAAGTGAACACCACCAAATACATGCACACCTTCTGCTATGCTGTTTAAACAGCATGCACTCCTCCATTTATCTTGCCCATTTCAACAAGCAAGCTGCCATGACATTTAAAAAACCTGAGAAGCCTCAAGAAACCAATCAAAAGAAACCTCCTGAAGACTTCAACATGGAATGGTGAGAAGAAATTAATTAAGGCAGTATCAAGAGATTAAATTTAAAAAGACTTGTAATAATTTTGTTGGGAAATGGAAATGTGTTGTAACTTAAATATGAACAGTTTATCCTGTTAATTACCAAATGGTTTCCAGTGGTGTCCAATACGTTTGCCACTAGCCACACGGGGCTAATAGGCTATTGAATTGTGGCTAATGCTTGTGGCTTTTTTATAATGTGGCTAATAAGAAAAAATCAAAATCACAAGTGTGGCTAGCAGTATGGCTAGCATCGAATTTCTATTGGACACTGCTGGTTTACACCGCGTATTCCTGGAGAGGAGATGGGCTAAACATTGGTAAACAAAGAAATAGTGGTATTTATTTGGATATAAGATTCATAATACTTGTAATTAGCCAGTCTTGAAACAGCGCCTTAAATAACTTATTTTAAGGAACTGTTTTAAATATTTGATTTGATTGTATAGGATTTAGTTAAGACTACTTACTTTGTTGAATTAATAACTGGTTGGATATTAAAAATAACCAACAGGATCCAGCTGCCTTTAAACACTTTTATACAGCTGTAAACAGCTTAGTTATCTAATAAGACACTAAGACTGAATTCACAATAAATTTGCGAAACAATATACTTTGTCCTTAACTTACCAAATGAAGGACACCCCAAAGGTGGTTCACTCTCAAGGGGGTAATCTCTGTTAAGAGGAATACAGAAGAGATTACAATGTAGGTGACCACTTCATTTGTGTTCTGTCATTTATATTGTTTTGTCTGAAGTTTATTTTCCCCTTTATTAATGATAAAATAGCCATTGTTAATAATTCTGATTATTTTGCTTGGTCTTAATCTTGGTGTCCCCTAAGATATGCACAAGAATCCCAGTGACTAAAACAGTGGGAGTCACACCGCTGAGTAGGTAGTAAGAGAAAAAAATGAGTAAGAGCTGGCCTAACTTTATTGTTTCTTTAAATTACATAATTGCAGTAACTTTAAAATTCCGCCTTTTCTACAGGAGCCCTACACTGGGCTGTTGCTGGTATGCACTTGTATCACAAAAAGGGAAAGCACTTAAGTCACTGACACCTCACTTTGAATCTCAATCTCAGAAGCAAGAGTATCTTAAAGCTTCTTCCTGTTTCTGCTGTTTTTAATTAACCTTTATGAATGGCTCTGTACTTTGCCTTTTAAAAATATTTATCTGCACTTCAGATATAAAAACTCATTGCTTATAACTTTATATGGTTTATCTCTCGGTCATTTCTGCCACAATATTATATAGTACTCAGAAATCAATGTAGTAAAGATCTTGTTAAAGTTGTTCAGATTTTAAGAGTGTATGTACGCATGTGCAAACACACACAAAAGTAATCACATTCAAATATATGGTTCGTTTATCCCTTTCCCATATGTAATATTTTCTTTTCCTGTATGTAACTGTCATTTTAATGACTTAGAGCCAAATTTTCACTGAGGCCAATAATGGGAGAGGGGATTGTGTGTGTTTGTGTCCATGTGCTTGCACACCTAGAGCTAATGCTGAAATGAAGACTAGATATTAGTTGTGCTGTCACCTTTGTTGTGGTCCTCCATTGACCCTTCCTTTATTTCCCATTTCATTTTTTTATGTTCAATTGAGTATACGAGTACCACTAAATTACATTCATTTTATTATTAATAATATTTAGTAATTCAAGGATCTAGTAGTACAAGGATCTAGTAGTACAAGGATCTCCGAGTGTTGAAACATGAATTAATCAACACTCCAGTGCTGTAGGTATATATTCTGACAATTTTATAAATGGGAGTTTGAAGCAGAGAGAGGGACTGATTTGCAAAAGAGTATGCTATCAGTGACTATGCTCTCAGTGAGTATGAAGTCAGTGACAAAAATGGAATTAAACCTAGATTGCTAGACTTCTAGTCCAGTAGTGTAGCCATTAGTCTGTTACTCTCTCCTTCCATATTTGATCTATCCAAACTGCTGTACCCCTCATTTTTCCTTCACTGTGATTAGTTTGCCAGAAAATGTATTTGTATTTTTACCACATCCAATTTTTAATTCTTGATAGTTTCCCATCTACTCCTGACCAGAGTTAAGCTTGAACTAAGGTCACCAAACGAAAAAGTTCCCTATTGACTTGACATCAGAGTTTACTGATTAAACCTCTCTTATTGGTCAGATAGTTGCACTTAATCTCAACACTTCAAAATTTGTGAAATTTTAGGTTTGAATTTGGAATTTGAAGCCCTGAGCTCAAGAGTGTTTAGATCCATAATATTGGTTGAGAATATTTTAAAGACAGGAAGTTAGGACGCTTATGTGTATTTGGTATTTAGGATTGGGATTGCAACCATCTATACTAATGGCCAGCACCTAATTGTCTTAGCTTAAGAGCTCTGTTGAGATGATACTGTAGATAACATAACCACCTTACTTAAGGATGTCCAAACAAAGTCTGAACATATTTTAATTTTCTCAGTGGGTAAACTCTAATAAATGTGGAATTTGAAACACTGTTAACAGCAGCCCATGTAGGCATTTGAGAGGAGAGTTAATTTGGTTCAAAATAGTTGTAGATCTGCTGAGAACTAGTCATTAGAATCACTACAGTATTCTACTCAATATCTTCACTGTCTCAGATTAAGACTAGCAAAGCAATTAATTTGTGTTCTGACTCTCATTCCATAGCACTGAACAAACTACATCAGGAATCATTTCATTACTGAAACAATCACCTCTCCAAAGGAAGGTGACATTTAGGACAACTAGTACACAGCACATGTCATAGTGGTTAGATGTAATACATTTGGCCAAGGATACTACGGCAAACTTTTATTTACTTGTAAAAGAAGTATCCTGAGATCTTTAACATATATGCAGAGCAACGAGTGGAGGGAAACAACAGTCCAAATGTGTCTTTTGTAAAGATCTCATCCACAGTCAGTAAACTTTGTAGAAGTTAAACAAATACTTTCAAATTAATGTACTGATGAACATTCTGAATGGTAGATCAGACTCATAATGGTATTATAGCATGTGCATAAGACATACATGCAAATATCTGATTTTCTTTCCAATGTTTAGAAAACAAGCCAATGCATCAGACAAATATGAATCAAATTCCACTTTGGTGAAAGTAGTGTAACTCCTAATGAAGTTATACCCCCCTTATGCAAAGACTAAATTTGATACAGTACATTGAGAAGAATCTTTTTTACTCCTGTATCATTGACTTTACAGAATCCTCAGTCATACTTTCCAGAGATAGAATTATCAAAGAAAATGAGCTGTTAGAACTGACTTTGTTTTACAAATCTTCCTTAAATGAACTTCAGGGACCATAACAAGACAGACTTTTGTTTGTTTGTACTTCATTTACAAATGTAAAGTAGTAAGCAGATTTAATACACATGCATATTAAAGTATCTAGAATAAATGTCAACACATTTAAAATATATTCAGAAAAAAACCTGTCTTCATTGATGTTACAGCAGATGGGTCTCTGGAAAAGATAAGAAGAGCTCAGTTGGAGGTAGACCAGAGGCTATTTTTGTCATCCTTGTTAGAGGGACAGATGATGCCACAGTAACTTTTAAACTAAAATTCACTTAGCCTTGAGTGATGTTTAACAGAAATCAATTTAGAGTTCAAATGAGTGGAATGTGTTTCATGTATGTTTTCAAGGTTGGAATTTCAGCTCTTCATTTTACATTGTGAATTTTCTATTAGTGTATTTATAGTTGAGTAGCAAGGGATTTAATGCTTGTATTGTTAAATATTGACCCATGTACAAGTATTTACCAGCACAAATTTAAGTGTACAAACATGTTATTCAGACACATTGTTAGTCATTAGGAAAAGTTATTCAGAAACCAAACATATTTTATCCTTTTCCCTAATAATGTTCTTCAGATTTGCTAAGCTCATGAGCCAAGAGTTATGTCTGGTATTAATAGAAAAGTTGAAAATGGGGGGTGGGGGGAGAAGGAAAAGCAAGATAAAGGATGGGAGCTTCTTAAATTTGCTGTGGCCTGTCTCATCAATTTTATGCATTTAAATACTTTGTGCATAATAGTTAAAAATAGAAAACACCTATTGGATCATTGATTTCATTCTTTGGAAGGGAAGAATATAGTTCTGTAGTAGAGGACACAGCGGATAAACTGATATTACGCTAAACTTGCCGACATTTAGGACTATTATAGGGCTTCGCTGTTTGGTGACCACAGGTCCCTTTTTCCTACTGCATTATGTATTGTTATTATTCAATGCCTGTGCTCAAGAATGAGGTTTGCAGGGATGAAAAAACAGAGAAGGAGCAGTTAGTAACATGCATTAATGCCAAAAGACGAGTGCCACAGATGCAGTACGTTAAAACTAGTGAAATGCAAACATACACATACACAGACATCCATCCTTCAACCTTGTAGATCTTGGACTAAATGTTGAAATAGTGAGAAAAAAAGATGTTTTAATAACTATTTCTTTTCCGTCAAATGATCTCTTTTTCAGATGCACAAATGTGACTAGGGCTGTGAATATTTTTTTTAAGTTTTAAATAAATGTACTTTGACTGTGCTCATGCCTATTTCTTTTTTATTCACTTTGCAAATATTCTAGTGAAAATAGTTTACAAGTCAAATCGTTCATCTAAACAGTGAATTTTAAGCCAGAGAAAACAAATGTGGAATCATGAATATTTAGAAATCTGTAAGAGTTATGCTTATTCAGGAGAGGCACACAAAATATTATGAAACTATACTTCTTGACCTCCAAACCTGCCCATGTGTGATGGAAGCAATTAAAATATGTGACAAATGACCAAAATGTGGAACCCTTTTTATGTTACAACATAGTTGACCGGTTATTATGGTTTGTAGTCCTTTAAAACAGGTTTTATACTATTTTTTTCCACTGCTAATTAATCTGTTTTTCTAAAGGAAACTGCAAGTGGTTCACCATAAGGACACCCCGCTGGAGGAGTCAGCAACAGGTTTGAATCATAGACCTTTAGATCCCCAGCCCAGACTTCTACAGCTTGAACTAAAGGAGCATGGACCAGTAGGGCATGATGGACACTTTGCCACTGTGCTGTAGAACTTTTGGCTAGATAGCAATAGAGTGTTAGCATTCAGCATTCTTTCTTTCTTGGCTCTGAGAAAAGAGTGCAATCTAATGGTTAAAGCAAGATTTGGCATGAGAAGCCCTAAAAGGGAGCATGGTGCTGAGCTGGTAAGATTTCAGTCTGTCTCATTAAAGACCTCAGTTCTAGTCTCAACTCTGCTACAAATGACCTTGTGCAATATCTTGGTTAAATTATTTGTAAACTAATGGATATGATATGATAGTTGAGTATTTTCTGCAAAAAGCTTTGCTCACTAATAAGGGCTATGAAGTGCACGGAAACATATTCCGTAGTGCGTTGAAGAACTGAGATTTGAACTCTTTGTCTCCTTAGTGCCAGCTCATCATACCTTTCCCTAGGCTCATATCCATGGAACAGCACTTGCTTTGATGGGGCAGTGGAACAAGCAGCCTGACAAAGCCCTGGCTGGGATGATTTAATTGGAGTTGGTCCTGCTTCGAGCAGGCAGTTGGACTAGAAGACCTCCTGAGGTCTCTGCCAACTGTAATCTTCTATGATTCAGCTAAAATGTGGATAGGCTCATGTAATCTGGTACTTGTCAGAGCGCTGCGTGTGACCCATGTGTTCAATCAAAGCTACTTGAGTTTCAAATACTCATAATGAAGTACTGTGAACCAAGAAATTATTTTAACAATTTGTATAACAAATGCATCTGAGAAGATCGAGCTTTGATTAGAAACAATTTTCAAAGACAAAAATATCACTGAAAATAAATCCAACAATAATTATTTACCTGGCTCTTAGTGTGGCCTTTCATGGGCTGCAGCGTTAACCTAGTCACATCACTGTCTTCCAGTTGATGATCTGCCAAGGTTTCCATCACTCCTCCCAATCACTGTAGTGAGGAGCCAAGGCAGGGCGAGGCTACCTGTGATGTGACCAATCTTTACCTTTATCATCTGTCCCTTTGATTACCCAAACAGTGCAAAAGTACTTGATAACACCGAACTTTGATACTGATTGATATAAAATTCATCATCAATAACACTAGCAAACATATCATTCTATTGTGAATGAGGTACTTCATCCAGCTGGCTACATGGTTCCACATGAGCCTAAGGAATATAATGTGTGGTGGTAGAATGCTTTGTACATCTGACTTTCAGATCTATGAGGTGCTCCATTTCAAGCCTCATTTTTTTTCAGTTTTGGTTTGTGAGCTCCAGAATAAAGCTGCTTTGGAGATCTGGAGGTCCTATGTGCCACTCCTCTGCTCCACTGCAGTGCTTCTCAACCTGCAGCCCAGTTAGCACACAGCTTCGGTACAGCTCTGTGTCAAAAATAATTCAAAGTTTGCTGTTTCCAGGTCCCGGCTGAAGGGCAGATGGCACCGTGGAGCCCTGCTGGAACACTTCCAGACCTCAGGGAAGGCAAAACAGCCATCTGTGGTGGAGGAGGAGCTCCCACACTGCAGAGACATGCTGTAGGGGTGCCAGGGCAGAGGGAGCTTCTGGATCATCAACTCACACCAGCCTCAACGTAACTGGGGATGATTCCCCACCCTTGATTTCTGTGAGCACTGAGCAAGGCTTACGCTGCTCAGCCTGTCGGGGGGATGGAGGTTCTGTCTTTCCCATGTTGCGTGCCACTCAGTACCTCTCCATGGCTGAGCTGGCAGCTCCAGGACACTGCCTCCTGGATCCTAGTTCCCACCATCATCCTTCTCTACCTGTGCTGGGTCCCGTTTCTCTACAATGGTGAGTAACCAAGGGTCAGGCAGTGGGGAAGGAAGAGGGATGGGATAATATGGGATACAGAAGGAGATGAGGCAATGAGGCTGGAGAAAGGGGGAAAGGAGACAGTGTGGAAAGGAAAGGGCATGGGGCAGAGGAAGAGGAAGGGGGATAATAGGGGAGTGGAAAGAGGTAGGGGATAGTGGGGAGAAGAAGGGGCATGGGGCAGAGGGAAGAGAAATGGGGAGTGGATGGGGGAGTGGATGGGGGTAGGGGACAGTGGGGAAGGAACGGGGATGGAGGATGTGGCAGGGGAAGAGAAGGGCATGACTGAAAGTGCCACCACTGGGGAAGCATTGCCTTCTCGCTTCTGGGTGTCTGGAGTAACGTGGTAGGCACATGTCCACTAACTAGCCACAGCTATGTGTCGCCTATGGTGGGGATGAGCATGCTCTGGGATGTCTGCAGCAGATAGTGCCCACCTGCCCATCCTCTGCTGGCCATGTCTAGACCCGGAGCTCACAGCCAGAGCAGGAGGCTGCCCTATAAGTCCCGTCTCTGAGGGGAGAGCTGGTGCAGGGTTGAAATTTCTTCCGTGGACAGCTTCCCAGCTAGGGTCCCCCATAGCCCAATGGGTAGGATCACCCCTGCTCCTAACTGCCTGGGAGCAGACATCCAGGGACATTGTGCCTAACTGGGCAGCCACTGCAAGCAGGGTGATATATCTACCATGGATGTGGCCTACATAACATATAGAGAACTGCATATGCAGCCCACAATGGTAAAAGTTTGAGAACCACTTGGATTCCAATCAGAGTATTGTGATGTTGGCCTGTGACCTGAGGGCCCTCATATTCAGCATCAGCTTAATGTGCCTGATGGTTCGGCTTGGAAGGATTAATTTTTTACTGGTAAATGTCAGTAAATGTGATTTCACTGTACACACACAAACTGATAAGAAAAAAAAAATCCATCTGTAATCACTGATTTTTACAGGTACGCAAAGTAAGAAAAATGTTGGTTGAGAACATATTAGAGCTTGATTTAAGGATATTTACTTTGTATATTTTGACATATGATGTTGACAATTTTTTTTTAATTATTATAAAGCTTCAAGGTTATAAAGCTAACTTTTTCTATCTCCATATCTGTCACTAAATAATTGTCTGATTCCCCCCCATAATTTCCTGCAACTGTGAAAATTTAAATAGCTAAAAATAAAAAATGCTTAATATAAGCATTGATATTATTGATCAACAATTATAAAAAAACAACTTCTGCCAATTTTATTAATGGTTTCTGACTGTACTCACAAAAACAGACACACGCTAGATTTTTATCTTTGTCATGGGGATGGTAATTAGGATATAGTGAACATACTAATGTAATGGTGTGATTGCTTCCTCCAGGCAAAGGCCAGTTGATGGACTAGTAGTGATGATCTGCTCTTACCGATGAATTTCTGATGAATTCTGGAACTATTAATGAGTTAATTACAATCCTGGGGGTCTTAATAAAATACTCTCTGCTTCTGTATTCTCCAGAAGCACCAGTGGCTGTACATATATTTGAACTTCATCTGGATATGGGATTGTGTCCTCTCCTCTGGGATGCAGGGTGACCAGATGTCCTGATTTTATAGGGACAGTTCAAATGTGGGGGTCTTTTTCTTATATAGGCTCTTAAATAGGCTCCCCCCACCACCTGTCCCAATTTTTCACATTTGCTATCTGGTCACCCGAGATCAGGGCTGGGCAAACTGCAGCCCACAGGCCACATCCGGCCCATGGGCTCCTCCTAACCATCCCTGAGCTCCCGGCTGGGGAGGCTAGCTCCTCCCCAACTGTTCCCCTTCCCCACAGCCTCAGCATGCTGTGCGAGCAGCTCTCTGGGGGGCGGGGCTGCACGCTCCGGAAGATCAGCATGGCGATGTGTCTGGTGGCGTGGAAGGGGGCCAGGGTGGGGGGTTGGATAAGGGCCAGAGGGTCTCAGGGAGCAATCAGGGGATGGAGAACAGGGGCATTGGGTAGGTCGTGGGAGTCCCTGGGGGTCTGCCGGGGGCAGGTGTGTAGTTAGGGGTTGGGGCAGTTAAGGGATAGGGAGCAGGGGAGTTGGATGGAGGTGGGGTCCTGGGGGATGACTGGGGGCAGGAGGTCTCTGGAGGGGGAGGTCAGGGGACAAGAAGCAGGAGGCTTATATAGTGGGTGGGATCTTGGGGGGATCGTTAGGGGTGTGGGGGGATCTCTGGAGGAGGTAGTCAGAGAACAAGAAGCAAGAGGGCTTAGATAGGGGGTGAGGTCCTGGGGGGGGCAGTTACGGTGGAGGGGTCTCTGGAGGGAGCAATCAGGGGACAAGGAGCGGTGGGGGGTCGGATGGGTCGGAGGTTCTGATGGGGGCAGACAGGGGGCAGGAAGTGTGTGGGGATCAGATGGGGGCAGGGGCAGGCTCTTTGGGTAGGCATAGACTTCCCTACCCAGCCCTCCATACAATTTTGAACCCCGATGTGGCCCTCGGGCCAAAAAGTTTGCCCACCCTGCCCTAGATGCACACCTTAATTATTTACCTTTGTCTTTGTCACCTTATGATTAAATAAGTACATTGTGCTGTAACTAGGTTTACTCTTGAATGGTACTTGGAAACTTAGGATAGTGCAGAATACAAATCTCTATCTTTTAGGTGGAACAACTAGATGAGTCCATATTACCTTTGTACTCTGTTCTTTGCACGGCATTTCTAGGAAAGATTCAAGATGCTGGCTACTGAGCCCTAATAGTTTGAAGCTAGGGTATTACATAGACCACCACAGTCCCTGTGACAACTGAATTTGGAAGTAACACTGGTTATCTGTCCCAAGGGTGGTGTTGTTGCGAGTTCAGGGGCAGGCAGTAGCTCTGGTATTCACTTTTCATCCCAACAGAAATATATGTGTGTCTCAGCGCTTTTACAGCACTACGTAAGATACCTGTCTTTACACAAGCTTTCTACTAACTGGAGGTTTTTGAATATTTCTGGCATTGTGTTGACTGGTTGAGTATTCCCTGCCTTTGATCCTCTCAGTTCAGTTGCTGTAGTGGATTTGTTTGCAGTATATCGTTCTTTGTTTCGGAGAAATTGTCAGTTGCTCCTGGTCTAACCTGTCTAAATGTACCAAGACATGATAGTGATGGGCATATATAAAATGTGTTATACTCCAGTGTGCCGCAGTATTTCAGGCTGACCATGTGATCACTCTTCAAGTCAACCATGACAAAAAAAAAATGCTGTGCAGAATGGTTGATGATTTGCTTTTGCTTCCAGGTGTAATATGTCTTTTAAAATCAAATCCTAGTCTAAGCACACAGCCTCAGTGAGCAGACTCTAATGGAGAGTCAAAGTAATCCTTCATTCCCGACTGCATCAACATTTTATAGCAGCTCCTACAGGGTGTAGTGACTCAGAGTGTAGTGACTCCAGAATTCCCACGCCGTAGGACACATAGGGGTGCAGGTCAGTTAGGGTTACCATATGTCTGGGTTTTCCCAGACAAAGCCTCTTATTGAGGCTCTTTTCCAGGGGAGATTTTAAAAATAATAGGAAATGTCCTAGGTTTTTACAGATCAGAGAAGCTGCAGTTCAGAAAGAGGCCCATCCCCTGAATCTGCAGTTGATTAGTCCATTCCCCTGCAAGTCACAGCTGCTGGATCCCACCCAACCAGGTCCAGGCTTTTAGCCCTGGGAAGGGGTCCCACAGGGAGACGCTGATTGGCAACTGTCGCTCCATCCTGGGTTTGTACCAGCCACTGTGACAGGGAACAGTACTGCCCAAGTGAGTGCCCCGCCACACGTACCCCCTCTAGCACTCCCAACTGCACTCACCCTACAGGTCCCCCTCTCGTCCTCTCCCTCCTCTCACCTCCCCAGCTTCTTCCTCTCCAGCAGTGCCTTCTTTTTGGGAACCTAAAATATGGTAACATAGTGGATCTTTGTAGTTGTAGATCCTTGTCTTTCCCAAGCCTCCTCTGTACTTGGTGACAATGACCTTGCATGAGGTTCAGATCCCTTGTGTAGAGTCTCAGAATCTTGCCATGTCCCGCCTATGCAGCACAGCCACATTGGTTCCACTGTGGTCAGAATTCCTTGCAGCAAGACTGGGAGAGTGGAGCATTTTTGTTCCACTACTTTCTTGTAGTGCACTCATTAAATTGTTCTTTAGAGGCTATTTTTTCTGGAGGGTTGCCTAATGACACTGTAAAGAGCAGCGTAGTTGTGCAGTCATTTAACTCCAGCTTGGTTAATTAATGCTACAGAAGCAGCAGAGGCTGCCTTAAACACACACACACACACACACACACACACACACACACACACACATCCATCCTAGGCTTCATTGAACCCGAACAATCTGAGGTGAAATGGCCAATCTGAGGCTTTCTGCAATCCAGAAGAATCCTAATCATTTGCTGTTTGTGCCAGTAATATGAATTTGTTCCCACAGCTTTATGCCCCCTCTTTCTAAAAATAAGAATTAATCTAAACCTTCATATTGTGGCAACTCACTTGGTTCCCATGCTTGCATGTGCTTCAGTCTCTCATTGGCTTTCAACATTATTTTAGCAGAAGTGGGAATTCAGTCTCATCATGTGGAGTGAGCCTGCTGGGTCAAGGGCATCGAACTGGTGGGTGTTACTGCTTTTATTGGTTGGGGAGAACAACTGTGCCTTATCCAGCTTTCTGCCTTATCAAGAAACAGTAAATGGGCCTTACCTTAATTCATGAAGTGCTAGAGATTCTTAGGTAAAAGGCATTTTGTGCTCTGAAAAGCAACATTTGTTTAGTTTTCAAGGGACTTCACTGCACTGCAAATCCTGAATGGTGACTTCTCAGCTCCATTGTGTGGATGCTGATGCTCCTCCTGGTGTGCCTTGCATCACTAACAGCTCAAACTTTCTAAACCAGTGGGTCACTAAATTGCATTTTCCCCTGTTTGTTTAAAAAATAATTAAAAAAAATATCTTTATTTCCAGGACTTTTTACTTTCTCATTTGAGCTTCAGATATGAATTAATGTAATTGGTTTTGAATTTTTATGGCCAAATTCTGCTGTTATACTTCGTATACCCAGTAGTTATTCTGTTTTACACTAGCATGGCAGAACAAAATTTGGCCCTTAATCTTCTTCTTGAAGGATTAGTTCTGTTGATTTGAAAACATTGGATGAAAGTATGAGGTCATTGGCTGGAACATTATGATTGTTGTTTCTAGCAACATCTCATAAAAATGTTAAATGCATTTCACATGTATCACCACTTAAAAGATTGTAAATTCATTGCATTGGAAAGCTGCTATGGATTTCATTCTTGATTGACAAAGAAAACTTGTGGTCAAAAAATCAGGTGGTCTGGATGTCAGTCTCTAAAATTGTTCCTGCATATTTTGCACTAACAAACATCGGAACTGCAAACTTCTATTAGAACATCCAAATGGATATTTGGCGTTGCAGATTGGTAGCTAGATATCTAACTCCTATATGTATCACTACATACCTTGTATATGTGCACACGTATGAGATATATCATAACTATAGAATGAAAGAGAGAGAATTGTATATATATATTAATTTTGCAGTAAAATTAAGAATACATGAAAATATACACACTTTTTAAAGTTTACCAGCTCTGTGATTCTTTTGCTGTTGCTTTTGTCCAATGATGTTTGAGAAACGAGGAACTTTTTTGAAATAGCCACTTGCATGTCATCACTCGCATTTAGACAATTTCTGGCCTTTGTTTTGGTGTGTGAGATAGGATTTTCATTACTCTTACACAAGCATGTAGTCACAAATGGCACAAGGATCTCCACCGCTGTCTTTGCCAGTTGTGGAAACAGTGCTAGTTGAGCACACTAGAAATCCTCAAGTTTTATTGTCTCAAATGCCATTTGGATTCAGCCATTAGCTCATCATTCAATGAGATCATCTTTCATCAAATCACTGTTGTTGATGGAATCCAGGTTTTAAAAAAATGAATCCAGTATCCATTTCTTTGCCATAACAAGATCTCCAGTGGAAAAATATCCTTGGAAAGAATCACTCAACTGTTGCAAATGGTTATTCCTTCATTATCTGAAACAACTGTTTCTTCAAGAAAAGGAAAGTCAGTGAAATTTCTTTTCTCAACACGCTTTATCCAAACTGGGAGTTTCCAAATAAAAGCAGATAACACCTCTCTGGCCGTTACCATGTTCATCCCAGTTCCTTGTATAGATCTACTGAGTTCATTTAGGTGTGTGAATACATCTGCCATGTATACTAGGCAAAGGATAAACTTCCTATTTTTGAAGTCATCAACTAAAATTACTGCTTTGGTTACAAAGAAACTGACTTATTTCTTTGCACTTTTCAAAAATACAAGTAAGCATTCAGCCACGGGAAAGCCACCTCTACAAAAATCTGGCACCCCCAGAAAGGATGTCTCACACCCCCATGGGATGTGTGCACCCCAGGTTAAATACCACTACTTTAGTGGTTGTTAACTGAGAGATCCAGGTATGCAAAAGTAACCAAAAAAAAGTTTGCATCCTCATTAAGTACAAAAATAGGATCAAACCAAGATGAATTAGTAAACTCTCTAACCTGGCTCTAGATATAACATCTATAGACATGTATGACATCTATAAAGGATTACTCGATTTTGTGTTAGTTTTTATGATACTCTTGTTAGAAATAACTATTTTCCCATTTCCTTTCCTAAAGAGAGAGTTAATTGTTCTATTTCTTTTTTGTTTATTTGTTTGCTGCTAAAACAGATGTAACTTGGGACAAATGGAAATTATTATCAGGTACTTTAAAACAAGGATATACTTTATAAAATATATGCATAATATTAAATGTTAAGGGTAAAGAAAAAATTAAATAAAGCCGGGATGTATGTGGAGAAGAGAATAAAAATGTAAGCAATCATACAGGCCAAATTTCATATGCTTATTTAGGTCAGGGGTTGCTATATTCCTTTTGGGACCAGAGGTAGTTCTCAGCAGATTTGTTTGTTTGTTGCCAAAACTATGGTCCTGATTCAGCAGCTGTGAGCTGCAGTTCTATTGTACCTGCTTGTCTGAAAGGATGTGGAATACATGTGAGCCATGGATTTAAGGCTTGTTTCAAAATGGAACTCAAAGAACATCAGCTGTCTGGAATTCAGGATAGCGGGTCTAACTGCAGCATATCCTCTGATACATTGCCATGCCTGCTATCTTGATTCAGTGAGATGACTAGACCTCAGCTTACTAGAAAAAATCACGAGGGAGGAACCATGAGTCTCTTAATTGAACCTTGAGGCTCTCTTAATACACTCCAAAGTGGAAAAAGCTCATCAAATTAGCTCTACATTCAGCACTAGAGTAACTCTGTGACCTCAGGGGTAACAGTTTGGAAAGTGTCAGTGGCCTTTCTTTATTACCAAGATTTTTTTTTAATTGACCAAGAATCCCAGAACCTATAAACCAGTTACTTAACAAAAAACAAACAAACAGGCAATACTTAAAAATGCTGTTCTCTTTTTCCTGGTAATTGTTCAATTTTTGAGTTAAGCATGGGAGGATCATAGCCTTCCCATCAACACTAGAAGACATTGAGGCCAGTAGATGGCATATACTGTACAATCTCAGGAACAAAACTTAGGGAGGCCACAGTATTTTTGAGCTCACTTTCACTCAGCCAAAGAACAACACACTTCTACATATCTTAACTGCATGAGCACATTATGGTGCTCATACAGTAAGATAATAGGTATTTATGCTTGATACATAGTGTGCATATACAAAGTGCCCAGATATAATTCCCCAGGACCCACTTGTCTCTTACTGCATAGTATCTAAACTTCCTTCTTGAGAAAGAAACTAAGCAGAATGCCCAATTATCCACCGGGCAAAGGTATATTACCTAACAAAATTTCAGTCTGCCTACACGAGCACAAAGTACATTAGCCTATCATTTTCTGTGGGAGAGCTGTCATGGAGGCAATTCACAACTAGATTCAGCCCAAAGTTTTACTAAACGGATAACAAGTATTTTTTCCACTCCATTAAATTGACAATGTAAGCAGTATTTTGGCAGCAGATTATCCTGGAGTTTCAGAATACTTTAATCAGAAGCCATGTTCCAATTTGAAAATGACATTTTAGGTGCATAAAAAGGGATCCAGACAAGTTCCAGCAGGCTTATTGGACTCACAAGTATGTGGGGAAACACATATGCCAGCTAGTTGGGAAGCATCTTCAAAGAAGCTTAACACCCGAGGACAAAAGTTTCAAACCTCGGTGCATGAAGTTAGACTATTTCATCAATATTTAGGTTCCTGAATAACAAAAAATAGTCTGTTATTTTGAGACTTGCTGAGCACCTGCAATGTCAGCTGAAGAAACTGAAGCTATACATGCTCAGCATTTTGGAAAAATCAGGCCTGTAATATCTTTTCTAGTAAGTAAGCGAAGCACATAGTGGAAATCCATTACATATTTATGAGACTAACTTTAAGCACCTAGATCTGAAATACTTGGCCCACATCTCCAAACAATGATATATGATGTGTTTATATTATGTACTGTAGATCTGTGGCTCTCAACCTTTCCAGATTACAGAATCCCTTTCAGGAATCTGATTTATCTTGGGTATCCAAAGTTTCACCTCACTAAAAACTACTTGCTTTCAAAATCAGTTATAAAAATACAGAAGTATCACAGCACACTATTAATGAAAAATTGCTTACTTTCTCATTATTACCATATAGCTATCAAAAAAATCAATTGGAATAGAAATGTTTCACTGTATAGCATATAGCAAAATCATTGTATGAAATTTTAGTTTGTACTGACTTTGCTAGTGCTTTTTATGCAGCCTGATGTAAAACTAGACAAATATCTAGATGAGTTAATATACACCTGGAAGACCTCTGTGTACCCCCCTCCCCAGCGGAAAGTGTACACCTGGTTGAAAATAACTGCTCTAAATTCAGACTTGAAATAGAGAAAAAAATCTTACATCAGACTGGTTCTCATGTATAATTACAGATGTCTCAAATTGACAAAAGTTTCTGTCATACTTTTACAGTTTTATGTTGAACTTTAACTAACTTGAGTCTTGTAAAGAGGTGAATCTGCAGCCAAATCACTTTAGATTAGGATTCCCTCAGGTATCTCAAGTCAAGTAAAAGACATAAAAAAATAAATGAAGGGCCATTGACTGTAATTTCTTTTCTCTCCACTACTGGCCTTTCCCCAGGGAACAGTGGATTCTCTGCCTAGAGGTTTCATTTGGGAGGAGCTGGATTTTCTCAACCAGGCTCAAAAGGGATAGAAAAATATATTTAAGGAAGGATGCATCTCTGTGAAGGAGGGCTGTCCATTGCCACAGGCAGAATATGGTGTGACGGAGTCAGACGAAAAGGGTATAAGAGAGTGCTGGAAGGCAGCCTCACAATGTGCAGGTCCCTGTTCCCTGGATAGCCAAACAAAGGCTACTCCAGGCCAATAAGTATACTTGTTTCCGCCCCCTCCCATCTCCCTCCATACTCTACAGAAATCCTCTTGAGAGGCAAAGTAAGACTCAGTTCATACTGGAGGCCGAACTGTGCTTACTGAGCTCTACAGAGCAACAAAGACTGTGCGGTATTCCCCCCCTTTCCACCTTCCATACTGACCAGTTAAGGTCATTAGGCTAATGCTGGCACCTGATCCCAATTAACTGGCAAAAGGGCAGTTAAGGCTGTTAGGTTAATGAAGACACGTGGAGCCAATCAAGGTCTCACTCAGACTGTTTAAAAGCTCTCCTTTCCAGGTCCCTGGGGTGGGGGAAGCTAAGGAGAAAGGAGCTGGAAGAGAGGAAGCTTTGCTGCAACCATGAGGTAAGGGTGAAGCTAGGAAGAGGGAACCTTGAGGAAGTGGCCCAGGGAATCAAAGCAGCATTAGTGGTAGCGGAAAAGCCACCAACAGCTGCTACCATTAGGGTCCCTGGGCTAGAACCTGGAGTAGAGGGCTGGCCTGGGATTCCCCCCTCCCATCTCCCTCCATATTCTACAGAAATCTTCTTGAGAGGAGAAGTGAGACCCAGCTCATTCAGGTGGCTGAACTGCTTATTGAGCTCTACAGAGCAACAAAGACTGTGGGATATTCCCCTCTTTCCACCTTCCATACTGGCCTGTGATGAAGGTAACCCACTAGGTGGTGACTCTTCTCAATTATACTGAGAAAGGGAGGTCACTCTGGGGCCTAGATGAGTTTCTGAGGCCCCTAAATCTGCCAGGAAGTGCAGAATCCACAAGTATGGACTTGGAGCTTTGTTGCAATGGACTGGAGAGAGTGAGTGAGAAGGCAGAAGGAACTCTGTCAAGCCTGAAATGGCTGGCAAGGCCTCAGACTCACATTGCTGTGAATCAGACAGGACAAGGAGTAGTCTTGGGATGCTTGTTGTTTTGCAAAGATCTGTAATTCTTATATAATTTTTTAAAGAGTAAAGTGATGGTGGTTAAGAAATTCCTATACTAAGCCTGTGTTACTTGCTTTTCTATCTCATAGCTCTTGAAAGGGGTTGAATTAGAAGTCAGAGGGCCCACTGGTAGATGGAGCTCTGGGGCACCAAGTGTAAGCAATTGTGGGGCTCAGGATGTCTGAGGCACTGACTTCAGGTATTAGGGAGCTGGATTGCAAAGTCCCACATTTCAAGGAAGGGCTCAGGCAGGAGGTCTGTGTGTGGGCATGTGCCTTGAGTCTCAAAGCTCAAAACAGTGACTCGACTCTACCTGGACTTAGAGGGCTTGGAAGTAGAACTTTCTGAAAGGGGTGAATCCCTTTTCATTAAAATGTTGATCACTTTTGTGGAAAAAGTTGTGTCCCAAGGTGGGACAGCACTCTCTCCCTCTCTTTCACTCACATACTCATATATTTTGTGGAAAGGAATTTCAAGAAAAAAATTCAGGGTCCCAAACCAAAATGCTTTTCTTGCCTTCCCAGCAGCCATTAGGGAAGTCTCTTATCAATTTTACAATTGACAAAGAATCTTCCTGCCTTGCTGCTGGAGACAGAGCTGGTATGCTCTGCCTCTCAGCAGCTCCCCAGCTTTGGGAGCTGGAGAGGCACTGCTTGTTCCCCGGTGCTAGGGCAGAGGTGGAGAGGCAGAGTGCCCAGGTGCTTTGCTGTGTTTTAAGGAAAGTTGCATGAAATTGTACTAGACTTGGTGAAATATTCCATTCCACCAAATTGGCATTTTCTGATAAAATCGGGGGAGAATGTTGAAAAATTTCCAAACAGCTCTGCTTAGGAGCATGTGAGATTCAACTATTGGATAAACTTACAACAGACTGGTTGCTGCCCAGAGAGGGACTCAGCCAGGTTGTAATTTACATTTTATTTTGTTCAGTAGGTGACACACATTCCTTTGACATAGTATTGAATCACTATGTGTGGGGGGAGAGAGGGGAGCATGGTATTCAAGATCCATTTGTTTCTGCACATGAGACAAATTAATACCTTGACAACTTTTGTTAATTAAAAATACCATGTTGCCTTTACAAAATTAGATGTGAACTTCAATGTCCCAGAAAAATTAAAGCTTGTGTAATTACATTGTGCCCTTCTATATTCCTCCTGCTGATTCACCAGACTCTGTATTTTTCACCTCCTATCTGCACGAGCTGTGAAGCAGACCTGCTAAATAATTACCAGGTAAGTGAACAAAATGCACTGAAAATTTAAGTCGTTATCATTATCCTGATGTACTTGGGAGTCTATAAGCGTTTCCATTATTAACAAATATTTCCAGATTTTCCTTAATGCGGTGGAAGAAAAAAAGTATCTGTTGAAATATAGTATATAAAGGCTATCTGGAAGGGATCTTATTTCCCTTCCCTTATTAGCAAATTTAATGTAATCCAGACAGATTTTGGGAATGCACACATCTTGGTCACTATATTTTTTGCAGCTGAGCATACAATGTGATTTTTGTATGTAAAGACAATAGGAATAAGGTCAAGTGGCTTACAAAGGAGAAAATACACATACTCATCTGTACGCTGAATTGTCTATTCATGCAGAGCCACTCACAAGACATGCTTCCCTTGCAGTTCTGTATGAATGAAATCCTTATTTAGGATATGAAGCTGCAGCACTGCTTACCCCTTTCACCAATGGAGATGATCACTTCCTTAAAAGGGGTAAGAAATATGAGGGAATAGCAAGTAAATAGTCCACTCTCTTACATTCATCAGATGAGGGATGTGGGGGGAGAACAACCTATATCCCTTAAGGTGCGGTGGAGTCCTCACCCATCCTCTACTCTAGTTGCAGGAGGATTTAGATGAATTTACCTCCCTTCATTCTGAAAACTGACCGTTTATTCCTACCCTTTGTTTCCTATCTTATAACCAGTTACCATTCCATAAAAGGACCTTCCCTGTTATCCCATGACAGCTTACCTTGCTTAAGAGCCTCTGGAGAAGGACCTGGTCAAAAGATTTCTGAAAATGTAAGTACACTATATCCACTGGATCCTCCTTGTCCACATGCTTGTTGACCCCATCAAAGAATTCTAGTAAACTGGTGGGATTTCCCTTTACAAAAAAACATTTTGACTCTTCCCCCACAAACTACAGTCATCTAAATGTCTGACCATTTTGTTCTTTACTATTGTTTCAACTAGTTTGCCTGGTACTGAAGTCAGCCTTAGGGCCTGTAATTGCCCGGATCACTTCTGGAACTCTTTTTAAAAATTAGCGTTGCATTAGCTATCCTCCAGTCATTAAATAGAGAAGCTGATTTAAATGATAGTTTACAGACAACAGTTAATTTCACATTTGAGTTCCTCCAGAACTCTTGGGTGAATACCATCTGGTCCTGGTTGACTTATTACTGTTTGGTTTATCAATTTGTTCAAAAACCTCCTCTAATGACACCTCAATAAAGGACAGTTCCTCAGATTTGTCACTTTAAAAGTATAGCTAAGATTTGGGAATCTCCCTCATGTCCTCAACCATGAAGACCAATGCAAATTCGTCCTTGAGTGTTCCTTTAGCATTTCAATCATCCAGTGATTCCACAGGTGGTTTAGAAAACTTCCTGCTTCTGGTGTACTTACAAAAAAAATTGCTATTACTTTTTGAGTCTTTGGCTAGCTGTTCTTCATATTCTTTTTTGGCTTTCCTAATTATATTTTTACACTTCATTTGAGTTTATGCTCTTTTTTCCTCATTAGGATTAACTTCCACTTTCTAAAGGATACCTTTTTGCCTCTCTCTGCTTCTTTTACTTTTGTTGTTTAGCCACAGTGTCACTTTTTTGGTTCTCTTACTATGTTTTTTAATTTGGGGTATACATTTAAGTTGAGCCTCTGTTATGGTGTCTTTAAGAAGTTTCCATACAGCTTGCAGAGATTTCACTTTTTGCACTGCACCTTTTAATTTCTGTTTAACTAACTTCCTCATTTTTGTGTAGTCCCCCTATCTGAAATTAAATACTACATTGCTGGGTTCCTGTGGTGTGTTCTCCACCACAGGGATGTTAAATTTAATTATATTATGGTCACTATTACCAAATGGTCCAGCTACATTCACCTCTTGTACCAGATCTTGTGCTCCACTTAGGACTAAATCAAGAATTGTGCCTCCTCCTGTGGATTCCAGGACTATCTGATCCAAGAAGCAGTCATATAAGGTATCAGGAAACTTCATCTCTGCATCCCTTCCTGAGGTGATAGCTAGCTAGTCAATATGGGGATTATTGAAATCCCCCATTATTTTTTATTTTTTTAATAGCCTCTCTAATCTCCCCGAGCATTTCACTATCACCATCCTGGTCAGATAGTCAATAATATATCCCTACTGTTGTATTCTTATTAGAGAATGGAAATACCATCCACAGAAATTCTATGGTACAATTTGGTTGACGATTTTTACTTCACTTGATTCTATGCTTTCTTTCACATATAATGGTACCTTCCCACCAGCAAGACCTGTTCTGACCTTCCAGTATATTCTGTACCCTGGTATTACTGTGTCCCATTGCTTATCCTCATGGCATCAAGTTTCTGTGATGCCTATTATACGAATATCCTCATTTACTATGAGGCACGCTACTTCACCCATCTAATTATTTAGACTTCTAGCAGTGGTATATAAGCATGATGTAATTAACTGGGACTTTTTTATCTGATTGTTTCTCATCACATCTTACCTGTATTTTGTCATGTGCTATCCTTTCCTCATTAGGACATATAGAATGTCCATTAACAGATCTTCCCCTAAAATCCACTGTCCAAACCATGTGCTCTGCTGCACCTGTCAACTTCCCCCAGCCCTTAGTTTAAAAACTGCTCAACAACATTTTAAATTAAGTGTCATCAATCTGGTTCCATTTTGTTTTAGGTGTATAGGGGTGAAAGGGAGGGATGAAATGTTATCCCCATTCTCCAGATGGAGAACTGAGGCAGATTGATGTGTAATGCTTGGAACTTGTGTACATGGTCCACACTAGAGGAATGTAAATTCCAGTGTGCACATGACATGTGGACCTGCTCATGCATACAAAAAATTTCCTAGTGTACGAGATCATCTTGCTGGTTGTAACCAACACTGAGGGAAGCCAGTGTGGGGCTGTAGACAGGTTGCTGCGGTCAGGGCTGTGTAGTACATAAACCCTGAGTGTCTAATGCGCCTGCTTGTAGAATTGCTGCGAGCATCCCAGCAGTGAAGCATTGTAAGGAACTCGGGGTTGCAGGGTAAGTGGTGACAACCGCTTACTGAACTGCACTCCCAGAATGCCATGACAAGGTGTTTTCATAGAGTTTTAGGCTGGAAGGGATCACTAGCTCATTTAGTCTGAAATCCTGAATATCACAAGCGATTAAATTTCACCAAGTTAATCTTGTAGCGAGCCTAATAGCTTGCGTTTGGCCAAAGCTCACCTTCCAAACCGGCATTCAATCTTGAGTTAAATGCCTCAAGATATGAGTATCCACCACTTCCATTGTTTGTGCCACAGTTCCTGAGGTAACTGCACCTCTGATCCCTTCATGGCCTCATTGACTGGGCACTCAGATCTCAAGCCTCTAGCTGTATCCTTTTTTGTGATTGAGTCCTGCAACCCTCTCCCTCTGTCCCAGGATTTAAACTGCAATCACCATTACAATTTACTGGGATTATCACAGCAGGTGTGAGGTCATTTCAGTACAGACAGTCTTGTTCTCTCAGAGTAGGGTGACCAGATGTTCTGATTTTTTTATAGGGACAATCCCAATTTTTGCATCTTTCTTATATAGGCCTTTCTATTACCTCCCAACCTTTGTCGTGATTTTTCACACTTGCTGTCTGGTCACCCTATCTCAGAGACAGTGACTGGATTAACCAGCGACCAGCCAGCCTTTATTACTCTTACTTCCATTCTAAATTCAGTTCTACTGTACATTTTGACTATAGCCCTCACTTGCTTATTCCCTTTGTCTTGCTTGTTGGTGCACATGGTCAAAAAGATCAACACAATTTAAGTGGCTTCATGGTAGTAAAGGAAAATAAAATGTTTTCATCCCAAAGACACTGATTCTATTCTAATCCACATTTTCAGCTGTATCAACTAAGGGATTGCTAAATTTAGTAGTAATGGAGTTCTTCATTATTCATCCATTACTAAACCAGAAGCATCCATGTTCTATAACTTAGTGTAGAAGTATGAAACCCTTTTGATGGGCAAGTCACAGAGCAACTTTAGAGGAAAGAAATCTCATTAGATTTTTCTACTTAGATTTTAACATTGCCCCCTCACTAGGGTTTATTTAAGTGTGTGTACTTTGGATCTCTCTTGTTCTTATGTTTGTGTTTGATTTTAACTGGCCAGCTGAATGGTAGTTCAACTTCCTTATCTTTTTTCAGTCTCACTGACAAAAAATGGAGTCCCATAAATGGAACGAGTGCAGAATATACAATAGAGATCCAAACTCAATCTCAGAAGAGTATTGTGCCCTTTTGTTGAGGAGGATCCATTGAGAAGGGAAACGTGTTGGCAAAAGTATCTATGCTATGTGTGTGAAAGACAGCCACCCCAGCTGGAACAATACCAATATTTTTAGGATGCTCACTACAGTATTTACTGGTGTTTACAGCTTTGGGATGGGCATTTTCTCTAGGTACCAGATTGCCTGGAGCTTACACCTTCCTCCATGCTCTTACAACATTTTCAAAATATGTGTATTAGATAGATTTGCTAACCCTTCCTGTGCTTTTACAGCCAGAACCACAAGTGCAATCTGTTGAATTTATGTGCACAGATGGATGTTAAAAAAATAAAAATATGAAAAAAGTCTCTTGCTCATGTGAATTCACCCCAGTACATGACTTGTAGATGCCATTTACACAATAAGGGGAGTTGTATATTAACAGTTGGTTAGTCCTAGAAGTAATGCTTAGCTGGGGGATAGTATTGTATCTGTTATACAGTATTTATACTCAGGGATATATAGACTTTTTGGGAAAGAAATCAAGATAGTTAGACTTTATATTCATTATCCTACTAGATTTGTATTATAGTAGTGTATTATAGCTAGGCTCTGTACATACACATAGTAAGGTTGTCCCAGCTCTAGAGTATTCATAATGTCTGAATATGTGAGGGGGATGGAAGGGAGGGATGAAGTGGTATCCCCATTTTCCAGATGGAGCACTGAGGCAGATTGATGTGTAATGCTTGGAACTTGTGTTCACGGTCCATACTGCAGGAAAGTAAATTCCAGTGTGCACATGGCCCATGTGGACCTGCTCATGCACACTAAAAATTTCCTAGTGTATGTTAATGTAGTACAGTTTGAAATGAGATGACATTAACACAAACTAGAGAACTTTGGCGTGGATTAATGCACCATGTAGATAAGCCCTTACTGTGGTTTCTCTCAAAATACAATGTAATATCTTTGGACAGAGAGTGCTTTCTCCTGTTCTAGCATATTGCATAACATGTACTGATCCTCACAAGGGTCCTTAGGTGCTACCACAATAGATATTAATAACAAAAATGCTTCATTCACAATTACAGCATCACTTTAATGGTCTCCATATTTTCTGTAACACAAGAGGAAGGAAATTGAGTGGATGCTCATTTGATTAATCCCAACAAGGACAAGTGGACATATGGTGCATTGGGGAGTAGCCAGGTTTATGACTTGAACACAACTTTAGTGAGAACAATATACCTCAATAACATTAAATATTTTATTTCTTGCTTTTACTGGAGTCATAAAAAATGTGTTGTAAGAAAGGAAATATGTACTGTACCAGTAAATGGTCCTGGTATTTCATTTATATATTACCTTTCTCCCCTGCCCTATTTATATGCTTGTAAAAGCAGCATGTGTCAGTGTATCCTAAAGATTTTAGTGAGTTGTTATTGTTAGACTGAACAAAATGTATGTAGGGTTTTTTCAAAAAAATTGGATCTTCAGTTTTTTTTAAGCTGTCTGTTTCTCTTATCTCTCTGGTTAGACGCATTCCAGGCAAACACTTGGAGTATTTGATTTGTTACACTTGATTTTCTTTTTCCCTTTATCCAATACTCACATTTCTGACTTCTCAAAAGCCTTTTATTCCTTAATGCCACTTAATAACTTGATAACATTAGCCTGACATGTAGCTTTACTGAAAACAAACTAAACTTTCCCCCTGCTGCACATACATACAAGACAACACAATGATGCAGTTATGTTTCTCCTATAAGGAAAGGCTCTAAGTCTTTTGGGCAAAGGAATAATTATTCCCTTCCTGTCAGCCATCAAGGAATGCTTTCAGTAGTTGAAAAGGTAATGCTAAGGACGCAAAGTTAATAAAAATTAGCAGGGTGCCTGCTAAATTTTTTCTAATGGTCATTAAAAACACTGAATTAAAGAACAACTTACTCTAAATCCTGAGACTTTGCATCCAGCCAGGGAGTAAAAGGAGGCAGTTTCCTGCCTTCTGATTCTCTCATGGAAAGGAGAGAGCTGAAGCAATGGTAACATGCCCTGGCTGTCTCCATTAGAAGAGAAAAGGTGTCCGAGGGGTGGATGGTCAGTTTTCTGCTGAGAGGAGAAGAGTTAAGTGTGTGAAGCACAAGTGCTACAGATACTTGAACAGCAGTACCAGGGAGAGGTAGACATGGAGTTTGAAATGGGCTTTCATTTGGCTCTAGACTATCATCTCTGTATTGGAAGTGTTAAGCAGCAGCTGTCCAAAGCTGGCCTGGAATGCCTACAGATGGTGCAGATCTCAATGTTAAACCATCTGCTAGGGGAGAAGAATCCAGGGCACCAGTGAGCATAGAGCCTTGGTCTAGAAAACACAGTGACTTGAATTGCATTGGAACAGACACACTGGTGAAAACAGATGATTTCAGATCTTGCCCGAATGTTTAAAGTGGCTACCGGAAGTAAAAACTACATTTGCTTGTATTTAGTGAAATAACTAAGGGGAATAATGCAGAATATTTTAGAAGATGTTGTTGCTCATGATCAAATATTCTCCCTCCTTAAAAAGATTTTTTTGTAGACGGTCTTCTGTTGGCAGATTATGGAATTTTACCAGGAGATGCTGACTCATTGTGGCAGGTGTGGCTTAACTGTATCCTGATTATAAGGGATGTGGGAGTGGCTGTCTGGGCATAAAACTAGTCTGACAGATGTCTTTGAGGGAGGAAGCCTAGGAACAGCCAAATCTGGAATACAGTTTGGTTTGATCTACTGTATTACTATTTCCACTGTTAGTAAGGCCAAGCCTCAGAAAAGGAGAATTTGGATTACATGCCATGTTTACTTCTTTTACAGCAGGCAAGAACACTTGCTCACAAATACATGAATAAACTCATGGAAATGTTTGGCTTTGGATGCCTTATACATCTAATCTTTAGTGTAGACAATGCAGCATACTATATTTTATAATGCTTTGTCCAAACCAGTGTTAAAAGTCGACATGCTGGGGCTTCTACCACTTGTGCTCTTTCATCTAATCTCACAATATTCCCTCTTCCCCCTCCCCTGGATTAGTCCTATTGTTTTCTTTCAACCTACTGTGACACCCCACTCTTTACCACCCACACAACTTTTCTTCCTGTGAAACACTATTTTGTCGCCCTTTCCCCAAAGGGTTTAGTCATTCAATTCACATTACAATTAATAGGAGCTGTGTGAGACTAAATATGTTTGAAAAATCTCAGCATACATTAATAACATTTTAAAGTGTCCCCACTAGTCAATTTTGATCAAACCTTCACACATGTAATACAAATTTGCATTCCTATATTGCTGTCACAGTTCATTGCAAGTTCTTACCTAATCAGCTGTGCACTGTCACCACTAGCTCTTTGACTATTGCTATTTCCTAGTTTCTTTGTCCCACTGATTCTATGTGAAAACTTTTTTTCCCCAGGCATTAGCTTGCATTTTTCCAGGCTGAATATCCTTTTGTTATTACCTGATCATATTTCTAGCTTCTGTCCTCATATATTATTTCTTAGCCCATTCTAGCATGCCAGCACTGGCTATTGCTCTTTTTGTCACAGCCATTTATGTTTTAAAATTAAGGATGACACTATATCCTGAACTCACAATAGTATGCCCTTTTCCCTCAGCATCATCCATCAGGACAAAAAGTTAACTAACTTAAAATTATCTTGCTTTCCTCCCATCCCCAATTTCTGTCATGTTGTTTGTATTTGAGGTGGGAGGTGTCTCTAAATGATTTTATGCTTTGATAAAACATGAGAGAACTTAGAAGAACAAAGTAGATCCTGGGAGAGACAACATAGCTTTTCATCTGTCCAGTAAAGATGCACAGTTAAATGCACAGAATGCAATGCATGGGCGTGTGACCGAAAGGCTCATTTGTGATTCACTGCTCTGTGTCAGTGACTCTTGTCAGGCCATACTCACTACACCTCGCACATTAGTCTCATAATATTTATTAAAAGGTGACGCTAATAAATTGTTTATAATCTAATAATACACTGGTCATTCGTGTCACTGTTAAAATGTTTGTAACAACTCGGTAGGTGAAATTATGGATACTCTCTGTACATCCTGCAGACTGTAAAAAGACAAAGGTGACAAAACTGATTTATTTTGTATAAAGGGGAAAGAAAATATGGTGGTAGATACCCTGTTCAGGAAGAGGGCTCCAACCTGCTGTCTCTGGGTCAGCCACTGATTACCCATCCTGCAGCTTTGTAAGACTATCCCAGCTCCAGAGGACAAGAGTCATGAGGTATCAGGTAATGAGTTCCAGCTGGCCTGACCAATTCAGTGTATGGTTATAATCTTATCTAAAAGATGTTAGTAGTATGTCATTAGAAAAATAACTCCTCACTGATCATTAATATTATTTTGTGATAAATGTATGCAGTATATGTGAAGAGATATGGATATATGCTGAAATTATAACTAAAATGTGTTTAAGCCAGGTAGGTCAAGAAGAGTTGGTAAATAGGTCTGCCCTAGTCAAAGGAATGCATATTTGCTTCTCTGACCAGCCCAGGTGTCAGGGAGAGACAAGGAAGGGTCCATTGACATGTTAGGTTAACAAATCTTTCCACCTAACACAAAGGGATAGGAGACAGTTTCCAGAACGGTATAAAAAACTTTATCTGGTCTATAAAGACAGAGGGTCTGAACGTCAAGTAATAAGCAATAGAATCAACTTATTGTGTACAATATTACAATTTATTGAGTGAGGTGTTTTATGAAAGTCGGAGGCACTGGTGACGAATATAACTGTAAAATGTATGTATTAACACTATATAAGGAATTATGGGTTGTCAGGATTGCCTCCCCACTCTGAACTCTAGGGTACAGATGTGGGGACCCGCATGAAAAAAGAAATAACCACCCCCCCAAGCTTATTTTACCAGCTTGGGTTAAAATGTTTTTCCCCAGAACACAACTTCTTCTGTATCTGGACCTGGTACACTGCCACCACCAAATTAGGTCTAGGGTAGTTTGGGACCCTTCTTTCCCTTTCCACTAACCCCCCAAACTTCTTCCTTCCCTGGGAAGCTTGAGAGAAAAAAAAACAAACCTCGCCTGCTCCTGCGAGACGTGCCCGATCCAAAACCAGGATCTTACACAATGAAAAACAAGCAGTCAACTTCTTAAAAGAAAGATTTTAATAAAAGAAAGGAATAAATCCCTTATAACCATCAATAGAACAGCATCTACCATAATCAACAAAAGGATTCAGAAACCAAAACTCTACCCCGAGGCAACTTTCTCCCACTGTTGATATCTCTGCTGAATCTTACAATCTCAAGAAGCACCCAGCCAACACTCACCACTGAGAACCCTCCAAGTGATAAAAAGAAGGTAAACTTACTGACTACAGTACTTGATAGAATCTATAGTTACAGTGAAAGACATAGCTGTGTTCATCCCATAGCCGAGGTGAACAGAGAGAGAGCCAGAGAGAAACTGAAACTTAAAATCCTTTGTCTCCTGAGGAATTTCTCATTGGTCAGTTGTCCACCTCTCAGGTTACCTTTAGCTTAACCCTTTACAGGTAAACACTAATTCTAGGCTACTTCACACTTATGACATGGGTACTCACTGATATTAAGTTTTACAGTCTGTGTTCAAACAAAGGAACAAAATGATTCTCTCCCAGACAGGAGGGAAGTCACAGCTATCTACCTGTCTCTAATTCAAGTAAGCAAAGTGTGACCAAAAACAATGGAATCCCCATTTAGATTTAAATCAGCAGGGAGATGAGAAGCCCACAGGAAGGGAAAAACAGCATGAGGTCATCCTGCTTCTTGAAACAGGTTCATTGAACTTTGAGAGATTATAAACACAGACAGTCATTTTGACATCCATCACTAGATAGACACAATGGAACAGAGTCCTTGCCAGATGAGACCAAAGTGTCCTTCAACCAATGTGAGGGGAGCGGAGAAAGAGGAGGGGATGACTCTGGGAACTAAATATAGTTGAGAAACCTGTTGAAGCAAAGATCTTTAACCTAGGAAGGTAAGGGAAGCCGACATCTAGTACTTTTGTGGAAGGTCTTGAGCAATGTCAGCCATGGCAGGAAAGAAGGTAGATTTGATGAGAAAAAATCATGAACAAAGCCTGAATATTGCTAAATTAATTTAGACTTTTAGATGTGTTTTCACTTTTATTTTTACAATCCTTTCTAACTTTATTCCTTATACTTGAATTCACTTAATTCTGTGTATTTTGTTGATAAATTTCCTTTATTTTCACTGTGCAACTCAGTGCTATAGCTGAAAGAAATGATATATTTATGTCAATCAAGTTAATAAGCTGTGAGGTGCCTTTGTGTCTTTAGAGGCACAAACAAATCTTATTTCTCTTAACTGTCCAAGAGAGTGCTGGACATTATAGAATACAAAGTTTTGGGAAAGTTCAGAGCTGGGATTATGTTGTGATCACCTTGTTGATTGTAACCAAGGCTGGTGGAAGCCAGCGTGGAGTTGTAGACAGGCTGCTGGGGTCAGGGCTGTGTAGTACATAGACACTCAGGGTGCGACCTGCCTGCTTGTAGAATGGCTGCGAGCATCCCAGCAGTGAAGCATTGTAAGGAACTCGGGGTTGCAGGGTAAGTGGTGACAACCGCTTACTGAACTGCACTCCCAGAATGCCATGACAAGGTGTTTTCATAGCGTTTTAGGCTGGAAGGGATCACTAGCTCATTTAGTCTGAAATCCTGAATATCCCAAGTGATTAAATTTCACCAAGTTAATCTTGTAGCGAGTCTAATAGCTTGCATTTGGCCAAAGCTCACCCTCCGGAACAGCATTCAGTCTTGAGTTAAATGCCTCAAGGTATGAGTATCCACCACTTCCATTGTTAGTTTGTGCCACAGTTCCTGAGGTAACTGCACCTCTGATCCCTTCATGGCCTCATTGACTGGGCACTCAGATCCCAAGCCTCTAGTTGTATCCTTTTCTGGGACTGAGTCCTGCATCTCTCTCGCTCTGTCCCAGGATTTAAAATACAATTACCCTTACAATTTACTGTGATGATCACAGCAGGGGTGAAGTCAGTTCAGTACCCACAGTCTTGGTCTCTCAGAGTAGGGTAACCAGATGTCCTGATTTTATAGGGACAATCCCAATTTTTGGGTCTTTTTCTTATATAGGCTCCTATTACCCCCCAACCTCTGTCCCGATTTTTCATACTTTTGGTCTGGTCATCCTATCTCAGACAGTGACAGGATTAACCAGTGACCAGCCAGCCTTTTTAAAAGCAAGTTATTACTTATTAAGAACAAAAAATTTACAAAGAAAACATATCTTGAAAACAACCATTTATATTTAGATCATAGCATAATATGACATCTTCCCCATGGAGACTCTGGCGGGTTTCGAAAGTCTTCTACAGGACCCATTCCTCTGGTCACATCCTCATGCTAATAATTTTTGGATCCCATGAGAGTGACCGACCTCCCTTTGCTAGGGTAATTAATTATACAGTTGTTCGTTTGCTTGTTTTCTTTAAACAGCTCAAGCCAGTGAGGCATCTCTAGAATTGTTACCTCTCTAGGGATTTGAATTAATTACCTCCAAGGGATTTTTAGTTTCTTCCTGAAACTCTTCAGCTCCCGTCATGGAGCAAGAATACAATTCCTAACCTATTCGGATACATACAACATATGTAAAGTTGGTACTATAGTCTTTGAATATTCAAAGTGTCCATAATATTTGTCTCAACTTAATCTGAATTATTTCTAATCTGAATTTGTCTGGGTTCAGCTTCCAGCCACTGGTTTTTGTTATGCCTTCCTCCACTGGATTAAAGAGTCTTTTAGTGCCAGGTATTTTCTCCCATAAAGGAATATAAGCAGTGTAATCAAGGTACATCTTTATCCTCTTTTTGGTAAACTAAACAGTCTCTTTGAATCTCTTGCTCTAAGGCATCTTCTCTTGCTCTTGAATCACTTTTGTGATTCTTCTCTTCACCCTCTCCAGCTTTTCAACATCCTTTTTAAAATGTGGACACAGAATGGTATGCCATATTCCAGGCTCGGTCTCATTAATTCCATATGCAGAAGTAAAATTCCCTTCCCTGTCTATACAAGCCATAGATAACCTCTATAAAACAAAATGTGAAAAAAAATCACAAGTAATGTGTACTGAATCTTTAGAAAATGAGCACTCTTCTTGGAAGTATAGCTCTGCACCCACAAACCCATTGTGTAAAAAGCTTAGTCGTGCAAGTAAGAGTTTGCAGCATTGGGTCTCTTACTTAATGTTCTTCATAGTTTATATTTGCTGATGGCGAAGATCCAAGCAATTATCTTCCATGTTAATTTATTACAATTCTGTAAATAAGCATGTGTATTTAGAGAATAAGGCTTAGACTTATATTCATTTTTTTCACTTCTGGTCCCTGGGTTTTGTTTTATTTGAATTCATGTATAATAATACTTGATTCCTATTGCTGAAGGCAATGTATGTTCTGTAGCATGTAATAATTATGTAGATGTAAAAATGTGTAATTGACGGCAGTGCAGCAGAGATGCATTAGTTACCAAAAATGTGTTTGTTTAACCCATAATATATGTAGCATGCCACTGGGACTAAAATATTAGTACATTTACTTTGTATTCCTAATTAGTACTGGTCTTAAGACATGCTTTTAGCATATCTCATGTGTACTAACAAATTCCTTTTCATTTGCCTCCTTAAAATAGGGAGTATAATGACATTAAGATTTTGTAGAAGTTACTGATTATATATTGTGACGGAGTCAGACCAGAAGGATATAGGAGAGTGCTGGAAGGCAGGTATATTAGTCTGAGGATGTGTAGGTCCCTGTTCCCTGGATAGCCAAACAAAGGCTACTCCAGACCAATCAAGATACCTGGGGCCAATTAAGAACCTTCTAGAAAGGAGCAGAAACAGCTAGCCTAACTGGGACACCTGAAGCCAATCAGGGACTGGCTGAATCCAGATAACAACCTCCCAGTTAGTCAGGTGGGCTGTGGGTGTCAGGAGCTGTGGAAGGAGGTTGTGCTGTTGGTGAGACTGGGTGGTGGACAACATATCATCCAGAAGGAAGGAGGCCCTGAGGTAAGGGTGAAGTGGAGTTTGAAGAAGCAGGGACTGCTGTGGGGAAGTAGCCCAGGGAATTGAATTGTGTTTTGTGGATAAAAGGTCAGCCATCTTAGCTGATACTATTAGGGTCCCTGGGCTGGAGCCTGGAGTAGAGGGACGGCCCAGCCTCCCCCTCTTTTTCCACCTTCCATACTGGCCTGTGATGAAGGTAACTCACTAGGTGGTGACTCTTGCCAATTATACTGAGAAAGGGAGGTCACTCTGGGGCCTAGATGAGTTTGAGGCCCCTAAATCTGCCAGGAATCGCAGGACCCAGAAGTACAAACTTGGAGCTTTGTCACACTATATGTATAATGTGCAGTTAAATTTTCCCTTTCACATGATTTCTGGCTGCATAATAAAAATCCAGAATATTCAGTCTCACTGTCAGCTACAATAACTTGGGTTCTGCTGACAGTTTCCTTGAGCATAGATTTCAAATACACACTCATGAAATCCCATTCTCTTGACTCTCCTGGATAACAGAGCTGCCTAAATCTTCATATGCTTTGCACACAGTCTCTCACTGAAGAGAAGCTGCCTCTCTCTCTCTGTAGGTACTACAGCCACAGGCTGACTTTACAGAGCACAGTGAGAAAGAATTACCTTAGCAAATGCTCATAATGCATGTGTGACTCCCGTCATTGCTGCAGTCATATTGGATTCTCTACTTCTAGTGCCATTAGAGACCTATGAGCAAACTCATTGGGCATAAGGATATCTTGAGAGCACAAAACATTCATAGGATTGAAAGCCAAAAGGGACCACCAGATCTAGTGTAGCACCATCCAGCACCCCCACACCAAGCCCTACAATGGAAATTAGACCAAAGTATTACAGTCCACAGAAGACTAGACTGTTGTGTGATGCAGGCAAAGAATAGGAGAGACTAAGGTGCACAAGTACCTGAGGGCCCCCACAATGGCAAGAAAATTATTAAATGAGATACCCAGATAATCCTGGCCAGTGCCTTGCATCCTTGTGCTTTGGAGGAAGGTGAAAATCCCCCAAGGTCACTGCCAATCTGACCTGAGGGAAAATTCCTTCATGACTCCACAGATGGTGGTTAGATCATGAAATTGTGAACAAGAACTGGACAGCCACATATGTGAGAGACAGAATACTCAGTGCTACTTCAGAGACTTGGCCTCTTCACCCAAAGTCCCATCTCCATCCTTGGCATGTTCTGATGATTCAAAGTTTTAAAAATACAAAAAATCCCCCAATATATTGGGGGCAGTAGACCCCTCCACTTTGCCAGCTGAAATCATGAAACATAAGTTTAGGAACATAAGATACAAACTAGACTCAAGTCCTGCCCATGCCATACAATAGCACTCACAACTTTGTCCAGCTATCTTTTAAAACTAATTTAAGTTGTTTGCCACCCCAACTCCTGCTTGTTCCAGAACCTCTCTTCCTTGATGGATAGAAACCTTCTAATTTCCAGCCTGAATTTGTTCATGGCCAGTTCATTCCCATTTGTTCTTGTGCCTGCACTGTCCTTTACAAATAGCTGGCGCAAGAACAAATGGGTAACAAAATAGCTCTTCATCCTCCCTGGTATTTACCCCCTTAATGTATTTATAAAGAGCAATCAGAGTATCTCATTGCCTTCTTTTTGGTAGTCTAAATAATCCAAACTCTTCCAGTTTCCGCTTATAAAATAGGCCCTGTATCCACCTGATCATCCTAGTGATTCTTGTATGCACCTGTGTCACAGCTGGGATGAGCGCAATCAGACCTAGTGGTCAGAGTAGGAGTCGAGAGTCAGGCAGAGTCAGATACTGAGACGGAGTCTGATATGGGCCAGAGGGAAGACTACAAACCCGATGTCAGGAGGCGGACAGGGTCAGAGTACTATATCGGTGCCTGGCACCAAGATACAGACAGCAATCAGAAGCAGGAGGCTAGGGTCAATTGAAAGCAGTGTCCGGAGCAGAGACAGGCAGTCTGTGGTGTTGGTCAGAAAGTCCTCCTTCATGTCTTCCTGTTTTGAGTACTGATACCAACCAGTCAGTGGGCTGTGAGGGGCCACCACTCCGATCCTCCTGAGCAGTACTTCCTGCAGAGCCCAGCCTCACAATGCAGATGTGTCCGCAGCCAAGACCTCCCATGGTTTCAAGTCTGTAGGTGCTTACCACCTTAAAAACTGTTAGTTTTTACATTTAATCTTTCTTGAACATAGGTGACCAGAATTGTATACAGTATTCCAAATGAGGTCATACCAGTGTCTTGTACAATGACAATAATAATGCTTTGTCTCTATTGGAAATGTCTGACCGGATACATCCTAGGATGGCATTTGTTTTTTTCACAGCTGCATCACATTCGTGGCTCATAATCATCCTATGATTGACCCATACATCCAGATCTCTCTCCTCCTCTGTTGCTTCCAACTGATGAGCTCCCAGCTTGTAGCAGAATCTCTTATTATTAGACCTAAGCACATGACCTTGCACTCTGTTCTATTGAATTTCATTATGTTTCTGTCACTCTAGTCTTCAAGGTCATCCTGTATAATATTCCAATTTTTCTCTGTATTGATGATACATCCCAATTTTGTATCATCAGAAAATTTCATTAGCATACCCTTACTTTTTTATGCCAAAGACATTAATGAAAATATTGACTAAGATTGGTTCCAAGTCTGATCCTTAAGGAACTCCACTAGGAACCCAGTAACCTCACCCCAGTCTCATAATTCACCTTTCAGCCCAAGTCATTGCTTTTTCTCCTTTAGCTAGTTTCTTATTCACCTTACAATTCTTGTACTGATCTGCATCTTCACAAAATTTCCCATGTGGTACCATGCTAAATGCTTTACTGAGGTCCAAGTATATTAAAGTTTGGCACTTTCCTTTTATCTAAAAAAAATCAGTTATCTTTTTTCAAATAAAGAAATCTGGTTAGTCTGGCTTGATCTACCTTAGGTAAAGCCATTTTGCATTGCTTCACCTTCTCCATTTATCTCCATGAATTTAATTATTCTGTCCTTCACAATTTGTTCTAAAACCTTGCATACAACTGAGATCAGTTTAACAGGTCTGAATGTGCCCAGATCCACTTTTTTTCTGATTTTTTTTTAAACTTAAGTACAACATTAGTTATTCTCCAGTCATATAGTATTGCCCACAAATATATATTTATTAAAAATCCTTGATAGCAGGCTAACAATCTCATGTGGCAATTCTTTTAGTATTCTATGGTATAAATAAGCTGGTTGAACTGATTTTAACATATTAAACTCAGGTGTGGTAACTTTCTTCTATACACTCATTTCCATCAGTCATACTGCCTTCATGTTCCATATTTTATCATTGTTATCGAAAAACAAGTCAAAGTATTCATTTAATTTTGGGGCCCGTGCCTCAATTTTTTAAATCTCCTTGCCATCCACTTTGCATAGCAACCCAATTTCATCCTCTCATTTTCTTTTTTATATATAACTAAAACAATTATTTATTTTAAATTCCTTGGCAAGAACTAATTTAATCTGGCTTTATTCCTTACTTTTTCTAACCTCCTAAGTGTAATTTTCTTTCCTTTCTTTTTCCATTCCCTATAGACAGTCTTTTTATTTCTAGTAACCTTTTTGAGGTGGTTATTCATCCAGCTGGATCTGGAGTCTTTTCCTAGAAGATTTCTTCTTGCTTGGAATATAAATTTCAGATAGTTTTTGTATTTTTGATTTGAGGAAATTCCAAGCCTCCTCCATTTTAAGCCCTGGAGCTCTTCAATCTAGTTTACTTAACTAATTCTCTTATTTCCCCAAAATCTGTCCTTTTGAAGTCAAATAACATAGTTAACTGCACTGCAATCTGCATTGCACTCCACTCAATGGATTTTTTTTCCTGCCCCCATCAGGATCCTTTTTAGCCACCTTTCCACATCTCATCAACTTGCTCCTGACAGACAGTGCACTATTCTGTTCTATGGATCTGGTCTGATGACAGATCTGTTGATTATTCTGGGTATGGAGTCCCTGATCCCATAGTCCAGTCCCTTCATGGTGTTGGTATGAATCTGGTTTTTGTTCTCTCTCTTTTCCCTGTACCTCTTCCTGTACCAGCTTCCCTTCCTTTCTTTCTTTCCCCCTCATCTCTAGCAAGATTAATTTCCATAAATACAATTGCAAAATAATTCACTTAAAAGGGGAAAAAATCAAATGCACAGCTATATGTTAAGGAATATTTGACAAGGTAGTAGTACTGCTGAAAAGGATCTGAGGGTTATAGTGGATTACAAATTGAGTACAAGTCAACAACATGATGCAGCTGCCAAAAAGGCTAATATAATTCTGGGGTGAGATAATAAGAGTGTTGCATATCAGACATAGGACATAATTGTCCCACTCTATTTGGCACTGCTAAGGATTTTTCTGGAGTATTGTGCTCAATTCTGGGCACTACTTTAAAAAAGCTATTGAAAAATTGGAGAGAATCCAGAAGAGAACAACAAAAATAATAAAAGGTTAAGAAAACATGACCTGGAAAGCAAAGATTTAAAAAAAACAAAAACAAAGCATGTTTAGTCTTGAGAAAAGAAGATCAAGGGGGGACCTGCAAACATCCTTCAAGTTAAGAGCTGTGTGATGGGGTTGGGACTCACCACCATGGCACCTCTTGCTGTTTAGTCTGGGAATTAGTTTTGTCAGCTATGGAGCACCCTCCGCTGGTGGTGTCTCACTCGTTGTCTCCTCTGCTGTTTGAAGGGACCCACATTGCTCCCTGCTCAGCAGCGTCCACTTCAGGTTACTTCCCATCTGCCTCAGGACACTGCCCTCTGGCAGTGCTCCCTAGTCCAGTCGCACCCTGTTCCGGGAGGGGGAGGGGTTAACCGCTCCTTCCATGATGGCCAACCAGAACCCCACAGCCTAGCCCCTCTGCTCAAGGGCTGGTTGCAGTCTGCCCTGGCCACTCCTCCATGACCAGGTGTGGTTCAAGGGGAAAGTGTGTGGGGGGGACAGGCCCACCCACTACTCTGGGTCCCAACCCAACTCTAATACCAGCCTCCCTGCCCTCCTTCTCTCCCCTTGTCCAACCACTGTCCCTGGGCCACTTCTCCTTTGGCCACTTGCACCTCCTCGGCTCATCTAAGCAGGGGCCACAGCCTGGCAGGTAATGGGCTGGGGGTCTCTTCTGCTCCCACAAGCCTGCTCAGCAGTGCTCTGTCCATGGTGCTACTCCTCATCTCAGGAGTCAATCCTGCTCCCTTGCTAACCAGGGAGAGACTGCCTACTGCTCTGCTAGGCAGTCTTTATATAGGGCCCAGCCTGGCCCTGACTGGTTGACTCTTTCTTGGCACTGATTGGCTCCCCACGGGCCCTTAGTGATTGAGTGCCAGCCTGTGAAGCCTCTCTAGCCTGATCTAGTCCACTTTCACCTGGGGATGGTGTGGCTGTCCCACCACAAGCTGTTATAAAGAGGATAGTGATCAATGTGCTCCTGTTGAATGCCATGTCCACTGAAGGTAAAACAAGAAGTAATGGGCTTAATCTGTAGCAAGGGAGATTTAGGTTAGATATTAGGAAAAAGCTTTCTAACTAAAAGGGTAGTTAAGATCTGGAATAGTCCTCCAAGATAGGGTGTGGCATTTTTTGACATTGCATCTTGAGACGATGTTTTAGAACTATCCACAATGACTCCAAGATCTTTCTTGAGTGAGAACAAATAATATAGATCCCATAATTTTATATGTCCAGTTGGAATTATGTTTTCCGATGTGCATTACTTTGCATTTATCAACATTGAATTTCATCTACCATTTTGTTGCTCAGTCACCCAGTTTTGTGAGATCCTTTAGTAACTCTTCACAGTCTGCATTGGACTAACTATCTTAAGAAGTTTTGTATTGTCTAAAAATTTTGCCACTCCCTGTTTACCCTTTTCTCCAGATCACTATAGATCCGAGTATACACCACTGAGGGACACCACTATTTACCTCCCTCCATTCTGAAAATGGATCATTTTTTCTTACCCTTTGTTCCTATCTTTTAACCAATTACTAATCCAGGAGACAATTATCCCTCTTATTCAATGACCTGACAGAGAAAACTGACAGGCCTAGGCTTGACCAAAGTAAACAATTTAACTTGGCTTTTATTGCTTGACCTTTAACACTTCTGCTTTTTATTATCTGATGCAAGGGGGGTGGAGGGGTGGAAGGGATATTTTAAAGCAAACCTTATGGTCATATAAAATAACAACTGCCACTGCTAACCACAAGGTTTCACAAGTAATCATTGCTTGCAAAACTCCCTAAAACTTTGGAGTAAACATGTTGTGTTAAAAACTTATTGGTCAAAGGCTTATTGCATTCCATATAAGGCATTATAACGGAAGCTTGCTCATGTCATTTACTGCGGTTTTAATGCATAAAAGGTGTGAAATATTTCTGTCCGGTGTGAGACTCCTGGCGCTGTCTTTGGACGGTGCGGGACTCGTCTCCATTTTGCATGCAAATGTAATGTGTAGTATACCAAATAAAGGCCTCAGATGTTTCTGATCAAACACAACACATGTGGTTAATTTCCATGACAACCCTTTTCCACATTCTTGTTGACTACCTCAAAGAATTCTACTTGATTTGTGAGCCATAATTTCACTTTACAAACTCATGTTGACTCTTCCGCAAGAGATCATAGTCATCTATGTGTCAATAATTCTTTTCTTTACTATAGTTTCAACCAGTTTGCCCGGTACTGGAATCAGGCTCACTGGCCTGTAATTGTCAGGATTGCATTCAGAGCCTTTTAAAAAAATTAGCATCACATTAGTTATCATCCAGTTATCTGGTACAGTAGCTAATTTAAATGATAGTTTACATATCATATTTACTAGTTCTGCAATTTCATATTTGAGTTCCTTCAGAACTCTTGAGAGAATACCATCTGGTTCTGGTGACTTATTAATGTTTAATTTATCAGTTTGTCCCAAAACTTCCTCTGACACCTCAGCCTGGGACAGTGCCTCAGATTTGTCACCTACAAAGAATGGCTCAGGTTTTTGAATCTCCCTCATATCCTCATCTATGAAGATTGATGCAAAGAATTCATTTATTTTCTCTGCAATGGTCTTATCTTTCTTGAGTGTTCCTTTAGCATCTTGATCATCCAGTGGCCCCATTTGATTATTTATTCTTCAGATTCTTTTTTGGCCTTCCTCATTGTATTTTTACATGTCACTTGCCAGAGTTTATGCTCCTTTCTATGTTCTACAATAGGATTTAACTTCTACTTTTTAAAGGATGACTTTTTGCCTCTACCTGTTTGTTTTACTTTTTGGGGGTTTTTTTTGTTTGTTTTTTTGGTCCTTGTACTATGTTCATTTAAATTGACTCTCTATTGTGGCGTCTTTTTAAAAGTTTCCAGGAAGCTTTCAGGGATTTCACTTTAGGCACTGTACCTTTTAATTTCTGTTTAACTAATTTCCTCATTTTTGTGTTTCCACTTTATGAAATGAAATGCTATCATGGTGGGCTGCTTTGGTGTGCCCCCCCCCAACCCCCAAACAGACACAGAGGAATGTTAAATTTTATTTTGTTATGGTCACTTTTACCAAGCAGTTCAGCTATATTCACCTCTTAGACAAGATCCTGTGCTCCTCTTAGGACTAAATCAAGAATTGCTTCTCCTCTTATGGGTTTCAGGACTAGCTGTACCAAGGAGACATTGAAGATGTAAAGAAACTTTATGTCTACATCCCATCGTGAGGTAACACGTACCCAGTCAACATAGGGATAATTGAAATCCCCCATTTATTATTGAGTTTTATTTTATAGCCTCTCTAACTTCCCTGAGCATTTCTCAACTACTATCACCATCCTGGTCAGGTGATCAGTAGTATATTTCTACTGCTGTATTCCTATTATATAAGCATGGAATTACTGTCCATAGAGATTCTCTGGTACAATTCTGTTCATTTACTGCTTTTACTTCATTTGACTCTATGCTTTCTTTCACATATAGTGACATTCCACCACCAGTACAAGCTATTCTGTCCTTTCGATATGCTTTGTAGCCTGATTTTACTGTGTCCCCTTGATTATCCTCAGCCACCAAGCTTCTGTGATGCCTATTATATCAATATCCTCATCTAGTATGAGGTACTCGATTTATCCATCATAGTATTTTGACTTCTAGCATTTGTATATAAGCACTTCAAAAATTGTAACTTTTTAGCTATCTGCCATTATGTGATTGTTTCTCATCAGATCCTACCCATATTTTAACATCTTCCATCATCTTTTCCTTACTAGGACATAGAGAATCTTGATTAATAGATCCTTCCCTACCGGATGTCTCTGTCCAAACCACATGCTCCTCTGCACCTGTCAGCTTTCCCCCTGCCCTTAGTTTAAAAACTGTTCTATGACATTTTTAATTTTATGTGCCAACAATCCAGGTTAATTTTGGTTTTGATGAAGCCCATCCTTCCTGTGTAGGCTCCCCCTTTCCCAAAAGGTTCTCCAGTTCCTAATAAATCTAGACTCCTCCTCCCTAGACCAATCTTTCATCCATGCATTGAGAACCTGTATAACTGGCCTGTGAGCAGAACTGGAAGCATTTCAGAAAATGCTACTATGGAAGCTCTGGACTTCAATTTCTTACCTTGTAGCCTAAATTTGGCTTTTAGGACCTTTTACTATCCTTCCCTATGTCATTGATACCTACATGTACCACGACCGCTGGCTCCTCCTCAGCACTACATATAAGTCTCTCAGAATGTTTCAAGAGATCTGCAGTCTTTGCACCTGTCAGGCAAGTCACAATGTGGTTTTCCCAGTCTTTGCAAACCCAACTATCTATGTTTCTGATGATTGAATCCACCATTACTATTAACTGTCTCTTCCTAATAATTGTAGTTCTTTCCTCTGAAGACATATCCTCAGGGTGAAAGGATATCATGATATTATCTGGAAGAAGAGTCCCTACTATCTGATCATTTCCCTCTGCTCCAATTTCATATTCTCTTTCTCTTAGACTTTCATCTTCTTCAGGGTTTGGGGGGGCATTTTTTGTTTATTTAATTAAAAGGAAATGTAATCTGACTACATCAGAAAATGCAGAATATGTTCAAGCTATTTTTGAAAAGAAAAATTATACATGCAAATGCTTACTCAGGGATGATGGAGGATTAGGGCGCAGAGGAATGGAGTAGTGAAGAGGAGATGGATTGGGGCTGTAGCAAGTGGGCAGGAGACTATGGTGTGCAGAGAGAGGTAACACAGAGAACAGGAGCAGCTAACAGGGGAATTTTGAGGGAGTTCTCAAAGTGAAACAGGAGCGACTATGTGACCATTGGGATGAGTTTGTTGTCTTCAGTGTGTATGTGGTGTGTGCTTGCTGCTTGGCTGAAGTATGTAATGTGTTTTGTTTGTTTGGGGGACTGTATGCTGAGCCTAGTGGCCTGCTAGGAAAGGCTTAGAACTTCTGAATGAAGCTTTGATCCCCAAGCCCTTTAGCACTCATCAACCCTTAACCAGGGGGCAGGGTTATTCAGTGTGAGCTGGGGTTGAACATGTCCAGTCCTAAGCAATCTGAGGAGCTAGCGAACAGGAGTGCTTTGTAAGGGAACTTGGGGGAGGGGGGCTAGACACACTTCATTAAAGTTCTTTAAACTTAAGGAAGTACACATCCCCTGATGGCTGATTTTTAGCCTGATCTATAAGACTTTGAATAAAAAGAGCTCTTGTTAATTACTATTTAGGACGACTTTAGAAATCTTTACATTTTAAAATGTTTTGATAGCCTCTTAAAATAATCTGGATATTGGTAGCAGAGAATTATATCAGACTACCATCAATTCTCACTCTCACTGATGCAGTTCATCAGAATTAACAGGATCATATATGATCATTAGGAACTGTTACATTTAATATCATATTTGGAGGTAAAATGAATTATTCAAACTTTGTCTTCTTAGAGCTCTACAAACTGTGCAGCTCCAATTATAAAAATTCCCAAACTCAGCACTGGAGAGATTCAACTTGCATCTCTGAATCAGCATTGGCTCATTTGAATTCTGTTTGTATTCATGAACTACCTGTGAAAGTTTTTAGATTCTTATTCTGTTGAATTATTCTCTAATTTTAATTGTTATGTCTGGTTACTCAAATTTTATCAGGCAACTGTTTATGGTATGTTCTGACTTTTAACCTGATTCCTCACATGGGGCAAATCATAGGATGACAGTTGCATATTTTTTTTCCTGTATCCCAGTTGGCCCATTTGTTCGGGATGGTTGGCCCAATGCAGTGGAAGCCATTTTCACCTGGTTTCTCAGACATTGCATTCAGTTGAGCCTGATCAGTATGGAAAAAAGAATGCATTTTTTCTCTGACTGAGGGTACAGTTACATTACCTTCCAGACTGACAGGTAGCACTCGATGTATCAGGGATCAATTTATCGCGTCTCATCTAGATGTGATAAATTGATCCCTGAATCGATGCCTGCACTCCACCTCGGCAGGAGGAGTAAGCGGATGGACAGGTAAGTTGAACTAAAATATTTCACCTTCAGCTATGCATAGCTGAAGTTGCGAATCTTAGTTCAACCCCCCCTCCCCCCCGCCCCCAAGTGTAGCCCAGCCCTGAGAAGTAAGTAAGGTTATGGCTTAAAATATTATGTTCTCTAATTCCCTCAGTTCTTGGACACTGCCTCTTAGTTGTGTTGGCACACATACATCTCAGTTTTAGAAGGAAAACTTTCCCTGAGCTCATTTTTGGTTTGCCAGATTAAAGCCATAACACTTAAGTCAAACATTGGCAACGTGAGTTTGCACAGATGATATATCAAACCAAATCAGATGGATTCATAGTTCTAATTCTAGTGGAATAGGCTCTGTAATTATTAATGGGGACTTGACTGAAGTCCCTTAACTTCTGAAATTCCCAGCATTATATCCCATGAACCTCCCTCCCTATAAACACAGTTTTACTTGACTTCAGCTGCCTCTCTCCCTTCTTGTGGTATGTAATAATGACGCCAAGCCACAGCCTCCTCTTAAAGGCCTATCCTTGTAGGTATGAAAAGTAGAGGAATGGAAAGGCTGGGTAAATGTAAAGATAAAAGGAAACATAACTTTCAAAAAGGCTGCATTTGTGAGTTACAGATGAGAGCAAAAGTAAATAATAAGTCGCTGATAGTTGAACACTTCATTAGCAGAGCTAACAGCACCAGATGCCATATTTTTGGATGTTGTTGCCACTTTTAGATTAATATGAAAAAGTCTTTCAGAGACAAGGGCATTTCTGTTATCACACATAATCAAATGATCTTGGTGCGAAGAAAACATAGGAAGAATAGTGAGAAGTCAATATGGCTGTATTGGGAGCATTTTAATGATCTAAAATCAATATGAAACCTATAAAAAGTTTAAATGTGAACAAATTGCTAAGGATAAGTACAAAAGACTAGCACAGACTTATAGATCCATAGATTTCAAGGACAAAAGGGACCATTGTGAACATCTAGTCTGACCTGTATAACACATGCCATAAAAGTTCTCCAAAATGATTTCTCTTGAAAAAGAGCACATCTTAAAGAACAAAAAACAAAACAAAAAAGATTGCCACTGATGGAGAATCCTCCTTTTTCCAGTCTGAATATCAACTTCCAGCCATTAGATTGTTCCCCATGTAGGTATTTATCAATTGTGATCAACTCACGCCATAATCTTCTCTTTGTTAAAATAAAATGATGGAGCTCATTGAATCTATCACTATAAGGCATGTTTTCTAATCCTTAATCATTCTATGGCTTTTCTCTGAACCTTCTCTAATTTATCAACATGTTTCTTGAACTGTTGACATCAGAACTGAACACAGTATTCCAGCAATGGTTGCACCATTACTAAATAAAGAGGTAAAATAATTTCTCTACTCCTATTTGAGATTCCCATATTTATGAATGAAAGGATCTCATTAGTCCTTTTAGCCACAGCCTTTCACTGGTTGCTCATGTTCAGCTGATTATCCACCATGACCCCAAATATTTTTCAGAGTCTTTTCATCCCAGGATAGAGTACCCCATTCCTTGTTCCTAGATTTATACATTTACAATTAGCCATATTAAAAATTTATTGTTTGCTTGTACCAAGCTTACCAAGTGATCTAGATTACATTGTCAGAGACCTGTCCTCTGTTATTTTCACTCCTCCAATTTTTGTGTCATCCTCACTAGAAATGCATCCTTTTGACAACGATTCCATTTACCATTAAATTTGGAGACCTATCCAGTTAGTCATTCTAGCAAAGAGAGACACACAGGCGCAGCACCTCCTGCTGGTTGTCTTGTGAATTAGCTCTTGCCCAGCCCCGAGTGACGCTGGCCCCTGTGTCCCTCCCCGATCCCGATGCCCTTTACAGTACTGGGGTTCTGCCCCAGCAATACCCCCCCCCCCACAGTATCTCCCCTCCCAGGGGAACCCCCAACCCTCTGTCACACCTTACCTCAGTGGCTACTGCCAGTCATCATCCAGTCCCTGCTCACTGGGGCACACTGCAGTCCTATAATGGCCACTCATCATTGAACTGTGAGGGCTGATTGCATCTTGGTATTCTAGTGGTTCAGGACAGGGGAAAGCAAGTCACACAGTTCCATAAAGGTGCCATTACACATGCAAAAGTTTCTGAACCATCCCAGACCTGCAGCACTATGCGGTCCCACTAGTCTGTGCTAGATTCCCAGGCCTAGAATTACCATTCCAGTGCATGAGCCTGCCCCATTGCCACTTGGATCCCTAAGCTGCCAGTGCCACTGCATTTGGGGAGGTCTGTGTCCATGTCCTCTTCACTCTCGTGACTGCCCTGCCGTCGCATTCTTGCATGGTTTTTTCCTTTCTGCTTACAAAGCTCGTAACTGCTGCGATGAGCTGTGCAGGCTCCATGCCCGCACTAGTATGGCGTCTGCATGGGCAGTCCATGGAAAAGGGCAGAGTTGGCAGCGGATGCGTTTGACTAAGGAAGAAAGGAGAAAGATGAGAGAAGAGATGCCACTCAGCAGAAGCCACCAGACTTGACATACTTTTTAGGAGTGCCTGGAGCACAACAGGATAGCAGCGACAGGGCAAGCGATGCTGATGGCACCAGAATAGATATTCCGTCCGAACAATGAGAGGACCTTCGAGGTAGACTTCTCTGGGCAATCCATGGAAAAGGGCAGAGTTGGCAGCGGGAGCATTCGACTAAGGAAGAAAGAGGAGAGGAGAGATGCCACTCGGTGGGAGAAGCGATGCCACTCGGCGGAAGATGCAGAGGCCATCAGACTTGAGGCAGTTTCAGGGTTGCCTGGAGTACAGTAGGATAGCAGCCACATGGCCAGAGATGCTGATGCTACAAGAATTGATATTTTTACTGAGCAATGAGAGGATCGGCGAGGTGGATTCATAGCGGCGGGAGAGAATGGTTCCAGCAGAAGTGGTGGCTGGCTGACCACCACTCTATCTGCCGACAGCAGTATGATGGCCGTAGGCCCAAAAGCGCAAAACAACTGTCTGCCACTCCTTGCACAGAGGAAGGGGCAAGTGATGATGAGAAGTGCACACGAAAACCCACGAGGCTGTTTTTGCCCCCATCATGCAATGCCAGCTTTACCCAGAATTCCAAGGGACCACGGGAACTGTGGGATACCTACCCATAATGCACCACTCTGAGAGTCGACAGTAGCTGCGGAACTATGGATGCAATCCACCGAATTAACCCGCTTACTGGGGATACACACAATCGAATGTATACCATCAGCTTTCTTAATTAGAACTCTAGTAAGTCGAAGTTAGCTCACAGTGTAGACAAGGCCTATGTTGTGTTCATTGGTTTAACCTGGTTTGTGGGCATCTCTGTTGCTACCAAGTCCTTCAATTAAAACTGATGACTTTTTTATTCTGATGAGTAATTTATTATTTTTCTTTTGAACTGCAGATAAACTTATTTCTAGGAAACATTATAAAGGCAACATTGAACTTGTTAATAGGATAGTCAGTTGATAGAAATTCACTTTGGGATAGGCTGTAGCTAGGCCTCATGTGAATTAGAATTTTTAAGACTGTGTTACTTCTATACTTTTTCATCCCCTGACAGTCATAGATGACTTTTTAATTCTTTAGACACAGTGTAAAAAACCCCAGCTATACAGTGCTATTTTGACCTTCCAGTGTTCTTTATTTTAATGGATGACCATTTAATACTTTTACAGCACTTACAACCTCTGAGGGTTTATAAGGGATAATGGTCAGCCAGTGAAAACACATAGTTAGAAAGTTATAGTACAAACACAGGTTTTATGGATATTTCACTCTGTCTATCATGCTGTATTATAAAGAAAATGAAACAAACATTTAGTGTAAGACTAAGTGCTTCCCCACTTAGATGTTTGTAGTTGGGTAACTTTCTTTGTAAAGATTCTGCAGTACAAGGGTCTTTAATTGGTGTCTATTTATATTCTCAGAAGAATAGTCTCTAAAATTTGTAACTCCAAGTAATCAGAAAAATATTTTAAGAGGATTATCACACATTTAAAAATAGTAATTTACATGGAACTCATTTTGTAAAAGGAAAACATTTATTTAGTACTGTAATGTATCTTAGATAATGAATGAAAATTGATTGATGTTGTAACACAAGCATAGAACCAGCAGACTTGGGATCTGTAAGATAGTTCATTTAGTAGAGTCAGTTAAGGACTGAGTTTTTACCTGAAATAAGTAGCTGTTAATCAAGTGACCTTAAATCACAAAATGAAATATAGCAGCTAGTGTGATAAGTCAGCTGAGTGGCATGAAGCAAGAAACCACAAACACAAGTTACTGGTATTTTAGGATATTTTTTAAGGTGCATGTATAACTGAAACTCACAATGCTTGACCACAAACATGTTACAGCAACCAGTTGACATAAATGATCATAAATATGGTATAAATGGTTAATTAAACTATGGGAATTGGGGACCCCAACAGACGTGGGGTGTGGAAGTTCAGATTAGGAAAGGGGGTTGAAACTGTCATGAATATGCATAAGATACAGTGTGTGATATTGTAATAGCTGATATCTGGCCTGTATGCTATAGGAAACACCAGGATGATGATCCCTACTGACGCTTGAATCACCTCACCTACTTTGGAGTTCCCCAAAAGGCTGATGTGAGTAATGCAAATGTTGGACATTCTGCATTCTCTCTCTCTCGTTCATTATATTGCAGTGTTGACTCTTTTGTTTGTCTAGTTAATAAAATTATAATAAGAAAGATGGTATCTGATTGTGTGCTCCTCTGGGCCCTCATTCTAATGATAAACTCACCTGATCTGGGAGCCAAACCCTCAAAGACCACTGCATGCTAAATTTGCTAAATTATAGGTAACTTTAGAATTAAAGATTTGTCTCAATACATTTGTTTGAAGGAGCTCTTTTCATAGAGACATAACTAAAACGAAATCTTGAATTGTGGTCAGAACAGATTTTACATCCAAGTGTTGGGGGAAGAAATGCCAAACCAGGCTTTTTACTCATCCTGAAACTACATGGAGAGCATAACTCCATGACATCAGTTTGTTACTAAGGTGTAACAGGCAGTGGACAATGGGACACAGGCCTGGGCACCAGTGTGCACGTTACAGCCCTTGGTCTGTGGCTGCCTGTTTTAAAGAGCCGAAGGGCACGTGATTAGCAGTCTGTTACCCTTGTATATGGTACATCAGAACATGGAGTCAAAAATAAAAGCAGTGTCTGCAAATTGTACTCATGTCACTCTGTACATACCAAAGTGAATGGTCCTGTTAAAGCAATTGAGACTATTTTTGTGGGTAAGCATTGTTTGGGTTGAGCCAAAAGTAGGATCTTAAAACGGTAGCTATTTCTATGAATTGCTTATGTCAATGAGAGATGGGTAAAAGGCAAGAAACAAGTGTCAAACTTTTCATGTTTACTGACAAGATCTCTGTCTCATCTTTGGAAGGAACAAACTCTAATTCATGACTTTCTAGGCTACAAAAACTATATTTTCACAAATGTGGTCCAGTGTTGCTTCCTAAATACTAGAACTTTGCACACACACACACAAAATAATAATAAAGAAGACAATACTAATATATTTGGGAATAACAGTGAAGAGAGAGATGAACAGATTCATTCACTATTGAAAGCTATCCTCACTCCCTATATAACTATTACATAATGTTTTGTGGTGCACCAGACATCACTAGTTGCCCCCAGTCGTCCACAAGGAATTGCTATTCCCTTGTCTCCCTTGTAAGGGACCACTGTATCATATGTAGGGGGCAGAAAAGCCGGTAAGAGCAAAGGGAATTAGGAATTCTTGCGGGGACATACTGTCTCCATGTTCTGGCTTAAAACACACCAGTGTCTGGATTTAGAGAGAAAAACATAAGAAACCTGTTCAAAGCTATCCTTTGATACGGTAAATTGAGATGAACACCCTGAGCCCCGCATTGTGAGGTGCCCAAGCTCTTCAATAAAAATTGTGAGGTGGTGGGTGGGGAGGTGAAGTAGGAGGCGGGTGGACAAGCGGGGTGAGGAGGTGAATGTGGAGGTGAGTAGCAGGTGGGGGAGGGAAGGAGGAGCCCCCAGCTAGAACCTCCTGCTCCCCTCAGCATCTCCTGCTCTCCAGGCCCTGACAATCAGTGCCTTCCCTCCCTCTCAACACCTACTGCCTGCCACGGATCAGATGGTTTGTGTCATCAGGAGGTGCTGGCAGGGAGGGGAGAGGAGCAAGGGTTCAACATGCCTGGGGTAGGGGGAAGAACTTGGGTGGAAGAAGGAGGCTGGAGGTGGAGTGGGGATGGGGTCTGGGCAGAGCCGGGTGTGGGGAATACCACCTGGCAGATTAGAAGCTTGGTGCCTATATCCCAGGCCACAAACCTCCCTAGGAACGGCTATGAACCTATTAGTTCATGTTCATGTCAGAGCTGTAGTTGCCATTTAGCCATAACTTTACACTGAGCACACATGGTATGATCAGGTTTGCAATAACTAAAATATTAAGTATTTGAAAAGTTACTGCTATATAATCCTGAAGAACCATCTTCCAGAGATACAGGTGCTCATAATACAAGCTGACAGGAAGGGGAGGAGATGGAACCGGGAAGTCCTCTTGCACTCCATTCTTTCATTGCTTGAAAGCAAAGCCTTTTAAGGTGAATATATAGATCTACAGACAGGACAGAACTAATGTAAGCCATTAGGGCCAGTAGAGCATAAAGCAAGTAAGCTGCTATTGTGCTATAATCCATCTTCTGCTGATTCCAGGCCCAGACTCAACTGTTGGACCTTTTAATGGGATATAGGATTGGTCAGCCTCTCTCATCCAGTTCCAAGCAAAAACTCTACCTGGCTGCTTGTGTGCCTCTATCCTGCTTTCAATGCAAACACTAAGTAGATCAAAGCTCTTTCTTAAAGAAGCAGTGTAGCTTCTGGGAGGGGAAAGTAAAAAGAACCATCTGCTCCATGCCATTTTTCTCATCTGGTCTCCAGTGGCAACTGTCAGCATCCTGTATTCCTTCAGCCAAGCTTCAAACCAGGGACCGGTACAGAAACTGTTACCTGTGTTTTTGTCACTACAATTCTTTATGCCAGTGGAGATCACAGATGGTGCAGTAATGATTTCTTATTCTTGTAGTGTCTTAGAGCCAGAATTGGCCTTAAGAAAAGTTATGGACCTACACTTCAAACTTATTAGAACTGAAGTCCTTTGCCAACTCCATTAAATTCTTGAAATCAGGTCCATAATTAAAGTCTCAGACATGTCTACACATATTTTCAGAATGTGCCAGTTATTTCTCCTAGTATGAGTCAGTGGTTACATTATAGATTTGTGCTGTGCAGAATTACTGTATTAGAGGTAGTCATATATTTATTGACTTTATGTCTAAATGGAAGAACTGAAGGCTATTACATTTATTAAAGTGTAGTGGAAGAAATGAAAGCTGTTTGACCATTCTTTCACAGAACTGGTACTTGCATTCTCTCTTCACCTTTCTCAAATCATATCCTTGGAATGTTAAATGTGTCTCATCTGGAATGTGAGATTGACTGGCAGCTTTCACAAATTACATGCACAGAATTAAATGGCCAACTCCATATTATCAACCTATGTGTTCTGCATCTTTGGCTTTATAATCTACAATGATGTTTTAGAGGTATTGCTTCCCTGTAATGGCTTGGCTTTCAGTCATTTTAAATTGTTAAGAAGCTAGTGAACATGTATAGTAGATATCCCTCTAGTACCAATATTAAAGAGATGAAGACAACCTCTGATGGTAAGTGTTCTGTTGATATTGGCACTGACCTTGAACAAAAAATCACATGCATGCAGCACTGTGATGGATAATTCCCAAAATGGGTATAAAAGATACAAGCAAAACTTGTGACGTGTTTTCAAATGACTTTTCTGACAACTGCATTAATATTAACAGAAATAATTTTGAACATTTATAAAACACTTTGAAGAGAATAAATACAGCAACAAACTCAACTCCACAGAACCCTGTGGAACAGTTATGTTTCCTACCTTTATTTTACAGATGGGAAATGTTTTAAATGGCTTGTGCAAAATAAGAATTCATGTTAGAGGTAGGGTTAAAGTCAAATGTTCCTGATTTCCAGTATTGTGGCTAATTTTGTGTTTCTATACATACTTATTGTTTTCCTGTGTCCACTTAGTATCTTCATTTTTCCCTTTCCCCTTTCTCTTTCTGTTATGCTAAACACTGAAGCTTTATCCAGCTTAATCAAATCTTAATAATTAGGTCTGACCTTCATCCCCAAGAACAAATGTTAAAACATTTCCATTCTAATTATGATATTTCCTTCTCTGGATGGTAATTTATAGAATCATAGGACTTGAAGAGACTTTGAGAGGTCATCTTGTCTAGTCCATTTCACTCATGGCAGAACTAAATATTATCTAGACTATTCCTGACAGGTGTTTGACTAAGCTGCTCTTAAAAATATCCAGTGATGGAGATTCCACAACTAGTCCAGGCAATTTATTCCAGTGGTTAACTACCCTGACAGTTAAGTGTTTCCTCATGTCCCGTCTAAACTGCCCTTGCTGCAATTTAAACCCATTACTTCTTGATGTATCCTCAGAATTTGAGAACAATTCTTCATCCTCCTCTTTGTAACAACCTTTTATGCACTTGAAAACTGTTATCATGTCTCCTCTGAGTCTTCTCTTTTCCAGATTAAACAAATCCATTTTCTTCAATCTTTCCTCATTAATCATGTTTTCTGGACAATTAATTATTTGTGTTGTTCTTATCTGGACTTCCTCCAATTTGTCCACATCTTTCCTGAAATGTGGTGCCCAGAACTGAACACAATACTCCAGCTGAGGCCTAATCAGTGAAGAGTAGAGTGGAAGGAGTATTTCTCAGATCTTGCTTACAGCATTCCTTTTAATACATCCCAGAATTTTGTTTGATTTTTGAAAGTGTACACTCATATTTAGCTTGAAAACCACTATGACCCCCAGATCCCATGCTGCGGTATTCATTCCTAGGCAGTCATTTCACATTTTGTGTGTGTGCAACTCCTAAGTGGAGTACTTTGCATTAGTCCTTATTGAATTACATCCTATTTACTTCAGACTATTTTGTTCAGATCATTTTGAATATTAATGCTATCCTCCAAAGCGTTTGGAGCTTGGTATCGTCCATAAACTTTATAAGTCTACTCTCTGTGTCATTATCTAAATCAGGGGTCGGCAACCTGCAGCACGCATGCCAAAGACGGCATATGAGCCGATTTTTAATGGCATGCTACTGCCTGCCCTGCAGTACCGGATTTACCATGGTGCCCTGTCCTCCGCTCTCTCCTGCAGGGGCAGAGGGCAGAAGTTTGGTGCTGCTGGCTCCTGCTGCAGGGCAGGCTCCACTGGCAGCCAAGCTCCCCTCTGCCCTGCTTCTTCCCTGAGCCTGCTGTGTTCCTCTCCCTTCCTGCAGCCGAACAGCTTATCACCCTGGCAAGGGAGAAGGAGCGGGAGAAATGGAGCCGCAGCATGCTCACAGCTCTGGGGAGGAGGCAGAGAAGAGGCAGGGATGGGTCTTGGGAAAGGGGGGGTGGAATAAGGGCATATCTCCTCCAGCCCTCTGCCCTAAGCGCTCAGAGCAGGGGGCTGGAAGCAGCCCCATGACCCCAGCCCACATCCCCAGCATTCTGCACTGACCCTTGCACCCCCAACACCTGAGCCCTGACTCGTGCACGCCCCACACATACACAGCCCCCACACCTGATGCTCTGACCTTTGCACCCCACATTCCCATCCCTATCCTGAACATCAAACAGGAGCTCCTGAACCCCTCCGCCCGCACACACACATCCCCACCTGCACCACTCACACCCACTGGGAGCTGCCCCAGGTAAGCGCTCAACACCCAAACCTCCTGTCCTTCATTCTAGCTCCTGGCCAGACCCTGCACCCCAAATACGCAGCAAGCTCCTCCACCCCCACCATCAGTTCAGAGAAAGACAAAGAGAATGGGCTGGATCCAGGAAGAAAGTAGGTACCCACTCTATCTAGGCAGGGCTGGGACCCCTGACTGGCAGCGGGCTGAGTGGGGCCAGCAGCCAGGACTCCGACTGCTGGCCCTGCTCAGCCCACTGCTGATCTGGGGTCTCAGCTGCCAGCCGCTTGCCAGCCAGGGTCCTAGCCACAGGCCCTGCTCAGCCCACTGCCAGTCTAGGTGAATGGAACCCTGGGCCGGTGGAGAAAGATCAGCATTTTAATTTAATTTTAAATGAAGTTTCTTAAACATTTTGAAAACCTTGTTTACTTTACATACAACAATAATTTAGTTATATAATATAGAGACCTTCTAAAAATATTAACGTATTACTGGCATGTGAAACCTTAAATTAAAGTGAATAAATGAAGAATTGACACACCACTTCTGAAAGGTTGCCAACCCCTGATCTAAATCATTGATGAATGAAAATAAAACAGCAGGGCACAATTATCCAACAAGTTCTTGTATGTATTGGAGACAACTTTTTTATTTCAGAAGCTGAAGAAAGATACTAGGGGAGGCTGTTCTACGTTTGATTCTGACACATAGGGAGGAACTGGTTGAGAATTTGAAAGTGGAAGGCATCTTAGGTGAAAGTAATAATGAAATAGTTGAGTTCATAATCCATAAGAAGGCTAGGAGGGAAAACAGATTGTTCAATTACTGGCAATGTCCAATGATCATTGCCATTAATCTATATCTTTTTTGTATCATGAATAAAGTGAGGTTTGTTAACCAAGCAGGCTGCATCGTGCTTCAATGGACGCTTTGGATAAAAGGGAAATTTCTTACATTTCTTGCTGCCACCCAGTCTGGGAATGTGTACGTCCTTTGAAGAAATGGCACTGGATGTAGGAGGACCCAGGCAGAGTCTCCCCCCGCACCAATCATGTGGGCTGCAGGAAGGAGCCAGCCAGCGATTCCACCTGGTAGGATCAAAAGCAGCCAAAGCTTTCAAGACAAAATAGATTGTTGTCTAACTTTCTCTGCCCTGTGTTGATTTGATTAGCTCTTTGCCCCAGCCCTCCTCTCCCTCCTCTTAATCCCTTCATTTCGGCGTCACTCCACACATGCCCTGTCTATTCTCAGCTCCCCTAACCTATTCTCAGTCCCTTATCCTTCTATTTCTTTCTGCTCCATTTAGTTGATTCCCTCCTAAGAGGGTCCCATCTCCAGAAAGTGAAATTAACATATTTGCCACCATCACATTGTTCACCCTTCCTGTTTAAACAATGTCTTTCCTTTTAGACAATATTGTCTCATTGTTGCCTTGTAATTTCCTGTCTCTCTGTCTGCCATCCATTTTCTCTTGTCGTATACTTAGATTATAAATCCTTGGAGGCTGGGAATGCTTTTTTTCTTTTGTTTTTACATCACTTAACACAATGGTGTCCACAACTCGGGTTCAAACCTAATATTGAAAAAAGACTGGGTGTGGCTGGGTCATTATGCAACCTGAAGTCTATTTCCCCATGTTAATTTTCCACTACAGTTTCTCACACCTTCTTGTTAACGGTTTGAAATGGGCCATCCTGATTATCAGTACAAAAAGTTTTTTTCTGGCGCTAATAATATCTCACCTTAATTGATTAGCCTCTTAGAGTTGGTATGGCAAATCCCATCTTTTCATGTTCTCTGTGTGTGTGTGTGTGTGTATAGATATATTTATAGCTTCCTACTGTATGTTCCACTCTATACATCTGATAAAGTGGGTTTTAGCCCGTGAAAACTTATTCCCAAATAAATGTGTTAATCTCTAAGGTGCCACAGGTCCTCCTCATTCTTTTTGTCATAATTGTGACAGCATTTCCAGGCTATCATGCAAAAGAAGAAAGTTATCTCAGCATCCCTAACAGCATAGAATTATAAATACTTGAAACTTTGGTGGGTTCTAGTTGCCTCAGATAGGCAGATTTTCCATCTTTGCTATAAATCATAGAATATCAGGGTTGGAAGGGATCTTGGGAGGTTATCTAGTCCAACCCCCTGCTTAAAGCAAGACTAACCCCAAATAAATCATCCCAGCCAGGACTTTGTCAAGCCTGACCTTAAAAACCAACAATGAAGGATATTTCACCACCTCCCTAGATAATCCATTCCAGTGCTTCACCACCCTTCTAGTGAAAATGTTTTTCCTAATATCCAACCTAAACCTCCCCCACTGCAACTGGAGACCATTACTCCTTGTTCTATCATCTGGTACCACTAAGAACAGCCTAGATCCATCCTCTTTGGAACCCCCTGTCAGGTAATTGAAAGCAGCTATCAAATCTCCCCTCAGTCTTCTCTTCTGTAGACTAAACATTCCCAGTTCTCTCGGCCTCTCCTCATAAGTCATGTGCTCCAGGCCCCTAATCATTTTTATTGCCCTCCTATGGACTCTTTCCAATTTTTCCACATCCTTCTTGTAGTGTGGGCCTCAAAACTGGACACAGTACTCAAGATGATGCTTCAACAATGTTGAATAGAGGGGAACAATCACATCCCTCAGTCTGCTGGCAATGTCCCTACTTATACAGCCCAAAATGCCATTAGCCTTCTTAGCAGCAAGAGAACACTGTTGACTCATATCCAGCTTCTTGTCCACTGTAACCCCTACGTCCTTTTCTGCAGAACTGCTGCCTAGCCCTTCGGTCCCTTGTCTGTAGGAGTGCATGGGATTCTTCCGTCCTAAGTGCAGGACTCTGCACTTGTCCTTGCTGAACCTCATCAAATGTCTTTTGGGCCAATCCTCTAATGTCTCCATCTGTTTCACATGTTATGGGTCATCTTAGTAAGAAGGCCTAAAGTATGGGGATAATGTACAGGAAGAGTACTTTGAGACCTTATATCCATCAATATGGTGTCATTACATAGTTCCACCAGATCATTGACAGGGTTGTATAATCACTGGACTATTCTATCTGTAAATATTCTGACACTATATTTGGTTCAGCAATCTTGCTGGATGGACCAGTGGAATAAACCTAGCTCCTTGCAGGAATTAAGGTAAGGACTGACTTCATGTTGGAGGTAGTGACTATTAGATCATGACAAATATAATCCCTTCTTCACTTGTAGCCAAAAAATTGTTTAAATGTATGGATGGTCATGTGCACATGTACAGTGATTCTGAAACAACTCAAGACAGACCAATAGATCCAAGATCAGATCAGATTAGATGACCGGGACTTATGAGTGTTGTATTCCTACTGTATATCTAAGAAGATGCTCAATATGTCTTCTTTTACTGTGTTGGTGGTCAATAAAGTGTCAGCATCTATTACATTATTTGTTTACATAAGATAGGAAATCACTGGTCCTTATCCTGTTCCCTCTGGAGTTCCTTCAGCCCAGCAGGGAAATAGGCAATGGATCAGCAAGATTATTCTTCCCAGCAGTGCAGAAGGCTCACATCAGAATTGCTCCTGGGGCTGCAAAGGAAGTGTTGGGAAGCAATTAGAAGGGGTGGTTGCCCACTACCACCATCCCTTACTGACAACTTTGAATCAAGTACTTTGGTTTAAAAATCATAGGAGTACTTTTTCAACTCATTATGAAATACAAATCTCCTTTAAAAAGCTACCTTTGATGCCCAGGGAACACAGTTTGGACACAACTGGTATAGTATGTGTTTTCCTCTTTTGGGGAGCACCTTCCTGGTGTATGAGGCTTCTGGTCCCACCCTTTCTCCTTAATTGTCCTTCCTATGCCCTTTGGCACCACTGTAAAGCAGTCTTAACACATTCTCCCTTGCATTAACCTTATGCATTCTCTCAAGAATACAAGCCCAAAGTATACATTAAAGATTGAGGGTTGTGTTATGATTTTGATAGGACATGATACTTTATTGTCTTATAATCTTTGAGTAAAGTTTTATTTCCAAACAGGTGTTCTGTTAGTATTTCCACATGAACATGTGCTCTGAAGTGTTAAACAGATTATTGCAATTAAAGTTAGTGCTCCATTTAAGTACAATAAAACACCTCAAATAAATGCTTTAATACTTCATGGCTTTTAACATTAATCTTAGCCTCAACAATGTTTCTTCATATAATTCCCAAAGATATGATTAATGGTTTGTGACAGAAGCCACACTTCATAGTAGATACTAGACCTTTAGTAGAATGTGAACAATTAATACACTACTCATGCTTGACTCAAATCCATTATTGGTACAGTTGTAATACATGTGGTGATGAAAATAAAATATGTTGTTACAATCAAAAGCATGAAGAAGGAATTTAAACGATGCAATATTCTAGGCAGTTCTAGCTTATGCAGACAACTAAATGTTGGTTTTACTTAAACAACATATTTAAAGGTTGTAATATATGTAAAATAAGCACCGTATATAACTTGACTGAATAACAAGCCATACTGATCTATTTAAGATTCTTGGTAAGAGCACTAGTAGCTTTTGCACCATAATATCTGTCAGAGAAAAGAATGTTATGTTTTGTATATCATGTTTCTTTTGGGATCACACCACTATTCCTTTATTATTGATCTTAATATGAATTAATTTAGTGATCTCTATTCCAGTTCATTTCAGAATTCCATTTGCATTTTATTCTCTGATGTGTTGTATAATTTCATCCAGAATATAAAAGTATTAGAATTAAAGTTTATTACTATCTATTGTGCTATATAGTACTATACATAACAGTTATCCATTTAGTGCAATATTCCCTGTATCCTGTATAAACTGTTGCCAAGGCGGTGTAACAAACTATCTGAACAATAAAATACTGTAATGAATGTGTCATTTGTTTTAGTTCAACTACAAAGTACATCCTCCAATGTTTGGAATATCTGTAGAATTAATTTGTGTAATTTACATTCATATGATTCACCCTCTACTGATAAGTTACATGGTATATATCAGGTTAATGCCTCTTGAGCATCTTATCTATAATGGTGGTCAAAATTGTAAAGAATTAATTTGACCAATATTACGGGTATTCTGCTGGGGATTCATCAGTTTACTAAGTGAAATCCTAATATCCCCCATGCAGAAATAATTAATTTGAATGGAACTTTAACAACATAATTCTGCATCCAATATGGGAAAGTAATGGATGATCAATTTAGCAGATAAAAAAATGAATGCACACTTATGTACATTTTTAAGGTACATGGACGGGGGGAGGGTTTCCACCTAAGATATTCAACATCAGTTACATGAATAGCGTAGCTGAAGTTGACATATCTTAGGTCAACTTACCTGGGTGGCCTCACAGAGGCGACTCTACTGCTGCTACTCCCCCGTCGACTCTGCTTCTGCCTCTCGCGGAGGTGGAGTTCCAGAGTCGACAGGGAGCGCACTTGGGGATTGTTTTATTGAGTCTACACTAGACGTAATAAATCAATCCCCAATAGATCAATTACTACCCTTCGATCCAGTGGGTAGTGTAGATATACCCTAAATAGTACTTTGAGTACAGTTTAGAGGAGAAGGGTTACTTGCTGGTAACACAGTTATGTTACTTTTAGTGTACAAGTTTAATAAAATGTAGACTGTTACAAAGTTTAATATGTAATAAAAATAAATTATTACTCCACTAAGATTGAACAAAATCTGAAAATTACAAAAAATAATTATATTCTCCAATTGTAACTGCTTCCAAATCATTAAAATACCTATATATGCAGCATTCACATAGTAAACTGCTAACCTGTGCCCGAAGTCTCTTCTGAATTAATGGTTTAACTCTAAGTTATACTGCCATTCCTTCCACCAGATTCTAAAGTTCCATATACTGTACCAGCTAGTGTATCTTATATTTTACTTATATTTCACCAGGTATATATTCTTCATGGGGTTTTAGTTGTGTGGTTCCCATTGGGGCTCATGATGGCAAGTGGGTGAGTGGGGAAGTTACTATATGCTGTTATGCTTTCCTGTACTCTCTACTTTGTTAATGTTCTGTGAATAGTTTCACATAGTGTTGCTATACCAGAACACAGAAACTAGTAAATTATAAATATTGTGGCATCTTCCCATAATAAATTCCCTACCATCTGCTTAGTTGGAAAGGCTCTCAGTAACTTATGGTAAGAGAATTTCAGAAAATGTGAAACTTTTCTGGCAAATGCAGTCATTGCCTGAAGCATTATTACTGAAAAAGTGAGGCTACTATAAAATGTATTGGATGGGTACAGAGTTTAAATTTAATTTTATTTTGGCATATTCTCACAAAGTAATTTCATATGTAGCTGTATTCTTAGTTGCAAATGTTGTGGTCAGTTCCTCATCTGGATCATTTAATTGCTTTTATTTTGGGAATCATATCCCTGTGCTGTATCCTATGTTAAAATATCAGTTCAAATGGGAATGGTCATGTGTCAGTTAAAATTCACTCTGTTGGGTACTTGAGCATGGAATCTTAGCATTTGCTTTCTAAAAGTATCTGTGTGGGTAAATCTTAATTTCACAAAAGTTCATTGGAAGTGAACACAAGTCAGAAATTAATTTTCTAAGTTTGACATGTTCTTTTGAAAACATTTTGCATTATTTATGCAGCTCAGACCTTATGACTAATCTTTTCCCTTGAAACACAAAGGTGGCATATCTGGGCATTTCTCCATTATGACCACCAATGGCCTTTTAAACTGACATTTCTGAAAGGAAGATAAAGTGTGAGATCCAGAAATAATTATGCATTTCTTAGAAAACTGAGTTATGCAGATAATCTGCAGCTCTTTACATCTTCAAAGTGTTATAGTAATACTAACTACACTGTATATGCTGTGTGTTTGACCAATGTGTATAACTGTAGCACCTGCAACTAATCAGGATACAGTTATTTACATGCATTACTAGCTTGGTTAAAATCTTCCCAAACTTTATTATTCTTGAAAGATGAAAAGTTCAAATTTCCAGATTAATCATGTGCTTTCTTGCTCAATGATAAACCAAGATTTTTCTCTTCACTGTATATTATTGAACTAATTCCTGGTCCTGCCAATTAGTCTCCGAGGGTTTTCTGTTCTGTCAGTTTTCAATATCCTGTTGTATCACTGTCAGCAACTCGGTTTATACTTTTCAAAAAAAACCCTCTTGGACTCCTTGAATCAGATTGAGTTCCTCTCCTCTAGCTGAGCTTTCACCTTCCTATGTCTGCCAAAGAATGCTCCCAACATTACAATTGCATTATCTATGGGCTTGTCTATGCAAGATGGCTATGTGCACTGAAGGAGCAATGTGAATTCTAAAGTATACCCTTATGGCTGCACACTCACTAGTGCATGTTAATATAGTACTAAACAGTACTAAACTATTAGCTACTGCTAATGGGGTACTTAACTACACAATTCTATGTTAACATGCACTAGGGAACATCTAATGTGTGCCAGCAGGGTCTACATGGATCAGTTAGTGTGCAACTTGATGCACTTTAGAATTCACATCCCTCTAGTGCTCATTGCTGCACCATGTGGAGGAGTCCCAAGTCTCATATAATGAGGCTTTATGAAGGTGTTCCTGAGACATCCCTTAATGGCCTAGTTCTTAGCCTTGGATCTCATTAGTTTCCCCTCTTTTGAAGACAGAACCACCCCCAAACTCTTCTCTGTGTACAACCCACTAAACTTACATCTACCAAACCATTTCAATTTCAGCTCCCTAAGCTCTATTTTTGACTGACAGGGTCTTTAATTACTTGAAGCTAGCCAGGCATTTTTGCTTCATTTCCCAGCTGTTGCTTTTGGCAGAACCTGTTATTGCATAATGTCACTCACTACCCTTCTGGCTAGTATCCTCCTTACTGCTGGTGTCAGCTGGGCCTTGGCTTCTCCTGAGTTCAATGATAAGAGCACAGATAGAACGCACTCTGCAGTAGTTCCCACAATATGACTTAACACTGTCTCATTTTGCTTGCACTTCTTTGTAAAACAATAGTGAAACATATACTATGATGGTGTAGGGTACAATAAAGATTTCATTGCCACTTGATTATGAATGACTACTTCACTCACAAGTGAAGAGAATCCAGAGTAACCTGTGTTGGTCTATTTTCAAAAAAATATCAGGTACAAAATATATCCAACAATGAACAGACCTGAGAAAATTGTGTTCTGCTCATGGACAGCTTCAATTCAATGAGGCAAAATTCATAAATACATTATTACTTATTTAACCAAGTCTTGAATTTGAAGAGAACTCAAATGTCAGTATAACACTTATTAACACATCCCATGTCCTTTCATAGCTGTGCAGTAAAGGGTCTTCAAAGATTTAGTGTGAAAATTTTTCAGTCACCACTGAAGATAACAATAATTGAACTAGATAAAGTTACTGCAATGCTTTCATACTGGAATGCTTAACCATCAACCTACCTCATTATCATTGTTTCTTTTACTGGATATATAAAATAACACATAATCCAATTATGCATACAACATGCTAATGCATGGTTTGAAGCAATGATTAGAAAATGGTATAACAACAGTAAAGATGATAGCTGAAATAATAAAATAATCCTAAAAAATCTTGTTCAAAGAAAATAAGCAGATCTTATGTTAAGGCCAACATCTTCAGAAACAGGTGCCTAAATTTAAGACCCCAAGTCACTGTTAAAGTAACAGTGACAGTAACAGTAGGCATGATAGACCCAATACCTGGTGTCCCTGAAGGATATTTTCTAACTTATTTATGTAAAGAAATTTTCTATTAATGTTTTTGAGTAGACAATCAGTTTTGTTTTCTCACTCAAAGATTGTTTATAAAGAAAAATGGGCATATTGGAACTCTCTATGTCATAACAGACCTGATTAATACGCAGGTGTAGGATTCAGAAGATTTTATGCAGTTAATTAAAAACAATTAAAGGCACATAACTATATCTTCTGATATGCTCTTGATTAAAGTGGGATCGCTATACATAATACATAGTCTTTATCATAGAGTGTGTACTCAGAGTATTTGTTTGCGATATATTTGTCATATGTGAGATTACAAGAAAAATAATCATAGTTCAACAAATTTGTTAACAAAAATTGGAGGAAACTCAATCTCTCCACCTGAAATGAAAAAAACAAAACAAAAAACAGCTTCTAAGGTAAATTGTTTAGGAGCCTTAAATTTGATTGTCTGAAGAGTGGAATCTACTCTGTGCTCACTATACACAAAGATAGTGATATATTACTTTGGATAAGTGTTTCTCAACCAATGGGTTGCAACTCCTTGAGGAGGTGGGGTCACAAAAGGCATTCAGAATGTGGAGGAAGGGTATAAGGCACTGAAAATTTTATCACAATCCAAAATAAAGAAAATCTCCTCATCCGTTCACCATAATCCCTTAACCCTGCAAGGTCAAGTATCCACTGTCAGATTCTTGAAAAACACACACATACAGGTAGAGTTAAATAAGTTTATAATTGTTGTCATTGGTACATTTTTCCTCTTACTTGTATAGTAAATGTAAGAGGGTTGCAAAAAACGTGATTTCAGATAAGAGGTAACCAGTCTGAGAGACACCACTTTAGATTGTTAGTTTTGCCTGTAGTGTTGTAGGTTTTAAAAACACAAGAGGGCATTTCACCCTTAACTGTGGATGCCTTCACGTTCATTGCTTCTTGTAACAAGTTTAATATTTTAATTTAATTTGATTGCATGATTATAATATATTATGCTTCTACTATTCTTAATTTCTGAATGCTAATCTGTGCAAGGCACCTTCTGTCAAATGGATCAGGACCTCTTGTTAGCTGAAAGTAATTAAGCAAACCTACAGAACTCTTTCATTATCAGTATTCATACAGTTATACCAGACATTTAGTACCTGTACTTTTCCATTTCAGAGATTTTGCTTGGCACAATAGCTCTTTTTATCTGAAGAACTCAGTGGTTTTGTACTAAATGATAGGTACACAAAATAAATATTTGGGCACCATATGTTAATCAAGTATTAATACCCAAAGGACAGATTAGTGGACAAATGAGAGATAGTGAAAAGTGTCAAGTTCTGTCATGGAACTCAAAGTTTTTATTGTGGAAAGTGTTCTGAATGTCTTGAAAACTTATAATTTTTATAATTTAATATAAAAATTATGTTTGCAACACATTCAGAACACCTGCCACTATAAAAACTTTATGTCTGATTATGAAAACTGACACTTCTTAGTACTTCTCTTTTGTTTCCTCCAACGCAAGGAATAACAGGATGTTAAAAGAGCCCCTGCAGTGTAAATTGCATTGAGTCATATGTACCTGAATGCCACTTATTCTCTTTAAGAATGGGTAAACCATTTTGAAGGATCAGACATTGTTTACATTATTCAATCAAACCTTGAACCAAACCCAAATGAAACCTCTCTTGAGGATGGAAAAAAAACCCATGTAATGATTCTTTAAGAACATGTTTTATTAAACTTATGATCCATATTTGGCAATTTGTAGATCCATCTGGAAATATAAAACTAATCTGATTTCAATCTCCAGCCTTTTTGTACACATTGGTTTCACACAGTTCTAACTACTGTTAAAGTAATAATGCATCTGTCCTTTGGGCGCTAATCTGAATTGAGCCAATGCTTTGAACCTTATTAAATGTACCCAAATTTACAGTAGCAAGAATGGTTGGTAGGTATGAGAAAATAGTTCAAAACTAGTAGAACGTGCTTGGAATACTAAAGTTATAATTCCAGTCTCTCTCATATTTCTCTTCTAAAATATCAGTCATTACATTTCTAGATGGACCACAAATAGCAATTATGGATTATAAATTGAACAAAATATGTTTTGAAAAAAATCATTAAATGTTTTCCCAACTAGGGAAATGCTGTCTAGATGAAATGGTTATAAAATGGGTGGACAATAGATGGAAAAAATACTCAGAGTAGTCATCAATGATTCGCTGTCAAACTGGAAGGACATATCTACTGGAGTCCTATCTATAGGGATCTGCCCTGTGTCTGGTACTACAGTATTCAACACTTCTGTTAATGACTTGGATAATGGAATGGAGATAATGCTTATAAAATGTGTGGATTATACAAATCTGAGAAGAATTGCAAGCATTTTTCAGGACAAGATTAGAATTCAAAATGACTTTGACAAATTGGAGAATTACTTTGAAATCAACAAGGTGAAATTCAGTAAAGACAAATGTAAAGTACTAAAGTTAGGCAGGAGAAATCAAATGCACAACTAGAAAATGGGTGATATCTGGCTAGATAGTAAGACTACTGAAAAAGGATCTGGGGCTTAGAGTGGATCACAAATTGAATATTAGCCAACAGCATGATGCAGTGTTGAAAAAGACTAATGTCAATGTAAGGTGTATTCATAAGAGTCGTGTATGTAAGTCAAGGGAGGTAATAGTCCCTTTCAGGTCAGTACTGATGAGGCCTCAGCTGAAGTACTGTGTCCAGTTTTGGGTGCCACACTTTAAAAAAGAACAAATTCAGGAGAATCCAGAGAAGAGCAACAGAATTATAAAAAAAATAGGAAAACATGAGCTATGAAGGAAAGTTTAAAAGACTGTGCATATTTAGTCTTAAGAAAAGAAAATGGAGGGACTTGATAATAGTTTTCAAATACGTTAAGGTCTATTATAAAGAGGACAGTAATCAATTGTTCTCTATGTCCACGGGAGGTAAGACAAGAACTAATTGGATTAATCTGCACCAAGGGAGATGTAGTTAAATATTCAGAAAATTTTTCTAACTATAAGAATAGTTTTGAGGTGCAATAGGCTCCTAAAGGAGGTTGTGGAATTACCATCACTGGAGATGTTTAGGAACAGAATAGACAAACACCTATGACGATGGTGTTAGGTATAGCGTGAGTGACTAGATGACCTATCAAGGTCCCTTCCAACCCTATATTTTGATAATTTTGTGATTGTATACGGTTCACATTGGGAATAAGGAAGGAGATGTCCCTTTCTCCAATAGGGAGCAGAGATTTTGGATGAGAAAATCTCATTATTTCTGTCATATGTAAAACCAATGTAAAAATGAGAATTTAAAATATTTGAAAAATGTCAAGCTGTTTAATTAGGATTAACACATACACTCTTACGCATCTGTTTTCAATGCCTGTATATACAGGATAGTTCAGAAGATGTTCTGATTACAAATGGTATTAACAAATGCATATGAATGTAACAAAGGCCATGGTTAACTTGAAACAGTGAATCACATGTTTTTAATAGAGCATTTAATTGCCTCCCACATACAAGAACACAGCTTTACAACAGATTGAAAATATACAGTATTCATATCAAACACAAGTGAATCTTTTTAAAATGATGTAATTAAAGAATAAGAAGTTGGAAAAGCCAGGAAATACATAGTGAAGGTTCCACAAATGATTTAAACTCTGACCTGTATTCTTGCTCATTTTCTACCTAATGGATAATACAGGCAACTTAAATATCATAACAACTTTAGAAATTCTCCATAATTGACTGTACATAAAGTGTCATGCATTCCACACAGTGTTTATGCCTGCCTCTTCTTCATAGGCCTCACCACAGTGAAAGTGGTACTCTGATGTGTAAATGGCATGTGTCTAAGTGATGTGAGTCATTATGTAGAGTGTTTGGGGTAAAGGTGCATATCTGCCCTGTGTCTATCAGCATTTCAACAGGAAGGTGATTTAGGGAGATACAGTGGAATGTCTGGCATATACATGACGAATGGGTTGGAATGGTGAACAGGAGAAGATGTGTCTGTGAACTAATGGTTCTGTGCAGGGAAGACTGCATTTTATCTAGGATAAAATACAATAAGCTGTGATCATTGGCTGATAGTAGAAGACTAGGGTGTGGGATGCATCAGGTCACCATCCTGAAAATTAAGGTAAATGTGAGGTTTTTCATTTGCGGTTTGTGTGCCTCCCAGTGTGTGGAATATGCTTTTTAATCTCTCTTGCTGATAATGTTCCTGAAGTTGCCAGTGAGGGTCCACTCTTGGATGCTGTTTGAAGATCTTCAGGTCTGTAATAGGGACTTCGTTCTTCAGTGCTGTGTTATCTGTGCTACAGTGCTTTGATATGTAATGTAAAAGGTTTGGTGTAAACTTTCTCATATGGATGTCTTTATTTGCCAGTATAAAAATGTTTTGACTAACTCATTTGAACTTCTTCAGTAGCAATATTTGACTTTTGCAAATGACCTAATGATAAACCCAATGACTCTGCAGCCATTTTGTCAGGGCCACGCAGGGCTTGACAGGTTTGAATTACTCCCCTTTAAAAATTCCTCCATCATGAAATTTCATTGTGGCTCAGACAAACCTGATAACAATGCTTTTGTCCCAAGCCTGCGGGGAAAAAAGATGAGATGCAAGGGATGTGTGCTTTAATTAGACTACAACTTGATTAACTTCTCTGGGAACTATCCATAACAACTCATATGATGGAGGTCAAGAATTCTTTGTTGATTGTTTTCACCTGGTCAGTAGCCTCCATACCTCACATTACTGGGACACCATTGCCTTCCTCTCAGGATAGGCTTAAGGAGCTGGAGAAAAGGAATTGTCTACTTGTTATATCAGACATTAGGAACCCTGACCCTGTTCCCTGCCTTACTGAAGGGATGATTTCCCTAATTCTGGTTTATCAGGGAACCAGATTCCCTGTGGAATGAGTACCTGCACTGAACTACTTCCACTAGATCTTCAGCACCCTGACTCTTCAGCCATTTGTCTGTTCCTGGCAAAAAAGAAGCCTCCACTGGGGGAGGGAGGGAAACACATGAATTTAGCAGCCTATCTTTGCCACTGCTGCCTTGGATACCTCTGTTATGATTTTGAGAAGTCTTCACCCAGTTTTCTCTGGGACTCTGCTGGTCATCCTGGAGGCTTCTGGGGACCCCCAAACCTACAGGGAACTCTTACACACCCATATATAACTACAAAAGGCTCATTTGGTGCCTTCTTGTAGCTACTAACCTTAGTGTGAGAGGGACCTCAGTCTGGAGGGACAAGTATTATATGCCCTCTCCAAATGATCAAGAGCCAATGGCTTCCCTGAGCCTCACAGGCATTCCCACCCCTTCTTGGTCCCCCAAACATCAAGGGAGATAGACTCTTCCACTACCCATTTTTTCCTACCAGTTGAAACAAAGATCCCTACCTTTCGAAGTGCATTTTAGCCATTTAGAACCTGTATACATACCATGACAGTGAGTATAACTTTTACTCCATAAAAATGGTATATTTTTGTCAATGCAATAATTTAGCTGGACCTAGTTCTACAATAGTGTAAGGAAAGTTGTGTGAAATATAGAATACCACTTCCCGTGTAGTTCATAGAATTAGGTACATGCATTTTAGTGTGTGTGATATATATATTTCCATTACAATTGTTAAGAATGGTTAAAATTGTTTTGTAAATATATGTTTATTAAATTACCACATGCTATTTCATTCTGTGGCTTGGCAGTACCAGTGCTTGTCTTTCTAGACTATCTCTGGATTTTGGAAATTTCTCTCATTTCAAGTTAATGCCATCAAGTGCTTAAATGAATTAAAACATGTCATTTGAAAATCGTTTTGGATTCCTCCTGTTTAGCATGAAAGGGATTACCTAGAAACAGTCACTCAGGAATTACAAGATACTCTCCAGATGAAATTGTTAGCAAATTAGTTATCCTTTTATTTTTGTAGGGACATTTTGTTTACATACAAAATGATGGCAGTAGCAGAAGCTTATGAAAAAGAAAAGCAAGTGTGAAATCTCATATTGGGGGATAGAGACATGTAAACAATTCTACAGTAATTATGTATAATTAAGCTATTAAGAACATATGAGCAGGTAAAAGGATAAAGATACAAACAGGAAGCTTTACTTATTACTATCTCTTTGCAGATTTTCTACTTGGGTGGAACCAAATTAATGCCTTGTATCATACATACTGCAGGTGCACTTCAATCAGTCATCCCTCCTCTTGTGGACTTAACAACACAAGTGAACCACAGCAACAACAAAAATTGTACTCAGTAAAGCCTCCAGTGACATGATACACTTGTGATTAGAAACACATATAAAATGTGCACAATACTTTAACTATTTGTGGGGAAAGAAGGATGGTCATGGATCAGATTAGGCCAGTTTGTGGTGGCTCAGCAAGCCAATACTTTCCCTAATGGCTCCCATATTGTGCTGTATAACATAAATTTACTTAAAGGGTCATGCACCCTACACAGGTACCAAAAGAGTTAATGAGAGGCTAGTTATATTATCTGGCTGAATGTGGAGAGTGGGGCAAGCTTAAGTAGAGATGAAGCCCAGCTTGTGAGGAGCTGGCTAATGATTATAAAAGCAGAAAGTTTACAGCAGAAGGGGACTGTAAGGAGAGAGTCAGCAGTCACTTTCTGAGGTTAGGAAGCCCAAGGGAAAAGCAAGCCCTTGTATCCTCACCTGAGTAGAGGAAGCTGGCAAACAGACAGAATTAACATAGAACAGCCACCAGAATGCATCAGGCTTTGTTGGGAAGCCATGACAAAATGACGGGATTTGGATTTCCAGAGAGAGTACCCTGAGAGGCATTTAATTAAGAGGTGCACAAGGTCAGGCCCAAGTAGGATAGAAGTGGGTTTAGTTTATACTCCTTTGCTGGGATTTTCTTAGAGAATTTTAATGGAGGGCCATGAGGGTCCTGACCCTGAAACAAGGGTGGATCTAGAGATACTACAGGGGAGAATGGCTAGGTAGGAAGAAGCCCAGGGAAATAGCAACAAGGAGTGGAACTGAGTGCTATAGGGTCCCTGGGTTGAAATCTGGTATAGATGGAGGGCCAACTTCCCCATCAGCTACTGAAAGTGACATGAAGCCCTTGTAAAGGGGATAAGGACCCAGGAAAAACCCTGATAGATGGGTGAGAGAACCATAGGGCCTAGGGTTGGAGACAAAGACCTTTTAAGTGAGGAATTTTGGGTTATTTGGTAACTCTGGAATGGGTGGACTAAATTGTTACCTGGCTGAAGGGCCAAGTTACGGGAAGCGAGACTACAGTAGAATAAGAGCAAGAGTTGTAGGGCACTACTGTGCCATGTTCGACAACAAGGAAGGGCTCTAGTAGTGAGTAAACTTTTTCTTAAGGTGGAAGAAAGAACCTGAAAAGACAGGGGTTGCCATAACAACTCTAAAAGGCTAATTAATTAAGATGAGCTATTATCAGCAGGAGAAAAAATACTTTTTCTAGTGATAATCAGGATGGCCCATTTCAAACTGTTGACCAGAAGGTGTGAGTAATTAATTCCAGTTCAGCAGTTTCTCATTGGAGTCTGTTTTTTTCTAAGTTTTTTTGTTAAAGAATTGTCACTTTTAGGTCTGTTATTGAGTGGCCAGTGAGATTGAAGTGTTCTCCTACTGGTTTTTGAATGTTATGATTCCTGATTTCAAATTTGTGTCCATTTATTCTTTTGTGTAGAGACTGTCCTGTTTGGCCAATGTACATGACAGAGGGGCATTGCTGGCACATGATGGCATATATTGCATTGGTATATGTTCAGGTGAATGAGTCCCTGATGGCCTGCCTGATGTGATTAGGTCCTGTGATGGTGTCATGTGAATAGATATGTGGACAGAATTTGCACTGGGCTTTGTTGCAAAGATAGGTTCCTGGGTTGGTGTTTCTGTTGTGTGGTTTGTGGTTGCTAATGAATATTTGCTTCAGGTTAGGGGGCTGTCTTTAAGCAAGGACTGGCCTGTCTCCCAAGGAAACTCAACTCTCATCCCCTAATGCCCTTACTTGACTTGTGCTACATCTGATGAAGTAGGTTTTAGTCTATGAAAGCCTGTGCCCAAATAAATTTGTTAGTCTCTAAGGTGCCACAAGTACTCTTCATTTTTATAAGCTCATTTCAGTGTACCCAAAATATCAGACTTCTCCCTCTTGATGTGCAAACCTTTCCACATGATAAACTTTAACATTTTGAATTGTAAGATAGCTACATGAACAAATACACAAACAGTGCTTTCACATTGTACATGTGGATTTTTTTAGTATATTCAGAAGAGTAACCCTAATCTCTAGTAAATATCACCTTCTCATTTTCAAACTTTCTGTTATAAATTTTTTTCTCTGCCAATTGCAAGGAGAACTCTCTTTAGCTGACTGTCTCACAGAAGTGCCTAACCAATCACTGGTGAAAGACATTGAAGGCATGCAAAGCTTATAACAAATATTACATCTCTCTGTCTAGGTAATAAGTGTACAATATAATGTTAAACAATTTCAATCTATTTCACATAGTAAGCTTGTATGATTTATATCTAAATAAAACCTAGATGATCTTTAATTAAATTAAAGGTGTGATGACAATGGAAAGGCAAACATAGATGCTCCAGTTTCAAAGCTACTGTTGACTTACTGAAATTCACTTCTGGATTTAAAAAATGTATCTCAGTGGAGTTCTACCTGTTTATGGTAGCAGTGAGCTTTATCCTCATTTTGCATTTTAATAAGATGTTTTCATAGCAACTACAGAAACAGAAAGAACAGAGATGCTGATGGTTCATTCAAATTTGGTATGAAGGGGAAAAGACACATATTACATATGCAGAGTGGATTTGAAATGCATGGTCAAAATGGTTATGTATCTTGGTTTCCAGTTGAAATGTTCCCTACTGAGATACTCAAGCTCAAAAAAAGTATTTGCTATATTTGCATATTGCGTCCAAGTCAGACACAATAAAAGCAGGTGTCTTGTCCGTACAAACAACTCCTTTGGATCTTTTTGTGAATAATTGATTCAAGTGAAAGTATTCACAATGGGCTCAACAATCAGCCTTTCAGAACAATAACCAGGAAAGCAAAGCTGCTGTGAACATGAAGCAAATAAGTAATTGGGGAGAGATACCTGAAGAGATCTATCTTAAAATAGAATGATTGCATATCAAACAATAAACTTCAGATGGGAAGACTCTAGTAAATAAATGCCTTTTGCTACAGTATGTCCTTATACACAAGCACAGGAAAGGGACCTATTTTTCTGATGGTGAAGTGTAAAAACAAAACAAACAAACAAACAAAAAAACCCCACACCCTCAAACTTCCATGTGGGCAAGAATAAAGTCAAACACTGAATTTATATTCGTTATCAGTCTGACATTCTCACTTGAGTGAAGTGACATATGGAGACAGTAGTCAGTACACCATTCTCTACCACCAGGTGGGAGGAAAGCCCAATGTGTGATAAATAACATCAACAAGAAGAAGTAGCTTGCATATCAGCAAACTATAGGAATACAGAATTGCAATAGTGGCTCAGTCTAATTGTCTATCTAGTTGGCCAGATGCTTCAGAGGAAAGTGGAAGGAACATGAAAATAGAGTAACCAGCTTACAGGTAAATTTCTTCCAAACTTACATCATTAGAGATTGGTTCATGTGCTGAAACACGGGGTATTAATATTTGGAACAGAGACCTGACCAGAGTCATTCTATGGAACAGAGAACCTGTTTTAAATAGAATGAACCCTCTTTTGAAAATGTAAACTATGCTAAAATAGTTTGGCTCTTTGTCCCAATTTTGTGGTACGAGGGTTTATTTATTCAGAGTACCAAGACAAACTGGAGTCCTGTCAGTGCATCTAGGTAGCTTAATCAAACCAATCAAAATCAGATAGATGAAATAACAATGCGTGTGGATTTGGCACATTAGCTTAGCCCACTCCCAGGAAAGGAAGAACTCTCACTCTAGAAGCAGCCTTTTGCCAGAGAACTTACACATTTTCCTTAACTGATGATCAGGTATAGTTGTCATCCTTCCCTCCAGCCATCTGTCTGATACAATGATATATGTTAAGCAGACTAATTTTTTTTTTTGTCAGCAGTTTTGTCACTTCATTCTTAATTCCTTCCAAATTGCTTAATTTAGACCATATTGTTACTAGAGGAATTCTCCAGACTTCACTTTGTCTGCCTGATCTTTATTCTGAATAAGCAAAAAATCACTCCGCCCTGAGATGAATGTGTGATCCTGAGCATGCTCAGTTGGAAACCCAGAATTTCTAAAATGGTTCCCGGGTAAAGAGTCATGTGTGGATGTAAATGTGGGTGTTCGGGTGGGTGGACTGGCAGAATCACAGCTTCGAGGTAAATGACAACAGAAAGCATGTGCAAGATTGTTGCTTATTGAGTATGTGCAGGTGACAGAGAGGTTAGTCAGCTGAGCAGCTAGCCATTTGTAACACACTCATACCAATCACAATTTATTTTAAAAATCAGACCTGCCAGTAATAATTCTGAGATAACAGTTGGTACTGAGCATGTGCGAATGGGTATGTCATAACCATACAGAAGGGTAGCCTAGAATTCCTCCTTACCTGTAAGGGGTTAAGAAGCTCAGATAACCTAGTTGGCATCTGACCAAAAGAACCAATGGGGGCAAAAGATACTTTCAAATCTGGAGAGGGGAGAGGCTTTGTTTGTGTGTGTTCGATCTTGAGACTGAGAGGGATGAGACAGCAATTCATTTCCTCCAAATAATTCTGAAGCAGTCTTTCATAGTACAAAAATTGCAAGTACAGCCAGGGAAAGCATTAGTTATCTTTTGTTTTTCACTTGTGAATTTTCCCTTTGCTAGAGAGAGGTTTATCCCTGTTTTGTTTTCCTGTAACTTTAAAACTAAAACTAGAGGAGGTTCCTCTGTATTTTTGCATCTCTGTAAAGTTATTACCATCCTGCTTTTACAGATTCTTTACCTTTTCTTTAATTAAAATCCTTTTTTTAAGAATCTGATATTTTCCATTGTTTTAAAGATCCAGGGAGTTTGGATCTGGCTCACCTGTAATAATTGGTGAAGGTTTTATTCTCAAGCCTCCCAGGACAGGGGTGTAGGCCTTGGGGGGATTTGGGGGTGAATAGGAACTCCAAGTGGTCCTTTCCCTGATTCTTTCCCTAAATCACTTTGTAGTGGCTGTGAGTGATTTAGGGAAAGAATTAAGGACAAGGACAAGGAGTTTGTATCTTGGGAAGTTTTTAACCTAAGCTGCTAGAAATAAGCTTAGGGGGTCTTTCATGTGGGTCCCCATATCTGTACCCTAGAGTTCAGAGGGGGCAGGGAACCCTGACAGGGTAATTGATTAAAGGTATGTAAGGAAGTCACAATAGGACAGTATAAAAAACCAGAAGCCAGTTTCAGTCTGAAGTGGAGAGAGAGAAAGATGATCGGGGGAAGATCAAAGCCAGCAAGGGGAGCCAAAGAAAAATGATGGGAAAGAAGTCAGAAAAGCTGCTTCAGAGTGTGATGGGGCAAGGCCAGATGGCAACAGTAAAGAAGTCCTTTTGGGAATCAGCAAGTGATTCACTGCTAAAGGACCTCCCACCAGCCTAAGCAGAGGATCCACAGGTCTGGGATTCCAAATAATTGTGGGGGACAACAAAGGAGCTAACAGGAATGGGAGTTAGGAGTAGGACACAGGGCTAAATGAAGGGAACCAACAGGGACCCTGAGCAGAGAACCTCAGACAGTGCTCACTGCTCCTCGAAGGTTTCAAGGAAGCCAGCAGACGTCGCCCAGAGGAACTCTGCCCGGAAGTGTGACGGACTGCGGAGCGGAAATAGGTTCCACAGTCACAGGAAACCCCGTCAGCCAACCTCCTCTCCTTGGTTTTGTAGATGGCCATTTTGGCCAGGACTAAGAGAAGGTTGACAAGGAAGTCCCATGACTTTGTGGGGCCACTGATAGGGAGTGTGCAGATGAACAGGTGAGAGGAAAAGTGCAACCAAAAACATAATAATAGATCAAAGAGGAGCCAGAATAAGGGCTGCAACCTGGTGTACTCCAGGTATACGTGCACCAGGTCTCCCTCATGCCACAAAAGGGGCAGGTGTCTGGGAAGGGAGTAAATCATGCCACATACATGCCTGTGTTCACAGATCCATGAAGGAGCTGCCAGCTGATGTCCCCAGCAGCCTGTGGAATCAGGGTGGAATATAGGCTGGCCCACCAGGACTCCTCACCCTCCAGAGATGGTAGGAGTTCCTGCCATTTCGTGTTGGGGTGAAAGGTGTAGAGCATGAGTGTGTACACCTGAAGCCAATCAGGGACTGCCTGAAACTAGTTAACCTCCCAGTTAGTCAGGAGGGGATGTGTGTCGGGAGCTGTAGCAGGAAGTTGTGCTGTCGGAAAGACTGAGCAGTACAAACCATGTCAGGTACAGGGAAGGAGGCCCTGAGGTAAGGGTGAAGTGGATATTGAGGAAGTGGGGGCTGCTATGGTGAAGTAGCCCAGGGAATTGTACGTGTCCTGTTTCTAAAAAGTCATTTACCGTAACTGATACTATTAGGATTTCTGGGCTGGAACCTGGAGTAGAGGGTAGGCCCAAGCTCCCCACTTCAACAGGGCTGGCTCCAGGCACCAGCTGAGGAAGCACGTGCCTGGGGCAGCACATTCTAAGGGGCAGCATTCCGGTCAATATTTGGCCACCCCCTTTTTTGCTTCGGCAGTTTGGGAGGCTTGTTGTTGTTGTTGCTTGGGGGGAGGGGGGGCAAAAAAGGTAGAGCTGGCCCTGCCCTTCAACTCTCAATTAATCACTGAGACTGGGAGATAAGAGACTGTTCAAGGGAGGTTAGCTTCTTCTCACCTCCCTTGCTGCCTTATGATGAAAATGGCTCAGTAGGCTGTAATCCTTGCCTCTAGAAAGAGAAGCACTACATGGAGCATCACAATGAGCCTCTGAGGCTAGCAAAATCTGCCAGGAACAGTGAGACCCACGGAGACTCAAAATCTGGCAAGCTTACTTTATAAATCCATTGGTATCCCTTTAAAATGACTGCTGTTGTTTTATACATTCTTTGGCATTTTTCTTTTAATCACTGCTGTTGCTCAGCTCCTGCTCATTCAGTTGTGTTCTGCTTCAATTTTATTCTCTTGTGATAAAACTCTGTTCTTAATTTTAGTATAGTGTAGTTTCACATAGTATTTAATATGTGAATGCTTGAAGTGTACATGTTTTAATTCAAAGCATTTTAAGATTTGCTGTCAGTGATTTGTTACAAACTGGCCACTTGTAACAAATAGCTTTGTTTAGAATCATTTGAACTATGTTCTGTTATAATTTTAATGCTCTTTAACTTGCAATAAGGAATTTATGTCTCAGAGATTTTGTTTTGTTTAGGATTTTTAGGATCCACTGTATTAGGGATTATTAATTACATTAATATAAGATATTTCGGCTTTGAAAAGAATACTGCCTATATCAATACTTTATTGGAGGGGTCTCAGACTGAATTTACCTTAGGTGCCAGTTCTCAGATCCTCCCAGCAGGCTATAATGTCACTGAAGCTGGTGTTTAGAAAAGAAAATGTTTATTTTGTATTTTTATTTTGAATTTCTTAGAAATAATAAAACTGTCACACAACTTTTATACAGTTCTTTTCCTGCCAGAGAGTTTTTGCTGTTTGCCAGACACCTGACAACACTTCAGTTTTCTGTTGATATTTGGCCTCAGTGACTGAGCAGTTGAAAGCTTCAGCATTGCAGCAAGGTGTGCGTCAGATAGTTGTGTTCGGTATTTTGATTTGTTTATATTCATAGTCGGGGGGGAGAAGTGATGATGCCTCCATGGCTGATTCTGACCGGCAATGATATATCTGTCCCTCTCCCCCAGCCAATGGGAACTGTGTGGATGGCGCCTGCAACAGACAGAACTGGAAGCATAGCAGCATGCTTCTCTTCTCCATGGACCACAGTGGGGAGGTTTTCGGGCCGCAGATGGCCCACGGGATGGGACTTTGACACTCCTGCTTTATTGGAAGGTTATAGTTGTATCATTTAGTGTTTGTCTTAAAGACTCAAACTTTTACTTGGGAAGAACAGATTAAGGGGGCAATAAGAATATTTTTATAGTACTATCCCAAAATTCATTTTGGGGGCTAACAATGTGGCCCTGGTGATTTGCTGCTCTTTAACTTATCAGTTTGTTTCTGTGTACTATCTTTTGATCTCTAAATAACTGAGCATCTGATATTTATTACAGAACTGTGATACATAAGAGGTAAATATTTCCCCTAAATATGTGGTGAAAAATAGAGCTGTATGAGTAACTGTGTTTGTTTTTTTGTTGTTTTTTTTTTTTTTGTGGGGGGAGGTGGTGGGGGTGCAGGGGGAGTGGAACAGAATAAAATGGGGTCAAACAAAAGATTTAGTTTGACCTGAAAGGAAACATTCTGTTTTAGCGATTTTTTTTTTATTATTATTTTTTACATTTTCTACAATAAATAATAGAATTTAAATAAAATTCCAAACAAAAGTTTGTTTTGAATCAGTCAGATGTTTCATTTTGAAAATATCAAGAAGAGACTTTGACTTCCTTTTTTTCCCCAAATGAAAGAATTCAGCAATTTCAACATAAATTTGTGAGACATTTCTGTCTACCTGAAGAAAGTTTCAGCTGCAAAATTTCACCCATCTCTAGTGAAGACTGATGCTTCTTTCTCCACTGCCCCATTTACTTTGTGATATTTCAGATGAATCCTCACAGAAGTAGGATTCAAGAATTTTTTGCTTTTATATTTAAGGATATTTTCTCCCAATTCCATCTTAGCCATCATATATTTTTTGGCTAGAGTTGATGGGCTCTTTCTATTGGCTTCATTTGGTCTGACTATTTTTTTTTTAAAAAAAGGATGTAAGGTAGACTCAAATAATAACGTCTTGTACTTTGCGTAGGCCATAGTTTGCGCACCTCTGATCGATGAGATGAAGGATGATTTAGGAGTTTGTCACACCCCTTATAATTCAGTGAATCTTTGAAATGTATTTTTCTGCAGGGTAGTCCCCAGATAACATTCATTAGTTCACACTGAGTAAAGGGGCCATGAGGTCTGCTGGTTCCTCCTCATCTCCCCTCCCATCCCCATTTACTATTATGCAAATCTTTTCCATTTGCAACCTCCAATACAAATGAATAAACCATTAAAATTAAACCAGGTATGGTTTGAGTTGTCAGCCTTATTCCTTTATCTGAAGAAAACCTGTTTATCAATTTCCCTTGACACGCCTGGTTTAAACCTTTTAGTCATTGACTTTAAAGCATAATGTTAATGAATATCCATAATTTCGTATAGAGCGTGGTTACATATATATGTACAATGATGTTATTGACTAGTGTGTTACCAGTTTTCAAATGATACCTCCCCCGCCCCCCAAAAAAAACATTTTACGAAAATAATTGCAATAGTGTGTAGGGGCTCAATATGGGGATACCTCAGGTTGCAAGTAAGCATTATACTAGGTTTATGGAGACAGATTTGTTTCTTGTGCAATGTTTGACTTTACTGTACCTGAAGAGTAATGCTGAGCTTACAAAATGAGTGTTAATCTCCTTGGAAGTCATGGGTTTTGAAAGTTGTGGGTTTTGTCTTCAAGTATAAACACTGACAGTAAGAATCACTTGTAAGGCTGTTGAAAATGTGAAGATACTATAGCAGAAATACTTTCTTTCTTTTGTAAGACTTCAACACTTATGATCAGATGTGGATAAGATGGCTGTCTTTTTAACCTACATGAGGCTGAGGATAATAATCATTGTGTGGAAAGACCTTTTTGTTAAAGTGGAGGTGATATCTCCTTGTGAGTTTCTGCCCACCTTTGTAATGAGAGAGTATTATTGACTCATCAGTTACTTAGCATCAGCCACCAGAAAAGCATTTTGTTCTTGAAGATTGGCTCAGGAGGCTTTTGACCTATTTTGAATGTACACCTGACCACAGTGATCCACATTTCAGTCATCTCTGAACTGGGTTACTGCAGTGCATTCTAAAGTGGGCTCTATCTTAACACCAATCAGTGTAAAATGTGGCTGCTGACCCAGTTAATGGCACTTCTCACATCTTTCTCCATAAACTATATATGTGTGCATTTACTTGTTAGTTTTAACCTATAAAACTCAAACTGTTTAGGTCCTGGATACCCTCAGAGACTGTCTCTTTCTGAAGAGATAACCCAAAGGTATAAGCTGAACTGCTCAAATGAACAATTCCAGGTGTAATCAGGAGATGGGTTCTCAATTTTCAAACCTGTTTCCCTGTAGATTGATCAGAATCACTTCTTCTAAGGTTTTTCTGTAAAATGTGTCATGCTGTCTAGAACGGCTCATGACTGAGAGTGCCAAGCTCAGGACAGACTGTCAGAAAGCAGGGCATGCATCCCAAACTCGTGGTATGTTCTGTAATTACATTTCACCAACCCAGTAACAAATGTGAACTCCCAAAGCACTATAATAATCTTACTAGTTGCAGATAGTGGAGAGTCTAGGGGGACTATCTTGCCACCCAGGTAAGCTGGACTTAGTCATAGACAGTCACACACACAAAAACAAAAACATATTCAGGTTGCTTCCAGGCCCAAGAAACCAGTCACTGACCCCAGATCAATTTGTCTTTATTGTGAGATCTAAGGTGCAACACTTGTAGCCAATCCTGTAACTAGCTAAAGTTTTATGGACAAGGAAAAAGTAGTAAGAGAGCTATTTAGAGGAGGATCTTTGCCTTAGTTTAGTGTTTCTGGTCCTGTGAGAGTTCAAACAGCAAATAGATGAAAAATGTTCTTGTGATCCTGTTTTTACCTTTTGCATTTAGTCTTCCAGTCCATAAGACAAGCTCCCTGGCAGGTATCATTTCCAAGGTGTTATAGGGCCATTAACCCATCCTTTGTATCATGATTTTTCCTTGATGGTCTGTTTCATCTTGAAAGGTCTCCTGAATGGGCTGGGAGGATGATTCCTGTACTTCAGAGCAAACATTTTCAAAGTTATAAAGCAAAACATAGATATTTCCTATAGCCTGGATATTGACAATGCAAGTCAGATTGATGCATGCAGCCATTTACAAGCATTTCACACAATCTGAACACTACAGACATTCATATGAGACTGCTACCTATTTTAAACAAAACTAACATAGAGGTGAGCTGTTTTGGTTTCCATTTATGAGTTTTTCAGTACTCAGCTTATGCCTACAGACTTGGTAAGAACTGGCATCCGGTTTCCCAGCATCACAAAATGTAGTAAATTATCACTATAAACTCTGAACTGTTATCATGGCTCAGAGAGATACTATGAGATGAATGCCGCACTTTACTGCTGTGCATTATGTAAAAGATTAAATTGGGTATCTTTGCTAGCCAACAACCATTCTGTTACAAAGCATCTGTAACCTTCTGCATCATCTGACTTTCTTGTTGTTCTTTTACCTTTTGGAGATCCTATCTAGTGTATGTGCATCCAGTCTATGACACTGAATTTACATACTTAATCTAAGTGAGAGATTTATTTTTACTTGTGCCTCTGTAGCTATCACATATAAATATCTTTATGCTTAATTCATAGATTCCAAGACCAGATGGGACAGATGTGATCATTTAATTTGACTTGCTATATAACACAGGCTATAGAACTTCTTCAAAATTATTCCTAGAACATATATTTTAGGGGGGGGGGGGAACATTGAATCTTGATGCAAAAATCAACAGTGATAGAGAATCCATCATGGGCCCCAAATAAGTTGTTCCAAAGGTTAATTACTCTCATTGTTAAAAATCCCAGTCTTAATTTATCTGCCTTCAATTTGCAGTCATTGGATCATGTTATATTTTTCTTTGCTAGACTGAAGAGCCCATTGTTACATATTGTTCCCCATGTAGATACATATAGACTGCAATCAAGTCACCCTTTAATTCTCTCTTTAAACTAAATATATTCAAGGAGCTTAATCAACCTAAGGCATGATTTCTAATCCTTTAATATTCTTGTGGCTCTTCTCTGAACCCTTCTTGAATTGTGAACACCAGTATAAAAAAGTGAATCAGCTGCATAAGAATTATTATCTGAGTGCAAATGTCCTTACATTCCAGATATCAGATACACTTGAGAGAGTTCATTCTGAACATCCCTAAAGGCACAGTATCTAAAATTTCCATGGTGTTTACCAAAATCATCATGCACATCTAGATATCAAGTATACTCTCTGATTTTGAAATTGATTTGCTCTGGATTGCACATCAGCTGAGGCACCACTGTTTTTAGCAGGTAACTGTAGTTTCTCCCACTTTAACTTGTAGATTCATACTAAGGCTTCACTTGTTCAATAGGGACTTATACTATGCAGAATCTTAAGGGGTGCTGCATGTAAGGATTTTACGATGTTTCTAAGTATTTCCATGGTAGTGTGTAGGTCTTCAGATTAATTTCTCATCTATATCCACAGATGTATCTTTGTCTAAATATGAAATATTCATTTCTAAGATCATTGTTTTAGTACTGTATATGCTAGTAGCAAAAAGACAATCAGTACTTTCTCTCTCCCTAACATGAGAAATGAGTGCTTACCTGGTGCATCAAAGACTTCAAAATTCTTTCTTCCCTTTTCCCCCCATTTCCCTTAATTTAGGTATCCAAGAGATGTCTTATACCTTTCGAATGAGGGCATAGCAAATAAAATACATAACTGCACAATGATTGTTTACATACTGAGCACCATGTTTCTAGAAAATTTATCTTGTTGACTTTCACTTCCAGGAAAATGGGTAAAAAGGAAGACTGATTCTCTGTCACTTTGTCATGTCTCTGCTTGCTAGACTTGCTTCCAACTAGTTTATTATCTTGTTTTGACCGTACCATTCCAAAAGCCTGCAAAACTTTAGAAACATCCTGCATCAGCTATAGCTTGGTACATAGAACATGATAGCTAAGCATCAACAACGTTGTTTGTGTTCTCGTTCTTTGGACTGTTTCTTTAACTAAGGGGCAACATGAAGTATTGTAATTTCAGTATTAGGTAAACTGTTTTAAGTGTAAAACATTTTGGAAGAGCTTAACTTGAAGAAAATTCATAATATAAAATATGTGATATTTCATATAATATTGTATATGGTGCTGGCTAACACTATAAACCGTGCAGACTTTATTTGGCTCCATATATATTTGGTAAAACATAGAATATACATCTGCACTGCAATGGAAGGCTTGTGGCATGAGTCCAGCTGTTTCCTCTGAGCTGGCTCAAGCTTGCAGGGTTCGGGCTATGGAGCTATGAAACTCTTGTGAGAGAATAGAGCCTCTCAGAGCCCAGGGTCCAGCATGAGCCTAAATATCTACAATGCAATTTTTAGCCCTCAGCTGACCCATGCTCTGAGACTTGGTGTTGTGAGGTTTTTGATCACAGACATAACTGGAGCGAACAGCAGATTACCTAAAGACTGGTGGGTTGAGTGTATTTTTTTATTTTCCTGTTGTATGCAGAAGGGTCACCCAAAGGTTACAGCACCTCACTAATTATACAACAGTTTCAGTATAAATATACAAGCATTCTGTATATAATGTACTAATTCTCTACTGGTTACTTTTTAATTTTGGTTACATAACTTTTTTTAGCTCACACTTACAATTACATCACCAATGTCTGTGTTTTAATTGAGTAATACATTCAGCTACAAGCAAGATGTATTTATTTTCTGGTAGTTATTAAACCAATTTACCTTTCTGGATAATGATTCTGTTTGTGAGTGATATTCTCAATATGTTGTTTACAAGAGTCAGCTTCAAACCCTTGACAAAGTCCATTTCTTATATGATAACTATTCCTACATCATTTAGCACTGTTAGAACTTTGCAAGCTGAGTTTTTCCATTTTGTCTTTGTTCTTGCTGCAAATACTACGGAACCTTGACTTAGTTCAGTCCACATATTAATATGAAAAAAAACAGAAAAACCTTATTAGGTCACAAGTGTATCAGGTATGTCTTGATTCTCATCTGATTTACACTGGAAAACAGAGTTACCCTGTTTAAGTGATTTAGAACTTTTTTCAAATTATTTAAACGAGATCAAAATCAGGCACTGACTGCAACATTGCTCATGGACATAATGTAACTGCATTCCATTTCTCTGTTGCTCTTGGATCTTAGTAGAAAATCAAGCGTTGCATGTTGTGTAATGTTACATTCAGAACAAGGCAACCAGCAGGACAGCATGACTATTATAACACTTTTTTTACACACACACACACACACACACACAGTAGTCACATTGTAATACAGTTCAGAAATTCCAAGAAATGTATTCTATAACTATATTTTTTTAAAATTTGGATATAGTATGGCCATCTAATGCTGCATAATATTGCAACATTATTTTACTATGCTCAAAAGAAATTATGCCATTACTGTTCTTGAATTATTGATCTGGACACCACAGGAAGAAAACACAACATCTGGAATGTGGTTTAACTAGGCCACAACTCTATTAAATAACACACCTGAGAACTATGTGGCTATACTCTTGCCAAAGCAGGTCATCCTTGCTAGTGTAATCCTTTCCACCTGATGGAGGACTGCTGTCAGCCACTCACCTTGTTAACCTGACACCAGCGCTGTTTGCTGAGATCCTCAGTTGCCTCTGTCATCAGCGGGTCAAGAGGAGTGGGGGAGAAGGTGGAGTGTTCTCACTGTATCTTCTTTAGGAGATACTTTTTACAGAACCTCTTCCAATTCAGGTTTATCGGTCAACCAAACCAAAATGTTGAATAATTATCTGCACTGGACACCTGCTATCAAGAGGTACCAGCAATTTTTTTGGCTGTCTCACCTCCACCCTGCCAGATTCACGGATAGTATACCATTCCTTACCTAAAAGTAGCCAGAATCCTATTCATTCCCCAGTCAGAGATATTTACCATTTCCTTGAATAACTCAAGTATTGCATATGAAATTTCATGATAGGATGTGTGATTCCTACTCCCATAATTTAACGACCAACCAATTTCTTTCTTGTGGTTTCATTCACCTGTGAAGTTCTTGCGAGACTCCCCATTGTGGCATTTCAGGCCAGATCACAGTTAGCCTTGAAAGAAGGATCCAGCTCCACCCTTCATCAGTTTGTTTTACCTGTTCATTAAATCTCCAAATTGTTTTTCCCCAAGTGCACATACATCCATTCATGTGACCCCTTCCTCTATGCCAACTTGGAGCTGCTTCACTGTGAGGCCGAGCAATAAACTCACAGAGGCAACTGGACTGGATACCCACCTATGTATCAGAAGCACAGTATTGTCCTCACACATCTAATCACCAACTCATATGACCCATTCGCTTGAGCCTGAAGGAAGGATAAACAGAGATTAACACTTAAACCAGTTACTATCCTCTCCAATAACGTCTCACACCCATGTATAATTTGAATTGTTGATAAGTATATCCCATTGGACTCCCATTCCAAGCTGTGGTATGGATGCAATTCTTCCAATTTTGAATGAATAGGATCCCAATTCAGCCTCTTTGATATCACTGTGAATAGAAATTTTTTTCAGAGGTAACCCCCATGCCCCTGAAGAAAGAGTGACTTAGTATCAGCAGCCGTGATATTAGGCCAATCTGTACTGCTCTGACTTGGCAAATCTCACATCCCTACAGTCTTGTACTATGACTCATATTGCCATCCCTGAGCTGGTTCAGGAAGTCAGATTTCTTTCCTTTCCATTGAATATCCCTAAACTCTGAAGCACTATCTAATTTTTCCCTTGCTGAGCCTGTATTAGTCCTCCAGTAGCCTAACCAAAACCTGCTCTTGGGGTTCTGTTAACTTATATCCCGGTCAATAAAACCACCCTGATTTGACTATGATGCCAATTCATGTTAGATACATGACACCCCAGATTGTAGTGTCAAATTCTGAGAAGGTTCACCATTGCCCTCAATTGGTGTTTGAGTGCATTCCTGCACACCCCTTATATTTCCCTCCTTGCACGCTTAAAGTGCTAGTTCCTTTGCACTACAACAAAATTAGTCAAGAACCTAAGTTCCAAAAGCCTAGTTGCACCTGAATGGGCTGCTTGCGCTCTCCCAAAAGCATCTCTAAAATTTGACCTTACTCATTCTCTGAGAGACTTGAAGAACTGGCCATTACCAACAGGGATCACTGCCTTTTTTTTCACTTCAGAATCACCTCTTGCTCCTCCAAAATCCAGTGAACACTTCTTGCCTCAGGGGAAACTCCAACCAATGCATTAAAATAAACATCCAAGTCTAATTCTAGTATCCTATCATCCCTTCTCAGTAATCTTATTGCAATGATTCAGGTATTATCCAACACTCAGTCAACCTTCTAGCTCTTAATGTGCTTTTAATAATAAATTGGGTCTGGACATGACTGAGGAGGCATTTGGCTAATGTGGGTAGAAAGGGCTAGGCTTAAATTGTTGTCGGGCAACTGATTTCCCCCTTCCCCCATGTCATAAGTATGAAGTAGCCTAGAATTACTATTTACCTGTAAGGGGTTAAGCTAAAGGTAACCAGAGAAGTGGGCAACTGACCAATGAGAAATTCCTAAAGAGACAAAGGATTTTGGTTTCATTTTCCCTCTCCGGAGACTCTCTCCGTTCAGCTTGGCTATGAGCTGAACCACACCTGTTTCTTTTACTATAACTATAAGCTTTCTATTCAGTAACAAGTAAGGTAGTCAAATAGTAAGTTTAATCTGTTTTTTATCACTTGAAAGTTTCTCAGTGGTCAGTGTTGCCTGGGTGCTTCTTGATATTGTAAGACTCAGCAGAGATACCCACAGTGGAAGAAAGTTGCCTCGGGAGAGGTTTGATTTCTTAATTCTATTGTTGATTATGGTAGATGCTGTTCTGTTTGGTTATAAGGGATTTATTCCTTTCTTTTTCTTTCTTTTATTAAAATCTTTCTTTTAAGAATCTGACTGCTTGTTTTCCATTGTGTAAGATCCTGGGTTTGGATCGGGCACGTCTTGCAGGATCAGGCAGGGGTGTGTTTTTTTTTGTTGTTTGTTTTTCTCTCAAGCTTCCTAGGGAAGGAAGAAGTTTGGGGGGCTTAGTGAAAAGGGAAAGAAGGGTCCCAAACTCCCCTTTGTCCTAGTTTTTGGATAACTGAGTTTGGTGGTGGCAGCGTACCAGGTCCAGACACAGGAGAAGTCGGGGGGGGGGCGGAGTTTTAACCTAAGCTGGTAAAATAAGCTTGGGGGGTTATTTCTTTTTTTATGCGGGTCCCCACATCTGTACCCTAGAGTTCAGAGTGAGGAGGCAATCCTGACACCCCATAATTAAAAATATTTGCTGTAGAGTAAAAGCATGTAGCTGGCCAGCTCTTACTAATTGTTTCTTTTTTGTTGAGGCCAGCTCAGGCATGTGACTCCCTCTATTTAATTATAGGGGTTCTTTTACATACCTTAGGGGAGATCACAATTAAATCTAAGCAAAATCATCACAATTATTAATTGATGGCTATTTTGTTATTAAAGCAAGAAAAAATAAACTGTAGACAAAAACCACAATGATAAACTGGTTATTTCCATTACAATCTCTTCAGTATGAGGAGAGACTGCAGCCTTTAAAGAATTGCTTTCAGGGCACTTATATCTTGGTAACTTAAGACCAAGGAATTTCTTCTTAAAATAATTTTAAGACCACGTTTATTATGTCATCAATTGACTAAACCATTCATAACTGGACAAAATAATTATTTATGGGCAAGTGAGCTGAGTGCATCATCAGCAATAACAAAGAGCTTATAAAACTGCCAGGGAAACAATGTTAAGTAAATCCTATGAAATGAAAGAAAATATTTAAATTTGTTACTTAGAAGAAGACATTTAATCAGTTGTCTTGAAACAAGCCAATTTTGAAATAATAAGAATTTGAAATCTAATTAAATCTCATTATTTCTGTGTTTCCAGTCGTATGTGTTTTCTTTCCTGGAATACATGGTCTACTTGTTTGGTGATTTAACAAGAGGAACTGTTTATATGTTAAGTTGCAGTACCACTTCAGTATACCAACAAAATCATGACAAGAGATTTCAGATCTAACACTTTGATAGTGCTTCTTGCTACTTCCATCTGACCAGGATGAAGTCTTGGTTTTCATCTGGGTTGGGAGATTCCCTTTTTTGATGCTTCTATGCAGTTGTTTAATTTTTCTTCTTAGCTGTCTCACAGCTTGCTTGTAGAGATAGACATGCCAAGTTGAGGAGTACTTGAGCAGAGTATCTGAGAGTATGACTGAAGGGTGCTCACTTCAGAGTTTTATTCTCTTCTTCCTATTTTCATGAAATTTATAAGAAAATACACTTCTTTCAAGTTTGTTTAGATTTAGAATTGGCTGCTGTCTCCTTTCATTGGCTCCATGCCTTCATTGGTTGATTTTGGTGACAACTTCACCTCCTAAATATGCAATCAGCTTAATAAACATGCAACACACTTCTAATTGTCTCTGTTCTTCTGTGGCAGGACAGCCTCAGATAACTCTTTACATTTTAAATTTATTTTTGTTCAATCCACTTTCCAAACTATTTCCTCAGTTTCATCAGAGTTTCAGCGAGTATTGAAATTCTGATTTCAAGATTTCCAAGCACTCCTTCTCTTTATGTTTGTTTTATTATCAAAACAGAAGCCTTCTTAAAAATCAATATTTCTTAGAGTCTTTAGATTAAAGTGTTACTAAAGTTGTTGATTCTTCATAACACTTTTTGGAGACATGATTATTTTGGTCTTCCTGAATTAGGTGAGGAGTTGTTTAACTATGTTAATAGCTAATTAATTCCAATTAATAGGAATATTCTATACTTAAATGGCTTCTTACATTAATAGTCAGTTTAGCAAGATCATCAGATTTCAGGTTGGTACATGAAGCATATTATCCTTTATACAGCAATGATAGAAAATTACATTATAAACTTTTGGAAACACATCTTAAAATGGGGGTTTGCCATTTATAATTAAGAAATAAAGAAAATTTTCTATAAAATATTCCCAACTACACACATTTTCCTAAAACTTTCAGAATGAAGATTTGAGAGTGATCATGAAAGAAATCTACTTCCATAAGGCTATTTCTAGAATCATTTGTATGGGTTTACTTAGAGGGTTTTCTTGAAGCAGGAGGATGAAAGCCCAATTTACCCCACAGTTTATGGTTTTGATAAGGATCTTCAGTAATACTTCTCTTGAAGTCTTTTGACCAAATTGTGTTTAACAGTGTGACAAACTAGAGTGCAATCCAGAGCAGTGGAGTGCTGAGTAGCGCCTTACTGTTGTAGCTCCCAACTTGGACTGCTGACAAACAGCCTGGCAGTATTCAGGTTACTCCCAGCTGTGTTTGTGTAAGTGAAGCCAGCCAGTCACACCCTTGCTCTCACTAGCCTTGGTTATACTGCAGGATGACATGAACACACTCCCAGGCCTGGATTTTCCCCCAGAAATGTATGCCCTGTACTGCCCAGCCATCTCTTCGATAGTTCAAATATATTAAGTCTGTTATGCCTTTATGGGAATAATATACAACAACTTGTCATCTAAATGGAATAACCCAGACACATCAAGTTTATTATCTATGAAGATAGATTTTAAGTGACTACAAGTGATGAGGTGTAGAAGTCAGAAATATTCAAGATATGCCTGTTAGACCAGTTTGGCGCTATATGAGTATTGAATATGCACTTTTGACATCATATAGGGAGTAGTTTATAACTTCTCACAAAATGCTGCTCCACACATTTCATAACTTGCTGATCAGTAAAATCATAGGGTGAACTTTCAAACGATATTTTACAAGGCATATTTTCCAAAAAGATTATTGCAAGAGTGAGGAGGGTTTGAATACAGAAGGGCATTCTCCAGTTTGGGATGGATTCTTACTGTAGTACAATTTACTTCAATAGACCAGCGTTCTAAAACTGTGGATTGCGAGCCCAAAGTGGGTCATGACCCCATTTTAATAGGGTTACCAGAGCTGGCTTAGATTTGCTGAGGCCCAGGCCCCAAGCCCAAGGGCTTCAGCCCTGAATGGCTAAGGTTACAGGCCCGCTCCTCAGAGCTGAAGCCCATGGGCTTTCCCCTCCTCCCACACCCCCCATCCCGCCACATACACGATGGTAGGGCTTGGATGGGCTCAGTCTTCAGTCCCCCATCCTGGGCTCCTGTAGTAATTTTTTTTTGTCAGAAGGGTTCATGGTGCAATGAAACTTGAGAATCCCTGCAACAGACCACTGCCAATTTATACTGGCTAAAATCCATGCCCTTTGTCTTCTGATGGATGAAAAACAATAGATGCCTGAGTTTAAGATCAACTTTTTTCAACTATAGTTCAAAGCTGATTCTGTGATATTTTCATTTTTTAACAAACAAACTGAGATAAGAGGGTAGAGTCTAGGGGTAGATAGATGGCTGCAGACTGGATAAGCTCTGCCTTCTAAAGAAAATCTACTTTAAGAAAAGACTTAAAATGCTTTAACAGTTGTTTTGTGCCATTTTTTGGTTTGGTGTTGCTTGGTGGTAGCACAATCTTAATTATCTACCTAGTAGATCACAGGTAGACCAGCAATGTAAGCAAACTGGAGCCCTCACTAAAGAAGTGGTGGTGGAGGTGGAAGGAAGTGTGCAAGTGAGAAGTGTACTGAAAAATTTGTTGTGGACAGCTTCAGATTTGACTTTCTTAGAGTGGAATCTTGTGTCTCTGAAACACCAAATAAAGGGGAAAAATTCTAGCTATCACTACTTGGATTAAACCCTTGAGTGTGTGGAACATGAACACATGTCTGTTGGATAGAAGCAACAGAAAGAAGCGTAGTCCTGCAATAGACCTACATTAGACATTTCAATAACTATTTAAATTCTAGCTCCTATTATAATTATGAAAAACTGCAGCACAGTTTGATTAACATAGATATTTAAAGATGATCCCATATATATGGACAAAAACTATGGGAATCCTTTGTAGTTCAGGAATATATGATGTTTTCTTTCATGGATTTCATAGCCTTAGAGTTTTGAATGCAACAAAAGTTTAACTATATCTTATCTTTACCAACTTTTGCCACGCTACTTAACCAAAAAAGAGATCTGAGAGAGGGGTTAAACAGCATGTTATAGCAGGAATAGAAGCAAGGGTTTTTTATACACACGCAAGCTATTAATAATCTTCATAAGAAAACAAACATTTTGCGAGTGGCAGGCTTCAAATCAACTTTTGGAAAGAATATGTGTAGAGTGTTCAAGACCAGAAGATGTGGAATAAATTAGATATTGAAAGTCCGCTTTCACTAACTGAGACTTTGTTTGCCAACCTCTGGCATATTAGCACTAAATATCATGTCTATTTTGTCTTAGATTAGAATGCCAACAATTGTTTTCTTTAGGCACTAAACTTTAATATTTTCTGAGATTTACTAGCAGAAAATATAATTATAAAGGTAACAAGTAGTTACTGTATGAATTCTAATTGTTGCTCCCCTTTTCCTCTTTCATTTGGGATATAAATATTTACGAAGAACAAGAATGCATTTAGAAAACTTGTTGCTGTGAATGCCAGCCAAGATACTTTAAACACTTTTTCTCTCTTGGTGGAGGGCTGAATGTTTCAATATGCCATAACTACTCCTCTTCCTTTGTATTTGTTTCCTTTTTATTATGTTCTAAAAAGGTATGACACCCTATCAAGATGCGAACTGCATTATACACCAGTTTACAAAACTGTGTAAAGATAAGGCTAGGGATCCATGGTCCTGCACACTGTTCTAATCAGGCTGCCCCTGTTCCCATATAGAGGCCCAGTGACTTTAGTAGGGAGCTACATGGGTGTGGGGGTCTACGTGGGTGGAACAAATTGCAGCTTCAAGGTCTTTAACTATTGACTAATTTTCTAGGCCTATTTATCCCATGCTCCTCACCCCGACAAGAGAAATCATGTAGCTGATCCTTTATACATCACATTTGTTCATATCTCATTTTTTTAAACTTCAGTTTACAATTTTCACTACCAGATCTTTCTTTATTAGAATACATAAAAGATGACTAAATGTTTGTGAATGTCATAAGCTGTGTTCTTTTGGCATTTTCAGCATCATGGTAACAGGGCAGGCATGTAACCAGTGTAAGGTGCAGTCTCTCATATAGACATGAGACTATTTTGTTAGTGGATATTGTGCAAGAAGGTTAGAATCTCATGCAAAAGCAAGCCCATATTTTAACCAATAAAAAGGAAGCTTTATTTATATTAACACAAACTGTAAATATTTATACATAGATTTTGTAGCCTGCAGGTAGTCTGTTCGGTACATTATGTTGTGATATGTTATACTTTTGTTCTACCTACTGAACCTTAATTCTGTAAGAACTGTGGTGCATAGGCCTGTTGCTTGTTTTCAGTTCACCAGTTGTGTAGTGCCACAAACAGTGAAACAGCCTTATAAACAAATTTTATGTTTTTTATATGGATTTTTCTTAAAGTATCCAGTAATTTGGTATGGTAGATCTGTAATAGAACCATTAGTTCATTTTGGAGATGTCTTAGAACAATGTCTACGCTTACGCTTTTGGTATACTACCAACTGCGCCAAATTCTGCTCTATCAGACTGTTATATGTCTGGAGTAACCTCATTGACATCAAAGAGTTAGTCTAGGGGCACATAGTTGAACAAACAGAAGACTTGTCCCTCACCTTTTTTTCTAGCTTGTACCTTATCACCACGTAACCCACGCATACATCCCTATAACGAAACAAACTCCTTTACGCTTTCAGCCAATACCACCTGTGATTTTAAACTAGCACTGATCTACAGTTAGATCTAAATGAATAATCTTATAAAGAAATATGTAACTTTATTCCCAGCAATACATTCTCCCAAAGACTTTTGGCTGGACTCTCCCCTGCACTCCAGCTGCTTTCTGATGTATCAGTAGTGCAAAAGCAGCTCCAAGCTGGTGTAGCCAGCTCTGGGAGAATCCTACTATAGAGAAAATATTCAGTTTAGTTCAACCAAGCATTTACACAGCTCGCTTAGTCTTACGTTTGCTGATAAATGATGCTCAAAGCAGTGATACCCAAACTTTTCAGCCTGAGGATCTAAGACATGATTTCAAAAAGATCAAGGGGGGCCCAGTCAATGCTTTAGGGAGGGTCGTCTGGGCTATTCTGCCTTTGGATTACATACTTGTTACAAAGGGCAGGGGAAACGTTTGTCTGTTCCCTGCTAGGTATTCTCAAGACACTCCACTACATACATTTTCTTACTCTGGAAAGAGGATGAGCAAATAAATAGATGACAGATGTGACAGTAGTCACATTGATTAATATGCTACTGGAAGGTGCCCAGATACTCTGGTGTTGTGTGGCATAAGAATCTATGTAGGATAGAATAGTGTAGAGCTGGTTCCTATGCCTCCAGCCCCATAGCTGCTGGCCCAGGAGCTACGTCAAGGGGAGTGATTGAAATAAATTGAGCTCTGGTTATCTTTACCTTTCCTTGGAGACCAGAGTCAATTGGTGCAAATTAATATAGCCCCCAGGCATCTCTAACCTATGCTTAGAAAGCTGTAAATAGTTATTTCTCAGTTTCTCCTCCGCTTCTAATGAAGTTCTTATCCTACACTCCCAAGGGTTCCTGCAGCACAGCAGGGAAGTAAGCAACAGAATATCCTGAGCTGCTCTCTCTTTTTTCAATCTAGTGTGAGGTAGCTGGGGAAGGGGGCTGCTGAGCAGCTGCAGCAGGGAAGGGATGGCTAAGGCTCAGGCTGCTCCTGATTGACATCGTATTTCTCCAGGGGAAGTCATGGGAGGAAATACCCCACTACATCCCTATAGCAATGGGGTTGATCCAAAATCTTCAGTTCACACTTGTGGGACAAGGTCCAGGTAACACATTTCCCATTAATAAATAAACAAAATTTTTATTGAAATCTCTCTCAAGGGCTTACAGCTTGGAGAGTCGCAGGGCGGAAAGCCCTGTTCTGTATTAAGCTGAAATAACTGATCAGGAATTGAATTGATCCAATAATCGTTCCCAGTTTTATATCCACAATAACACTTAACTTCAGAGGAGCTGGACCTTGTCGACACAACGTGTCAGTGAAACCAGAACCAGGGCCCAGTAGTAGCTTCACAACAATTAAAAAATCTTCCAACCAATATTAAAATAAATAAATAATAAATGGACAGTGAGAAAAGCTTATTGATACAGATCTACCAGGTAAACCTAGTATTTTATGCTCTGCTGCATCAAGAATGTAGAATTATTGCACGATCTCTTACAGTAATTAAAACAAATTACCAAAGGAAAAAAAATAGAGAAATGTTTTGCAACAGTTTTACTTTTCTAAAAACTGTATATTCCTTTCTATAAGAATTTGCAGTTAGAAGTACAATTTCTGTTTATTACAATGTGTTGCCATGTACTGTATATCATACATAATTCTAGGTTATTAAATTCCTGAAGCATGCAATACCACAAACTTAATAGACTTTATGCAAATCATTATGTAACGAAATAAGAGCAGATGGTACTCATCACATCAGAATCTTTCCATAACTGTTTCATATTTTGTTTAATTTAAACAAAACATAAAGGTACCACTGTGGCTTCTAAGTTATTTTAATTTATTCTACTCCACTGCTTTTCTTGCCATTTTCCTGTCCCCTTGCACAGCATTAAAATAAAATATTTGTTTTAATGTCCCATAGATATTTAGTGGTTTAGTATTTTTGAATTGTGCTAGGGACCAATAAAGATACTTGTTTATTCCTATTTCTCCATCAGAGGGAAATCTATTGCTATGAATAGAGTACATAATTCAGCTCACAGGATCGCCTAGAGGAGAGAATTAAAGCTTTACCAGGAATCTTAAACTAGTATAGAAATAGAGCTTAAAAGATACATCTCCATAACACTTTTCCCTTAAAACTTTTTATATTTTTCCTGCCGCCAGCATAGTCTGGGGATAAATGATAGAACATATCAACCAAAAAGAAGTTATGAAAACTAAAACAAACAAAATCAAACAGGGCGCTAGAAAAAAATAGGAACAATATAACTTTATTCTAACCACAGAGATGTTAACATCACGTCTGAATACAAAATGTCTCTTCTTATATTATCACAGAAAGCAAATTTCACATGAACATATATATGCACAACCAATGTACTGAACAGAGCATCTTATTAGGGGAATATCTGTAACTTTGAACTTGTAAGATCATAATTTTTGTAATAAACAATGAATAATAAAACAAAGGGGAAAACACACTGTTACAGGGAACATGATTTTCAGCCACATTTTGAACAAGGAGAAACAGTTTTATAGAATACCAAAAAGTGTATCTGTTACATACTACCACTATTTTCAGAGAAAACCCCAACCTTCTTCCTAAAGTCTGTTGCTACTTTTGCTGTTTGTAGTATTAGAGAAGGGATATTTTTTGTTTGTCACTTGTTATTTCTATGGGACTTTATTTCAAGCCTGTTTGCTCCATCTTATCTTCATTTCTGACCATGAAGGAACATAATTTGGGGAAGTGATGTAGTCCCTGCTGAAAATGCTTCAACAAACGGAAGGACTATATAGAGTCTAGGTGGAATGCATTGTGATGAGTCATCATTGAGCCTGACTGTTCTGAGGTAATTATCTGTGCATTGTAAGAGTCCAGCCAATCCACAAGCAATGGTCTAACTTGTTGATCCCAGTGCATGTGTACACTCTTCTAATGAAAGCATCTGCTGCAGTCTGCTCAACATCAGCAGATCTCTTGTTAAGGATACACCCAGCTGTCTGTCCTGACAGTATGCTTATGCCTGTGCCAGTCCCAGCCAGTAGCCTGGCTCTCCTTACATGCACTACTTATTCTTACCATTTCCTCAGAGCATCCCTTCCCATAGAATTAATTGTAAAAAGGAGTCTGGGAAGGTAAAAGGAACTCTGAGGGTCTCCTGGTGGCGTTTTCTCCAAATCATGTGGGATGTGTGTTCCAGTCATGGAACGAACATTTGGTTTGCCCCAGAATCCTCAGAGAAGGGTCTGCAATGTAGAAGGCCTCCATAGGAAAAGTAATACCACCTCAAGCTGTATGATCACTTTAACAATCTGTGGAAATGACCCTTCTTCCTACGTGGATACCAGCCTTGTGGAGTAACCTCTACTTGGTCCCAGCACATGTCATCGAGGTCTCTTTCATGCAGCATAACCTCAATGTGACTATTTTTGTCTGAGTTCATAAGGCAGTAGTTTGGTAATATTTAACTGAATTGGCCTTAAAATTTGCACCTTTCCCAGCTTCCAGAAGCTCTCCTCCCATCTGGCCAAAACTTCATCTCCCACCTACCCATTACTATTACCAAACCCCCCAGCTTTCTTTTGACTCCTGATTTAGTTAGGGATTAGGCCCTGCTTTGAGCAGGGGGTTGGACTAAATGACTTCCTGCAGGCCCTTCCAACTCTGATATTCTATGACAACTGTGTATATTCAGTGAGAAACTGTCAATACTCAATTTTTCACAAATTACTCTGCAGCAATGTAAAATAAATTGAGCAAAAATTCCAAAACAAAGGATTTAATAAATATGAAAATGAGTAGTGCAATGAGAGCAGGGCATAAAGTAAAGAGAGCATAAGTGCATATTACCTTGCAATATTTTTTCACTTTCATTCTTACACTAATTTGTTAGACACAATTCATCATTATGCATTCCTGACATTAGACTTTAACATTTGATTATTTTCTAATATTTTCTGTTTTTTAATAATTTTGCAAGCAGCAAGGTACTATATATCTTTTAAACCAAGAACATATTCCATCAACCAAGAATATATTCCATAAATAACTTGGATATTTCAGATGCACTGAAAAAAGTTTTTTGGAGACTGGGCATCATATTAAAAATGGTGTCAAGAATCAGAGGGATAGCCGTGTTAGTCTGGAATTGCAGAAGTGACAAAGAGTCCTGTGGCACCTTGAAGACTAACTAAAGTATTAAAGCATAAGCTTTCGCGGTGGGTTTTAGCCCACGAAAGCTTATGCTCTAATACTTTAGTCAGTCTTTTTAAGGTGCCACAGGACTCTTTGTCACTTCTATATTAAAAAATGGGGACATCTGGTCTCTTTAGAAAGATGACAGCTATGTGGCAAAAAAGCAAACAGTTTTTAACTGACAAATCTCCTTTAAACACAGGATAGTCCTTCAGTTTCCTTTCAGGGCTACTCCTGAAACATTTCACTGGCTCATCTTTTATAATCTTTCTCAGGTAAATTTTTCAAAACTAACAACATAAAGTCTTAGTGATATTTACCAAACTCGAGAGAAAAAACTCCAGCCTAAGAAGAGATGCAGCATGTGAAACTTTTTGGTGAAGTTGATGGTAGGGTTAAAACTGGAATTTGCAATGAGGAACTAGCTTCAATCTTAAATATTGAGCATAAAATTTTCAAAAGTTCTCAGTATTCACCTAACTGCTTCCAATGAAGTTATTGATAAAACTCCCTTTGACTTCAATGGGCACAGAGATAGGACAAAACTTAGTAACTTTGGAAATTCCACCCTCAAAGGCTACTACCATTCCAATTCTGTAATAACCTATTTGCTTTTTCTCATGTTGTCTTCCATGTCTGTAATACGCCCTGGACCCTTTATGCCTTGCAACATTAACTCTCCATTAAAGCCTCTTCAGACTTCCTGTTTTCACTGACCTTCTAGTGCTGACCTCCAGCTTTGCCCTCTAACTGTCCTCAAATTTAATATTACAACAAAAGCAATCAAAAAAAGCAACTGATGAGATATATATGTTGCTTGATCTTTCAATGTTGTTGTAACTTCTTCTTCGTACCCTTTTATGCCACCTTTATTTATTTATTTTCATACCTTGTGTTCTGTTTCTTTAGATAGTAAGCCTCTGTCGTTTTGCTTCTACAGTGCCATATCCACTTATTGTTTTTATTTATAAAGTGCTATAGCACTTCACAAATATTAAATAAAATATTAATACCATGCAGGTTACTAGAAAGAAACTAAAACCTTCTTCTAAGACTGGATTAATTTTCAGGACAAAATCACATCCCTCAGGAGTAGAGGCTGACCACAGTAGTCCCTTGGATTTACACATCTAGAAACATGAATCTGACAACCTTCGAAGGAAGATCTATGAAACTGATGGCCAAATCACCAAAGATTTGGTGGGTTAATTTGGTTCATATACTTACCTGATCTTCAGTCAAAGTAGCTGAACCTCTTGGGCTGGGATTCTCACAAGAACAGACTTTCTCATGAGACTTCGTTGTATTTCTCTGGTATTTGTTTCTAGTTAGGGCCAAAATTCTGCTAGAATTGCATCTGGTGTGACATTTGGCACATTCTCTTTAAGTACAAAAGTCAATGAAAACATTAAAAATATACTTTTTTATTATTATTTTAAAAGTGGTTTGGTTTCACCAATGGTTCAGGTTAATTCTTATTAGTTTGGATAGTTCTACGAATGTAGCACTATCGTAGCTAACCAGTTTTCATTTCCTTAATCTAGATATATTTTCTGTACTTTCTGACACTGGATCTATTGAATAGTTTCTGAGAAAATATATTGGAATAGATGATGAGGCATTGGAACATGAAGGTTTAGAAAAATTGTTGGAAACGCAATCACTGAAGCCTCAGTTTGCGAGAACTTTTTTGTTTTTATTACTTGGATTTATGTTTATACACTTTTAAAAAACCTTCTAGTGGCTGGCAGAATCTTTTAGTGAGGGTATCTATTTCTATCTTCAAGTCTCTAGGTTCTAATAAATATGTTTTTCTTTACTTTGGCTGACAAGATGATTGAATGTACAATTTGTGTTTGTGGAATATTGTGTCACAGAAAAATGTCCAGGTTATTTATATAAGTTAATGTTACATGATTGTATTGCGTGTCCTTTTCAGAGTTGAAATGAATCCTAAATGGAAGCCTGGATAAAGAGACTTTCATTCCTTTCTTACTTTCCCTGTGTGTCCCACACCCCATCCACTCCCCCTTTCAATCTGGCTGTCTTTTTTTGTTGTTTCTTGCAGTTTTCAAATTTGATGTTATGTGGAGTTAATTATATTGGCTATGCTTAAACACAAACACTTCTAGTAAATTACGGCTTAAGTTTCTCAAAAGTAGGATATTTTTTCCAAGCCCACTTACTATCATTAACATTGTCTTTATTTCAAAGGTGATTTTATGTAATTTAAAACATTTTTTCATTATTTAAAAGAAGTCCATTTAATGCATTAGGGACAGAGACCATCCTGAAAACAAATTGGCACAAATATGGATGTTCTATATGTGATGCCACTCACTGAGTGTTCACTATATAATACTTAAGGCCCCATTTGTAATCCAGGCATAGTAACAACTGCATAAGTGGTCCCATAATTTAACTTATGCAACATCTTGGTGCAAAAAAAAAAAAGTCTTTCATAATTCACAGAAGTGAACATTTTCATGCTGATCAGCCTTTCGGCATATGCATTTGTCATTCTGCTTTCCTTATACAGGATTATTCATCTAATTTAACATGTTAGATGTGTATGTCCATCTGGCTTCTCAACCATTCAGGTAGTGCCATGAGGTGGGAGGTGGAGAAAAGCAAAGACTTTTTTAAAAAATAGTATAAAGAACATATTTTTCTAACCTCATTATCACAAACAGCTGAATCATATTTGCTGAAACTTACAAAATAAATATATAAATTCAGCATTTGGCAAATACTCATCATCAAAAAATTTTAGCCCAAACAAGTAAAGTTCAGTTGCTTACAATTTTGCCAAAAAGATTTTATAATTGAAAGTGTTGCACAACCTTACATACAGATTGCGCTACCCAATTCATCTACAATAATGCAGTTACAGATGTGTGCAGGGCATTGAAAAAGGGAAAAAATATATTGTTTGTAGTGTTGTTGTAGCTGTGTTGGTCCCAGGATATTAGGAAGACGAGGTGGATGAGGCAATATATTTTATTGGGCCAACATCTGTTGGGGAAAGAGACAAGCTTTTGAGATACACAGAGCTCTTCTTCAGATTTAGCTCCACACATCTCTTTCACCAACAGCAGTTGGTCAAATAAAAAATATTACATCACTCACCTTTTATCTCTAAAAGTAAAGATAAATAAAACTAACGGAACAACTAGAAAAACAAAAGAGAATTAATTTAGAAAACAGTTTTTTTTTATCAAAAGAAAGAACACATGAAAATCAAAAGGTTACCAGACTCGAGGAAAATTAAACTAAAAACAGGGAGAACTGAAAGGACACTAAATATAATATAGATGTAAAACAAAATAGCATGAGAGTACAGAAGGGTCTGAGCACTGAATATGATAAAACATAACTGGAGATAAAATATTTTAAGAAGAAAATGATCTTATTTTTGTTTGTAAGACTGAATTATTTCCCAATCCATTAATCAACAGAACCTACTTAATTTATTTTCATATTAATTATCTCACCAATCTGGCATGCAAGGAGGTGACCATATTCTACTTAACAAATGCCCTTAAAGGGGAAGAAAGAAAAAGATTAGGGGAAGGTGGAAAGGGCACTGATAAAACTTCCCAGAAGTTCCAGACATATAGCAGTTGTGAAAGAGAGGGTGAAATACAAATGTAAGAATGTGAAAGAGTGGTGGAATAAAGACAGAGCAACAGATGTGTTTGGGATGGACAACATGATTATACCTTTCTTCAGTAGTTCATGCCTCTCAGAACTTTTGATCCCAACCTGGGCTCTGTCTGAACTGTGTTAAGCAGAACTCAGTAGAGAGGAACAGAATAAAGATGTGTCATGGCAGAAGTCACTAGATGGTCACATGTACTCTATGTACTTTTTTGTAGCACTTGAGAACAGTTCAAACTTTAAAGAAATGTGGTGATGGCATTTTTTCTGGCTCTTTGAGTGAGCTTTCAATATCATCAGGAGAGTTTGCTAGGGAAATAAGCAAGGGCCTAGCATCCATGTCCACTTAGAGGGGCAACTAACCCTGGGTCCACTGGGAATAGACTGAGCTCTGGTGTCAGTTAGAGTAGACTCAGGACTGCTCTTTACTTATGCTTGGCTGCCTGTAGCTCAGAGAGGCTGCCCTGATAGCCACAGCATAGTGAATCCCCAGGCATGCCTGTAGATGAATGCCTTCCCAGAGTGCCCCTTGTGGCCTGCAGTGGCTCTGCAGGCACTCTGCCTCAGTTTCCTCTTTAATTCTTGGTAATAACTTACAAGCCTGAATACTTAAACAAGATTTTCCTTTTTGGGGTCTTATTTCTTTAAGCCATGTCGACCCAACTGCTCATGTCCACAAAACCCATGTCACTCAGGGGCATGAAAAAACACTTCGCTCCTCCCCCACCCCGAGTGACATTCACTTTTGCAAGCATAAGTGTAGTTTATACAGTGCTATGTCGATGAGAGAGCTCTCTCCTGTTGGCACAGAGCGGCTACATGAGATATCACAGAATCATAGCTACATTGGTACAGCTGTACCGCTGTAAGTTCTCTAGCGCAGACTTAGCCTTAATCTTTTCCCTCAAAACACACTCTTAGCCCTCAGACCCCTCTCCTTCATTCAGGTGTCCCAGAGCTCACTTTTTCAGAAGTTTTTAGAAGTTCAGTCAGGTTTCTCCTCCTGGACTCAGGTGTCCCTGAATTGTCATCCTTGGATCTGTGTGGACTTGATCAGATCTCTCTTTCTGGTGCAGGAGTTGCACAGCCCTCCTTATGGTTTCTGTCAGTTCAGGCCAGCTGCAGCCTCAGCTCAGTCTGTTCCACTGCTGGTGTCTCACCTGTTCTGAAATAGGAGTCAGAATATATTCAGCCTTCCTTCCCAGTGCTTTTCCCCATTGGCAGTGAGAGAAGGGAGCACTGCACAACCCACTCTACCAGGCTCCTGGTCCTGGAGCACTTAAAGAGATAGTAACCCAGGTTTCCCCAAACACTGACTATCCCCTGAGACCACTTCCTCTTTCCAACACCTGCTTCTGCTCTTCCCTAGGCTTCCATCCACTCCAGAATTTCTGGTACCTTAAAGGGACACACCATGGAACAGGTGTTGAATAACTTAGTCCCTGAATCTCCTTAAGGGGACAGTCACTCTATTACATACTCCTTATGTTAGGAGTTGGGGTGGGGTGCTTGTGTAAAAAGTGCTCTGTGGTACCTTGATATTTCTCACACTAGGAGACTTTTCTACTGGTTAGTTAAGTCAGCACTGTGGATACCTGGCCCTGATGCCAGCATCTAATGTGTTTGTCTTAATATTTCAGGAAATAGTACTGCACTGATATCACATTAGCAACATAAACTTTGTGTGTGTGTGAAAGGGGTGAGTGTGTGTGTGTATATATACTTGTGTGTGTGTATGAACACACATAAATAAAATGAAATCTTAAATTCTGCAGAGACTGTTAGCTAAGCTTGTCAAACCATGATCTAAGGAGAGTCATAATGGGCTTAGAAAGAGGAGAGATGCTGCAATATGGTAGAGGATCAAAGGGAGTAATAAAATAGGAAATTATGTGGTGTTTTATGGACAGTCTGTTCTGCTGAATGATAAACTTAATAATAGGGTTGAGATTTGTTTTTCTAGTTTGTGTTGTGGCTATTATCTAGCAAAATGTATGTATTTTATAAATGTGTTCATCACCATGGTATCTGAGAAGAGGATGAATGAGCTAGTTCAGGGAGTATGCAAAATTATTCTAGTTATATATGTCATGTTAGATTAAATTGTCACAAAAGGCCTAAAAAATCTCTTGGAATTTTTGAAACAATGCACTAGACAGAACACAAAAGGATAAAACCAGTATCCACCTTGGTTTCCCTTAACATATGATGATGATGATGATGATGATGTAGGTGTGCAGACAGGCAAGAGGGATCTTCAAGAGGAGACCAGGAATTCCAGGTAACATGAGAGAGTGATGGAAATATTGTAAGTGACACTGCACTGAAAGCCAGGTACCTTTCACAAGTACAGACAGGCACCCATGGGACAGGAGATGCCTTTGGGAAGGGAGACTCCTTCCTTCCTCCCCATCAAGTGCAACTGTGAGTTGGTGCAATTGGTTTAAGGCCTTGGGCCTGACACTTCTTCTGTTTTTCCTACTTACTTTTGGGGTGATGCGTGACCCCAGGACCAGTAGGAGAGAGCAATCTATGGCCCAGATCCTCAATGGTATTTAGGCACCCAGTTCCCTTTAATTTCAACAGTAATTAAAAACTTAAGTATCTTTGAAAACCTTGGCCTGTGTTTACTTAAGCACATGGATTGATTTACCCCTGACCCTCGTGACCTCGCGCACATGGAGCGGGAGAAAGGATCCTTGTCCCTTTTCTACAAACCTGAAAAAGGGCCAGAGGTAAATCTGGCCCTCTGACTTTATTGGTCCTCCTTCTAATTTGGAATGAGAAGGGGAAGATATACAAAGGAGACTTGTCATACTAGCAAATACTTAGGGGGAAAGCCCATAAAGAAAAGGGATGAAAGAAGAAAATGATCACTAAACAGCTAAATGCTTTGCATATAAATAGTCATAGAAAATGTGACATCACAAAATTAGAAGCATATGTGTTTATGGAGAATTGTGATAATAGTCACAGAAATCATATATTTGAGGAAATGTATTACGTTTCTTATCTCTATGGAACTGAATTTGATAGCGAATCTTATTTTTTTGTTCTTCGGCAGATTAAGTCCCTGCTGTGAATCATTTGAATAAATATCTTCTATGCAAACATTTCTAGTGAACATTTCAAGATGGGTCTTTTTGTCTCCTTTTTGCTGAAGGAGCAAAAAACAATAAATCAAAACTATTTTTAGTTAAACTTATAATGTATATAGGTCATGGAATGAACTTTAATTGAACTTCCTGATCTTATGTTCAATACATTTATTCATTCTTTCATCATTCTCATTATGTTTACATGTCAGTGGTAGTTTTGCTTCAGTAAAGGGTACAGAATCAGGCAATGTCTGCAATTTCCCATGGATATTCACCAAACAATATGTACTCTACTAGATAGCATCTCTGTTATTTCAAAGGTTCCAGAGTTCGTCATGTGTTTTGTACTTTAAAAAAAACTTATATCTTGACTCAGAGTCAAAAGGGTCAGTACATTTTTATCATTTAATTAATCTTTGTGCTAAGATAGTTGACATTTGATGAAATAAGAATTTGTTTTGGCTAAGAGAAGCAAAAACTATCCAAAATATTATGAAATGTTGGAAGGTAGTTTGCATGATAGTGCCATTTATAGAATTTACCTCTTAATTCCCACTTTGTTTGTTGAATCACAAACCAGTAAGTAATGTACATATAGTTTATACATACAGTAGACTCTCAATTATCCAGGATGATAAGAAAAAAAGTAATCCTGGTTAATAAAATCCTGGATAATTACCATCCATAGGAAATATGGGGAGGAGGGGGTTGGTTCACCAGCCACCCTGCACTGGGGGAAGGGGGTGCTGGTTCACTGGCTGCCCTGTGCCCTGGTGAGGTGTTTGTGTGTGCGCGCGCGCGTTTGGGGCAGCAACAAAGCCAGAGCCGGCCCTGCAAGTCACACACACTTTCTTTGGCACCCTGGTTAATCCACATCCTGGTTAACCCAATCCTGGATAATCAAGGGTCTACTGTATACAATTTATTGTTCAAAGATGCTAAGCATCTGTGCTTCCGTTAATGCCAAATGGGTGTGGGGAGCTCAACACCTTTGCAAATCAGGACAATAGTTGTGTGTATGTTTGGAAATGCTGGAGTTCTGTGCAATTCATACTTCAGGACTATCACCCTACCAAACTGCAGCAAATTTTGAAGGATCAGATGTCTTAAAAGTAGTGTAAAATATTAGGCAACCTAAATAGAGGGGGCAGCAGACTTCCCAGGGGATGCAGCCCTCCCCCTCCCCTTTTGGCCATAAACCAACACTACTACAAATTGAGGATCCGCTCCCCTCCCCTCTATTGGGAGGGGAGGAAATGTTCTGGTTGCTGATGGTCTCTCTGGTGCGAGGGAAAGGGCGAGAGGTCCCTAACCAGCTCTTGGTTTCCCATTATGCCAGATTACCATTTCTTCACGCTGCCTCCTTCACCCCTTCTGCTTCTAGCCCACTGAAGAAGAAGATGTGTACCTCTTAGAATGCAGCACATGTGTAAAGCAGGATAGTGCCAGTGAGAACACTGAGAATGAAGTGCATGCTGCAACCTATGCTATTTGGCAGGTAATCTCAGCTGCCTCCTTAGGAAAACTCTGGCTGCATCCTTGACTGTTCCCCATTCCAGTTTATTTTTTCTTCCTGGACTCTGGATTCTCACAGGAAGTCAGAGCAGCAGCAGCAGCTAGCAGGGTGGGGGAAGTGAAAGGAGATCCTTCTTCAGCAGTTCTGGAGCCCTGTCTTCCTCTCCCTCTCCAAAGAGTGGGCACAAGCTCCTTGGGAGGGAGTACCACAGCTTGAGAGGGTTTCTGGATGAGGAGGTAGTAGGCTGCCTACTGCATTTTTCATAGAGAGGCGGAGGAGGAAGAAATGAGCTGTTTTTTTTCCCAGGCTGGCATACTCCAATTCTTCCTCTCCCCTTCCCTCTGAAGTGTCCCCTGGTCCAGCCTCTTTCCTCTGCCTTCCCTCTCCTCTCCTGGAAAACAGTGTCTGCTGCTGTACTCACTCTGTTCCTTGGATGGCAGGAGAAGAATATGGGGAGAAGGGTAGTCAGAGGGTGAGCAGGGTTCTGAACAAGTGGCAGGGATGGAGTCCAGGACTTCAACTGCTTGGGAGGATTGGGTGAGGGAGCAGAAGCAGTGGAGCCAGGCAGAGAGGGAGAATGGGTCTTAATTTATAGGGGAATGGGCAACAGCTACATTAATTGTGGTGGGCTTGTCAGTGGATGAGGGGGAAATTCATTTAATTGTGTGGTGATTGCAACCTGAAGTAACTGTTTTGGTATCAGGGTTTAACTTATGTAATTGGAAGAAGCCTGGATGGGGACCATGCCTTCCTCCCTCATCACCCTTCTCCCTAGACCCCCATGAAAAGCAAGGGAAGGGCCCCATTTATAAACCCTATAATATACATAGACACACACAGTATAATGTATCCATTAAGCATATCTATCTATATGAATTCAGATTAAATTTTCAAAAATGATTTGGCTGTTTCTGCTTTTTGAGTATCCAACTTCACACACCTAGTAGGGGTCAGAAATTCTGAACATGCTGACCTCTTTGAAAATCAGGCCTCTTTAGGTGGATCAACTTAAGTAGCCACAATCACTAGTCACTTTTGAAAATTTAGGTGTATCTTTATATTTTTAAATGTATTTATAGCTATGTTATTTTTCTTTATATTGATCTGTCTACATACATATGATTAGAGGGTTAAGTGTTTAATGTATAGGTTCTCCCTCTCATTTAATTTCATTATAATTATCAATCAGTGATAAAAATGTAGCAAATAAAAACAACATTCTAATACATAAACATTTGTATTATTGAGCTCAGGTTGGATACACTTCTCGCTTGCAGAAATGCCTTTCTTTCTGGAACACATACAAACAGAAGTGCTTTATTTACAAGTATTTTGAGAATTATACTTTGAGAATTATACTCTAGTACCTTTCATACAATTGTTTAAAACTCTGAAGGCTTCTGGTATACCTTAAATAAGAATAATGTGATATACTTTCAAACTCAGAGCAAGAATATCATACTACATTAATTCCGGGGGAGTCTCCAAACAAATCCTCTGTCTGAGTATGAAGCCATTAAACATCTGCTGTACAGAACCTTGAAGCAACTACTAAGTTTTTATTTGATATATTTCTTACTTGTTAACTCAATAAATTTGACAGTCAATGACATACTAACTGTGCAATATATTATATATATTGACTGTGGTACATCTTTAGAGGGGAGAAGTATTACCCCATGGGCTGAAAACAAAAGTGACAGAGGGATATAATGCCCGAAGCTACATGCTCAGTGTGTTATGGTGCACTGGAAGACAGCTCCAGTGTAGGAAGCCATGGTTTCCTTAATAAAGTAAAAACTCTAGTCTTTTAAAATTGTCTTTTAAACAACAGTCAGGAGAGATGTAATTCCTGCTGTTGTGGTAGCAGCAGCCTACATCTTGGATTTATGTAAACATGAATTCTCAGTTGTTACAAATTCTCCGAAATTTTACCTTGATTATATTTAAAACTCTGCTGGGCACGCAAGTAAAGTGATGTAGAGAGATTTTGGTCAGATTTGACTTCAGTGACACTGAGTAGGTATTGCTGAGCGCAAATGTTATATCCAGAATTTGTGATAGTTTTACATCTCTTCTCATAATTTTCAATCTCATTTTTTCTTTGTTTTGTATTTTCGTAATTGTTTTGCTACACGTAACATAGTTGACAAGCCAAAAAACCCAACAAAGAAATATATCCTTAATGTTCACTAAATCTGACATAAAGTGTATGTTTCAGTCAGATCAAGATATTTTTGTGTTAAATATATTGCATCACTACACATGTATTGGAGTATGAGTGTGGCTTTCACAAATGTGAGGTGGGTATCAATGCTACACACTTTATCATTTCTGTACACCTCATTCATAATGCTGCACATGATTGTATTCAGAAAAGCTGCTACTTTTTGGTCATGCAGATTCCTCAGTAAGATAGTTAGAAAAAGTAAATGTTGCAATATTTTTTAAGAACTCTACCACACATTTTATATACGTGTCTGAATAGGACACTCTCACTCTCCCACTGTAGATAGCTTGGTGAATTGGCAAAAAGAACGAGGAATAGTTGTTAGTTTCTAAGGTGCCACAAATCTATCTGGGCATAAGATTTCATGGGCTAAAAGCCACTTCATCAGATACATGGAATGGAAAATACAGTAGGAAAAGAGAGAGAGAGAAATAGATATTTACACTCACAGAGAACTTGAAAAGATGGGTGTTGCCATACCAATTCTAACAAGACTAATCAATTAAAGTGGGCTATTATCAGCAGGGAAAAAAAAAACTTTTTTAGTGATAATCAGGATGGCCCATTTCAAACAGTTCACAAGAAGGTGTGAGTAACGGGGTGGGGGGGAGAATTAGCATGCGAAAATAGTTTTTAGTTTATGTAATGACCCTGGATGACAAAATACAAGCACACCTATCGCTATAACTCCCATCAGGGGTTAGAATACATCCTACCAGGTCACTATCCACATAAGTACATTATTAAGGAAATCTACTGATTACGGATATACATAAAGCAGTCAGTTGTGCATCGGACAATGCATTCATTCAACACTACGCAATTGAGCAGGAATCAACATCCAACACTTTATTAGGATGAACGGTCTTACCAGTGATCACAGACCCAACTCTGAAGCCCCTCCTTTCCATCGAGAGGCACTGCTTTACAGTCACCTGAAGTGGAGCACCAACAGGGACATCACTCAAAGAAGAAGAGGAAGTTACTCTTGTGCAGTAACTGAGGTTCTTCAAGATGTGTCTCCCTGTGTGTGCTCCACTACCCACCCTCTTCCCCTTTATTTTGGAGTTCTAGTAAGATCCACTGTGGCAGAGCAGGAATTGAGTGGAAGGTTGGTGGCACCATGCTAGTTAACCATTGCTTCATGTGCAAGATGGGGAGAATGCATGTGCAGTCCAACTGAGTATTGCTGTCAAAATTCTCTGACTAGAGGTCTAGGGGCACACAATCAGCTGAAGTGAAGCACCCACAGGGGGACACATCTCGAAGAACCCACCCATACCCATCAACTGTCCAGGTTCACTTCGAGGGTCCTCTCAGCTCCTCTGTTACCCCTGACTCCTGCAAGCTTGTGCACCGCTTCTGAGCGATGCAAGAAATAAGTTTCTGTTTTGTAGCTTAAATTATGCAAATTCTGTATTAATATGCTTAGTAAATAATCTGTTCGTAAAAAGAACATTTCCTGTATCTCTGTTCCTGTCGGTATTGTTGCAGGCATACTTGTCAATGGTTATTTTGAAATAAATTACCAAAATTATTGAAACTGGTATGGTTGTGTTATTTTGTCAAAATATGCAGAATTTTGTGGAATTTTAAAATATTCTGTGCCAGAATTTTAATCTTTTGGTGCAGAATTTTTCCAGGAGTAACTAGAAAATTAGGTGGTCTTAATTATGTCAGTTGGGGTGTGAAAAAATCCACTGTTGAGCAGTATAGCTAAGGCATCCCAAGTCACTGTGTATATAGTGCTAGGCTGATGAAAGATATCTTCCATTTAACCTACCTACCGCCTCTCAGGGAGATGGATTACCTATATCTATGGGAGAATCTCGTCCATCACCATAAGTAGTGTCTACACTGAAGCACTAGAGTGGTTTAGCTAAGCTGCTTTAACAATTTAAATGTTGACAAGCCCTATGTCAGTTACTCTTTTATACATTTTGTCTTTGAACTGCCCTCATATAACAGGTGATCAGTAGACAAATGTTCACCCCCTCAGGACAGAGTTTCAAAAGCTGAGTCTGTAGGTGGAAATTTGCAGTTCCCTCCTCCAAAATATTGCCAATGAATTTCACTTCACCCATAATGTCCCAAAAGATTCCCTTGTGTCTGCCATGTTGTTCAATATAGTATTTTCAAGATCAGAGATCGAATTAATCTGCTCTTCCTCTTAATAAAGTTCCATACAGTCTCTCAATAATACATCAACTTCTGTATTATTAAAATAATCTGTTTCTGAAAAATGTAACTCTAAGGTTTGTCCAGGACATTGCAGGAAATTTCCATAACTCTCATAAGCCCCACGTATGCAAAAATAAATTTCAGTAGCATGAATTCCTTGTGGATATGTGCCATGCATATTTAATGACTGGAAAGGTATACATTACACCTGACATATGGCTACCTTTTGCAATACAGTTGTTTCCTTCACCATGCCACAGCTTGTAGCCTGGTTGGTATATTACTCAAAATCATGTATGTCACATTATTTTTACTTCACTTGCGTGCATGCAAACTGCTACAGCTGTGGCACTTTGTATCAGGACTTTTGCCCGATTAACTCTTATTTGTTCATCTGCAAGGGCAAAATTACATCTGTAATTGCTATTGTTAATTCATTTTCCTAGCATCACAACTTTGCCCCAAGTAATTTTCTTTTTCTCTATCTTGCTGTGGATACACTAACATTCTCTGGTAGTAGCCAATTTGGTTCCAACGAATATTTCTGTCGAAGGAACGTGTTCAAATACAGTCCTGAAATGAATGGGCTAGAAGGCTGTCTGCCCAGGCTGGGAACACAACTTAACAATATGGTAATGAACACACTGGGATGGTGTCATGGAAACAAAAGGCATAGCCTGCAGCTAGAAATGACAGTTCTCTGAATCAGTATCCTTGTCCTTGAGCTTAAATTTGGATATGCTTCAAACCTTTCTGATAAAACACTTGATATGACACTGTGAAGCTAGCAGATTAATATCTTTCCAGTTTTGCTAGAGAGAAATAAGGAATGTTGTGCAACAAAAATGAGGGGAGGAGGAGTTGACTGCCAACAATTTTTTTTTTGGGGGGGGGGGGGGGGGGTTCTTTTTTTATTTTTATTTTTTTCCCAAGGGAAATAGAAATCTTGCAAAAATTATGGGATTCTATAGAAATGTCAGCATTGCAATCTGTCTGCAGAAGTCTGTATAATTGGGAGACCTTCCACCAAACACAGCATATAAGCAGAACAAAGTAAAAGGTCATGTGTTATTACCACTATGTAGTGCAACAGTAAAGAGCAATTAAAGAAGAGGGAAAGCAGAAGTAGTAGTAGCAGCACCTACAGCTCGGAACTCGAATTTAGAACTGCCAGAGTGGAAGGGTACTGTATGCATTGCTCCCTCAGGCTAACAATTTTAAATTGTGGGTAGGAGGTGTCTATGTAAGAACAAGAGTCGGAGCCTATGCAATCAGGGAAATTAAAAATGAAGGTTTCACCAACTAATTAAGAAAAACACTAAAGTTATACATAATGACATTAAGAAAAATAAAACTGATCAGTCTATGCCAAACTGAAGTAGTCAAGAAGCCAAACTGTTCAACTGCCAGTGCAGATGGGGAAAAAATCATTTTCATTGGTATTCAAAAAAAAATTGACTGATGCTTGGGAGAACGTCTAGCCAGATTCACTGGCACATTTCTGTTGCTTTGTATTTAACACTGGATGGGTAAAGGTGGCCTTACAATGCTAAGTAGTTGGAACATATTGGTAAATCTGGTTCATAGTGGGTATCACAATTTCTGTCATAGCTCTGGAGTACAGTTTTATCACATTCACATTATTAAACTGTTCTCCATATTGGCTCACAGGGATCAGTTGTTGAGAAATGAATGAGGAATGAGTCAGTTTAACACAGTGAACATTTGTGATTGTGTTTGTATGCTCATTTCTTTTCTCGCTCCCATTTTTAATCCCTCTTCCAACTTCTCTGCATGAAGGTATATTGATTGCCTTTCTGGGTGCACCTTCTTGGTTCATTTAAAAATTCACCATTATTAAGGACAAATAGAAACTTAAATTAGGTAAACATCCTTGTTCATTTGATCCTGAGAAACCTTCTGGTCCAGGGAGACCCGGCTATCCCTGTTTGTGCTGGAGGAAGAATAATTTTTTACAGCCCTTTAAAGGGTGCAGCATATTCTATTCCACATAGCTAGACAGCTATTCTTCAGTGTTAAAGGGGCAGAACCATAGCTCTGCCTACTTGCATAGCGATGCTTCTAGAGGAGCAAGTCAATACAACCACAGTTTTCTGTTCTTGATAGCATTTACATGGATCATGCAAGGAAGAAGTTCTTTTTTCTCTTCCCATTACACTGTAGGCCATGTAAGTTAAGGGCACAAGGAATGCCACAGCTAGCATCAAATCACTAGTGAGCTGTGTCTGTTCTTGCTGAATACATTAATGAGAGTATAAACACACCCATATTATTCTTCATTGCACAGATGGGAGTGCAGACGGGGGAAGAATATTTCTACTTGATGTTGAAATGGTGACATTTGACTAGTAAAGTGGTGTCATAACTTAATTTTAAGATAACATAGCTCTAAAAGAATAATTCTGTTTGGCTGATCTGTTTGGCTGATCTTGTAGAATGGATTAGTTTTTCATTAACCTGAATTTGAGTCCCAGTAGCTGCAATTAGTATTTGCTTTGTTTAATCATTCATTAATGTATCTTTCATGTTGATAATTAATGGTAAGAATACTATTTAATGAGTTTTTCAATAATCAGATTTAGGGTTTTTTAAAAAAAATATTTACTTTGGTTTATTAAAAAAACCTGCTTTAGTACATTTTGTGAGCCACAGTTCACTGAAACTACATGTGATTGTGATATTAACATTTTTTTTTACACCTAATCAAATACCTTGTTACAATGTTGCCTTCACTAATGAGACACAAAAATAACCTTTATTAGAAATCAGGGGTACTATTTATTTTTTAAAGTTTAGAAAATCCTACTGAAATAGCATGTCAGGGAGGAAAAAAAAAAGTGTGTAACTATCCAAAAATAATTATAATGAACATGAAAAAAATCTTTCAAAAATAGTTTCCTTATGAAATGATTTATGTGGAATGTGACAATGACATTTTGTGTAGTTTTCTGTAAATTGTAATGCATTGATTAATATTCATAACTATTCCTTTTAGTGAGTTATTTACAGTACAGTGAGATCAGCTACCTAGTACAGTGATTCTTTTGTGCTACAATACTTGTCTTAATCTTTTTCAATTCATTTTATCACCTGACTTTTTTTTTCCCAGACAATAATAGCAAGGCGACAATATAATGTATTGGACTGTGATTTTTTTAACATGTAAAACATTGTCTGTATAAATCATGTCATATTTTGAAAGTTTCAGAAGAAAAAATGGGAAATGAAAATCTTAAACAATCAAAACCAGAGCATGATTGTACGCTACTCATTGCAACAAACCCAAAGAATCTCACATTTTCCTTCAATTCAGTGAGGATCCAGATATACTAAAGTGATGAGTGTTTTTTTAAATTGACCTTAAATTGGTGCTCCAAATAAATACAGTAAAGTGAATAATGTTTCATAGAAGAATTGTGCATGGTTTTTACAGATATAAAATATTACTTTATTGTAAAATCAATTCTTCTTGTACTATCATATTTCATTTTTAAGTGTTCCTGAAGATCAAGATGTGTATGTACAAACATGATGATGGAAATTAATTAAAGGGAGATATAAGCAGTGTCAGGATGAGCTGTACCCTGACATCTGTTGGTGAATTCTAGTGAGTTGTGGAAAAGAACTTCAGGGGCTGATTTTGTCTGCATAGGCACACCCACCCCACCTAGCATGAGCTCACAGCAGCCCAAATGGTCATTTCGGCTGCTGTGGGATCCCATGTTTCTCTGTTGTTGGAGCAGGAAGAATAAAGTGTTGTTACCCTGATTATGTGAATCAAGGACAGTAGAACTGTCCTTGGCCTTTGTTATGATGGAGATACTCACCATCATCTAGAAGCACTCACTAGGCAAGGTGAAGGGGTTCCATAACCCAATGAATTGAGAGAGGGTGGGGATAGTCATTTGCATCTTGTGTATGGGCCCCTTCTGAGGGCCCTGAATGACAATTGCACCTCCTTCTCTCTCTCTTTACTGTGGAATATCAGAGCTGATTTTTATTCTATGAAGAGTCTAATTACAGGTTGCTGACCTGAATGATGCACCTACATTGAGGCTCTCCTACTATGAGCTGAAATCACTACAGAGCTAAAATTGCCAAGAGCTGAAATCACTGAGTGCTTGGTTAAGTAGTGTGAGACCTGAACATACATTGCTGAGTGGAGCAATTTGTGGGACAACTGGCGGAGTGGAGCCAGCGGCTAGAGTGGCTCACAGGATGGTTGGCAGAGCAGAGCAGCTTGTGGAGTGGAGTGGCTCGTAGGATGGCTACCGGAGAGGAACAGCTGGTGGAGAGGCTTGCAGTGAAGGCTTCAGCAGAACTCCATGCAGAGGCAGGGCTATCGGAACACGTAAGGTGCCCCTTTACTCCCTCACAATGTTTAAACTCTTTGGCTCCACTAACCAGGGACAGAGACCTTGGGCTGGTTGGACTTTGAGGGCTTTGGGTGACTTTTGGGTTGCTGGACTCAAGAACCAAAGGGAAGGGACACAGCCCAATTTGCTGGGGTGGGGGGTTTTGCTCATTGTTTGTGTTATGAAGCCTGTTTGTGGTGGTTTCCCAACATAATGCCACATTGTTTCTCTCTGTTATTAAAAGGCTTTAGCTACACTCAAACTCTGTGCTTGCGAGAGCGGATATATTGCCTCTTAGAGGCACCCAGGGTGGGGGTTGTATATATTTGTCCCAGGTCACTGGGTGGGGGCTCAAGCCAGTTTTGCCTTGAGTTATTGGAATGGAACCCCTCGTTGCTGCCAACTCTGATGGGCAGAAGGGTTACAGAAAGAATGTATCTCCCTCCTCATTACTACACCCGCCCCCCCAATAAAGAACAAAATAACAGGTGGACTACACTACATCCATCCAAACAAAATGAGATTAATCCCTGAATTGATGCTATTTAGTTTTGAAAAACTGGTAGCATCTAGAATACAAATTAGTGTTGTTAGTGCCAAATGAATCCTGATTAGTTTGGGTCTTTTGCTTACATCAGCAGTCATTTAGAAGTTTTAAGATGAAATTCACTTCCAAGTAAAGGGCCAACACAAGGCTAATATACCACTTAAGCCCCATTTTGAGGACTGAAGTAGAACTTTAGTGGTGAATACACCTTGTGCTATCACTCCGTACCCAGCAGGGAATTTCACAATTCATGATTATCTGAGTAGATGCCAGGCTCTCAAGACCATATTGTGCCTTGATTTTTGAAGCAGAACACTCCACTGCATTCATTAGGGAAGATGCTCAAAAACTGATGACATATTACTGTTCATGGATCATCTGATTTGGAAACACACAAGGAGGTCTCTCATATATAGGGTTTTCCATGGTATTTCCAGGATTCCATGATTCCATTAAAGTACCAGCTATGGATATTTACTAGTTCTTTACTCTGTTACTTAAATTGAACATTAATAGTAGCTGGAATATTCATTTGTCCCATACTGAAATGTTTTAGAAATTGATTCCTTCAGTGAGGGCTGGAAGTGATCACATTGCTTTTACTCTGTGCCTCAAAAGAGCTCTTTGTATTTGATATCAGTGTCTGGTCTCTGTTGTAAAATAAAATGAAGACCATTGTCATCCTATTTCCTTTCCCCTTCCACTTCATCCCCTGGCACTTCATCTTAGAAGTTTGCTGTTGTTCTAATAATAGACCCTGTTCCTTGGCTCCCTGTCTATGGCTGTACCATAAAACACAAGTGAAAATTGTTTAGAAACCTTCACTTTTTCTCCCACTTCACTACTCTAGTACTGAACAAAATATCTTTATTGGGACAGACCATTTGCTAACTGGAAGGGATATTGCTATGTTTGAGTACATCTGTGATTCAACACAAGTCTCCCGGTGGTATTGTTTTGAGAAGTATTTTCCTCCATAGATGTTTTTGATTTTATTTGTTTTTTGTGGGGAGAGATTGAGGGGAAGTGACCATGCAAGTGTAGGTAGTGAGTATTTTCTGACCTTTTTATCTCCAAGCTATGCCAAAGAATGTAGAATTTCCCTCTTATAATCAAAGGTAAGCAACATTCAAAACAATTTACCAATATATCCCAAAACACATTGAACAGCATATTATGATTCAGTATTGATACCATAGCACAGCAGTGGAAAAAATTAAGAGATAACAGACCTGGGAATATCATCTGGATGGGGAGAACGGGGGTTGGGAATTGGATCAGAGAGAATGTGAAAGAGAGGAAAACTGGGATGTCATTGAGGAGAGAGGAAGAGGGGCAAAGACAGGGTTAGGGTTATAAGTAATTGTAGAAGAGGGAAGAGACAAGGATAATGTTGGGTAGAGGAGTATGTGGGAGTAGAAAGGAATATTGAAAGATTATTTAGAGTTTTGTTTTAGTTCTACATGCAAATACATGGATGTTTAGTAGGATCAAACTGAATAATTGAACATTTTACTCCGCACTGTTCACATGTATATTTCAAGAATATACACACGCTGGATATTTATCAAGTTCTAAAAGAAGTTTAACATAAGTTCATGTGTAGCACTGCACATAAACAACTGGAAGTTTTATCTCCATATAACTACTAAATTAGGGCCTTTGGAGTTCATATACATTTTACCTTCCCCTTGAACTGCATTGATCCTAGTTTATAATATCATATAGTGATAACACACAACTTGGCACAATATGAGATTTATCAATTCATGTGTTGAAATGGGCTAGCCTGAGTCTGCTCTATAGTCATAAAAACTTTTAAGTAGCCAAACATGTAAAAAATAAAGGAAACAAAAGGCTTCTAAGAGCACAGAAGACTGGAAAACATACTGTGCAACTTTGTTAATTTAACAGTCAAAATGGGCTTCATTTTTATTGTGTTCCAAACTCCAAGTAACCATATCTATTGAAGTGCTGTATGTTATAAATAAATTAACTGTGCAAAGTTTCCATAATTTTTTGTTTTTCTTTTTTCCCTTCTGTCTAGTTCAGTTAGAATTTGGTTGAATTTCAGTCTAAAATTTCATTTCGCTTAAGAATTTCTTTCTGAGGCTGAAAAAGCAGCCTGGTGATAACTGAACTTTAAAATGGATGGAGCAGAGTGAAGGAGGAAGGAGAATGTCGCAAACTCCCTCTGCATTAAGAGGTTTCACCTCTACTGCTCACTAATTAGCTATGTAGAATAAGTATATAAATTCAGATTCAAGACCTCTCCTTGAGAGAAAAACTAGTGCTGCTGTTGGTCAGGATCATTAAGAATACAATGGACTTTTGAAACAAAATGGAGATGAGTACATTGGATTATGAGTCTTTTTGTATTAGCAATTACCATAAGAGTCATATTCTTTCAATTAAAAGCTTGTGTGTGTATATGCATTTTATAACCCCACATACCACATATATGGTGGTGATATCCATGTGGTAAATTGTAGAGACAATTGGTAAATTGCAGAGATTTGTGACATTGTATTTATCCTACACCTTTGACTTCCTCACTTGCATTCTGGACACTAATCCATTTACTAATCAAACATTCCAAATCTCTGAGCAGTTTCAAAACTGCCACTGCATTTTTTTTAAAAAATAACCCTGTCAGGATTCTTGTCCTTTCCCCTAAATCATGTGAAATATTTTCCCCAAAATAACACTTACCCAAAACCCAGAATGGGCAAGAATGAATTTTAGATCAGTGATAGATTTAAATTGAATGATATTGGATGTTGCTCATGTATCTTGCAGCCCTATGTCTCTAGAAACAGGAGCTTTATATCATTGGGAAAGAGAGAGAGACATCTTTCCAAAAGGACTCTCAGTATTTGCTAATAGCCCTGGAAGATACCATGATATCAGACTCTATTTTTATTTATATAGATATTATTTCAGGTCATTGTTAGTTGTCTTGAAAAATGTATTAGTAAAATGTGTTTTTCCCCTCTCAATCCTCTTTGGTTGGACTCACAGTACAGTAACTAAGTTAGGAGTCTGGCTTTACAATTGGTAGGATACAAGAAATATTTCCAATAACACTTCAAAAACTCTCTCAAACATTTTGTAAAATATTTTTCTGTAACAGATGTAGCATACACAGAATACATGGTGATATAAAGGTCTTATCTGTGTTTTGCCTGGGATGGTTATTTTGTTATGCATGAGTAATTTAACTCCCACGCCCCCACCCCCCCGATGTTTCCCTTTAAAACATAGGAATAAACAAAATACATGATGGGTAGTGAAGTTCTTATTAACCCTTACTTGGATTACTGTTTACTGTAACTAAATATGAGATCATAGGAATACATGATGGTCTGGTGTAACGTAAGTTTTATTGGCACAAGTTAGGGATGGCACATTACTCAAGGATGATTTGACAGTCACTTGATGCAGCCCTTCAACTGAGTGCCAATAAAACTTTCCCTGGGTCTTTCTGCATTCTGTTTAATGCAAGATATTTTTCTCCCGTAAAGTACTTTAGTGTGTGTGTTATTCACCAGAAATATTTTTTTCTTGGCTTTATAAGTAGAAAGAGAAGTAGCCTTTTAGTACCATACACACTGAAAGAGGAGGAGAAAATTTATAACTAATAAACTTTCAAAAACTGTTTTAGATACAGCTTTTCCATTAAATCATAATGTTGTCATTTTATGGTCAGCTCTCTTTTTAACTTGCCACAGCTAGAAGGAAGTGTTGTATCTCACTGAGTTCAGAGCAAACTACCAGCTCCCAATATAATATAGCCACCCCCCCCCCCATTAGTCATGATGTTTTGGCTGTATATTTTCCTTTAATTTGTTCTGATTTTTATTCCACACCGATAACTCTAGTATCTGAACACTTATTGCACCTTAAACTTGTCTGAATATTGTGAAATCTTAAACCAACAGCAGATTTAAGGACCATTTTAATTGAACTTTACCTAATGGTTTGCATCTCAAGCCTGTGTAATTTCAAAGAAAAATTCTAAAATTTTGGTGAACAAATGTTTTTTGTGGCAGCAATTTTATTTTATTTTATTTTTTGAAATAGTAAATACCTGAAAATTGCTCAGAGCTTAGAATGTTAAATGCAGTATTGATTAAGATGGATTATATTATATTCAGAAGGCACTGTGAAGTATCCTTCTGTTAAATTATATTGACACATTAAAGCAACATTGTTATCAGTGGAGTAACTCTTGCAATATCATATAAAACACACAAAGCAATGATTTGCTTGTTTTTCATCTTTGAAGATCAACCTAGATACAGTAGCTGTCAATTAGAATAATAATTTTAAGCAGTCATTAATTTCTGGAGTGACATAAACAGTGACAGAGCCATGATTTAAATATTCACTATAATAAATGCATATTAAATCTACAGGTGAAGGTGGGGAAATGGGTCACAGAGACTGCTCAAGATAACACTGGAAGATTGTGGCAGAGCTGGGCATTTAATAAGGACTCTTAATTTTCAGACTAGAGTCTTAACTGTAAAAATACATGTATTGCTACTCATCTCTACTCATCTCTACTGATAAACTAAGGAGGGATACTTGAGGGATGGCCAAAGGCAAAGAAGTCTTATATCTAGTACATCATTACTCTTCTCTTTGTGATTAGTTAATAGCTATTGGTTGCTATAATTTTTTTCAAGGAGAAAAATTAGTGATTCCAAGCAGCATGGGGGGAAAATGCTGTTTAATATCTATGAAGAACATTTTGGATACACAGCTATTAAGAGTCATAGCAGTGTTTTGTTTTGATATAATCTCTTACCTCTCAAAACCATATTAATATCAGACCCATCTATCACAGTACTGTAGCTGAAAGCCCATATCATTTAGTGCTATGTTCTAAAAGTCTCTGCTTGCATGAGTGAGTGATGGTTGCATAATACATTCCAGCCAAGTTTCAGTAAAAGTTTTACACTGCTTCGTCATGTTCTCTGACTAAGCTAGATAAGTACAGGGTGAAGAAGCTATTTTACTAACCTTTACATAGATTTTTAATTGGGGATGTTTTTATAAACCTTATTGTGAAAACCCAGACATCGTAACATTATTCCAACTACATAAAGGGCTCTGCAAAAGTTACAAAAACCTCTAAAAGTGACCTAAAATGACTTTAAAGTACCAGTCTTAAGATCATATATCTCAAGTGAGAGGCTGTGAATCTGCCCCTTTCAATGGTATGATAATAATATATTTGAAACAGCATATAGGAGGCAAATGCAGAGCAAGTCAGCACTCCGAAATCACTAGGTGAGACAATGAGAGAGTTTCAGAAAGCTCTGAATCATTTTGCCTATTAAGCTTTAAAGGTCCTTTAGAAACAGTATTCACTCTTAAAAAGCTAAAAAGATAGGTTGGGGGGTTTTTTATATGGACGCTGAAGTGAATTCTGAATGCAGTCTTAAAAAGAAAAAAAAGTGATAATTTTAAAGACCTCCAGTGAGGAAGCTCTGTGACATTTAATTTAGTCTCAGCTGAGGTAGGGATGATGGGTATCCTTCAAATTCACAGTTTGGTGATTGGATTTGAAAATCTCAGAAATTGTGCATCAGGAAAGCAGATTGTAGAAGCAGTTATTAGGAGCAGGCATAAAAAATATACGAGAAGGAAAATGCTAGTTCATTTTTACTTTTTTCAAACATCCTAGTGTCACAGAAAATCAAACAGCACAGTCTAGAAAGGTAAATATTTTGCATTTCACATTGAAATTACTTTTGAGCATAATAAATCTTGTGATAACATTCATATCAGCTCAGAGGCTATGGCAAGGGTAGAGGTTTGCAAAATGATGCCTCAGGGCAAGTGGAGGAAAAATGAAATACACTGACAATCAAAACTTACTAAAAAAAATAAAAACAAAATACAAGTAGGACAACAAGCAAAACATATTCACACTCTATAAGTGCAGTTATCGAAAAGTAGCATGATGTTGGTTTGGTTGGTTTTAAACACACTGGTATCTTTTTCTCTTTTGGCAGGCTTCTGCTGAAAGGCTTTTCTGCAGCAGAACTGCTAACTGAGTTCCTGCTGATTAATTATTGCTGCACCTGTGAGATTTTAAAATTAGTCACAGCTTGGCTGGATGCACCCTAACAGCAGCCAACTGCCAGACAGTAGCTGGCAGATTCATTGCACAGTTCAAGTTGGAGTGGGCCCATTCACTTTTTCCTTGCAATTCAGGAAAGAGTTTTTATGTTCTTAAACTAGGGAAGAGAAGGGGAAACCAGTTCTGGTAAATTAGGAAATTTCACTCACCAGTATGCTCTAGTTTCTTCTCTCAATTTTATCTGAGTTGTAGTTGCCCTGTAGAAGTTGCTTAACTAAGTATATCCCAGTTTAAAAGAGTGGAACAAGAAAGTGTTTCCATGTATGGTTTTTCTGAAATGTTCAAAAGCTAAATTGGTTTACAAACACAAGGAACAAAGAAAGTGAAACTCTTCTCACGCAGTGTTTGTATTACCTTCAGACACAAACATACCACTAAAAAAGTTCAGCAAGCAACTAGAAAACAGCCCCAGCACTCTGAAGGTGCTCTTACTCCAGTTCCCACTGAAGTCAGTGGAAAATTTGCTAGTGGAAATTAGATGATAGTAGGATGGAGCCATCAGAAGGGAAAGAATTATTTTTACACCCTTCCCCTTCAAAAGCTCTGCTCTAAATGAACCCTTTAAAATAAAAGCAAAATATGGGATATTAAGAGGTCCCTCAAAGCCCTGTTCAGATAAATATTTTTCTTTCTTAAAAAAAGCTGCTTAGATCACTCATCACAATTTTTAACAGATAAATTTCTAACCAGTTTCCTTTCCCCCCCCCCCCCCCACCTTTTTTTCCTAAGAGAACAAGTTTTGTTTCAAAAGAACAGGGCAATAGTTTTGCTTTGAATTTTTTTTCTTAATGAATGGAAAAGGGATACTGCATGTTGTGATTTCTTTGCCCCCTCCACCTACCCACGCGATGCTTTCTGTTCTTGTTGATTTCTTAATTACAAAAATATTTTAATTTTTGGCTTGTTACCATGAACATTTTTGCATGTGTGTGTGTTGTGGGGTGGGGAAAGGTTGTATAACTGGTTCTTCATCTAGTAAATTTTTGAAAATTTGCTGTTGTAGTTCTTTCAGTTATTGCTCTGAAATGTGAGGAGTTTTGTTTTTCAGGGCAACTTTGGTTTTGTTTAGATTTAATTTAATCTTTCACTGAATCTTGGTCAATTTTCATCTCTCCTTTAATTTGTTCAGTTATCTAGGGTTTAATTTACTCAATCTGTGGCCCTATCTCTGTATTGTATTTGCTGGCTTGTGCTTTTTTTTTTTTTTCAGCATTCTCAGAAATATGGTGATACTTTAACTATGCTGACATGTTCCTGTTTTTCTGGAATTCCACCATTTGTCACAAAAGTAGCCAAATTGTACTTGAGGGTGACTTTGGGTTATTACAAGCAGTAATCACAGGCAGAAACCTCCTTTACTCCAAGATGGCTACATATTTTACTTGTTGGTTCAGTTACAGTGCAGTATAAAAAAAAACAACAGAAAATAGTTTCCTTTTCCTGAAGACCTTATTCATTCAAACTAGAAATTACAACTAGTCCAATAAATAAACTAGCCTGTAAATCTACAAGGCCCCAAACTTCTCTTTAATCCTGGCACATCGGTCAGTTTTACATATCATTCCAAAATTGATCCACTATATATTAGTTGTCTGCTGGGTGAGTGCTGCTGTTTGCACATGTCCTCAGAAAGTTCTCAAAAGTCTGCATTTTCTCCCCACTGGGAAAGTGTCTCTAGGGCCAGAAAGAAATCCTCAGGCACACCTACCTGCAGCCTCCCTCTTGATTTAATGTGAATGAGGCAGCAGGCACAAAACAGGGAAGGGTGGTTGATGTTGGGTTTGTACTTTCAAATAACTAAGTAGATTAATTGTTTTGAGGAGATGGAACCTCACTTGTTTTCATGCAAAGTAGCAAAAAATCAGTGCTAGTTCTATTGATTAGCAGCTCATACTAGCAGTTTCTTTTCACTGCTTACTATTTGAAAGAATAGAGGAATATATAGTTATTCACTGGGATGAATCTGTCGGAGTGCAAAGAGATATTGAGCTAGAGGATAAATTAATGTAAGTGATACAGAACTTAAGTTTGAGGCTTTTAAAAAATTAAGACTGGCAAGTTATATTACTGTATATTCAAACAGCAAAACCCCATATATGTTATATTTTGTAAGCCATATAACAAGCCCGATCTTGCAGGCCTTCTGTGTGAAGAGCTCCTATTGACTTAAACAAGACCTGAGTTTGACTTTGGGCATTGACTGATGAGGCCCATAACTTATGAATAAAAAGAAATTCCAGTGAAAGGACTTATGGGGTGCTGTCACTTAGACAGTGACCAGTAGATAGGCAATAAGGCCTTCGTCTTTTGGCTTTTCTGTTAGAACTGTTTTACTTTTTCAAAACTAAGAACCTTCAAATGATCTTATTCCATCTTTATCTTCCTTCACTTCACCTTCCCTGACAATTTAGGTGTTTGTAGCCAATAGGATTGCAACATGCAAATAAATGAAAGATGTCTCTGACATAATCTCCAACCCCCTCCCCCCAGACAGAAAGTCAAGGCCCTGTGTCAGTTTAAACTTAGGCTGTTTAACCAAAAGTTCCTTCTTTGTCTATTGGCCTCTGGTCTGGAGAATCCAGTTTGAACTAGTATATGTGAGCTCTGAGCCTCCCAAGGGCGTGGTATATCTCTGGGTGGGTTACAACCTTGCTGATTTGCCTTAATCTCTTAATTTTTTCCCTGCTGTATTATGGTATCAATGCTGAATCACAATATGCTGTTCAATGTGATTTGGGATATATTGGTAAATTGCCTTAATCACCACCTACTGTTTTTAGTTCCTGGAGGAGCTGTGGTAGCCCTCTGCCATGGATAACAGTCACACACAAACCATTCATTTAAAACAAAGGATTCCGATAATAAAACTGCATGGGAGTTTCAGTAACTGTCACATTTCCTCTATCAATAGTTTGTTTTCAATCCTGGCCCCCAATAACACACGTAACATAAAGTAGGGTTACCATATTTTGCAAATCAAAAAAGATGGGGGTGTGTGGCCTAGCTCTGCCCACTCCCTCCCACTTCCTGCCCCCCTCTGAACCTCCAACTCCCCCCTACCTCCTTGACCCCTGACTGCCCCCTCCTGGGGCCACTGCCTCTAATTGCCCCCCAGAACACCACCCCTTACCTAAGCCTCCAGCTCCTTGCCTCCTGTCTGCCCCCCACAATCCCCGATCCATCTAACCCCCCCCATATCCTGTCCCTTGACTGCCCCCTCCAGAAATTCTCTGCCCCTTCTCTAACCCCCTCCCCACACCTTACCGTGCAGCTCAAAACAGCATGTGGGGCTCCGCGCTCGGGCCGACACGCTGGTGCCACACTTTCCAGCTCAAGGCACAGTCCAGACCCACGTGCTCGGCAGCAGGGGAGCAAGCTGGCCTGCCACTCTGAGAATGCAGGAGGGAGGGGAGAAGGAGAAGAAGGCAGGAAGGGAGCTACAGCTGCCGGAAGCTGTGGGAGAGAGAGGGAGAGTCTGGAGGCTTTGACTGCGGGAGCCCAACACCGTGCTCTGCACTGGGGGGAAATCCTGGACATTTTTAGACTTTTACAAATTCCCCCTGGATTCTATTTTTAGCCAAAAAAAAACAAACAAAAGCCAGACATCTCCAGCAGAGAATCTGGATGACTAGTAATGCTAACATAAAGTCTTCCAAGGATATTGTAGGAAACTGTCATATGTGTCACACTGTACATCTGTGTGGGGTTGGGGAAGAGCCTCATTCTTCAGGAAATGCCTTGAAGCGCTAAGATTATAGGACTACTTCTATTAGTGCTTTTGTTGAAATCGTATATATGGAGGCCTCACACCCTCTATAAGACCAGTAAGGGTTGGGCCCCTAGTCAGATGGAGGTTTCTGAGTGTTTATGGAGAGACTGTTGCTTCTTACTCAAGATATGTAAGCCATGCCTTCTGTAATCACTTTTCTGCATCTGGGCACCTATGAACTGGCAGCCTGTATGCTCATTTTCAGAAGTTTATAGTCAGGCCTGAGTGACTGGGTACACTACCTTCCTGTAACCAGAACAGGGATAAGAACCAAGCCCAACCCTCAGGAAACAGTGATAGTGAATACCTGAGATGCTAAATCCACAAAGGAAGTTAGTACAGGGTCTTTTTCCTGTAGCAAGCATTATACAAAGTGGGATAAGAGAGTTTTTTCTTTGCTACTCAGTTCTTGTGCTTCAGGGCATAAGCCAGACAGCAGTAGCTAGAGGTCAAGAAAAATTCTCACTACAGCATAGTTTTACTCCAGTAAATGTACCTTGAGGGATTTCATCCATCTTAAGAAGCATCTATCATTGTCCCAGGTCACAGATAAAACATAGCACTGAACTCATGCAGCTGGCCTATTGTATGGCTATTTTTGAGTTTCAGAACTTCCCTTTAATGCTAGAAAAAGTCTGTGTGCATTTTGTGTTAAAGTGTACGTTACATGCACATTGTGCACTCTGTTTGTTTATATTTGAGCCTAGGAAATTTAGATAGAGTATAATTACTCAATTTAAAATCTGTCCAGGGCACTGAAGCAAACATCTATATATTACAAAGAGTTTGATAGGATTGTTAATGACTGTATATTTCATCAGAAAGGCAGTGCCTTGAGCAATACTGTGTCCTATAACAATATGCTATATAATGGTTTCAACTGTCTCATAAGGAGGCCACCTACTAAATTGTCAGCACTATATGTTTTTCTCGCATCTAAGGTCTCACATGTAAGCTTTACCCTTCAACCTAGCTGCTGTAGAAAGCCCAGTGAACAATAGTCAAGGTTTCAGGGGAAGTTCTGGGTCTTTACAGGAAATTCCTATTAAGTTTCAGGAAGCTCCTAGTAATTTGAATTCTGTGGTGTTCCACCTACCAACATATTTGCACCCAAGAATGGGCCTCCCAGGTGGTTGCTAGGTATCCAGTCAATCCCCCTCCAGCATCAATTTTTATTGGTGTTGGGCTTGAAGGGAAATCTTGTGTCTGAATTTTGAGAAAGTTGGCATCTGGATTCAGAGATCCCGGCATCTGGATTCAGAGATCCCAATCTCTGGGTTGTATAATACTTACTTTGTACATTCTTTGTGTTAAATTTCATCTGTGCAGGATATGCTGTTCTGTATATGCAGGTGATTAGTGCACACTGGCATTTGAAAAGGGGCTGTCCAGACTACTGTCCAAAGAGATGATCCTGGTAAATTGTATATGTATGGATGTATTCTTCCCACTCATGAATATATTACATGTTTTTGTATGTAGATATGTGATACCCTAATCTTAGTGGAGTGGGGACTTCACATTACTGATTTGGTGTCTGCCAATGGTAAGGAATGGCTTGGAAGAAAATATTGGCATAGTGGGTTTTTTTTTTGTTTTCTTTTTAAAAAAGATTCTGAATATCATCCTAATCACTGTGCACAAAGGTGAGAGTTTGTCATCTGAGTATTGCAAACTTTTTTACCGATGTTTGTGAAACCTCACGGCAGCTGGGCCCCAGATGATCAAAGTATATATAGGGTGGCAGCAAAGAGGGAGTGAGAAAATGAAACGGGGGAAGAACAGTAGAGGAAGGGACTTGGTTGAAATAGAGGAGAAAAGATAGTGGTGGTAGTTTTTTCCTTCAGATGTCCACATCCTCCTGTCCCTTCATCTCCCAGCCTTATCCCCCATTGAGTAGTTCATAGAGTAAGAAGGTGTGATGTAGTTTCTTCCATCTATTGTTTGTATAGCCGTTAGCACAAGCTAAAAGGTCCACGATTAGGGCACCTAGGTACTAGTCTGCTCCATGACAGATATTATATTGTTGTTGTTTACCTAACAGCTGTTTTACAAAATTTACCTAATATACTGAAGATTAAAATCAAAGCATTTTTACAATTTTTAGGCTCCTAAATGTAGATCCTTAAATCCATATCTAGACACCTAAGTAAAACTGGGAAGATTTTCAGAGATGCTGAGCTCCTTTGAGTATCTGTTGAAGTTGATTGCAGCTGCATGCTCTCAGTACCTTTTTAAAAATCAAGATACTTTTATATGGGGGCCTAAATATAGATTTAGGACACTGACACTTTTTTGGGGTGGAGAAGGGAAGGGAACAAAATCTTGGCCTGTATAGTTTGGTTTCCTGAAAAATATTATTGTGGGCTGCAATTAGGGGTTCACTGATGTAATCATCCAGGGTGAAATGCCCCATAGAAAGAGTTAGGAGTCCATAAAGACAGAGAGCAATTAAGTAGCTATGGAGATAGGTTTAATCATTGTCCTTTCATTACAAAGCTGGAGCTTGGAGGCTCTTTTGTATTGCAAAAAAAATTATATGATGTAGTTAATGTTTATTAAGTGATGAAAGAAACAGCAATGGCTACTACTGCAGAGAGTGCTCTTAATACCATATCAAAACTGATTCTTTAACACAATTTCAAGAGTAAATTAGTGACAAGATTTAATCTAATAGTTCTAAAGTACAAAAGACTTTATCTGAAGAAGACCAAGATCATATAATAATAGCTAGCTTTTATATAGTACTTTTAATCAGATCTCAAAGCACTTAAAGATATGCATCATAACCCTCTTTTTATAGATGGGGAAACTGGGACACACGCAGATGAAGTGACTTGTCTAAAGTCACCCAGCAGGCCCGTGGCAGAACTGAGTGCAGAATACAGGTCTGCTAAGTCCCAATCCAGTGCTGTATGAGGATTTATACAAATGTAAAATAAGGAAGCCAGTTTGTTTTAGAGACCCTGGCCATAACTTAAAAATATTACAAATAATTTGCTAGCATAACGAGTTAGGTAGCATGATATATTAGAATAGGTAGTAAGTTAAGTCTGAATGTGCATTCTTCACTTTGTTCACTTTTACTTATACATTACATAGTTTTTATAATACTATTTTTTTCATATCCTATATTGTCTTTTTCCCCAAAAAACCTTAATTTTGTTTAGAAAGAGCCCAAACTTAATCATATTTGCCACCAATGGTATCATACTGGACCCAGAGAGGATGGGAAGCTAAGAAACCATGGTTTTTGTGGTCTTTGCACCACCGATCTCTCCTTTCATGCAAAATTGGATTTGAGTCATTGGAGACTGTGAAAAAGGAGGTAGGGGTGAAGGAAAAGCATGTCTTCCCTAAACCTGTGGAAAAGACCCCTTTCTGGAGGAAGGGACTAAAGATGATTCTTCTGTCTCTATGTAAAAGCATTTGACAGTAGCTTTGGGGAGTTTTCATATATAATTTGCTTTCCCTCCCCAGGAAGATAAAAGGTTGCAAAACTAGCTATTATATGGTAAAACTAAATGGAGGAGAGAAAATTAGCTATATAATGAAATCTGGCACATAATCAAGGAGCTAAGTTTCTCCAAAAAATCTATATTGTTAATAGTCACTAGAATGTGCCTTACAATAACAAAATAGTGTTTTAGTGCAATGAGGGCATTATGTCAATCATATATGCTTAATGTTCTGTGGCAATGACAGCATAATTTTTTTTTGTACATTGTCTGGCTCATAAGTGTTCTTCTTTCATAAAAACAAAATCTGAATTCTTCCTGAAATGTGACTAGCTGAAACAAGCCAGAATGCTAATGAACTTTACAGCACAAAAAAGCTTGCTGTATAGTAATGTTAAGTGAGGCAGTTTTTCCCATAAAAGCATAGAAACTTGAACAAAGGATCTCTGAACACTCCTGTGATCCAACTTTGCAACATGTTGCTTCTTCTTTGGGCCAAGCAGTCAGTCAATATTTGGGGCCTTGTAGGATTGTTGCCATTAAGTGGATAAATTAATGTTGCGAGTCAGGTGTATCCTTTGGTGCCATCCTGTTTATTTACAAAAATGTACACATAGCCTTATTCTTCTGAACAAAATAGGAACAAACAGTGAGCAGTTTCCCTGCTCATAATTTCCAAGTTTGCCTTTCAAGCAAGTTCTGTGACACAAGGAGCTCTGTCTCTGCTCCCCTTTCAGGGATGTTCTCATGACTGCTTCTCTAACTACTCTAACACAGTAGTTCTCAACAAGGGGTATGCAGAGGGGTACATCAACTCATCTAGATATTTTCCTATTTTTATGACACTAGCAAAGTCAGTACGAAACTAAAATTTTATACTGCTCTATGTACTATACACTGAAATGCAAGTACAACATTTATATTTCAAATGATTTATTTTATAGTTGTATGGTAAAAATGAGAATGTAAGCAATTTTTCAATAATATTGTGTTGTGACACTTGTATTTTTATGACAGAGTCCTGTGGCACCTTAAAGACTAACTAAAGTATTGAAGCATAAGCTTTTGTAGGCTAATGCCCACTTTGTTATATTTTTATGTTTAATTTTGTAAGCAAGTAGCTCTTAAGTGAGGTGAAACTTGGGGATGCAAGACAAATTAGACTCCTGATAAGGGTACAGAAGTCTGGAAAGGTTGAGAGCCATTTATCTAACACAGAGACACACACACACACAGTTTGCGGAAGGCGGAGGGGAGGAGGAAGAAAAAACCAACTGTATACTCTAGTCTTTGCAATCTGCCCCATGAAAACCCATCAGACACTGCTTAGCTCTGCCCAGCCTCCTAGTGTTTCCAACTATCACTAAATAAAGGGGCTTTTAATTGTTCCTGCCAATTAGCCTGAAAAAAGTGTGCTTAGCACACCCATGGTATTTAACCAAATGTGTGACTGTCTATTGATCGAAGACCCACTTGATGATAGCCATTGACACCTTGCATCTTAACAGTACCTTGTCCTGTTTAGAAGAATGAACTCATTTTCACTTTATTGAAGCTGCCTTGCATGATGCAGTCTGAGGAACCTCAAGGCCCAGAGCAGACCAGACCAGAACTCATACCCTGTGAAGTGGAGCTACTAGGAAATCTGTAGCTGGACCATAAAAATTTGAGGTGGTGGTTCTGGGGAGGAGAAGGGGGAGTGGAAGATCAGCTGGAGGAGTAATTAATGATGGTGGTAACGAAGGGGGCACTGGGACGAAAGGTATAAGGCAGCTAGTGACATTTGAGGTTGAACTAGTATCCACTGAGAAGTGCTTTGCTTGTAGCTTGTCATCATGGTACATGGATAGATCCTGAGACTGAGGAGACCTAGGTTCTGTTGTGTGGAGGGTGTCACAGTTACAGGCATGGTTGCCCTTGATTTCCCCTCAGTGATATAGCAAGGCACCCCCTTCCAGCTCCCTAGCCATTGCCTTCTGGTTGGAGACCAGAACCTTGCTCCCTTCTAATTAGGTATTTCCAGGCTCCACAATTCTCTGCCTTCACTGTGTTATTCCCAGCACAGACAGGTTGCCTGAAGATACCTGCTTTTCTTCTCTTCAGAGATGATTAACAGTTGTAATTGCTACGGTTATACATACCTCACAGTTCTTTCTATGTAGTCCTATTTTATTTGTATGGTATAAAGCACTGCAGAGAAAACATTTAAATCAATAAAAACCGCCCCCCTATATGCCTGCTAATAAGCTTCCGATATTCACCCAACCCTAACATACATTCTGGCAAAAACAGTCCTTCAAATCCCCACTCATGGCTCAGCTCAGAACAAGCACAGGCACAGGTCAGAACAAGCATTCAAAAGCCTTGTCCTTCGAACCCTACCCTGAGGATTGGGGCCCTCTGTGGACCAAGAAGGAAGAACATGAGTCAGTTTAAAAATAGGCGTTTTATCCCCAAACCCTTGTGTCTTGGTTCCTGGGGGATCCAGTTTGAACTGGTATATACGGATCTTTCCAGGGTGATGGTTTCCCTGGAGATGTTAGAACTTGAGTGAACTTGCATAATTATCCTGCACTGCCCTCTTATTTACTCCTCCTATGGAAATAAGTACAGTTCCACAAGAACAAATACACAAGTGCATTTTTAATACAATGGACCCCAAGGGAATTAACCTAATTTAGTGAAGTTTAACTTTATTGAATTAAGTTCATTTAGGGTATTTCAGGGAATTGAGTGTCTGTCACGGGGCTCTGCCACTGACCAGCTACATAAATTATTTCACCTCTCTAGGCTTCCATTTCCCATCTATAAAGTGGACATTAAAAAAAAAAACACCTTTAACTTCTTTGAGATACATGGATGACAGAGTTAGATTTCTGCAAAGAATTACTATTCATAGAGGAGACAAGGTCAGTGTTGTCCATAACTTAGGCTGGAGAGTAAAGTACAGCAGCATAGGTGGGTAGTGTTTTTCCCCCAGATTTTGTAGTTAAATAACATAGTATTGAACATTTTTTTCCCAAGGGTATCATAATGAAATCCAAAGTATTTAATAACTATTTTCATGTCCTAGGGAAAACTGTTTGGTTCATTATCATTCTAATTGCTTGGCTGTTTCATTTAGACTACTTCACTGGTAACAACTTAGATTGTGTCTCTGTAAGAGACTTCATCTCTGTTACCTGTATTCCAGCTGTTGAGATCCTTGTCGATATTCTCTCATGATTAAATTTGTAGGAAATAGAGGATGGAGTTGGAACATTTCTGTGAAAACTGGTATTCCTAATTATGGAATTCACTCCATTAGTTGGAACCTCCACTTGTTGGCCAAGGAATGACATAAGACTTCCTTTAAGAAATAATTTGAGCATGGCTTAGATCAGTGAGCTTCTTAAAAAAAGGCTTGAGGTGAGTAATTGCTACGGTCTCCTATAGAAAGTACTATTTCTGTGTTGTTGGGTTTTTTTGTCTAATTAGAGATGAGTGAATAACTGTGTTGTCAGCTCTTGTAACTTTTTTTAGTGTTGTGATACTTGTTTTTCTTAGTCCCAGTTCCTGGAGCGACTAAAATCACATGAGAATTTCAGCCTACTTCCCCTTCTCTCCCCCCGCTCACTTTTTTAAAAATGAAAGCTATTTTCTGTATTAAACTAAATATGCTTGTTTAGAAAATGTTGGTAGGTCACATAGTATCATTTTTAGTTCGTTGATGGATGATTATACTCCTATAATGAGAAGAAGAGTTTGAATGAGGCATGAGGATTTTCAGGGAAAGGAAGCAGTTTGGAGATGAGTAACAGATAATTAGGATTAGAAAAATATAAACATTTTCCTTTGTAGGCAATCCAGGTTGGTCCAAGGCCCAAGTAATAGAAAATTATTAAGCTCTTGTAAGATTCATTGGCTGAATGTAGAGTTTAAGTATAACTTTCTCTTGTCATAGTCACATAATGTAACTATCTGAATGTGCATGTTTTCTTTGACATGAGCATTCCTGAAGCTTATTCATTTTTAAACTTTAGCAGCTACTCCATAGAAAACGTTTTGCATTGTTTGCCCTGCTCTAGTTTCTAATATTCATGCCTATTGATTTTTACATAGCAAATATTTAAATTAATTTTTATAACATATAACCTTACCTATTAATATAACCATTTAATTATTCTAAGTATGTAATATGTGCAAATACCCATTCCACACAGGAGAAAGGGGGAGGGGAACCCAAAACACCCCCCCCTTCTTTATTTGCAGTTATATTCCTGTTGACTCCTATTTTTATACTGAATGATGTGCAGAAGCTGAAGGATCTGGTTATCTTGAATTGTATATATTTCACTTTCCTAAGATGATGACATTGATAGCTATGTGTCATTTTTCCAGGATGCTAGAATCACTCCTTGTAGGGTGTATGTATCAAGACTATCTTGAGTCAAATTTAGTGACAGCTGGAAATATCTTGTATTGCTCAGATGTATACCACTTTGTATCTTGGAGACATGAACAGGCTTGACTTTCTCTCTTTGAATTTAATGGAAATATTGAGTGGAGTATCTGTCTTTGGTAATATTAAAGGTGGTCAGAAGAGGCACATGAAAATTTTTAATTAAAATGCTTCCCTCCTCCAGCTTTTTTAATATATATATTGTCTTACAAATATTGAGAATGCCCTGCCTAGTTTTCCCTGTTGTAGGACTCAGATGTGAATGGGATAATCTCTTGGCCTTTAAAGGTATGTCTACACTGCAATCAGACACCCACTGCTGGTCTTTGCTAGCTGACTTGGGCTTCAGGGGCTCAGGCTAAGGGGTTGTTTAATTGCAGTGTAGACATCTGCAGCCTGGGCTCTGACACTCTCTCACCTTGCAGAGTCTTAGAGCTTAGGCTCCAGCACAAGGTGCAAATTTCTATACCGCAGTGAAATTGCCACATTATTCCTAGCCTTGCAAGCCCAAGTCAGCAGGCATGGGCCAGCCACGGTTGTCTAATTGCAGCATATACATGAAGTGCACACACTGTGAAGCTTTGAGGCAGTGGAAGAGCTTTCTCTGGCTAGTTTTTAATCAGTTCTGTCCTGTTCAGACAGTGTATTGAAGTTGGTTTTGCTCCTTCATGAGAGGCACTGTGATGTAGTGCATTTAGCACAGGAATATAATTTCTAATCCTTCATGCTGATTTACTGTATGACCTAAGGCAATTCGCTTAGACCAAAATTTGCACAGGTGTATATCTAAAGGTAGTGTGACAAAGATCTGTCCTTATCTTTGTGGATCCTGCATTTCCTGGTGGATTTTCACTAGCCTCAGAGGCTCACTGTGACCCTCCACATAGCCCTTCTCTCTCTAGAGACAAGGTCACAGCCTACTGAGCCATTTTCATCATAAGCCAGTGAGGAGAAGCTATCCTTCCTGGCACAATCTTTGTTGTCTCCCAATCTCAGTGATTGATTAGGGGAGGTAGAAAGGGGGGAGCCCAGGCCCCCCCCTCTACTCCAGGCTCCAGCCCAGGGACCCTAATAGTATCAGCTGAGAGAGCTGACCTTTCAGCCACAAAACACAATACAATTCCCTGGGCTACTTCCCCACATCAGTCCCCGCTTCTTCAAACTCCACTTCACCCTTACCTCAGGGCCTCCTTCCTTGCATATGATATGTTGTCTACCATTCAGTCGCACTAACAACACAACTTCCTCCCACAGCTCCTGACATCCACACCTACCTGACTAACTGGGAGATTTTTTAACTGGTTTCAGCCAGCCCCTGATTGGCTTCAGGAGTCCCAATCAGGCTAGCTATTTCTACTGCTTTCTAGAAGCTTCTTAATTGGCCCCAGATGTCTTGATTAACCTGAACAATTGCCATTTGGTTCCAAAGGTACCAGGGATTTGTTTAGCCTGGAACTTACATATCTGTTCCATAGCACTTTCCTATAGCCATCTGGGCTTGCCCCATCACAGTAGGCACTTCAAAATGTCTGAATCTCAGAGGTGTTTGGACGTTTGGAGTTCTCACTGACTTCAATGGATATTACTAATGCACAATAAGGCATTACGTTTGGGCCCAGTGTCCCAGTTTAGGGTAAAAGGAAACTCTTTTAAATCTTACACAAAGAGAGCAGAGGGAACTGGATTGAAATCTGGCAGAGGGAACTGTATTGAAAAGAGTTATCCTCTATCATGCATGTATTGTGTCATGGAGCAGATTGGTTGGTATTTAATAAACATATCTAAATGCTATAATGTTGAGTAAGATTGCTCTCCCTTCTGTTAATCCCAATTCAAGTGTGGACTGGACCCTCCCTCATGGAATTCCACCCTTTCATGATTGGGAAGAAGGGGGACAATTGTCTTCATGATTCCTTCCCCTCTCATTGCAAACCCAGTTGTTAGTATTCCATGGGTGGTCCTCCTGCTGGGAGTGTGGGCAGAAATTAGATTGGCTAGAAGATGGGTGAGAAGTCAGGGTTGGTAATGTATACATTTTTCTTCATCTTGTTTAGTAGCGATTCTCCAGCACTTGGAACTATCATCTTTTCACAAGCCTTTCTCGGGCATCCTGGAGGTGGAGGCAGTCAGTGGAAGATGCTGATAGTGTGGCTGGGATCAAAGTGATGGCAGCGCCATATGGCCTCCACTCAAATGGACCTGGCTTCCTGTGGGGGTATCACTGAATCCCTGAGAATCACAATGCTTTGGGGGCAAACCATGTGGCATATTGGAAAAGAGAATGGTTAGAGAGAAAATTCCACCTGTACCTCAAGACAGAAATATAGGGTAAAATTGAGAAGCATGTTTTATTCTCCTAAGGGAAAACAAAATCCATGTGAGGATGCTTTGGAGAAGATGATCTAGACCCTAGGTTTTATTTTCAGTTGTATTCTTGGTCTGAGATATTAACTTTAAAATAAAAATAAATTTACATGTTAAATCCATAATTCAACTATTTTTATACATCTGTTAAGTTATAATTTAAATCCCTTAAATCCTAGCTGACCTCTTTACATTCAACAGCATGCAACGTTTTGCAGTCTTCGTTGCAAAATATATTTAAGATATGAATTGGTAATAGGGCATTCAATCAATCTAGAAGAAATTGTCACTACACAGAATATATTAGGGATAAAAACCCAATAGTCTAATTTCATCTGTAACTTCCTGCTTCGTCTCAGTTTTCAATCAGGCCTACCCCAACAACAAGAAAAAATCCCAGTTTATGTATTGGCCTATGTAGTAGGGATGAATAACTGGGGCAGTCTTCAATTGTTGTGATATTTATTAAACTCTGTTTTTAAGAATTGTGGGAGGGAGGATTCAGTAACAATAACAATAACAAAAACAAAAGGAAGGATGGAAAAAAAATCTCAAATTCCCCTTATTGATTTGTGAAAAGCCATTTGAGGTACATTTATTTGATGCTAATCATACCCCACAGAGTTAGTTACTGTTATTAGAAGTACTTTATGGATTGCTTTTAGATGCATGAAGCATTATGTAGATTTATTACCCACAAGAGAGTATTCTATAAAATCAAGTGATGCGAGAATGCAAAAATTTACTAAAGTAACACAATGTTGTAGCTGGAGGTGGAGTAATCTGTAAATATTCGTATTCCTGTGAAAGAACACAGGAAAGCTTACCCATTGCAAACATTCAGTTTCACAAGGGGAACCGTGTTACTTCAAGTAAGAAATCAGGCATGCAAAGACATAGGAATCTTCACAGATAAAAAACAGAGGTAAGTGTATATAGTTGTGAATTTTTATTAGGGGATAGAATTTCATTATTGTGTGATACAATTTTTTTTTCAGTTGGAATTCAAAGTAATAAGGTACACCAATATTAGGAAAAATACTTCTTTTGCCATTTTAAACAGTGAAACAGATGTCTTAGCTAAAAAACCTAATAGCATTTTTTCTGTAATAATAAAATATAGAAAGTTAAATGCATAGATTTATCCTTTTGTCAATGTTGCTGTAGCCATGCTTGTCCCAGTATATTAGAGAGACACAGTGGGTGTGGTAATATAGTTGGTCCAATAAAAGAGATTACCTCACCCACCTTGTCTCTCTAAGGTGAAATGTCTGCTAAACAGCTGATGTTCAAATTATGCACAAATGAAGAGGCCTGCTCTTTCCACATCTGACTTTTTTTTACCCTTGCAGAAGTGATGTATGTGCCAGGAACAGGAATCTTTTAAAACTATTCTTAGTGTAGACCAGCCTTCTGAATTAAAGATGTCACTAAGATAAAAGTACTAACAATAGAAACTGGATTAGATAGAAGGAAAAAACGCATTAAAGGAAGAGCCATGCCATCAAACTTGATGCTCTGTCTACATGTGGATCATCTCTCAGGAATATTAAAGGAGGCACCACATTTTTGGATTTCTCAGAGTTGATGGGTCTTATCTGTTGCACTCAGAATCTTCTTACATCGAGATGTGGTTGAAAACAGATCTGAGTCAAAAAGCACCAAAAAGATACTTTTTAAGGCTAGATTATGTTATGAAGACACAGTCTGGCTTTGGGTCCCACATAGAGACCCCAGAGGAAGAATGCTGTTCAGAGCTCTTCGAATGCAGAGTCAGGCAGCACACCTGCTATACTACACTTTTTCATGAGGCGCAGTTTACACTCAGCTGGATGGTCAGTCATCTTCTCTGGCTCATGGATAGGACAGAGCTGTGGTCCTCCTGCCTTTGGCCATGCCTCCCAACCCCCTTTGGGGCACACTTCAGTTCCAGAGATGTGGGGAGAGAACAGTCATTGAGTTCTGAAGAGAGCAGAGCTGCAGTTCTGTCTGGTCTTGGAGTATATTGCACAAGGTGGTAGGAGAGGGAAGAAAAGGTTCTTATATACTTCACTTCCCTGCCCCCGCCCCACACAGACATCTCTGATTTCAAGTTGTTAATGCAATTTTGTCATCTGTGTTGATTGAGCCAGTTTGTTGAATTTTGATGAGCCATCTTGTGCTTAAAAATTTAACCTATAATTTTTTAAAAATAAAAAGCCCTACATCCTTTACATTGTGAATTTAATGTGAAACAGATGTAAACTGAGATAGTGATTTATCTTTTGGTCTGAAGAAAGCCTGAAACAATAGCTCTGAGAGAGTTGTTGTATACCAGGGATCGGAAATTGTGACACGCGGCCCCAAAGGGTAAGCACCCTTGGCAGGCCTGGTCAGTTTGTTTACCTGCCACGTCCGCAGGTTCGACCGGTTGCTGTTCACTGCTCCAGACCAATGGAGGCTGTGGAAAGTGGTGCAGTGCTAGCCACCGCTTCCCGCAGCCCCCATTGGACCGGAGAGGAGAACTGTGGCCAGTTGAACCTGCGGACGTGGCAGGTAAACAAACTGGCCGGGCCTGCCAAGGTTACTTACACTGTGGGGCCACATCCCTGTTATATACCTTATCATATAGATGGGTTGTTTACTTTATCAATTACAAGGTTGATCAGAGTAGGCATAAAGGAGATTTTCCCAAAATGTTGCAAGTCTGCAGAGGAAATGGTGAGTGCTATCTTCTTCTTTTGTGATCTGAAGAAGGCATACCTTGAAAGAGTATCACTAGTTAGTTTCTCCAGTTAGATCTCTGATGGAACCTGTGTGTGGACAAGACCATTTTTCCATACATGAATATTCCTGATCCATGGGCGGTGGGGATTAATTATAACACATAAATATTGGATCTAGATTAGATTAAAAAATGGTGAACGTCTTGTGAAATTTATTTTCACTGCATTCCTTTAAATCAGGGGTCAGCAACCTTTCAGAAGTGGTGTGCCGAGTCTTCATTTATTCACTATAATTTAAGGTTCAGTATGTCAGTAATATGTTTTAACGTTTTTAGAAGGTCTCTTTCTATAAGTCTATAATATATAACTAAACTATTGTTGTATATAAAGTAAATAAGTGTCTAAAACATTTTAAAAAGAATCTTTTAAAATTAAATTAAAAGGCAGAGTCCCGGACTGGTGGCCAGGACCCGAGTGGTGTGAGTGCCACTGAAAATCAGCTTGCGTGCCGCCTTTGGCACCCGTGCCATAGGTTGCCTACCCCTGCTTTAAATGATGGCACCAGGATGCATAGGATTTACACTAGTGAGAACTTATTTTTGGCTGCATTGGAACAGAGTATCGTACCACTTTTCAAATGGTCAGAGAGTAGTGTGAAGTTGACTTCATGTTTATCTTTTTAGATCTGTTAGACAGCTGTTTCTTTGAAGCCATCTAGTTTAGAACTGGACTGTTATAAAATCAGGAACAACACATACTAAATAACTGAGAATTCCTGGGAGCCTATGAACTTTGCTGGTATTTTGTGTATATATTGTTAGAATCTGAAAAAGACACAGCGGAAAAACTCGCTTAGGGACTTATGGAACTGACATTTAGCTCAGTATAAGTTTCTCCACATGTAGCTTCTTCAATTCTTGCCTGAGTGATTTGTCTAGGGCTCTTTGAGCTATTCTGAATGCCAGGATGTTGCTATAGAAGCTTTTAATTCCATGGATGCCTTGTAGAACATTTGCATTGTGGTTTTGCATAGTTGATGCAGAAGTCAGGTTTATTTGCTACTGAAGGTCTCGGGTCTTTAGAATGTGGTGGTATACCTCAACTCTGGAGCAAGGTGAGGCCAATGATATGCAACACTGGGTTCTAACTTGGAGAAAAATGTGGTTCCGCTGGGTAAGTAATAGTGTGATTGACTGTGTGTGAGATCTGTCACTATTGATACAGACATTCTGAAATGTTGCTGCTAGCAAATTATATAGAACTTAATTATATCTGGGGGCTTGTGGAACAAATATACTAAAATTTAAATAATAAAGAACTATCTAGGGTGATCTGTTTAAATTTTACTTACAGTTCTTATTATATATATAAATTCTTAAGAGCCAGTGAGGTGATAGATGCAGCTTTTTCTCCCCTCTTCGGCTTGCTAAGGAGTATTTATATCTTCAAAAATAACTTCACATAATTATTAAATCCCTACCTTTCAAGTAGCAATTAACATCTTCTCCCAATTATCTACTTAAATATAATTTTTAAAAATCACTTATGTGAAATCATTTATTCTTCTGTCACTTTTAATAAAGAAAAATACATTGTGTGTGTGTGTGTGTGTGTATTTATGTAATTTCATCCTTTATAGTATATATCTCATAAAATAGTCCAGGTGTTGAGGCTGTTAAACACATAGCTGAATAGGAATCTGTGAGAGCCCTTTTTTGGAAAGTAAATCTCATGCCCCAAAAAAGTATTACAAAAATAACATTTCTGGAATAGATTTGAGACTCACGTGGTGAGATGTCTTACTGTGATAATGGGATGTGGTACGAGTTTTCTATGGGCATTTTCTTTTTGGGATAGTGATGCTCGCACCTGAAATGCTTAATACCTGGATAAGATCAGTGGAAACACTGATTTCAAGCAGAGGTTGTTTGGAGTATATTGTACTATCTATAGTATGTGTTTAATGTATGTTTTATCCATGCTGGGGCTGGTCACAATGAACATGTTCACATCTGTATTCAAAGTAGTTTGCATTCATATCAGAGTATGTGATGTTTTGTGAAAACTCCAGGTTCCACGGTTCCTTCTGGTATGGGAGACCAATCAGGAAGCACAGATGTTCTATAGATTTCCCTTTAACTTTCTTCCATGCAGTCCTTATGCAAGCTGAAACATTCTGTGAGGCAACTGTCCTCTCCTGCTTAGAATCCCTCCACAAAAGCCACTTCCTCTATAATGCCTGCAAGAAATCAGTCAAATGACAATGTTGAAGAGCAGTTGGTATCAACTGCTTATAGGTTATTTTTTAAAGGTCCTTTTCTAAAAAAATAACCTATGTTAAAGTTAGGAAGCACCAGTATAAAGGTTGCCTGCATAACCTTATTTCATTCTCTTTGTGCATATGCATTATGATACAGTCTTTATTATATGATATCATCCTCTTTTTTATGGAAAAAGTCATGGATCCTATAGAAAAGAGATTGTTTTGGTATTACACTGAATATGGAGTATAAAAAGTGTGATCTCAGGACTTCATTAATGAATGCTATCCAAACCCTCCACAGAATACAAAATTATTAATTTTCTCATGGGTGTTATGCTGCTGTTCATAATATGTGAGTGCTTCATACACACTGATCTTCATAGGTAACCTGTTTTATTAGGCAGTATTATCCCCATTTTGCAGATGGGAAACTGAGGTACAGAGACATTAAGACCTAAAACGCTCACAGATTTTTTATAACCAATGAGATGCCCAGAACCTGTGAGGGTTTTTTTGTTTGTTTTTTGGTTTGGTTTTTAACTACATAGCATTTTATAGCACTTAAGGTATGAGCACACACTACTTCAAAGTCTGGGGAACGTACAGTTAGGGGACAACTGTTAACTTGGTGTAACTGATCTACCAGCATCTGTGGCAGAGGCAGGGGTAGGGTCCAATTCTTCAAGGCAGCATTCAACCGTCTTCACTTTCAGACACTCCTTTCTCTTCCTGTAATTCCCTCCTCATGTAACTTACAACATTTACTACAAATAAAGAAGGGGTTCTATAGGCCTCATTCACTGCACAGCACTGATTAATTCTTAGAGTATCATCCAACCCCTCATCCAGTGAATGAGTCAGCAGTGTTGTTGAAAAAAACAGTATGTGATTATAAAATGAGAGACTATATCATAAGGGGGCTGAATTAAGGTTGTACTAACAACTTTAACAAGGCACTTCCAAACTGAGTCCTTGGCATTGCAATTTTAACATTCTTTTAATGTAGAAGCTAGGTAGGTGGTTGGTTGAATATACAATCCTCTGACATGAAAGATTCTCAGGGATCAGACTTAGGCAAAGTGGTGTAGCTATTCAAGATCTATCTACTATCCTGTATCAAATGGATGTTTTTACTATTATGAACAGTAATGAAATTATTAACCATATTTACAGAATAATTATTATGCTTCAGAATTAAAAATCTATTGAGTTTAACTTGAGGAAGTTAATTCCTCTTTTTAGGCACCTATGCTGATACTTTTGTGGAAAGCTAAGGTAAAGGCACTTTATGTGAAGGATTTAAATAAGGTTAAGGGGAAAATAATATTTCTATCCAACTCAGTGCCCTGGTGGAATTGGAGGGGAAGGAGCAGTCTGCAACAGCTGGGACCCTCCTGTGAACCTGATTTGTGGGTCCAGCCAGTGCAGAATATCGCTACCATTAGAAGCGAGTGAAATTCAGAATTTCTAAAATGTCGATATTTGTTTTTGTCCCAAACTGGGGTGAAAAGTTTACATTTTGAACCTTTTCACACAACAGTAATGCTGAAAAAATTTATAACATTGATATTTTTGATTGAAACAAAATATTTCAGTCCTTTGAAATGACTTGAAAGACACTGTTTCAAGCCATTTCAACATAAAATTGTATATCCATATTTTGACAGGATGCCTTAGGGGCACAGCCAGAATTTTCCTAAGGAGCAGAGGCCCAAGGGGAGAATCCCTCTCCAATAAGGCAATTGTCCTGGGGCACAGCTGGTTTTTTCATGCACAGCTCACAGAGGATGGAGTCAGCTGCAGGCAGGTTATCAGGGTTTTTCCCAGGGAAAGAAGTATTGGGAGGCCCCTGGTGCCAGGACAGGGCACATACTGGAGTGTGCAGAGAGAGGTACCATGCAGCTACACAACCCTCTCCCTGTCGAAAGCCCCAGCTTCTGGGCTGCAGCCCTTCTCCACGCTGCTGCCCTGGGGAAGTTTTGGGGCTTCCCTTCTCAGCCTGCAGTATCAGTATTCCTGTGGGGGCTCCTCCGTTGAGCAGGGATGCTGCCATCACAGTCTGTTACTTCTGTGGGTTCTTGGCTCTGGGGTCACTTCATGCAGCTGTCTTGACCATGGCCAGGACAAGATGCATTGGCTGCTGCATCTTTGCTCAGAGCTGTTCAAGGGGCATGGATATCTGTTGCCTACCACCCTGTCATGTCCCTGGTTATAGGAGTTGTAGTTTTGGAGCCTGATGCTCCTGGGCCTCCCCTGGGTCAGACTCTCTAGATGGACTATGCTTTCCATAATGCACCAAGAGTCATGCAACTACCATGATGCACCACACAGCTCGGTCAGACAGGAGTCTCTGAATTGCATTATAGGAGATGTACTCTTACAGGGAGCTATGCCCATAAGAGAGAATGGGAGCTGGAGCTACAGCTTCCATAAGGCAAAACATGCACAATAGAGATATGCCATTTAATGTTTAAAAAAAAAAAAGTAGAAAATATTTTTTGGCAATTTTTGAAATGGCATTTTTTGTCAAAGAATTATTCTGATGGAATTTCCTGACAGCTCTACCTATTACTCCCCTGCATGACAAGCACCACATTTATTTCTAATTCTTGGGGTGTGCATAATAGCAGTTCTCTCATTAGGTTCTTTCTTTCCCACTCAGTGACTGGTACTTGTCCCATACAATTGTTGTTTCACTGCATCTGCTGGAGGCATTGCACTGTAATGGTTTGCATCCAGAATAATCATAGAAGCTGAAACTATTTTTTTCTTAAAGGTTAATTTCTGCAGAAACAGAGAGCCACAACAGGACTACTGATAATACTTATACAGTATTCAGCTGTCAGATCCAGTGGAAGGGAGTTTAGACTTGGACTTGGAAGATCTGGGTTCTGTCCTTGGCTCTATTGTTTGTTGCCTAATGTGGCTCCATGCAAATTTTTTTTTCTGTATCTTCAAAGGCTGTAGAAAAATGATGATATAATGCATTTTTTGAATCCATGGCTTTGCAATTAAAAACTGCAGGTAATGCAGAGTTAAGGTTGCATGTACATCATTAATTCTGTCACTTTATGACTTTTGAGTCTGACAGTGCAGTCTTAAGTCTCTCTCTCTTAGATGTAAGTGTCAAGGAACATATTTAACTGTATTCTCTGGATGTGACAATATTGTTCAGAAGAAATATGTATTCTAATAAGGAAGGGAAAAAATAAAAGCCAGATCAACAAGATGTGATTTAGATAGGCACTCCTATCTTGCCTGCCCAGGGCATATTAACCCAGAAGAGAGAATCATTGTCATTTTTTGCAGTGTAAATCAGTCAAATATGAGGGAAATATACAAGATTAACCTTGAGGTGTTTAGTATTCTATTTCTCATCTTGGAGTGAAATTTAGCACCATAGAACTACAAGGAGGTTGGGAGGTCTGAATTCACACTAACCAATAGGCTAGGTTTTGTATAATTCCGTACATCCTCTGTAGCTGCTATTTCAGCCTTTAAGATTCAGGAAGTGGCTGCTGGGCATTCCCCCCATATGAGAAATGTGGGCCACTGAAGACACACAATCATATACTCAGTGGCATCCCCGGCCCATCCACAACCCATTTCCCTGCTTTTGGGTGATACATATCTTGTGTAGAGTCCTCTTGGACTCCAGCTTTGGCATACACCCATTTCTGTACAGTAAAACCACACAGTTCAACATTATGGGAAGTCTCCCATGACCTTAATGTAGTTGGGTGAGTTTCATTCTCTCTGATTAGGGCACACTAACTTTGTTGTAGCCAGTGACATTCTAGAAACCCTATTACAATGTAGTACACAGGATAAATCTAATATGTAAATCCTAAGTGTGACAAACCGACAATTTCCTGAAGTATCCAGAATGAACTTCATAGAGCTAAGTTAAACCATATTGAATTAAGTTTAATACATTTGGAGGGTATATTGAATTAAAATGCAATTACATTTATGGTTATTGTGACATTGTAAGTACCCTTTCTTCTAGGGGATGATCATGTAGTTTTTGATAGCTACCTTTTGAAGCCCCTTTCCCTGCCCCTCCCCCCAAGGAAAGGTATGCATGTAGTAGCTCAAACTCAATTCTCCAGGGAGCAACAGACAAGGAAATGGTTTTTGGATAAAGAGCCTGCCTTTACATTGGCTCACAGCTTTTTTTCTTATCCAAGAAACAGACAAGACCCTTGTTCCATAGAGGTCCCCAATCCTCAGGGTAGGGCTGGAAGGACTGGGCCTACTTAGGCCCCTGAAGACTGAGAGCTTGTTCTGAGATTAAAATGATGAACTTGTAAGCACAAGGTATTCCCTTAGATATAGGGTGGCCATATCTCCCATATTTATGTTTTCTTTGTAGTTTAAAAAGCACTTAGAATAAAAATAAGCTTTCATGGAAGGAACAGTGTGGTAACTTGTAACTGTAGCAATTACACCTGTTAACCAACTTTGAAGGAAAAGTAAGCATTTGTTGGACAAACTGGGAATAAAAGAGTGAAGGCAGGGATCTGTGCAGCCTGGAAATACCTTGGTCAGGAGGAGGAGAAATGCCCAGAAAGGCAATGGGTTGAGAGCTGGAAGCCTGAGAGTGGGTGCCCTTGCTGGATCATTGGGGAAAATACAGTGAGGTTGCCCTGAAATGTGACACTATGTCATGTTGTCTAAATATGCATAGAGAGGAGGAATACAGCACTTTTGCATATCACACACAACTTTATTTTTAAAAAAAAATTTTAGACAGGTGTGTGATATAAAACCACAAAGCTAGTAAAACAAATTGGAATACCCTTTTTACTTGGTTTCTGGGAAGACTTAATAACACAACTGTAAAGAGCAGAAAAAATAAAGTTGGATCTGAATCTTGAAGCACTATACTACAATAAAGAGGGCCCAGGGAATTACAGACCAATCAGATTAATGCTGATACTTTGTTTAATAATTATTCCATTATCTTTCAATCGTAAGCATAAGGATAATCGGGTGAGAGGGAATAGCCAGCATGGATTTCTCAAAAACAAGTTGTGCCAAACCATCCTTATTTCCTTTGGCAGTTTAACTGGCTTAGTGGAAGGGGGAAAGCAATAGATAAATTATATCTTAGCAAGGCTTTTCACAGTTCCACATGACATTCTCATAGGGACACTAAGGAAATTTGGTTAAATGAAATTACTATAAGCAGGAACACAACTGGTTGAAAGACCATACTCAGAGTAGTTACCAATGGCTCACTGTCAAACTGGGAGAGTGCATTTAGTGGGATCCTGCTGGGGCCAGTCCTGGGGCCAGCAGTAGTCAATATTTTCATAAGGGCTTGGATCAAGGGTCTCCAAACTATGGCCCGTGGGCAGGATCCAGCCCAGAGCTTCAATTTGTCCGGCCTTCCAGCTGAGCAGGCATGTTGAGAAGCTGCTGCTGCCCCCCGCAGGAGCTGCTGCGGGTGGTCCCATGTGCACAGAGGTGAGCGCCCCCATGGTGCTGTCAGAGGAGCAAAGGGGGAGGTCGCAGCAGCAGCAGCTGGAGAAGCAAAGTGGGGGACAGCAACACAGCTGAAGAAGCAAAGGCGGGGGCTGTGGCAGCAGTGCAGCTGGAGTAACAAAGGGTTAAATTTTAGCTACAGCACTGAACCAAACAGTCCCAACCAACAATGGAGCTTCTCTTACCAAAGCACAGCCAAACTTTTGAATATGTGTATTTGTATGATACAAATTTGTGAGTTTTCAGAAATAAACAAAATTTTAAAAAGTGAAATGATTAAGTATTGACAAATATTTTTTGTGATTTCACGGTACTTGTATGGATTATACAACTACTTTTATACCTGATTTAAAATTTAATGCAACACTGACACAGTAGTGTTTATGATTTTGCATATATTTGAAATTATTTAATTTTTTCACAGTCGCTTCGGCCCATGAAGCCCCTTCAAAAATCTAATATGGCCCTCATCTGATAAAGTTTGGGGACCTCTAGATTGGATAATGAAATGGATAGTATCATTATAACATTTTGCAGAAGACACCAACTGGGGTTAGAGCAGGCAAGGGGGACATTGCAAGCACTTTGCAGGACAGGATTAGAGTTCAAAACAACCTTGACAAATTGGAAAATGGTTCTGAAACCAACAAAATGAAAGCCAATAAAGACAACTTCAAAGTACTTTACTTAGGAAGGAAAAATCAAATGCATAATTACACAATGGAGAGTAAGTGGCTAGGTATTTCAAAAATATCTCATCTCTGGGTTATAGTGGATTGCAAATTGAATATGAGTGAATGTGATGCAGTTGCCAAAGGAAAAAAAATCATCTATCTGAAGTGTAATAACAGAAGTGTTGTATGTAAAACACTGGAAGGAATTGTCTCACTATTGTCCACACTGGTAAGGCCTCAGCTGGAGTATTGTCTTGTTCTATGAGCAGCACTTTAGGAAAGATGTCCAGAATGATAAAATGATAAAAATTTAGAAAACCTCACCTATGAGGGAAGGTTTTTTTGTGTTTGGATATGTTTAGTCTTAACTGAAGACTCTTAAGAAAAAGGACATGGAGATCAATTGATCACTGTCCTCTTTATAAAATGGTTGAAGACTGAGGGTGGACATTGTCTTCAACCATTTTATAAAGAGGACAGTGATCAATTGATCTCCATGTCCATTTAAGGCAGGACAAGAAGTCTAAATCTGTTCCAAAGGAGAGTTAGATTAAATATTAGGAAAAAAATTACTGACTATAAGAGTAGTTTAAACTCTAGAATAGGCTTCCAAGGGAGGTGGTGGAATTCCTGTTGGAGGTTTTTAAGAACAGGCTGGACAAATGCCTCTCAGGGATGGTGTAGGTTTACATGCTCCTGACTCAGTGCAGCAGGTCTGGACTCATTGTTTTCTTGAGGTCCCTTCCGGCCCTGTATTTCTATGATTCTATAGTGTAGTATATAATAACTCTGAAGGAAAAGGCTTCAGATGAATAAAAAAACATGACTGCATAGAAGTAGAATTGGGTTACATGCATGAGGTCAGAATATACAATCCTTACTCAAGTTGGTAGTCCCATTGTGGTCAATGGGAACTACTTGTGTGAACAATAATGACATGGATAAGGACTCCATAATTCATCGATTTGAAGGCCAAAAGGGACCATTGTGATCGTCTAGTTTGACTCCTGTGTAACACAGGCCATAGAACTTTCCTCAAAATAAATAACATATTATATCTTTTAGGGAAATAAAATCCTGTCTTGATTTAAAAATCATCAGTGATGGAGATCCTACATGAATATTGGTAAACTGTTCCAATGGCTAATTACTCTGTTTAAAAAATTGTGCCAATTTCCAACCATTGGATAATGTTATTACTTTCTCTGCTAGAGTAAATAGGCTGCTATTAATATTTGTTTCCAATGGAGATACTTCTACCTTTTAGTCATGGGTATTTTTAGTATAAGTCATGGACCGATCACAGACTTGTACTATATACTCTTGACTAAATCTTGGATGGGGAGGTGGCCTGGGGGCAACACGGGTACTCAGGGGAGTGGGGCAGCCAGGAGGCTCAGTGGTGGTGGGAAGTGGCTCAGGAACCTTGCTGGTGCTGGATGCAGGGGTAGTGGGGCTGACTGACTCCCTACTGGGCTCCTTATGGCTCCTCAGAAGTAGTGACATGTCCCTTCCTCATCTCCTATCTCCATGTGTTGCCCCTGCCCCAAGTGCCAGTTCTGCAGCTCTTATTGGCCAGGAACCACAGCCAATGGTAACTGCAGGGGGGGTGGGGGTGCCTACAGGCAGAGGCAGCAGCAGAGCTAGGAGCTGCTTCCAGACAGCCTACCAAGGTAAGCACTGCCCAGAGCCCTCACCCTCCACAGTCCAATCCTCAGCCCTGAGCCCACTCCCACGTGCACCCAAAACCCTGGTGTTGCTTAGAAGGGAGAGACAGTGGCCTGAGACTGCCCCTGCAGCAGCCGGTGTGGCTGGCCCAGTTGCTGCCCAAGCTCCTCAGCGGGGACACCTGCACCGGCCGCTGCAGAAGTCCGAGGGGTTCCAGAATCTATGACTTCATGTGATGAACTCTCAACCTTATTTATAGACTAAATTGTCTTGCCTTAACCTTCTCTCTCTAAAGCAAAATGGATTGAACTCTGAGTCTCACTGTAAGGCTTTTAATCATTCTTGTGATTCTTCTATGAACCTTCTCAAATTTATCAGCATCCTTCTTGAATTTCCATCCTAATATTAAAAACTGTGATCCCTTCTATTATACAATAGCATCTACACTTTTGTCAGATATTCATACAGGTCTTGCGTCCTATCCATCAATCTATGCTCTGTTCACCCATTCCCCAAGTTATTAATTAATCAAACTGGTGTGTCACTTCCCTCCATCTTCATCTAATCACGTATATGTGTGCTGATTATAATGTGAAGAATTATAAATGATCCTGAAATCAACATAACCCTCCATCCCCAAACTTTCCTGTTAAACTCCGTGAGAACCATGCACTTCTCTACCAATTTTTTTAATAGAAGGCAATGTTTCTTAGGCATATCAGTCAACAGTGAACAGTCAAAGTCCCAAGGAAATGTTTCAGCCAGAGCCTAAACTTCAGTCTTCCTTATTGATCAAATTTATTCATAGATTCTAAAGCTAGAAGGGACCTCTGTGGTCTGGTCTGATGACGTATATAACAGAGGCCATAGGACTTCCCTAAATTATTTTCAGTTTGAATTAAAAGAAATCTTTTTCAAGAATTTAAAAATTCTCAATTTAAAAATTGCCAAAGATGGAGAATCTGCCATGACTATTAGTAAATTATTCAAGTGGTTAGACAGACTCAATTTTTTTAAAAAAATATATGCTCTATTTCAAGTCTGTTGTCTAACTTCAGCTTCTAGTCATTGAATATCATGACACCTTTTCTCTGCTGCATTGAAGAGTCCATTTTTTAAAAATGGTTTCCTATGAAATATATACAGACTGCTAAGAAAATTGACCTCTTTCGGTCTATCACTATCAGGCATGTTTTCTAATCCTTTCATCGTTCTTATGGCTCTTCTTTGAACCTCTTCACAATTCAAGAAGGATGCAGGAAAAATTGGACACCAGAACTGGATGCAGTATTCTGGCAAAAGTCACACCAGTGTCAAATACAGAGGTAATACAATCTCCCTGGCTATATTCAAAGTTCCTCTATTCATATATCCAAGGATAGCATAGCCATTTTGGCATTCTGTCTCAGGGGGAGTTCATGTTCTGTTGATTACCCACTGACAACCCCAAATTCTTTTCTGAGCTGCTTTTCGGGATGAAGCCTCCTTCATGTGCTAAGTGTGGCATACATTCTTTTGTCCAAGATATATAACATTACATTTACATTTAGCTATATTTAAAACACACGTTCTTTGCTTGTGTCTAGCACAGCGAGCAATCCATTTCTGTCAGTGACCTGTCCTCTTCATTATTTACTGCCCCCTTGAGAAGTCACTGTTCCTGTCTTAAAGTCCAGGCACAGCCCTCCAGCTGTGCTGTTCAGGGAGATTGTCCCTTTGTGGGAAAAGTAAAAGTAGTTCAAACAGAAATTCAGTATATTTCTGCAGCCTGCAAATAACAGATTTTTTGGCCTTCAGGAAAACAGATGTGCATACAAAGAGAAAATAAAAGGGTAGAAGAGTTAAGGGACAACTATGATTTCTAGGCTGCAGGCACCAGAGATGGATGAAAGGTCTGAGTCAAGGAGACAGGAGAGATGTAATTGTCTTAGTATGCACTTCTTGTCTAAGAAAAAGCACTTCTGTCTTTGAGATGTTTAGCAGAAGGGATACGAGGGACAAATTTTAGTCAAAGGCATGAGAGAAGGTTGAAAGGAAGTGGTCATTGAAGATGTTGGGAGATAGGTACACTGTAAAATGATCAGTGTGAAGCAGTGGATAAATAAGGAATGCAACAGCAGTCTCTACCTTTACCTTTAACTTCAAGTTCTGCTATTGTGTGAGAAGGCAGCGGAGGGTTGAAAATTGAGCTGTCTCCTGAGATGAAAATACAGTAGTACCTCAGAGTTACAAACACCTTGAGAATGGAGGTTATTTGCAACTCTGAAGAAAGCATTATGGTGGTGGTAGTTTCAAAAATTTACAACTGAACACTAAACTTCATACAGTTTTGAAACTTTACTATGAAGGAGTAAAAATGTTGCTTTCACCCTTTCTTAGCAATTTTTTGTTTAATAAAGTACTGAACTGTTTGCTTTTTTGTCATTGCTGCTGCCTGATTGTACACTTCTGGTTACAAATGAGGTGTGTTGACTAACCTGTTCGTAACTCTGAGATTCTACTGTAGGGTCAGACAATGAGAGCCAAAAGGGCACTGGAGATATCTGCAGATGAGCCAAGAGAAAGGAATGGTCCAAAGTTATGGATTGATTGGAGGTACAAGGTGTAATGGAATTTTTGACAGTGGCAGCTGTGAATGCTGCAAGATTTGAGAGACTGGATGAAATGATAGAAAAAGGGCCAAAGAAAGCACCTGTCATAAAAGACTGGGTGATGTGAGGAAAATCTTGGGGGGACTAAAAATAAGGGGGAAGTAAAGCAGAATTAGAATAGAAGGGGGGAAATTAATGTGGAGAGACATTTGAGGTGTCATAATTGGTTAAAATGTAATTGAGAAAAGTGAATTCCTTTTATTTGGCAGTAGAAAGGAAAGGAGAGCTAAAAGAGTGGTGAGGACAGTTTTTAGTCTTTTAAAGGGAGCAAGCATTACCAGCACTTTGGAAAAGCAGAAGTGGAGACTGGACTTTGCAACTCCATCAAATAAAATGTCATTGATGTACCTGAGAATTGTTAGAATTTGACACTATGGCTTCCCATAATATGTAGATAATTCCAGCTCTTAACATTTCATCCACTTTGATCCTCTAACTTTTCTCCTTTAAATCTGTGGTTTAATAAGGCAGTTGGGTAATAGGATTTATATTAGCAGTGTCAGTGTGGCATTTGATTAAGCAAATCTTTCTAGGCTTATTATTTCAAATGCTGGATTCTCATTGCTAGGGCTTAATTTCTGTTGTCTTAATTTTATTACAATTGTAGATTCAACTTGTATTTTAATTGTCAGTAGTTTTTCAGAGTCCTCATTCTGTTCTGGATTGTTAAAACCAGAGAAGCTTATGTCTGTCTTTAGACTTTTTATTTCCACAGATATGCACTTTATGGTTGGAGGCCTGGTGTGTGTGTTTAGGTTTTTTTGGTCTGTGTGTGACACACCATGTTTTTCCACTCATTGAGGATGCCCTGTGGACTGTAATATCTCAATTACAAGGCCCCAAGGAAAAAGGTTATTGAATAACAGAGCTTAGGTTTTCTGACAATTACCTCATAACAAAACCCTCTTAAAAAACTAAGTTTTACTTTGACTGTCCTTCCATGCAACTGGGTGGAGCAATAATAAAACTATGTGACTGTATTGGTAGCTCTGTACTCTTCATGTGGACTGTCTCGGCTGCCCCAATAAAACTATCTATTGATTTTAGCTTTAATATAAACCAAGAGCTCCTTAGTTTTTTAAAAGGAAAAAAAATCAGACTTGTTTGCATAAGTAAACATATTAATGCTAGTGCGATGGCTAGAGTTGTCAACTTTCTAACCACACAGAACCGAGAACCTCTTTCCTGCCCTTCCCTGAGGCCTCACCCTTCTGAGGTCTCACCCCTGCTTGATCCATTCCTCCTCCCTAAGTGGCTTGCTCTTCCCCACCCTCACTCACTTGCACCAGGTTGGAGCAGGAGGTTGAGGTGTGGGAGTGGTCTTGGCTTTAAAATTACAGCTCATGTGAACGCATGCTATTGGCTAATTAATTCTGTATCTGCATTCTACATGATAGAATGTAATATATAAAACTATTTAAAACAAGAACAACATAAGCCCAATATTATCAGTGTATTAAAGTTGTGAGTCAAACAGACAAAACCCAGGAATCTCTTACTGAAGGGGAGAATCAGAGAGGTAGCCATATTAGTCTGGAATTGCAGACTGCATGCATCTAACGAAGCATTAGCCCACGAAAGCCTACGCTTCAATACTTTAGTTAGTCTTTAAGGTGCCACAGGACTCTTTCACTTAGTGAAGGGGATTACTACAAACACCTTTAGTCTGAGCTTGCATCCATTATGCTTGGTGCACTCAGATTTTAAGGCCAGAAGAAACAACAGTAATCTTCTATTATTGGGTCTAATGTTTCTTATTTAATGCTTATATTGTGCTACTGGTGGCTTATTATTTTCATGAGTTAATTTTTAAATATATGATGGTCACTATGCATTATTGTAAAATAGCAATAATTGTCTGCTGCTATATGAGATCATTGCATTTCGTTTGTTCATTTACAGTGTAAGTCTTGACATGGCAGCAACAGCTTTAAACACCAATTCATCTTGACATGCTCCACACTGGCTTATGCAACATAGTGGTACAAACACCAGCAGCTGCTGATGTCCCCATCTACGCTAATGCTTCCAGCATGGCAACTAGTGGACTACCTGCACCAGTGTTATCAATGGTAGAAGTTGTCTTTAGAATGAAAAATACTAATGTATGGGGAAGGGGAGGAGAGAGGCCATCTTCTGAAAATCTGATTAGTTGTGGCAGCAGGAGACAATTTGCTTGTGACAATATTATGTTCCATTGACTGCTGTCATTGTTTCTTACACTTACAACATCTTGTCAGTGAAACTGCATGTAAACAAATGATGATCTGTTACTACAGAATGTTTTGGTCTAGAAATGTTCTTAAGCATGTGAACAGTTTCACTGAAGTTAGTAGAATTACTCACATGCTTAAATTAAGCATATAACTAAGGACTTTGTAGAGCCTGCTTGAGGAAAGAAACATGAGGCATTTGTGGCAAATAAATTGAGATGAAGTCGAGATGCACTTAAACTCTCTTTGAGGGGGTGTGGTGGGATCAAATCAGGAGATGTTACTCTTGGGACATGATCTACAATGGATTTATTTCAAATGAGTGGTGCATTTTATCTGATACGTGATGTTGTATGATACATTATTACTGATATATTATGTTTTGCATAGAAAACAGATACTGAGTTAAATTCTGCCCTACTTAACTCCCACTAACTTTAATCTCTCTCTCTCTCTCAGATTTTGGTCTATAGTGTTTTAAAAGTACTGCATGCTGAGCTTTCAATAATACATTTTCTTAATTTATTTAGAGGCCAGAAGTTCAGCCATCTGTCTCCTAATCAATTCCACAAAGTGAAGATGATGTTAATATGTGAGTTGATGTTCCACAATGGCCTACACTGCTAACACATAAATGCAAAGGCTAAACTGATACCTTTATTTTTGAAGCTATTACAGACCATTAGTGAAGCAGAAACTCATGTTCTGTTAATGTTATTGCTCTCTCAAATTGAAAATGAACTGTGACTTTCTCAAGGCTTTTAAAGTAGCCTGTGTTTGAATTCTTGTTTGTTGTGGAGAAAAGTCAAAACGGCCCCTATATCTGGGCACATGTTGGAAACAATACAAATGCACAGAATTAATAGATTTTTAAGGTCAGAAGAGTCCTTTAGATCAAACTAATCTGACCACTCTGGGCATATACTTTCACCTAGTGGAATTTTATCTGTGCATTTAAGCTGTAGTTCAACCTTAGGTTATTGGGCTATCTTTCAGAAAGACATCCTGATGTAAAAACTTCAAATGATGGAGATTTTACCATGTTCTTTGGTGACTTGTGCCAGTGGGCAATTAGCTTCACTGTTAAACTGGAAATAAAATGGAAATAGTTAATGTTTGCTTTCTTCAGTTATAGCCATTGAATCTTGTTATGTACTTGTCTTGCTATGTTAGTCTTCTAATACCAGGTATTACATTGCCTAAAGCAAACATTTAAGATAATGATCAATATGTAACTTTTAGTTTACAAAAAACCTGAGTGATAAGAATGAGCATAAATCAATCTTGCAGTAACACAGCATGTTAAAATACAATTACAAGTTCTATACCAACCGATATAAAATACCAGGAAATAAGTAAGGTCAGCAATCACATTTTCAAGTTTTACAGTCATTGTTATAAAGGACACCAGATTGGCTGGTTTAATACCATCCTTATTAGATTCAGAGAAATTAATAAATGGCAATCTGACAGTAAAAGGTTGGTTATTTTTGTCATGTTTCAGAATTTTTTCACTTTTCTAACAAGATTATATCTTTTGTTGGTGTGGGGGGAACTGACTCTGGATGCAAATGAATTTGCCAAGCCTGCAGTAGTAGATTGGTGAACAGTGGTAGGTAGGAACCAAACAAAATAATCTACTTTTTAATGGCAGATTCTTCTCTTATTTTAGAGCAGGGGTGGGCAAACATTTTGGCCCGAAGGCCACATCAGGGTGGGGAAATTGCTTGTAGGGCTGGGGCAGGGGGTTGTGTGTGTCTGGGGACGGGGAGTGTGGGGTGCAGGAGGCGGGCGCGGTGTGCAGGAAGGGGCTCAAGGCAAGGAGTTGGGGCACAGGAGAGGTGAGGGTGTATGAGGGGGCTCAGGGAAGGGAGTTGGGGTGCACAGTGAAGGAGGCGACTCAGGGCAGTGGTGCAGGGAGGGGTGCAGAGTGCAGCAGGGGGCTCAAGGAAGGGGAGTTGGAGTGTAGGGTACAGCAGGGGGCTCAGGGCAGGGGGTTAGGGTCAGGGGGCAGAGAGGTTCAGGGAGTAGGCTCCAACCCGGCTTACCTGGAGCGGCTCCAAAGTGACAGCAGGGCCAAGGAAGGCTCCCTATCTGCCTGCTCTTGCCTTGGCCCCTTGCCCCGGGCCGCTCCGGGAACTGGCTGGCACCATGTCCCTGCCGCCCCTAGGGGAGGAGGGGGCGCAGAGGGCTCCGCATGCCTGTGGGCTCCTGCAAAGCTCCCATTGGCCGCAATTCCTCATTCCTGGTCAGTGGCACCTTAGTGGGGGAGGTATCCACGAGGGAGAGCAGCTCTTGGAGCCCTCTGTCCTCCCAACCCCAAGGGCAGCAGGGATGTGGTGCCGACTACTTCCAGGAGTGGAGTGGGGCCCGCAGCACCACGGATCCAGCCCGTGGGTAGTAATTTGCCCATACCTGTTTTAGGCCATTGTGTCTATGAATTGCTCTATTACTTTTTGCATTTGCATTAACATCTCCCTATTCTTTTTTTGGGGCTGGGAAGGAGGGTAGGAGAGACAGTCACACTAATATGTAACTACCCCTTATCAAAACACAGAGTACAAAACTATCCATTGCCAAAAGGCTTTGTGAAAGAGACTATGTGAAGAATTAAATAAGGAGTGTGATGACGATTTGTAGAATTGGTAAATTTCTGATGTGAGGCCAGCAAAACAGTGGGTTTCATTAAGAGTACCAGTAATGATCACATTGACTGCAAAGAAGCTGGTAGCATTGCAAATTTACCTGACCAGTGCAAGGAGCAGCTTAAGCATCAGAAGGCTGTGTATGGTAAAACCAGATCAGCACTTCAGGCAACTTGCTGACCATTTTATAAGCAGTTTGACAACTTTATGGGCACTGCACTGAGCACAGAGCCCACAGTAGTGTATGATGACCTGGTCAGCTGGAATGGCCTCCTACTAACACCAGAATCCAGCATGGGGACTGACGGGAACACTAGTAGGCACCAAGTGAAGCCAGCAAGTGACTTTGTAGCTGAAAACGATCCCCGAGGAGGCTATGCCTCAGGAGTAGCAGCAGCCCATCTTACAGCTGTACTCAATGGAGCTTTTTGATGCCCCAACTGTGGAACAGCCTTCCCTAGGGTCTGCTGCAGGGACAGAAGTCGCACTGGAGGCCGGTAAGCTTCTGGCTCCATTTTAATGTTTAACACTAGAATGTGAGGAATTTCCTTTCTGTGAATTAGCGTAAAACTTACACTCTGCTATCTTGGACTTCTTATATCTGTCAATAGTAGACTGTATGCCAACTGCTTCGCTCTTTCCCTTCCCCTTCTGCACCGCCCCCACCACATGTGGGTCAAAATAGTGACCAGGAAATACAAATAGTAAAAATGCCTTAAAAGTAAAGTTATACCAGAGAGCTGCAGATTTTTGCTAAGACATTCCTGTTTCTTGGAAAATAATGACCTTACATTGGCGTGCCTGCAAGTGTGCTGCCCTGTAACCACTTAACAATGTAATGAACTGAGGGAAACCATGAACTGTTTAGTGGGGGGAGGACACGTATTCCATTTACAAATGTAGTCCATGAAGAGCGCAAATGACAATGTTATTTCTCCTAAATTCAACTGCAGTTTGAAATTTTGTTCAGAAATGTGTTGGGAAGAGGGGAGAGAGTGGCTGTGGAGTTCTGTGTATTTCCGTGCAGCCATAACAGGTGAAGCCATGTGAAAGCTAACATAGCATCCTATGGTTCCTTTCTGAATTCTGATCCATGCCTGTGCGCCCATAACTGCAAACTGTTCCTGAATCAGCAACTCCCAACAGACAATCATATTTGAGGGAGGGGCTTATTTTCCAGGGCCATCTTGGTAGTTGACCAGCCCACTCCTCTCATAGACGTGCTGCTGTTCAGTCACTATGCATTTGAATTCTTTGGTTGCATATACTGCTGGTTCCCCATCAGGAGCATGAAAAACATCTTCATTTGCCAATCAGCCACCACAAGAACTGTTATGTCTCCGGAATGTGGAACGCCTGAAATGATAGATAAATCTTTTGTAGCACAGCCACCAGCAGCCTCCCACTAACCCCAAGTAGTTCTGCAACATTTAGAGGGCAGGGAAGCAGCTTTTAATTTTTAAATTACCATTCTCTGCACTTGTCACGGTAATTAACCAGTCTATGTTCAGGGAGCTTCTGTGTTCTGAAGCATCCCCCTCACAATATATTGAAGTTCAGTTTAGAAAAGTAATATTTTATGTTCTTAAAATTCCATAGGATTTTTTTTCCCTGTGTTCATGAACTGAGCTATTTGAGGCAATAACTCTCTCTGTCTTTTCCTGTTCCGGGCCCCTCAACCTCTACAGGCTTCAGTACCTCTGCAGCTTGTTCACCCTGCAGCAGAAGCCTGGGCCAGCATACATTCATGGACCTTTCCACGATGAACTTATAGTTGAAGTTCTGGACCAGGGCAACAAGCAGGTCAAGCACCAGAAACTGAAGGACTTAAAGCTGGAAGAGGGCATGGCAAGAGGAAATGCTCAGGCTGGCTGCACAGCTTGAGGGCAGAGTTTCATCATGGGAAGAGGCACATGTTTTGCTGTTCCTAGAGCAGGAGTCGCAGCTAAGGGAGTAGGACAGATCTTAGTAGAAAGAACTGTTTGAGTGGCGGATATCATTAATTGCCCCAAGAGCACCTCCTGAATTACCCACATCATGCCCTGTGCCCCTTATGCAGTATCCTGTACTGCAGTCCAAAAACAGCTTGGAAAACTCCATTTCTGGGTGTTTCACAAGGCACAATTGCATGAACTACTGGGCATGGCAACTTTGTCCCATGCTGTCCTCCATATTGATCCCCCACTCCCTGTGACTATCTCTGTGCTACTCCCCTGGCTCTAAATGCATGGCAAATGGGGAAAGAAGGAAAAAGAGAATGGTGGTTAAGGGGACATGCAAGACTAGAGGATGTCTATCTTGTACACGATTTCACTGTTTACATTTGTTCATGCACTCTGGTTTTCATTTGTTTATTCCCTTTAAGGTTCCGTTGTTACTGCTGTTCTTGTGTGGTAATGGCAGCTGTCCTGCATGGAAAAGGGTTAATATTGTAGTTTTTAAATGCATAGTTATTAATAAGTATTTTTATTTTATCAAAAAAGTTTATTGCTATCCTCCATCTCCATTACTCCTCAAAACCCTGATGAGGCAAAAATCAGACAAGGCAAAACCAGACTCCTTTTAATAGCATCAGCTTGGCCAAAACAAGTTTGATTCCCTTTCATTCCACACATCATTTAATCTAACACTGATAATCAACCTACTGACCCAAGACTCAGGGAAGGTTCTTCATTCTAGACTCACTGCACTGCCATTGGCTCTGAGATAAAAGTGGAACGCTCAGACAAAGTGCAGGATGTGGTACTGAACTGCAGAAAGTAGTCATCTAGAAAAAAAGCCATGCCTATTGAAAGTGCAAGAGACTGCACCACAGGTGACACATCAGGGCTTCTCCCCTCTCAACTCTCCTCTATCATATATCTTGGACTACCTTTTTGCCTTAAATAACTTGGATCTGTTTCTGAGTTCCATTAAAGTGCACTTAGCTGCTATTTCTGCCCCCACCCCCACATCCCCACAAGGATTTTCGATGTTTGCTCACCCTTCTACCTCTTCATTTGCTGACTGCTTTCCCAGATGTCGGAGAACACATCGCTGCATGAGATCTGAACTCTGTCTTCAACTCCCTCGTGAAACCTCTTTGAGCCATTAGCCAAATGTTTCCTGCTACATTTGTCTGTGAAACGTGCCTTTTTAGTGGCAATCATTTCCACTAAGAGTACAGCAAGGTTGGGGTCTTAATGACTGATCTCTCCTACCTGCCCCCAGGACCAGCTCCAGGCACCAGCCAAGTAAGCATGTGCTTGGGGCGGCACATTTTATCGGGTAGCATTCTGGCCAGTCTTCATTTATTTTTTTTTTGCGTCAGCTGCTTTTTTTTTTTTTTTTTTTTTTTTTTTGCGCTTGTGGCAGCAAAAAAGTTAGCTGGCCCTGCTTGCCCCTCATACTGTCTTCTACATCAAAAATGTATCTCTTATACCACTAAAGATCCTACTTTTAATAAAGTAGGTGTAGTCAATTATTTTTTTGTCAAGGTCCAAATTTCTTGGTCAAGGTATAATCAAGGTTCAGTTTCAAGAGAGACATTTTCACACTGCAATAAAAATAATTATAAGTAAGTAAAAATGTTTTATGGTCCATTCCAAAGTGTCTGACACTAACAGTTTGGATTTGGTCCTCAATCTGCCTATTGAGTAATCCTAAAGGAACTAAAGTCAGATTTGCGAATCAGTCAGGATATTTAAGGCTTTTTTAAAAATCTTAAACTTCACCACTCCAGGGAGGAATCCTCTCTTCGCACTTTAGACACTGGAGTTTTGACTTCCTATCTAGAAAGAACCCAAACCCCTTAGAGCAGCGATTGTCGACCCGCAGCCTGCATGCGGCCCTTTAGGGTAATCTGCTGGGGGGCTATGAGTCAATGGGAGCTGCAGGAAGTGGCAGCCAGCACATCCCTGCAGGTTACCCATCACTGCCTTAGAGCTTCTTCCAGATAGTTTTTTGTTTGTTTCTTTGCAGAAGAGTTGAAGGGACCCCTGTCTCTACCCAAAGATTCTCCATATGGGTCTCTGGCTGTATTCTTGTTATGAGGTTGCTAATTCCACGTCCCCTTGTAGAGTTATTACCTGATTTACCAGATCACAGTTTATATCGAGAACACTGTTAAAGAATATTCCAATAGCATAAGTCTATACAGCTGCCATGTGGGCTTCAGTTTATATCTTTTAGATGCACTATGTTCTGGTTCGTAGCTCCAGTGCAGATGTTGCCTTTGAACCTGTTGTTTTTCATCAGTCTTGTACTGAGCTCATAAACACCCACTTCCTGTAGGGAGTACTGCTTGTGAATCACCTGAACTGGAGCACCCACAGGGACATTATTTGAAAGAGTAATTACTTACATTGTACAGTCATTAGAGTTCTTCGAGATACCTGTCACAATACCCATCCTTCTCCTCCTCTGCTTCGGAATCTTGTTTTGCCAGGACACTGTGGTAAAGAAAGAGCTTAAAAAAGTTTTGAATGAACCATCTTGTATACCTTCAGTGTGGGGCATGAAGAGAGCGAAGGTACATATGCAGAATGAATGGGCACTACTATCAAAAGTGTCCAGTCAAAGGCACATGCATGGCGTGTGTGCCTGAAGTGAAGAACTCATAAGGAAAAAATCTCAAAGAACTCTAGTTACTGTACAAATGAGTAACCTTCCCTTCCATTAACTTAATCTTTTTCTGATACTCAAGACAAGTCTTAAAAATTGATTTTCTGTGATAAGAGCATTTTATAGAACAAATAAAAATTGTCTCACAGCATAGATCCTACTGGCTAACTTTATTGTTGTTCATTAATTTAATTCCCTTTTCCACTCTAATTTTTGTTGGTCAGTTATTCTGTCTTATACAAACATACAATTTTTTCCTGTACTATTTCTAGGTCTGTGGTGTCCACTGAGATCATCATCACTATTATGTCAGTGTTATATTTTAGGATGTGTTTGTTTTTTTTTTTTTGTTTTCTTTTTTGTTTTTTTTAAAAAAAGAGCTTTTTACATTATCCTTGTAAGTCTGCAGGTACACATTGGCCACTTCCTAGAAAACTGAATATGTGACTGTCAGGCCTCAAATGTGTTAAGCAACTCTCAGGATTAAACCTGTTGGCAGTTTTTATTCTGCACATCTTCCAAATATTCTCACATTTAATCCTGGACAAAATCTCACCATTTCCACTTTGCTGAAATGCCAGTGTTGTACCTTCTTATGAAAAATTCACATTGTTACCCAGAATTTTTCACAAGAGGATGTTAACCATTTGGCAAATTAATTCTGTTTCATTTTTCAGTATAACAGCCTCTTGCGGTTACATGACAGTTTTCTGACAATGAAAACCTGCCTTCCATTTTTATCAGGAGTGAGAAAAATAACCATACTTCTAAATAAGGCAACAAAAGCAGTACAATACCCCACCTCTTCTGCCTTTGCGTTGGTTTTGAAATTACAACTTTTCCATCACATCAAAGTCAAGTTATATTGGAAATTAGAGCTCTGCAAGTAAAGATACCTTTGAATAATGTTAACAGTATTTAGAACTGAAAAAATTGTGGTAACGAGCTCTGGCAAAAAAAGTCTGTTCTCTATCAGAGTTGTCCACCATTCAGCATGCACTGAGAACACATCTTGTTAGTGGATTTGTTACAGATTGTAACAGAAAAATCCAGTGTCACTGAAAGGTTTATGTTTGGAAGTAAACATATTTTTCAGGTTCTACTGTCGATATAATAAATGAAATTCAACAAACCTCTAAGAAGTTCTCAGAGGGTTGCCCATTTTCACAAACTCAGCAAAATTCTATCAAACCAACTGGTGGATTTTGACAGATACATTATAGGAAAAAGTAATTTTCTGTTATAGAAAATTTTCTTTCCTCAACATTCGTAGATGACTCAACACTTCACTGAAAATAAAACTGGTGCAGTGACCCTGCGTTTTTTAACATATTACTTGCTTAAACATTGCACATCTTTCAATACAACTACGGGGGAGGCCTCCAATTCCTTGAAAATGTGCATTTGCTCTGGGAGATGAAATTGGTTTGTTAGAATATTGAACAGCAGTTTCAGCTGAGCTGGGCAGATCACAGAGATATAAAAATGCAAGATACATTATTCTTGAAAATTATTTAGTAGCCTTTGTGTAAGAAGGCACAAGCATTGCTGATCTTTTAAATTGTTCTTTTAGTAATTTTCTCCAAATATATGCACTTTCAATGTGTTACAATGGTTATCTAATATGATAGATAATGAATAACTCTTTGCAATTATGGGTGGCATTGGGGAATCACAAATAATTTAAAAAACATTTAACTCTCAAAACACCACTGAGGTATGTTCAGTGTTCACATTTTACAGTCAGGAAAATTGAGTCTCGAGCAGGTTAACCAATTTGTCTGAAAGTACATAAGAAAAAGAATACAGCTCAGTAGTCCTGAGGGGTTCAAATGTACTAATCACTTGGACAATATTACTTGATTGTACACATGTTTAATATGAGTATCCAGCATCCAATGTCAGCCAGCCAATAGGCTTGGCAGAATGTGACCTTTTAAAAAATGTTAATGGAATATCAATGTTTGTTTTTAAACAATTTTTCCTTTTTTTCTATTTATTTCTTCAGTGTTTTGGGAAACTATGATCAATTACTCAATGACAGTAGATACTGAGATTCAAAAAGGTAAAGATTTGTAGATGTTAAAACATAAATTGTCAACATCGTATATCAAAATAGACAAAGTAAATGCCTTCAAATCAAATGCCAATTAAGTTCTCAAGCAACATTTTTCTTTTTGCCTATATGTAAATTTCTACAATTATTGACGGAAATATATTTTTCATCAGTTTGTGTGTTGTGAAATCAACATTTACCAACATTTATAGATTACAAACTTAATCTTTCCAAACCTCTTTATAGATTAAGGCCTACGTTTTCAAGCATGCACTTCTGCATGTGCTCAGTCTGCATGCATTCATTAGTCAATGTATGTGCAAGTCAGGACTGTGTACACCTTGATTTATGTGCATATGTCACGTTTAGGATGTATGGACCTTTTGATGTACTCATTTTTTTGAAAATCTGGGTTTAAATGTCCTTAATTCAGATACTCAAAGACTAAAATGGGTAAGTGACCATATGTTTCTGAATCTTTTTTTCCTCGTATTTGGTCTGTTTTTTTAACCCTCCAATAAACTAGCCACAGTGAAGAGCCACCAGTCACCTGACTTAGTGAAGGTAACAGCGGACTGAACACATTACACATGAAGGCCACCAGTTTAGGCATGTTACCAGTTGTTGGTTATATTATTTATTTTATTTGCATTACCATGGTGCGTAGGAGTTCTAGACATGGACCCAGGATCCCATTGTGCTAGGTGCTTCACAAACAGAACAAAAGACTGTCCCTGTCCCAAAGAGTTTACAGGAAATGGATACAGGTGGATGAGAAAGTATAAGCAAACAATGAGAAAATGTTAAGTAGCATGATAGATAGTGGTCTCAATACCAAGCTAAGAGGAGGGAAAAGGTCACCTTATATTTTGTCTTTTTGATTTCTTCCAAGAAAAAATAAAGTGAGATCCTGTGCAGAGAGAGAAGTGGAGTCAGGAGGAAGGAAGATGTAGTGAAGCAAGGACTCACTGGCACAGCGCCTCCTGTTGGTCATCTGGGAATTAGCTCTTTTTCCAGCATACAGCGTGCCATCTGCAAGCCGGTATTTTGCCTGCTGCAGTCCCTGTGTCCCTCCCAGACCCCGGTGTCTCCTTACCTCAGGGTTCTGCTCCCAGCAGTACCCCCTCACTCTGGGTATCCCCTCCCAGGGGAACCCCCAACTTTCTAAACCCACCTTGCCTCAGTGGTTACTGCCAGTCATTATCTAGCTCCCACTCACTGGGGCAGACTCCAGTCTGTAATGTCAAGGGGTTAGGACCTGCTGCATTTGCCTATCCTCAGGCTTCCCCTCTGCAACCTCAATATCTTTTTATAGGCCTTCTTCAAGACCTGCAGCCTGGGGTTTTACCAGGTTGGAGCTCCCTTGCCCTATCCCCAGCACGGCTCCATTTTAGGTATCTTGCTCCCAGGCAGCTAGCCCTTCCCACTCCAAAGCAAGAGTGAGTCTCCTCCAGCTTCTGGCCCACAGCCCTCTTATAGGGCCAGCTGTAGCCTGATTGGGGTGTGGCCCCAGTTGTGGCTGCTTCCCCAATCAGCCTTTCACAGCCTAAGCCCTCTCCGGGGCTGCTTTTGCTCCTTTTCTCTAGAAGTGGGGTGGCTGCTCCACTACCGAAGATTTTGAGGAGTGAGTCAAAGGCAGTGAAAAGGCAGCTGGGAATGAGTATGTAGGATTCAGTTAAATTGGAAAAGTAGAATTGTGCAGCGAGCAACCCAACAAATCTTGAACAAGAGTCCATTCCCCATGATTCAATGAGTTGCTTTGTCTCCAGCAAGTAACAAGACTTACAGGCCCTGAGCAATACCATCATCCTTTGTGGGGGGCTACAGATCTAGTCTGGGCTAACCTCTGAGTCATTTTTATCTCCCCTGTGCCAAACTGGAGCAAGAAATAGAGACTGGGTACAAGAGCCTGTTTCTGGGAAGAGAGTATGTCACACAGAATTTGGCAGGGAGGGGGGTGGGAAGGAGGGAAGAGGAAAGACAAGATAGGTTGGCGGGTAAGATGAAAGAGAGATGGACCAGACAGAGGAGAAAGACCATTCCTTGTCCCTCCTGCCTGTTTTTTTTGGGGGGGTTTTTTTTTGTTTTGTTTTTTCCATTTTGCAAATCTCATCACCCAAAATATAGTTGATATCAGACTCCCATTATGTTGTATGATTGGTTTGAAAAAAGAATAACAAGTGCACAGTAGTTAAGTTATTGGAGCCTGGATACTGCTAGTTCTGTGTGTGTGGGGGGGGGGGGGGAAGTCAGTGGCAATATAGCTTTTTTCCTATCGTATTATAGGAAGAAAACAGTGCTCTGTTAATAAACACATGAACAACTTTCACTGGTATGGCTACAGTTTCAAAATATGTTGACAGCTTGTACATTCCTCTACAGTTTGGAGCGACATGCTTCCCAAACGAATTTGAATTACCTCAGAGTCTTCTGATGATGCAAAAGAAGCTGAGCATTGTCAACAATCTTTCCAGACAACTTCAAAGGTAAGAACCAGTGACATGTCCAAATGATTATGAACAGATATGCAGGACATGTGAGGAAATTATCTGCAGATTTTTTAGCAAAAGTATAAGGGTCATTCAGATTCCCTGCCACTAGTAAATATTTAAAATCAGGATTATCAAATTAACTGTATCTGTTGTTTTATTTGTATATATATATATTGGCATCTAGGTAGCAAAAATATTATTGTTTTTGAAACAATCTCTTTTCTACTGAAGTGTCATAGGTTAGCAGGCAGCATTTTGTGAGAAGAGGAAAATAGGGTGAAATGATATGCTTTCTCTCCTAGAAGAAATGTTAAAAACCTTTTACTAGTAGCAGCAAAAAAGACTTGGCGCTAAGTCCCAATTCCTCACAAATGAAAGGGAACTTACCGTTGATTTTAGTCCATCTGTTTTGTTTTTATAATCTTTTTCTAGAGCAAAATATCTCCTGTTTGTGATGTAATGAAACACTTTGTGTCAAGATGTCAAACTGTTTCATGATAAGAAAACAGTACTGCTGTTAATGTCAAGGGGTAATGTAAAATTGACATAAAAATCTACTAGAATTCTTTGTGCGAGTCAATAAGCATGTGGACAAGGGGGATACAGTGCATATAATGTACTTAAATTTTCAGAAGCCTTTGATAGGTTCCCTCACCAAAGGCTCTTGTGCAAAGTAAGCTGCCACAGGGGAAGTGGGAAGGTGCTCTCATGGATTGGTAACTTGTTAAAAGATAGGAAACAAAGGGTAGGTATAAATGGTCAGTTTTCAGCATAGAGAGAGGTAAATAGTGGTATCCCCCAAAGGTCCGTTCTTTGACCAGTCCTATTCAATATATTCATAAACGATCTGGAAAAAGGGGTAAACAGTAAGGTGGCAACATTTGCAAACAATACAAAATTACTAAAGATAGTTAAGTCCCAAGTAGACTGCAAAGAGCTTCAAAAGGATCTCTTAAAACTGGGTGACTTGATAAATCCAAAGTAATGCACATTGGAAAGCATAATCCCAACTATACACGTAAAATGATGGGGCCTAAATTAGCTGTTTCCACTCAAGAAAGAGATTTTGGAGTCAATGTGGATAGTTTTCTGAAAACATCCACTCAGTGTGCAGTGGCAGTCAAAAAAGTGAACAGCATGCTGGGAATAATTAAGAAAGGGGGAGATATTGAGACAGAAAATATCATGTTGCCTCTATATAAATCCATGGTATGCCCACACCTTGAATACCGTGTGCAGATGTGGTCACCCCAGTAGGGACGACTTATGTAAACATGAAAAATTAATACAATTAAAAACAAAAATTTGAAATTCTGAAACAAAATTCAAAATTGCAAAATGGAACTTGGAAATCTGAACGTAATTATTGAAATGAAAATTTTCAAAAATCAAAATCTTTGTCTTTCATAGTGGAAAATTTAGAAAATATTTGTTTTGTTCCAAATCAGAAATGAAAAAGAAGTTGTCAAAATTTCCTTTGAATTGAAATTCTGAGTTTTGGCCAGCTCTACAGATGGGTCCTACTTTAATTTTGATTGAATAAATGTTCCAAGAGAGTCAAAGGTGTTCATGTGACCCAGTAACTGTACAACATTAACAGTTTGAACAAGTTTCAGTGTTCTGGAACATAGAGACTCCAGCCTACTTAGTCCAATAGAACAAACACAAATAAAAACCCTTTTAACCTGTTGTTAATGGTACAAAGAAAGAAAAGAAACAGTTAAAGCCTTTGAAATATAAAGTATTAAGTAAGGCTTTCATTTCAACACTGTTACTTATTCCCTTTAGTTGCAGAAAGTCTTTAGAAGGATCCACACCTCATCCCACTCACACATGTACAGCCTCTTTATATAGATAGATAGATAGATAGATAGATGGTGGTAACTGTCCTTTGGGGAGCAAAAAGAGAGAAAAGTTAGTTGAGCTGGGATGGAGCTGTTGTTAGTGTGATCCTGCTTCCTAGAAGAGAAGATATATGCTCACAAAAGGGGAGAGCCAAGAATGGAGGAGAGAGAAAATGCAGCTTCTGTGTCTACTGCTGACTTTTATTTACAAGTTTACTGTTGAAGAAACATAGACATAGTCAGTGGTCTTAACCACCACTCCGAGACTTGGCAAACTTGTACTAGCATCGGGTTATTTATGGCATTGCTTTTTAGTTGCCCTTATTGTTATAGGCTTACAGTAATGTTGCAAAATATACAGTCTTACCTAGCTAAGCCAGACTTACTTTAAACTGAAGGCAAAAATGGGGAGAGCGTGAGAAAGAACAAATAAGATGGGCAAGGAAAAGCACACATTGGGGTTGGGGCATGACAACAAGAATAAAAGTCTCCCATCCTATGTGGTTTAGCCAAAAACCAATGGAGGTGGTGCCATCTGGATCCCTTTCTATGTCCCAGTCTGGTCAGGACATTTTTCAGGATCAAGGTGATAAAGATGTCAAGGTGGATCCTGAGCTCCCAGGTGCCAGTGGGGGTGGCAGCCATGATGGTGAAGTTGACTTCTTCTGGTCTACCTATATCTCAGCCAACAGTTGTTGGATAGCTTGAATCTCCCTGCCATAGTCTTTTCCTTTGAGGACTCAAAACGGGGTGATGAGTGGAACAGCCTATTACCCTATTATGTTCTCCAAATAAGGCTTAATTTTCAACCCATGAATATTGAGTTATTAATTTTCAGTCCCACACTTCTCTTGTCTAACAGTATGATATTACCACCAACTTTGAAGTATATCAGTAGATCTTTTTGATTGGATTAATTCAGTCTTTCTGCATTCCCTGTGCACCTTTTCCCACCAACTATTCTTGTTATACTTTATTGTGAAATTTTATGAGCTTTTTCTCACTTTTCACAGTTCAGCTCACAATTAGGGTAAATTTGCTGGCTCAGTTATTACAGCAGTCCATATGGCACAACACCACTCTCTTCACCCCTTCTGAGGAAGTTTAAAAGGCCCTTATTACCACCCCTTATTACCTCTGACATCTCCTGGGGAGGGGGTCTTCTCTCAAACTCTGCTTTAGAGTATTCAGAAGCCATTCTGTGTTCTACTTGATGTTGCTTGCTTTGAGATATACCATATTTGTTGTTAAAACATGCCAAGGGCTAATCTTTGTTCGTCTTCTAACAGTGGGTTCCCTTGCTAGACCACAGTGGGGGAATATAGATGCAATTGCTGTGAACTGTCCACTTTAGGAGCATACTACATATATAGTACTGTGGGCTGAGAGAAGATTGTTGGCCATGTCTGATGACTGGAGGTGTAAAACCAAGATTGTATATTCTATCTGATTCTGTAGAAATCCTGGGTAGTCATAGTCCCCCTCTGAGAGTTGCTGTTAAATCAGCTGTATATGGTGCAGAATTAATCTCTGTATCTTGTATATTTTGGTCAAAATGAACTGTTGTGGAAATTAACCACACACATTGTGTTTGATCAGAAACATTTGAGGTCTTTATTTGGTATACCACACATTACATACAAACAGGTGACGAGTCCCTGACCTTCCAAAGAGAGCCGAGGAGTCGCACACTGGACAAATATTTCACACCTTTTATGCAACAAAATAGGCTTATAAATGACGTGAGCTAGCTTCCGTTATGATGCTCTATATGGAATGAATAAGCCTGTGACTAATTAGGAAGTTTTGCAAGCAACGATTACATGTGAGACCGTGCAGTTATTAATGGCATAAGGTTGGCATTAAACAATCTCTTCCACCCCCTCTAACACCCTTGCATCAGATAATCAAAAAGCAGAAGCATTAAAGGTCAAGCAGTAAAAACCAAGTTAAAAGTTTTCCTTTGGACAAGTCCAGGCCTGTTAGTCTGGACAAGTCTGGATAAGTCTAGTCAAGTCCAGACCTATCAGTCTTTTTTCTGTCAGAACTTCAAATAGAAACCAGCATACTTGTATTGAATATTTGTGCTTCAAGCTAAGAGGACATTTTAATAGAATCTACTGTGGATGATTTTGTGAGAAATTTAATCTCTCAGTAGACTCTACATCTCTCTTTGGAATGAGTGCTTCCTGAAAGTATTTAACTAAATTAAGAAGTGATTAGAGGTGCCACCTCCATGCCTCATCTCAGTTATTCTAGTGCCACTAAAGGCTCTCTTCACTAAGATAGAGTAGACTCAGAAATGTTCAAGATCACTTCAGTTGCAAACAGTTCTTTGTAAGCGCTTTGTGGCTGTCAAGAAGCTATTATAATAGAGTAGCCCATTTTCCCAAGATTTTCATTTTAGTTGCTGTATTTTAACCACAGTGCTAAGAAAGAATTAAGTATCTAGGTAGACAATAAGGAAAACAAAGTCAACTTCACTTTGGATGACCTGCTGTTACTGAGACCTCACCATATCCTAGAGGCTCTACAACTAATAAAGGACTTTTGGTCAGTGCAGAGTATATGCCATCAATATAGATGAATCACAAACACTGGCTCTTGATAACACTCGATTGTAAGAAATAACTTGAAAAAAGAAAAAGAATTTCAGGTGACTGAAGTCCTGTCAAAAACATGTAAGGATGATACTGATCTAGATTCAAGTGGGCATTCTTAGAGCAAGGGAGATAGCTCTTTTGAAGAAACACTTGATGATTTAACTGTGGGATGCTGCTATTTTCAGTTTTGGAAGAAAATAGATGCAATGTATATGCTGCAAGGTATTTGCTTACGATGTGCTGATGCCTATAATACAAAACCTTAACTGTGATTCCATATGTTTATCAAATCAACTAATAAGAGAGTTCTTGCTGAGGTTAGACATAAGGTTTTACTTTACAGCATGAATTAGCTAAATGCTGGGTATGCAGTGGATTGGGGGGTATGTTCTAGGAGGAACAAGTGAAATTTCTGTTGTGTATTCTTATTAGCCTTCTGTATGAGATTTGCACTGAATAATTAAGACTTCCCCCTAACTTGGCATTTCCTTGATTTGGACTTAACAGGGTTCTAATTAATAGTGTAGGCAATATTAACATGAGGTTTCTGCCACCATTTGTACTGATATGGTTTATCTCTTTTAATATAATATATATAATAAGATTTATGCACTGAACCTGTTTGTGCAATAATTTGTTATATGTTCAATAAGCCTAATTACTTCAGCAGTTTATTTCACACAAGCCTATAGTGGAAATGAAAATGATCAGCTGTTGTTAATTCCTCTCTATGCTTCTACATGTTCTGAAAATAAGATCTTGAAACAAGATGGTCTCCTTAAACCACAAGGGTTTGAGGGGTTGCAGGATGATGCTTCTACTCCAGGGCTCTGGCGACTATTTAAAGGCCCCAGGGCTCCCTGTCTCTACCACCCTGGGCCCTTTAAATAGCTGCCAGAGTGGCGGTGGGGCTCTGGTGGCTATTTAAAGGGCCGGGGCCATAGAGGCAGCGGGAGCCCCAGGCCCTTTTAATAGCCCCCAGAGCCCCACCACTACTCCAGGGCTTGGGGGGCTATTTAAAGGGCACAGTCCCTTTAAATAGCACCCGGAACCCTGCAGCTGCTACCCCAGGGCAGTGGGGCTCTGGCGGCAGTTTAAAGGGCCTGGGTGTTTAAAGGGTGCTGCTGGAGCTCCAGGCCATTTAAATTGCCACCTGGGGAAGCCATACCAAGGCGTACTGGCTTACTTTCACCTCTGGCTGGAGACCAAATTTCTGGCCTATATACCCTCTCTGGTTGGCCTGACTCTTGCAAGCCCTACCGATTGGCTCACGCTCCCTAGATTGAGACTGATTGGCAGAGGGAAGCTTGGATAGGCCTCAGAAGGGGTCATGAAGGCTGAGTCACCTCCAGAAGTAAAAACAAACAAAAGTGGTGCCTCCTCGGGGGTGGGGTTTCTGAAGCCATTGACCCATCTCTGGACCCATCTCCGTGCCGCTTGGTCAAGGGGAGAGGAGGCGCTACTGCCAGACGTTCCATCTGTGCCGCCCAGTGCATGCCTGGGGGCAGGACCTATGTCACACCCTTAGCACTGGCCCAGGGTTGGTATTAAGAGTGGTGAGAACAGAGTTTGACAGGTGATGTGAAATTTTTTGACAACTAATGTACTTCTGACGTACTGATCAGCTCAAGAATGATGTCCTCTGTTTAAAGGTGAATCTTTGTTCACCTGGAGCTCTGCTAGGGGTCTCTTATGCTATATTCCAGGGGTAGGCAACCTATGGCACGGGTGCTAAAGGTGGCACACAAGCAGATTTTCAGTGGCACTCACACCACCTGGGTCCTGACCACTGGGCTGGGGGGCTACGCATTTTAATTTAATTTTAAATGAAGCTTCTTAAACATTTTAAAAATCTTATTTACTTTACATACAACAATAGTTTAGTTCCATATTACAGACTTATAGAAAGAGACCTTTTAAAAACGTTAAAATGTATTACTGGCACACGGAACCTTAAATTAGAGTGAACAAAGACTCTGCATACCACAACCGAAAGGTTGCCGACCTCTGCTATACTCCCTACTCTCAAGGTTGTAGTCGGAAGGGGGCATAGCTGAGGTATCTCCATATTGTCAGTTATTGACTGGTTTTGGTCCCATTAGGTCATTATAGCCTAGCAAAAGTTGGAACAGCCCTTAAGATGCTTTAACACAGTGTAACAGGGGGATGAACATACACAGAAAGAAACTTGGAGAAGGGTACTGCAAAGGTGAGCATTAAATCCTCTTTTCATGGCAACCCCTGATTTGCACTTTATGGAGATTAAATCAGATAGTCAGCTATGGCTAGAATATTTGTGGGCCTGTTCCTGTGCAATACTTGGCTCTCCTGCTGCAAATGCACCATTCTTCGGATAGTTGATTAACTGATATGTGATCACCGATCATTCATTTCACAATGTAGGCTCTAAGGCTAGACTAGTGGCTAGAGTTTAGCTCCATTTTTTCTTGGTTAGCAAGATGGACGATTCCTTTCCTTAAGGAAATGTTCCTCTCACATACTAACTTCTTGGGCCGTGCCCAGGAGATAGGACTTGGATCTATATGCAAAATTCTAAATGAATTTTCTGTGGCTTTTTGTTTACTTAAGGGGAAAAAAAAAACTTGACCCCACGTAGCCACATTCATCTTTTATATAACTCCACTGAAATCAAGTAAGGATGTATTTGTCCCATTGCATATAGTATTTTCTATTCCTAATTTTGACATAAATATATTTTTACTGTGCATTTATTATTCTAATTTTAAATACTCTACCAAATACATAGGATTTATAACATGCCATAAGTAACACTGGTTTTAGAATCTCTGCATTTCCAGACAATTTCTCTATAAACTTCCAAAGAAGTGTTTAGTATATTGGTTGCTTAATTATTCAATGAATGTTATATATCAAAATAGAAAACATCAGTGTTTGCTTTTAATATATTGCATATATGATCTTTCCAGAAAGTCTCTTGACATAAATTTTTCTGCCTCATGGAAGTATCTCCTTTGAAAAGTTTCAATTAAAATGCTAAAGATAAATAGTAGTTGCTTATATACTTTGACTCCCCATGTTATCCTGAATCCTTCCTTACACGTCTAATGTGTGACTTGCCCACTACGGACAAGACAGGCAGCCGTCCCACACAAACACTGTGAGTTGTCACGTCTCTAGGAGGAAAGTACAAAGAGTACAGTGGGTATTCTTATCCTGAGCTTTCCACCAATATCAGTTTACATTGGCTTTGTTTTAGAGCCAGAAACTAATTGCAAGTGATCCTGACCCAAAGTCTTTGATTGTTTTTCCTTCTCATTCAATGAAATGGCAATAGTAGCCCAAAGAACAATAACTGCAATGGAAATAAAAATGATTTGCAACTCTATCCATTGAAGGTATGGGCTCGTACGTTCTTGCATACGCATGCTCGTGACAGAGAGTATACCTGCACACATACTCCTTTCTCAAATAGAATTCTGTTCTTCACCGCAAAAGCAATCAGTGCTATATAGAAATTACATTGAGGCTGCAGTATGTATCACATTCATTTTAATTGCTACATGTTAATCATAACTGTAGTGGGGCGAATGCCCCACTCCTGGGTAAACAGGGCTGTAGCTGGGTGACCCCATCAGCTAGGCTGATTAAGAAAGCAGCTGTGGCAGGCTCAATCAGGGCCCAGCTGGTCCTTCTAAGAAGGCAGTGGGCCAGAAGCTGGCTGAGGAGGGAGATGGACCTAGCTGCCTGGGAAGCCCAAGGGTACCTAGAGTGAGGCAGGGCTCGGGAAAGGCCAGAGGGGTTGGGGAGCTCCTGCCTGGCAACTCCCCCAGTTGCAGGATCTTGTCCATAGGGGCACTGAGTTGCAGAGGAAGGCAGCAGATCAAAACCTCCCTTGTCTATGATGAGTGACTTGTACAGACTGCAGTCGGCCCCAGTGAAAGAGGGCTAGATGTTGACTGAAAGTAGCCCATATTTGGAAGCTAGGCAGGGATAGTGGGTGGAGGTTCCCCAGGGAGGGGAAACCCAGAGATCTGTGGTGGTACTGCCAGGGGGCAGCACCCCAGATAAAAGGGCACCGGGATCTGGGAGGGACACGGGAGCCAGCGGACAACCAGACACTGGCCAGCAGAGTGCGCTCTGCACTGGAAAGAGCTAATTCCCAGATGACCAGCTGGAGGCGCCACAGGGGTGAGTTGTCGCACCGCTACAGTAACATTAAATGGGAACAGAGATGCAGTTTCAGGTTTCTGCAGCATATGTTCACTGGCATAGCAAATACTTACAGTAAGGTAATGTCAATTAATATGACTGAAAGAGAAGAGAATGCTTTGGGGCACACTTAAACCATCTGTGACCTATTGTAGGTGTCTTCAGATATCCTGGCTGGCTGGCTGACCAGTAACTTGGGAGTTTGAGACTAGAGATTACAGAATTGTTCTTCTAGCAAATCTCATAGTTGTTTGTTCACATTAGATAATTTTCCAAGAGTCTCTGCTATATGGGATTTAGAGCCCTATTGCTTAAACTGTGTTTCTCATGAAGTAGTGGCAATAATTAAGGTTAGAAACAGCAAGCCATTGGGTTGAAAAGTTGGATCACTCACCCACAATAAATATGCTTAAGTATGTTTTGTGCTTAATTCTTGATTTACTTATCCATTGCCTGTGAGTACTAGAGTGATTTGTGTAGAATTGCTCAGATTAGAAAAGTGCCATTTTAAATTCAGTATATGATTTAGATGAAGACATTCACTAAATTTGGTTAACCTGTCACTGTCATACCCCTCATATTTTTTAAAAAAACTGTTTACTGTAATCCAATCTCCATCTGATTATTTTCCTCCCTCTCAGGTGAATACCAATCCAGAAAAAGTTTTGAAGCAGATGCTTGATGATGGGTCTATGGAGGTGAATTCAAACATTGAAGAGATCTGTTTATACTAAAGGTAAGTGGATAATGAAATAACCTTTTCAAATTAGTTTGCAGCTAATTTTGTGAAGTCCTCATCAAAGATTGAATGAGGCCTTGAAAATTCCTGTCTTTAAAGCAAAGCCAAAGGAAAACTTCAGAGAGATTTATGACTAAAGCTTAGATCAATACATTTTAAATCATTAAACATACTAGGTAGATTATTGATATAATTAGGCACAGTTTAATTTTGCATCCTATCACAATTCACTCATGCTTCCCTTTCATCACATTACATCATATTCCAAGATGAGAGAGAATGTTTTGTTTAAAATTATGTAGAAGACTATTACCATAGTAATGAGCACACAACAAACCAAGCAAAGAAATATATTGAGCATTATATGGATATTTACTCCATTATATGCATTCTCATGATATCTGTAAAATGGATATGACATACGTGCCTGGGTTTAATATTCCTGTCATGTGACAGAGGTAAAAGTGCAATGGTTACTCTGTTGGAATATCTGTCCTTTGTTAATAAAGCACAATCCTCTGGACTCAGACATGATCTTTCTTAGTCTGAAATGGCCATTTTAAAATTCAAAACAGAAGTTGTAGGATATTAGTTTTCAAAAGACAGAGTAAAATGCAGCCACATTTTGAAAATTTAAGTGCTAATCTAAAAAAGAGGCAAATACTCATTGTTCCGGGAAACACTGATATTTTTTAATCACCATGACCAAGAAAGGGTGACCTATTGTGAAAAGCAGCATACCAGTAGCATTGATTACACAGGTCACCACAGTACTTCTTTCCAGATTTCCAGGTCTCATTCAGTCTCTGCAGGGACCCCAGTTCAATATATGCAGCCCTTGCAGAGGTTGCAACAGTTTGTTTGCATGGACTGGCCAACACCTACAGTTCTTGAAACAATGTAAGGCTCATTGCTGCTCTCCATTGGCACTGTCTCCTCCCACTTTCTTATAGGTTCTGAATGCTGATAAAAGGATTGGTCCAGGACCATTCCTAAGTACAAGGAAAGCTAATGTGAACTTCTGAAATAACATCTCAACCTTCAGAAATTCATGATTCTTCACAATCACCCCGGAAAACAGCAAAGTAAACTCAGTGCTCACAGATGAATTCTGCATTTCTTCAATAGACCTTGTAGAAATATGTAAATATCAAAGGAAGTAAATTGTAAATCCAGTGCACTCTGTAAAAGGGCACTGTGTAAACATTAACTAATCAATCTTTACAATACTCTTGTGAGGAAGTTAAATGGTGTTATCAATAAAGCTGAGTGAATACCTACATTAAATGAAACAAACAAACAAACAAAAAAACTGCTGAGTATTTCCAAGCATTTAAGTATTGAATTTCCTTTAGGTGTGTTCACACCCCAAGCTGTATTTGCTTAACAGGAAAATGTTAGCCAAGTTTCCTGGAAAAAGTTTGCTGAAATAACATTTTCAATATTAAGATATATTTATGGAAAGCAAATTACAAAATATGCACATTCACGAGTTTGTATCAGAAACTTAATTGCCAAAGTTACGCCCTTCCAGTTAAGGGACAGAAACAATATCATTTGGTCAATGTATCCAATCAGAATTAATTAGCATTACTTGAATTTCAAATATCCAGTTCTTACAACTAACTACTTCTGACAAATCTTTTATAAATTAAGAATTATTCTGTGACTAATTTTACATAAGAAATACAAGGAAACTGTAAGCTTTACATGGACAATTTGCAAATATAGAGAAATATTTGTTCTTGTAATTATGTCTCCAACTTTTCTAATTGAAAAGTCACTTTTTATCTCTGTCTCATTTTCTCCAGGTTGACAGAGGGAGACTATGGTAAAGATGCAACTAAATATGAGTGTGTCTAGTTCTGGCAATGTGCTCTGATTACTAGACAACACAGTCATTTTAACTTGGGACCTAGTACCTGGGAGGGGGGCACATGCCAGATATTCTGTTTGTATGGAATCTGTAATAGAGATTTTTTTTGCTGTTCAGAGCCAAGGGAATCATGGGTGTGAAGAAACTGATGAAAATGACATTGATAATATGGCTAAGGTTGCTACACTTATTTTCACAGTTCAGTCCCTAATAGAGTGTAAATGAAGACTTGGGAAATGTGAAGTTTATGCCAGGATGAAACAAATTTTAAAATCTGTCTTTTTCACATGATGAAAGATGGTGGAAACAATACATTTTGCAAATTGTCTGCAGTGTCCTCTTCAAAGCATATATTTCTACTCAAGGCAACTGTTCTAGGTTTACATTTGAGAAACAGTGAAAAATGTTCATTTTACATGGAAGCTACTGTGCTTTTTTTAAGGGGAAAAAAAATTGAGCACTGAACTACATTTTCTATTCATCTATTACACAATGATACTCTGTCTTACAGGATACTGCTTGTTCACTTACATCTCTTTTAATTGCTATGTTGGCATGTGGGGTCTGTGACTAAAATAAATATTAAAAAAAGGATTTTGCTAGCTTCCAAAAATTGTGCTAATAGTCTCCCGTAGGCCTTCATTATACCTCATAACTTCATGTTATGCTATACTGTAGCATAATTAGAAAATGTCAGTACTTGGAGCTCTTGAATACTTGGTTTCTTGGGGATGAGAAAGCAGCATGGTAAATGACCTAACTAGGGACTGAACCTAAGCCCCTAGGCTGTTGTCCAGTTTGCAGATGGGCTAGAAACGGCTTTTGGCTGTTTTGGGTCTTGTTTAATTTTTTTTTTCTAATGCTGTTAACCTGTGGCTAAAATCTTACGGTCTTTTCAAGCTCTATATGCAAAATTCATTTCATGCTACTCTGTGACGTATTTGAAAGACTAGAGGAAGCAATAAATGACCCAATTTAAGTGACTGAAGTGTGAATTGCTCTTGCGAGGATTCTAATACTGTTCTGGCAGTATTTCCATAAGGGCTATATTGTGATGACACCAGGAGGTGAAAAACCTGGAAGGCAAAAACTACTTAATGTGACTCCAAAATCCTGTACAGACTACAATATAAAAATACCTTATTAAAAGGAAAAAAAAATACTGGTTGAAAGTAGGGCCGGCCCTACCTTTTCTGAGGCAGCATTCCGGGCACTGACAGGTCGGCTGGCCGGACCCGCAGCTTCGGCGGCACGCCTGCAGCAGGTTCAGTGGTCCCACGGCTTTGGCTGACCTGCCACAGCCATGCCACCGAATCCGTAGGAGGGGCTGCCCCAGAATGCTGCTTCCCGTCATTGGCTGCCCCATGCATGTGCTTGGTGTGCTGGTGTTTGGAGCTGGCCCTGGTCGAAAGGGGCATTGTATTCATGTACAGGCTCTTTTCTATCCAACACCAGTGAGTTTTCCAGAAGGGTGAGTAATGGAGGAAAATGGTGCAACCAAAGAATTAATTTCTTCAAACCATAGCCACATAATTCTGGAGTATGGTATCAGATTATTTGCCATAATATCAAAGCAACAATTCCCTAGCTTCAAGTAACAAAAAAAAGTAATAAATAGACAAAGTTGTTATCAAAATATTTAGGAGAAAGCCCAAATGACACTTAAACTTTTGGGCACAAAGATGAAAGTGACAGATTTTATACAGAAGAAATCAGAAATATTGTATGTATGCATTTCTTCATATATGGGGATCTTCAAAGATAGGTTTCAAGCTATATTGATAAGTTTTCTCTTGCAAGATTGCCATACCTTGTCTGAGCAAGCTTCTCATACCACACAGAGGTGAAAAAAGCAGGAACCTGCAGTCAGTATATTTGATAGTTTATTCCTAACTACAGTAGATTCTAAATTAGCATATTATTTTATTAACATATTTAACTCTTGAAATCTCAATAGTGATTTTCTGTGCCAAGATTTATTCACATTCATTTTTATTTTGCCATCTGATATTATGCTAAACCTAACTAAAAAGTCCTTTTCATTTTTGTTCAGGCTGCCAACAAGGTTGCTACTCTAATTAATACCAGTTATGATTTTGTGTGTGTTGCTGATGTGAGCACTTGTCCTTAAGGAACTGGGCCAAAGAAATACATTAATTTCATGCAAAACTCTAAAAAATCATCAGGTAAGAATAATTTTTGGTCTTAACTACACCTGCTAATATTTTTTTAAATGTAAGCTGCATGTTAGATCTCTTCCCGCTTCATGTACCTTGGGTTCTTCGGGGACTATTCCTGGCTTCCACTCCTACAGTTAGCCAGGACTATATCATGTGTATAAGATACTGAAAATCTCCATTGCTTATCTGTGATACTGGTATGAAAGTTTGTCTTTTGATGGTTACACATTATTTACTTAATGACATCGATGAGCTTTGTTACCCTTACTCTGCTGTGGGAGTTATCATTGTGTAAGCCTCTGAATATTGAGACACTGATCTGTTGGCAGGACTCAAAGGACAGACTGGCATGGAAATGAGACTTCTGGTTCCATTCCAGTGCAGAGCGCCCTCTGCAGGCCGGTGTCTGGCTGTCTGCTGGTGCCATGTCTCTCCCGGTCCCTGGTACCATTTTTTCCTGAGGTGTGAACCCTGGCCATACCCCCACACTCTGCCTCTGGTTCTCCCATCCCTGGGGAACCCCCAACCCTCTAATCTCCATTTTGCTTCAGTCTAGGGCTACTGCCAGTCATCATCAAGCCCCCGCACCGTGGGGCAGATTGCAGTGTAAAAGCCAGTCATCTTAGGCAGGGAGGGTTTGGACCTGGTGCCTTTGCCTAGCTCCAGTACCCTCCTTAGGCCTCTCTTCAGGCCTGCAGCCTGTGACATTGCTAGGTTGGAGCTCCCCAGCTCCCTTGCCTATTCCCCCAGCACTGTTCCATCTCAGGTACCCTGTCCTGCAGGCAGCCAGGCCCTGCTCCTTCCCAGCCTGGAGAGAAACTGTTAGAGTGCCTGCCCACTGCCCTCTTATAAGGGCCAGCTGGGCCCTAATTGACCTGGCTACAGCTGTGGCTGCTATTCCAATCAGCCCAGCTGATTGGCTTCCCAGGCCACAGCCCTCCCCAGCTGCTTTTTCAGGGCCAAAGTGGAGTGACCGCCCTGTTATAGTCCCCTACTGAAAGACGGAGATCAAGCACGTAGAAGTCCAATCAGTACTTAAGACACTTTCTCTTGGTCTTACTGATCTTGCAAGCTGTCATCTGATGTCTGACCAATCATATCTGAGCAGGCTAATAGAGCAGCTAATAAAGATCTGAGTCCATCTGTCCACTGCCAGTGTCCTTTATTAATTCAGAGCTAGCCATGAAATGGGACTTGCTGAAGGATAGGCTTGTTTTTATCAAAGGAACAGGGAACCACTTCCATGCCTGTACTGCTGTATGTCTCCTCCAGGTTGAAGGGTAATAGCTTGAGATATTTTCAGTCATTTTTCTCAGTAAGATGGAGAAGGGCAGCTACTCCTTGATGCCTAAGGCTCTTTCCTGTTAAGTTCCATAAGGTTTATCTACCTAAACATGAGCTCCCGTTGTGATGCTGAGGCCAAAGGAGCTAATGGCATCCTGGAATGCCTAAACAATCTTGAGTAGGACTAGAGAGGTTATTTTATATCTATATTTTGGGCTGGAGTGACAGCTGCTGGATTACTATGGGCAGTTCTGGTGCCCAGAATTCAAAAAGCATGTTAATAAATTGGAGAGATTTCAGACAAGAACCACAAGAATGATTAAAGGATTATAAATATGCCTTATAGTGGTAGACTCAGAAGTGAATTTGTTTAACGTAAGAAAAATAAGGTTAAGGGGTGATTTGATTAGGATATAAGTATCTATATGGGGAGAAAATATTTACTCAGAGGAATATAGGGCTGGAAGGGACCTTGAGAAATCATAAAATCCAGCTCCCTACACTGTGGTTCTTCAGTCCAATAGAGGAGGAGATAACATGATCCATTGAGTGGAAGTTGAAGCTAGACAATTTCAGACTGGAAGTAAGGGGTAAATTTCTAACTGAGAGAGTAACTAACCACTGGAATAATTTACCAAAAGTCATGGTGAATGCTCCACCGCTTACATATTTAAATCAAGATGTAGATGTTTTTCTCCTCCTATAAAATATGCTGTAGGGATTATTTTGGGAAGTTCTATAGCCTTTGTTATACAGTAGTTCAGACTAGACGATCACAATGATCTCTTCAGGCTGTGGAGTCTTTGAATCTTTCTTGCTCACCTGTTCTATTATGTCATTCAGACTTTAAGCTTTTGATGCATATGTGTTTGTTCAGTGCCTAGTTCAATGTGGCCCAACCTTACTTTAGCCTTTAAGTACTAATGCAATATAGACATTAAATAATAACTAAGGCTAGTTAGTGCTTATCGGCGTCTACACGGAGCCACTATTGGAGATACCTTGAATTGGGACTGACTCAGATTAGCTGTGTAAATTCCGCCCCATGTGACCCTGTCTGCCCATAACCGCTTTGTTCCACTGGAACAATGGAACTGCTAACCATAATGATGAGGCTTGTGATCATGTGAGGGTGGAGTTTTCTCTGCAGCTGGCCCGTAACTGTGGGATTCCTTCCAGAAAAAACATCAATTGATCACAAATCTTGCTGCCTTTAGAACACAATGTATAGCTCACATATTTGATGGCAGTTCCCTAAATAAATATTTTAAAATAAACTATATGGCAATGGGAAGAGAGAGAGGAAACTTATTTTAAGGCACGTGGTGGTGGTGGTGATATTTACAGGATGCTTATACCACTGTGAAGTGTGCAGGGGCTGGTATTTGTGTATTAACATATTTTGTTACTTATTCCTGTGAGGTATGGTGGATGGATTTCTGTTAACTGAGCAGGTTGTGTACATAACTGTGTAGCTGAACGGGTATTGTATGCACCAGCAACCATTATATTGTTTCAGCTCTGAGGAAGAATGTTAATGAGTCACTGAGCCCTTGTATGTGTAGTCTCCCTCTTTCATGGAAGCTTTGTTTAGTTTTTTTCTTTGTTTTCCTTAATTTACAATAAATCATCTAGACTGAGAAAAATATTTTACTCTGTGTGATGGAGCTGTGGGAGGAGGGAGAAGAGGATCATTTACTTTGGTGAACTTTACTATTAACATGAAACTGCTCAATTTTCTACTCCAATTTCTTCTCTTTTATGCCCCAGAGGTACTAATTTTTTTTATTTGAAAATGTGATCTAAATTTTGCTACTTATACAAGTCTTTTAATGCCCATCTGCACAATATGTCAGTGTTAAAAGTGACCTGTAAAGAGGACTTCAACCTTGTCCTCCCTCCTCTTTCTCTCCCTCTCCCTCCTGGGGTGCAATAAGATATATTAAGAAGGATAGAGGGGTTTAATTTTTTTCCTGTTTTTAATTTAAGAAATATCAGGAAATTTAAGTTTCCACTTTTCCCTGTTTTTTTCCTGAAAAACTTGTTAGCCAACTGATATTCATGAATTTATTACGATTTTATTTCTTATTATTTATATTGAGATAGTGTTTAGAAACCCTAGTCATGTTCAGAGCCCTATTTTCCTAGGGTTACATAGTTCCCTTGCTTAAAGAATTCAGAGACATGATTCAAAAATGAATGTGTAATTAAGGTACAGAGTTATTAGGTGGGTGTATAACTGGTTGGCAAACTGTTCCCAAAGAGTCATTGTCAGTGGTTCACAGTCAAGCTGGAAAGGCATATTGAGTGGGGCTCTGCACAGATCAGCTCTGATTCTGTTCAGTGTCCTCATCAATTATATAAATAATGGCATACAGAGTGCCCTGATTCAGTTTGTGGCCAATACCAGGCTGGGAGGAGTTGAAAGTGCTTTGAAGATAGGATTAAAATTCAAAATGGTCTGGACACACTGGAGAAAAGGTCTCAACTAAGAGTGATTTTCCTTATTGATTTTCATCCTAAGTACTCACACAATGGAAAATGACTACCTAGGAAGGAATACTGCGGAAAGTGGTCTGGGAGTCGTGGTGGATCACAAGCAAAATGAGTCAGCAGTGTTGCACAAAAACAATCATTCTGGGATGTTGTAGTGGGGCAGCTGCCTCACTCCTGGATAAACAGGGCTGTGGCTAGAGGCAAACAGCTCCTAGGCTGATTGGGCATAGCAGCCACAGCTGTGGCTGGGTCAATTAGGGCCCAGCTGGCCCTGATAAGAGGGCTGGGAGCTAGGGGCAGGCAGTCTCCCTCTGGCTGAGGAGGGAGATGGATCTAGCTGCCTAGGAAGCTTATTATTATGGTAGGGGCCTCAAACAACATCCAGAGCTCATTGCACCCCTCTAGAATGAGGCAGGGCTGGGGGAAGGCCAGGGGAGCTCCGGGCTGCGGGGCCTGGTCCTAGACCCTAGACTGGGATCACAAAGAAAGGCAGCAGATCAAGACCCCCTTGCCTGTGATGACTGGCTCTTACACTGCCCCAGGGAGTGGAGGCTTGATGATGACTGGCAGTAGCCCAGACTGAAGCAAGGTGGGGATTAGAGGGTTGGGAGTTTCCCAGAGAGCGGAGACCCAGAGATATGGGGGGGAGGGTGTGCTGCCAGGGGGGCAGCACCCCAGATAAGAGGGCACTGGGGTCTGGTGGGACATGGGGCTGGCGGACAGTGAGACACTGACCTGCAGAGGGCGCTCTGGAGGCTGGAAGAGCTAATTCCCAGACGACCAGCAGGAGGCACCTCAGGAGTGAGTCATCGCGACCCCTACACATGTATTAGCAGGAGTGTTCTAAGGGCTTGGCTACATTTGCATTTTATAGTGCTCTAACTTGCTGGCTCAGGGGTGTGAAAAATCACCCCCTTGAGCACAGCAAGTCTGAGAGCTTTAATGGACTAGTGTGAACAGGATCTGAGTGCTGGGAGCTGTGCTCCAAGCACTCTGAGCTAATCCCCTCATTGAGGTGGATTACCAGGAGCTCTCTCCCAGCGCTCATGTGTGACCACATTCGCACTTCAGAAGTGTATGTCCTGTGCTGCTCAGACCTTTTGTGGACAGTCCAAATATATTGCCTGTTGTTTCTTCTTATCTGAAATAGTTATTCATACACATCAATTTAAACACGCTAGAATAGATAAAACAGTAAAACAAGTTTATTAACTAAAAGAGAAATTTTAAATGAGTACGAGTAATGAGGCATAAAAGTCAAAAATCTTTACAAGAAAAATAAAGATAAAATTTTTGTTTATGTCTAACTTAACAAACTATATCAGATTCAAACAAAGTTTCTTACATCATACTTTCAGCAGTCTTACTTATCAGACTGTGTAGGTTAGGAAACCTCCCCCAGAGTCCAGTGAATGCTTCCTTTGCTGCTTCAAGTGCGGTGAACACTCAGCAGGTTGTTGTGAGAGGATCCAAATGCTGAATCCCACATGCCCTTTGCACAGCTCCAGCATGTGAAGTTCAGGCACTGTTCCTGGCCTTGATCACTTAGGCACATACTCTTGCACGTAACCCAGATTGCCATCAAACGGGTGTACTCTCTGGTTTACAGTTTACCTCTTCAGGAGCATGAGGTAGTGAATGTAGTAGAAACATAGACTTTACTAAGAATTATAAAACACCACTGCTCTTTATCTAACAGGATAAGAGATGCAGATCTCAACAAAATAATAAACACACCTGTATGCATTTCCCCTGTCTGTTTCCTCATCACTCTAGAGAGGTTTGTGTATTGAGCTGAGCCCTCTGAGATGTCCAGGATCCTTCCCCAGCAGCTCATGACTTCTCTTCTGAAACACAGAGCCTACAACAGGCAGTGGATATAATAGGCCAAGAGAGGTTCTGCTACCTGGTGTCAAGTTGCAAGTTTGGCAGGGGAAGCTTTTGCTTTATTATGCCTCATGCAGGTTCCAGGACGGTTGAAGCGGCAGTATGTGCTATTCAGCTTCCTGGGTTCATCAGTCATCTTGCCAGGGAGATGACTCATGAACCAAGGAAGCTTGATAGTACATACCACCTCCTTGTCTACCCCAGACCCTGCATGGGGCATATCAAAAGCTCAGGTTATCCTTCAGGAAGAGATGCTTTTCCCATGGTGCGGCTTGGAGTCTGGGAAATGAAGAGGTGGGGAGCTGTAGTTCGGCTGGCCCAGGGCTCCTCGGGCAGTATGGGGCTTGGCTCTCTGGCCAGTCCAGGGCTCCTCCAGCTGACGGGGGGCACTCCGGTTCCTCTTGCCAGGGCGGGTTGGGGGGCCCGGGCGTGGGGGGGGGGCACAGGCAGAAACCGCGGAGCTGGGGGTTAGCCTCCTGAAAGGGGATTTCCACCTGCCACCCATGGCACCCTACTCTAATCCAGCTAGCCTCCTCTGAACTTACTTGATTTTCAGTTAACAGAAACCCCCCTGCTATTAATTCCTGCCTTCTTTTTTCTTCTCCTCTCCTGACAAAAGCTTTCTCTTCTTGTCTCTGCAGTTTACATTTACCCTGTACCACCAGCTATTTCTTTCATTCTGTTGCTGGTGGTTTTTACACTCCTACTTGATCTGTCCCTTGCAGAAAAACTAGAGGAAATAGCTTCTCTCATCTTCAGTTAATCTTCTTATCATATCAACGGTTCAGCCGTATATAGTTGTTCAGGTTAATGACACACTCTTGTCCCTTGTCTGGTAGATGCATGCTTCATCCTGTGTCAGCAAGTGTTGGACTCCATGTCTGCATAGAGGCGATTCCTAAAACTGCAATTTAAAGTGAAGCAGTTCTCTATAATTCATTTCCACCAATTTTTAATTTTGCTGGTGGGAAAAATACCATGGTTTCCCATCTGCTTTGTGCTTCCTTGAACTCTGCAGAAGTCATCCATGGCATTATTTAAATTGAAAAGTGTGCTTCATTTTATTTCTTTCGCTGCAACAATGCAGCTGCTTTCAAATCTGAGCTGTTGAAATGAAGCTAGTTTTCTGTTCCTTGTATCATGTGAGTCATCACATTTACCAAATGCAAAAATAAAAAATGTATCTGGAAGAGCACAGATTAAATTTATCAAAGTAGGTGGACTCCCTCATTTATTTAGTTATTGCTGTGCAATTGCATGTGCATGTACGTGCTTATTTAAGTTCAATGGGATGGCAGTACATCGCTTGTCATCCCTTTAGGAAGAGACACATTCACAGTGCTGTTGTAAATTCTAGTGTAATGTACAATTCTTCCAGCTAAAACACACTTCTGATTAAATCCAGCCTATGAAAATGCCACACTGATACCTAAGATGGGGATAATTTATTTATTTTGGAAGGAGATCAACCAACAGGTTGTAGGAATTGGTTGTCCTATTTCTAATGCAGATCAAAACTGCAAATCTACTATTCATTCTGCTTCCTATAACTATTTACAAAAATGTCAAAGCCAACATTAGCGAAAAAAAAATAAACATATTATCCGGGGGACAGGGGGAAGGGTGGAGGGGGCGTGGAAGAGTGAAAAACACCAAAAAGAATCTGAGCAATGCAGAGAGAACACTTTCAGTGCAGCTTAAGTGTGTAAGTGTCATTAAAATAAAAGTCCTCTTTTTTTACATCTAAGTATCAAAAGGAAGGTATACCATCAACAGGCTCATGTCCTGTTGCAGCTGTATTAAGTAAGTATTTGTTTTTAATTTATTACATTTCTCTTGTCCATTATATTGCCATTAAAACACGGATTTCAGAAGCTGGTGCTTATGCTCTGTAATAATTTGTCCATATGGTTTTGTGAATAACATTTTTTTTAATCATTGCAGGAATTCTTGACAAATCTACATTTACAATAGAATTGGTTTCTTGCTATCCTACCTTGTTCCATTTGATTTATGTGCTGTCTTTGGGAAAGACATAACTGTATTGCATCTCAATCCCACATTTCATTTATACCATAGCAGAGGGTGTCTGCAAGGCAACTATAGATAATTTCAACTCTTTATGATGCCCATATTTGTTTATAGCATCAGAACAGGTAAAGACCTAGGAAAAAAAGTACATGAAGAGAAGAGATTTGTGCATAGCAGACCTTATACTGTACATTCAGGAGTAATAACAATGGGTGAAATAGGGTATATTTCAAGCAGACACATCTGTGCTTTTTCATAACAGTGGTTTATGAATTTTTAATTATAGAAGAAGAGGACACACAGGGATGGATTAAGATCGGAGGTTGAGTTAATGGATCTGAGTATAAATCTTAGATTTTTCCACAGACTTTCTGTGTTGGATTAAAGGAGTGCTGATGATTGGTAGGAGAGCATGGGAAGGCAATGTTAGGAGCTGCCTTGGAGAAACGGGGAATAGTACTGACAAAGCAGGACACCCTGAATACTAGGAACACTGTTGTAGGGGAAGCTGCTGGAGCACTTAGCTTGTAACTGGATTTGGTCCCCATTTATTCTTAAACTCCCACTGCATGTATTCTGAAACATGCTGCACACTATTCAAATCCTGCTCTGAAGATAGTTATGAGTGAGTTATTAATTAGTGAGCTTAAGATCAGAAGTATCCAATTATTTTGAGAACCCAAGTTGTGAGAATGAGGACCTGATTTTCAGAATACTTAAAATTTGTTAGCACTGTGTAAATTTAAAGCACAGCTCCCATTGACTTGTTGCAGCTGTGAGTTCTCAGCACTTCGTCAGGCCCTAGAAAATGAGGAACAAACAGTTAGTGACCACGTGTAAAAAGTTTAGTTTGAGTGACTTGCCTAATATTACACTGTGGAAGCAGCAGGAATAGAATGCAATTCTATCCAACTGCCTTAACCAGGAGACTATTCTTTCTTTTTCTGTAATGACTGAGGCAGGTGTCCTATAGTCAACCAGTTTCCTTCATTACACAGCTCTGATTCATCCTCAGAGAAGGCCCACACTGCATTAACTGAGGTAGGGCTCCTTTGGGGAAAAAAAAGTATGTGATCATTTAAGTAATGACTATATCATCATTCATACACACAAGTTAACTAAGTTAAAGTAACACAGGTCACCTTAATTTTTGCCATTTCCTGATTTTTCAGAGTTTGACTTTGCAACCTGAATGCTATTTTAAAATTAAATCAATGTTTGGTGTTTCATTTTCTAGGTTTTTAAGAAGCAAACCGAAAATAACTTAATTTTTCCAGCATGTGACATCTGATTCACACCCAGTGGTTCATCAGCTGGGGTGGAACTTTTAGATCCACTGCAAAGACTGCTGCCATATGAGCTAACAAACTGATGGAGTTAGGAGGCTGTTGTCCTCTATACGGACCAGCACTAGAGGAGAATCTTCACTTTGTGAGTGAGTATCATATATTTGCTGACAGGAGAAGAAGGGTGTGACTCAGAACTGTGGAATGGAATGGAACTAATTTTTGTTCCATTCCACACTCTGAAAGGGGAAGATTGTCTAGTGGGCGCCGAGTTTTCAGCCCATTCTCAAAAACATTACCCTTTCTGCCCAGTCTGCTCCCCCTTGACATAATTCCAGTCCTGTCTCTTCCACACCTCTGGTTCCTCTTCAATCTTGTTCTCTTCATCTATCCAGTCTCCACACTTCAAGCCTCTTATCCCAGTTCCAGGCTTTTTGTCCAAAAAGTGCTAGACTCTTCTTTCCCCATCTTCTCTCTGATGTGTCTCTCTTCTGCAACTGCTGTATTTTATATACTACTGTATTGTCACTGTGGGTGAATGTTGACTTTTTTAATGGTGACCACTCCATGAGAAACAGAAGCTAGAAACATATTGGAGATAATCTATGCAGGACTGTTAATTCAGATTAAGGTAGAATGTTGTTAATTTGGAGTGTGATAGCTATTTGTGAATAACTGCATGTGTGGAAATTCTTATTCCAAAATAAGAGAGCCTTGTTCCAGTTTAGTTTAGTCCACTTTAATTATGATTATGTGTGGATTAATGTAAACCAGAACAAGGCACTCTCATTATGGAATAAGAATGTCCCTTAAATCATCTCGTCTTCCCTGTGTGTATGTAACAGACACACTGCATATATATGTATGTTTTATGAATATATATAAAAATAACTCTGTTTATACACAGTCATGAAATGAAATAAAATGACTGCAATATTAATAACAAAGACAAAATGTAAAAATGAGAGAAAAAATTACTATCAACAATTCGTAACATAAGAATCCGTTGGACCATAATCAGAACAGCTATTCAGGTTTGCAAAGCTATTTCACAGCAATATATATTTAAACATTCGTTGTAATGCCCTGCAGCTATTTCAATGTAGCTGTCACTTTAAGAGGCTGTTCAGCTTGGTGTTTCAGGGGCCACCTCTGGACATCTTGCTTTTAGGAAGCAGAAGCACGGTTGGTCCAGCTGGAAAAGGCAACTGTAAGCACCACATTCAACTCAGTCTGGGGAAGAGTCCATCAAACACAAGGGAATTTTATATTTCCTGTCTCATATGAATAGAGAGAGAGACTAGAAGTCAGTAAAGATGTCACAGCATTGTTGCAAGACAGATTGGTGTAAAGTGTGGACAGCTCTCCCCATCTTGGAGTCCCTCTTTGAGAGAGTGAATGACTGAGAACAAAATTCTCTATAAAGCAGGAAGAGAAGCAAAAATTATTGTTTGTTATATTGAGCTAGCCTAGCTATGGGAAAAGAAAGAAAGCAAATATAAAGATAATGGGTTTAAAATGTTAAGCAATGTGCTATATCCTGGAAATAATTTTTTCTGTGTCACATAGTTTTATTCCTTCATATCAGTACATGTTAATATTTTACTTGTGATTAGGGTGATCAGATGTCCGGATTTTTATAGGAACGGTCCTGATTTTTGGATCTTTTTCTTATATAGGCTCCTATTACCCCCTTCCCCATCTCAATTTTCACACTTGCTCTCTGCTTACCCTACTTGTGATTGACCCTAAGACAGGAATTCTCTAATTCTATGCATTGCATGGGCCACCTCAATGAACTATTTCCCCTCCCAGTGGTGACTGCACGGATCACCTCCTCTCCCTTAAGTGATCCCATTACATCTCTGTGGCAACTGTAGCAATTGCTTACATGGAAAAGAGAAAGTACTTACTTTGGTTCTTGATGCCTTTTTAAATTCAGTTCAGCAGCTGGAAATGAGAAAGAGAGCACAATGTGGTCTGTCAGCACTCATGGACCACCATCAACTACTCTGCAGACCTGCCCTGGTTCATGGGTCACATCTTAAGACCTGCTGACTTAGGAAATGTGGCTTGTATCCCTTCCTCCGAAGAGACTACTCTGTAGGGTAATACAATTCACTGCTAGTAAATCTTTGTTGATATTATTGGTGTGTGTGTCTCACATTGTGCTGCATCTTAAATCTGATGCATCTTAACTTTGGGGAAGGGTTTAGGCCTTTTTTACAACCAGAAAAATTCCCTTTTGGCACTGTTTGAATGGAGCAATACTGACACCCACTGACGTAAACTTAGGTGAATATTTGCTGTATCTCTCCTAACCAATGTTACACAACCCTCTACTATGTCACAGAGACAGGATTGGGTTTAATATGATCCAAGGAGGGATTGTGCTGAGTCCAATTTGTTGTATTAGGAAACATCAACTGTTCCAGATTAAACCTGTGAAAAGGATTACATCAGCAAAACGGGAAGCTACACTGTCGTGAGCCAAATAACAATATGCTAAACACAAATGAGGCAAATATTGACTTGAAGAAAATATAAGGTTGGGGAGAATGAATAGTAGTAGGTCTGCACCATCTTCTCAGATGAGGTTTAGAAACATTTTGGTTTCTTATATAATGTGAACCTGCCCTGTTTTGTACACATTATAACACTGATGGAGCAGAAGAGACAGATTCAGTGAAAACAATAATAATAAACAACTCTGGTTGCATCTGAGAGCTAGTTGTAATTTAACTTGGTATCTTGTTTGTTTATTTAGTTATTATTTAGTGGCTTGCCATGGTGAATACTGCAGGATCACTGATGATAAAGGAAAAGGAAATATATCTAATTAAGAAAGAATGCTTACAAGAAGTGGTCATGTGTTTACTGTTTATCCCTGCAAAACGAGTAGATTAGGCTGATTACCTTGGACTTCAGACAGAAAGAGCCTTCTATCAGGAGCGGGAGGGGGAAGCTTCAGCCAAAAAAAAAAAAGCGTTCCTTCTCTGTACCTCCCACTGCATTCACTTGCAAATCACTGTGTGCTTGGGAAAGCCTGTGCTTTCCCAGTCTCTAACCTTCCCATGGCAAGTGCTGTGGTTCAATCAGCAGAACCTCTCTCCCTCTCTGTGAGGGAGTGATTTTTTTATTATTATTATTTTCTTAATCAGGAGCTTTGAATGAAAGCCAGTCAGTGAGAGAGCTCCCCCTAAGCATTGGTTCCCTGCTGTCCAGAGTTAAGTGATGCTGTGAGAAGAAGCTGAGTTAGATTCAAGTAGGATCAGTCTTCAAAAATAACAGCAGAAAACAAACAAAAAAGGGAAGATAGTAGCAAATTCTCCAGCGTTGCTTGGGTTGGACACTACTACACTTACTCAGAAGCAGAATAAAGGTAGGAGCCTTTCATAATTATATTTCCTTCGGTGGTTTTATTTTCTTGAACTATCAGCAGCACTGTATTTATTGTAATCTATAGAATTATTCTATTACATACAACTTTTATACATTACAAAGGCACTTTAATAAATATGACACATACATGAAATAGAGATAAATGTGTGTGTAAAGTGAACTACCTTTATAAATATTCAGGATTGAACTGCATTTTGCAAAGCTTTTCTTCCCCCAATAACCAAGCTAAGGTCTAAGCAGCACAGTTTTAATATGTATTTAATTACTGCAAGCTCAGTGGACGGGTTGTGGGGCAGATACTATTTGGACTTCAAAAACATAGTAGTTTCACATTCTAATTATCATGAGCATAGCATGCAACATACACATGCATGCCCACACTGACTGCATCCTGATTGTAAGTCTGTTACAGCTTTCTCTGATATTACACTATGGTACTTGACTTTTCATTGAATTAAATCCTAGCACTTCAGGAAGCAAGTGTCTATGTTGAGACTGATGGCCAGGCAGATAGTGGCAATACTTGGTGTGTGTATGTATCTGCATACATACAGAGGATAAAGTGCACCCACTTTTCTTATACAAGCATTTCACATTCTGGTAAGAAGGTTAAAAAAGGAGAGAGAAGAAAGAAAATATATGTAGCCAGCAGTTGTTGTGAGCCTTTATTGTCACTGCTGCAATGAAATCCATATTTTATGTGTTCAATTCATGCAGCACAGCTCAAGTCCAAAACCATATTCCCAAGAAGTAACTGTTGATGGCATTGTAAGCTGCACTATACATTTGCAGTACTATGTACAGTATATGTACCAGTTACAATCAGAAAAACCTAGCAGACCTTTAGCATAAGAGAATGAATCAGCACGTGCAATCGGTGACAAACAGCAACCAGCATTTTAAAACTGCCCTTCATCTTTGTTGTTTCCACACAATTGGAGCTATTTCCTATAATCTTCATCTTTCATTCCACTAAAAGCCTCAAAACTGCACATCCATTACTTGTATGTTGTTTTGAGATGTGTTGTGTGTGTGTGTGAGAGAGAGAGAGAGAGAGAGAGAGAGAAAGAAGCAGCTCTGTAAAGAATGTTCTGCTTGTTTATTATGGTGACTGTAGGCTTTCTATTTACGTGTTACTGTTGCCAGGTTTTTTTCCTTGGAAAATATTTGAGTCTCAAATTCCCTTGTTAAATATACCATTTGCCAGGAATATTTTCACTTTCATGCGAGTGTTCTTGAAAAATTCAGGTGATGAGAACTTTTACACTAATCGCACATCATTTTAATAAAATGTTAATTGCTTTAAAGAAAGTGATGAGAGAAGTAAGTGTGGGATATGGGTAGGAAGAGTGAAGTCGGAAAGAGAAGCTATTTTTTCTGGAACAGAAAAAGTAGCTCTATATAGCGTCAATGTGGCTTGCACAGTGAGATAAATACTTCTTGGATCATAAGATGGTAATATTGTATGTGCCTTGGGAACTCCTCAAATTCAAATCCATTCTGGTAAATACCAATGTAGCTAGCAAGCTCATTTGTGCAGCAGGTTTATGTAATAATTTTCAAGTGTCAGAGTGAGTTTCTATGTTTGAACTTAATTTTGTTTGATAGAATGTTAATGGTAAAGTAGATCATAGGATACACTTTATGCTAGTTTTATTTTTGTAATAGATGGCAAAGGTAAACAGATCTTGCTGATTCCTTTACCCTTCTTTTATATTTGTAATACTATCTCTTTACTGTTTTGTAACTTTAAGTGGCAAAGGAAAACATGAAGGGCATATATCTGTAGGTATAGATATTTAGATTTTAGCATATAGCTACTTAGCTGCTTGTTGTTTACAACATTGGTAAGCAGTATTGTGGATTTTGCTTTGGAGTTGCTGTGTACATCTATAGTAAAATTTTATATATATGAATGTTCTCATTGGACCAGAGCTCCCTTATGGAAGTGCAAAGTGATGAAAATAATATCATATAGTTTTAGTAGAATCTAATATTGTGGTTGTAGTCATGGTCCAAATATGATCTTAGTTATTAAAAGAAAAAAAACCACCTTAGCTGGTTTCCTATTAAAACACTTACAGAATGACAGTACAAAACAGCTTATGTTGAAATAGTTAAATATATTCCCATCATTCTTGTTAAATAACTCAATGTAGAAGACCAAAAAAGTTAATTTGAAAATGATACCCACCTTGGGTTTCCCAAGGAAACAAATGACTGAAATCGTGTGTGTGAGGTGGGTGATTTCCATGCAAATGACTTAGTTTCTATGTGTGTTAATCACATTTACAACCAGGTGACAGGTGATATGTTATCCTCTAAGAATTTTCCAATTTCATACCTTATCATGCCACTAGGTTGCAACATTAGTGCATAGGATAAGGGTGAGGGTGAAGTATTGCTGGACTGGCAGCAAAAATGAGGTGGGGTTTCTAACTTAATATTTAAAAATTAATATTTAATTGGTTCATTATTAGCTGAAGTGTTGCAAGGACTCAGGCTTCCTAATTAGACTTCATAATATGTTGGTGTTCAGACATATCAGTGATGTGTTGGTACTGTCAGTTAGCTCCATAATTTAGGATGATAGATATGGAAGGAAAGATAGAAAGGCAGGCAGGTAAGTAGATACAGTAATAAAGAGGGGCTTGAGAGACATTTTGGGAATGTTTTATCATTATGGATGCACTGAGCAATATATGCATTGCTCTTTTATGAATTACTGTATGTAACAGAATTGATGCAGGAGATGTTAATTAACATATCCTTTATAATATAGGCTGCAGATCCAAAATAAGGGAGAGTGAAGGAATCTTCATTTATTTTTAATTACTCTCAAACAGAGTTTGAGTACCCCAAAGTCAAAAAACATGAAAGATGACGTCATTGTTAATATCGTGGATATTTAAGCAATGTAAAATTGATAATCTTCACTGAATTTTGTATTATTGTCTATAGTCATTAAAATAGAAAAGAGGGACTCCAAACGTAGTACAGCAAACACTTTAACTGTGTATAAAAGGTCCCTTAAGAAAAAACATAAGTCATCCTGCACCCTCCAATATGGACGATATTAGTGGTTTACCCTCTGACTTCCCAAGCTGCCTTTAATAAGATTAATTAACTCCCTTTTAATATTTCCACCTATAAAAATCACTTAATATGACATTTCTTGTATGTATAAATAAATAAATAAATAAAAAATCCAGATTTTTTGATGAAATTTTGATTTCTGTTTAATTTTCCCCTCTTGGAATAGGTATTCTCTTGATCTCCCTGTGTTGCCCAAGAAAAATCCCTCTGTGTATGTGTATTTTTGATTCTGTCCATTATATTTACATCTTCCTCACTCTCAAGTCCTTTAAATGATGACTTCCTTGCAGTCAGTGGGTGGGGGTGGAAATTGAACACTACTGTGTTGCTCTACCCTGACTACTGTAACCAACAGAAGGTAATCCTGGTCCCTTGACAGTTGAGCATGCTGCATCCACTGGGCCACACTAAGTGTATGGCTATACCACCCGCTGGATCGGCGGGTAGCGCTCGATCCCTGAACACACTCCTTGTCAGCTCTGGAACTCCTCTTGGCAAGAGGAGTAAGCGGAGTCGGCAAGGGAGTGACCACGGTCGACTCGCCACCGTGGGGATGGTCAGGTAAGTCGACCTAAGATACTGCGACTTCAGTTACGCTATTGGCGCAGCTGAAATTGCGTATCCTAGGTCGACCCCTCTCCCCCAGGATAGCTCAGCCCTAACAAAGTAGAAAGTAAACGCGACCCAAGCAATGCCTTTGCTTTTGTGTGGAGTTGCAGGGAGCCAGAATACAATCCAAGCCAGAGGGCCACTGAGCTCATGAATCCTCTTTATTAGCTTACCAGTATATCTTTTACTATGTGGATGGTGTACAAGAAATATGCTTTCCAGTATTTTTGTGTATTTCTTTAGCCTTTTTGACTATTTAACATCAAAGCTAGTTATTCCATGTGGAAAGAAGGAAGAAACTTTGTGTTCTAAAGAGATTACATTACAATAAATAGGATACTATATTTTCCTTATCTCTTAATTCACATTAGATATCCATTCCTTCCCTATGTTTTGCCTCTAGAAACTAGTATGAAATAGATGACTCTGTCATTCTGTTGATAAGAAGGAAGTATGTGCTGCAAGAGGCATAAACAGCACTAGAAGTATCTCTGAAACATTCTCTAGGCTGCACTGTCAATAGGTCATATGATCTGGGATCTGCTTCTGAACTCAAACCTTAGTCTTCTAGCTGCCAGTATGTAATGCTATCTTGATACCAACCGGCTACACTGAGGGAATACAGAATTTTAGGAAGTGTAACTAGATATACTCTAAGGTAACATGGCAGGTGTCTGTTTTAATTAGGTAAGAGTGTAGGAATACATTATTTAATTCATTTAATCACATAATACTTTTCTCTGTGTTACTTTTTTATTATGGCAACTCTTACACATAAGTCAAAACCAACTTAAAATCCCTCTTAATTTACAAATAAAGGATATAAAATTATATTTTGTTTTTGTTTTTTTAAAAGGTAACCGTTCTGAAAGAATGTCTAGTAGGAAATGAAATGTCCAGACATTTGCAGAGTTCTGCTGATGTTCAAAAGCCAAAGAAGTTCCCTTCTGTGTTTTTTGACAACAGCAGAAATCTTTGTCTGAAATATGTTCCCATGTGCAATTTTATATTACCCTGTATGTAATTATGTTTTTTGTAAATCTTAACATTTTATTGCTGGTATTCCATCATCTGCCACATTACAGATAGGCTAATGCAATAAATCCAGACTCACTGCTTTGCATTAACACACAAAAACATGACATACCTTCATTTAGCATGAATAAATCATGCAATTAAAATGAATGCAATCCCTGTGAGCTCTGCAGATGTTATAGCACCCAGGGCTTTAAGAAGAAAGGGGTAGATATTGATGCAATTCACTGCACTTATGAACAAAGAACTTGAAACACAACATGTAATATCATGGAGATTTTTCTTTTTCAAATTAACAATGTGGAATACATAGAAATTAATCATCATACCCTCATGTCAGGGTAAGCATTAGTAATGTGTATTTAATCGGTTTATTTAACAGAATGAACTGAAATTTGAAGAATTTTAACTTAATCCTAATGCTGAACATAAATAAAACAAATAATGTGTGTGTATCTAAGAAATGGCATCATATGAGTAATGTGCATTCTTTCATTGGTTGCTGCAAGAAACACATGCCCACCTTTAAAGCTATGATATATCTAGGACTAGCATTCACTTCCAGTGAAAGCAAAGGAGCCATGTGTATAAAGTGATGCCATAGCTTTGGAGATATAAGCAATTAAAAGGGTAATAATCCTTTTATTGAAAATGGATGTGGCAAAGTGGACAGGGAAAAAGGAATGGTTAGTCAACTGACAGTGCTGTGAAAAAGAAGTGGCTGGAAATATTCAAGGTGGGGAGAGGGTTATAAGGTTTCTAACAAGGCAACTATTGATCATAATCATTGAGTATTATAGGAAATCATTTCCAGATATATTTATATAGCTAATTAATAATCACTATTAAAATACCCAAAGGCCCATCAGCTTCATCAAAGAAACATCTCTCAAAGTATTGAATTAATAGAAAAAACAGATTCAGGCAGGTAAATTATAATACTTTCTGAAATTAGTACCATTGGGTATGTCTATATTGCTGATAGACATCCAGGGCTGACCTGGTCATAGGGCTCATGCTAACGGGCTGTTTAATTGCAGTGTAGACGTTTAGGCTCGGACTGCAGCCTGAGCTCTAGGACCCGTGAAGGTAGGTACATAGGGAACTTCTCCACTGCAGCTTGGAGCAAGCCTCCCAGCCCAGGCAGACAGATGTGTGCTAACAGAGCTCGAGCTGGTTCACGAGCAATAGCCATGTGAACATTGCAGCTCGGGCTGCAGTTCAGGTTCTCAGACCCACCTGACCCTCTCATCGTATAGCTGGAGTCACAACATCCACATTCCTATTTTTAGTTCATCGGCTTGAGCCCTGCTAGCACAGATCTATCTAGCCTTGCAACTGGCTGCAGTATACACACACCCACTAAGGATGCCAATTTTCTGTTAATTTTAATGGCATCACAACCTTCAGACTAAATGTTAAAATAGCTTTTGTTGGCAACTTAAAATAATACCTATTATTGAAAGCATTCCAACTGCCACTAAAACACCGCTTTATAAACTTTACCTCTTACAAAAACTTCTGAGGTTTTTATACAAGATGCAGTGAAGTAGAGGACATAGCAATAGGTAATGTCGTGCAAGTTAAATATTACAAATGGTTTTATGTACAGACCGTTCATACTGATATGAGTGGTCTTGTGCCATTGCACTGAGAACTTTTAGACAATGATTTTGAGAGACGCTCCTACAGGCCCTATTGACTTTGATTGAAAATCAGCTCCACGGTGTGTGGTTTCTGAAAAAAGACCTACACTGTGTAGTTAAATAGCCTCAATTAGTGGCAAATGATTTAGGATTATTTTCATGGCCCATAGACATTTCAAGTGGAAAAAGGTTTGCTAGATCATCCAGTACTTGGCAATCTCACTGTTAGGGCAAGATTGTTCTAAAGCAGGGTTTGGCAACCTTTGAGAAGTGGTGTGCCACGTCTTCATTTATTCACTCTAATTTAAGGTGTGCCAGTAATATATTTTAACGTTTTTAGATGGTCTCTTTCTGTAAGTCTTTACATACAACAATAGTTCAGTTATATATTAAAGTAAATAAGGTTTTAAAAAATGTTTAAGAAGCTACATTTAAAATTAAATTAAAATGCAGAGCCCCTGGACCGTGGTCAGGACCCGGGCAGTGTGAATGCCACTGAAAATCGGCTCGTGTGCCGCCTTCAGCACACATGCCATAGGTTGCCTACTCCTGTTCTAAAGTATGGTGGGCTAAGAGTCTAATCCGATTCCCACTGAAGTCTCCCACTGACTTCAGTGGGCTTTGGAGCAGGCTTCTAGAGAGAGAACTCTTACTTCACTGCTTGGTGACAGGATGCATTCGCATGGGGAGCAAAATGCTATTGGCCATTTTTACTGCCACATTACAACTTCCCAAGTTTCTTCCTCCCATTAAATATCCATATTTCTGATCATTTCCCTGAAATGTTTGTTTTTCATTGTTTTCTAAGTTGAATTTAATTTCTCTTTCAAAGTTTTGTCTCCTGTAAGAATCTCCCAGTTTAAATTCATTTACAAGCAGATATCTTTTTTCGTTATACTGAGATTTGTACTCTTCATAAACCGAGGCTTACAAACTATTCATGCACTTTCTAGAATTCTTCACAGTTCATGAGAAGTTGGCTTAGAATTATGAGGCTTTCCCCAGAATTACTTATGTGGGTGGATTTACTCTTTATGATCAAGTCAGATTCTGTAATGATTTGGCAACATTTTAACATAGGTATTCTGAAAATTCTGAGGCCTACAAATTTGTAATAAATCATGGTGGTGGAAATTTGTGCTTGTGCAAAAACAGAATTTTAGATATGCACAAACTGATGCATGTATGTACAACTTGCAATTTTTGCCTGAATTAGATGATTTGTGAAGTTTATGGAATGGTGTCCAAACCAGATTTAGGAAGATTGGAGTAAGTCTAATGGTAATGTTTGTTCCACTAAGAGAAGAAACATGAAATAAAGGCAAAATGTGTCATATCAGAAGTATACATATTTTTGAAATTCTGCATATTGTCACCTAAAAATAAGACAACTCACGTTAACCATGGAAACTACAGATGAAATGTTCAACTTTTTCTAGGAGCATTCACCAGTGACAAGTGAGCCATGGTCCAGTTCACAGCCAATACCCCATGGTCTCAAAGACCATTTAGGCCCAAAGGGGTAGCAGGGGGATTTTGGGGATCTTGTCAAAATAACTCCCCAAATCTTCTAAGGCTTTACACTGAGCTCATAAAAGCTGCATTCAGCAAATAATTTTCGGAGAAAAAGAAGGCTTTCCAGCCAACTTGTTTCTCTCCTACATGCTCCAGGAGGAGGTGCTGCTTCGTAGTACAGTCACTGCAACTTCTTGGACCACTTACCCCTTTTAGAGACTATTCCTGGTGTCCCTGCACAGTCAAAACTCCTGCTATTTTCAAAGGGTGTTTTGAACAAGCAATACAAACAGCAGCTGGCCCATATTATGCTGAGAAATTATTTCATGACAGTTGGCCCTGTCCTGCAATACTGCATTTAAGGCATTCAGCTGTGCATGCTCTTGGTCTCTATCCTCTCCTTCCCCTTTCCCTCTTTGATCTCCCCATTTGGATTAAGATTGAGGATGCTATTGATTCATTCAAACATTAAATCAAGGATGGCTGCCTGCAGTCATCAAGGTTTTCTTGGTGGGTTTTAAGTACTGAATGTATGAGATTGTGCCTTCCAATGGAGGTAATAAGGGCAAAAAGACAAACTGGTCTTCAAATGGAATTTGGTAAATTCAGGAATAAGATTATGATTGGATTGCTAGCAATATCTGGAAACTGTACTTGATAACCTAAAAGTCCCTTCCAGTCCCATGTTCCTAAAATCTACTCTCTATATTTTTTACAAGTAACCACAAGTTCAGCAATGAACCTAAAGCAAGGTCCTGTATCTGGAAGAGTTTGGATCTGAATTTTACAACTTGGACCCATCTTTATACTTTTTGTGAATCCTATTCACTTTACTCCTATAAGAAGTCCCCATTGTACCTCAGAAGAATTGCAGCCCTGATTTGGCAGGTGTTTTACTTAAAATAAATAAATAAATAAAATAAAAAAAATACTTAAATCCCATTGATTTCATTGGCACTTAAGCACATGCTTAAGTTCTTTTCCTGAACTAAGACTTACAGAAGAGAGTTAAATGAGGAGTTAATTAACTCTTAAAAGGAATCCTTTAAAAATGGTGTTTATATATACCCAAACTGCTGGAAAAAATTCCTAAATCTGCACTAGAACAGTCCGTCAATTTTAAAGGTAGTAACTGAAAAGCACAAACCAGGACATGCACAAGACATGCAAAACAAGGAGAGTTTACAAAAGTCAAAAGAATGTAAACAACGATCGTATTACGAAAACTGTCAGAAAATGCAAATACTTAATCTATCCTTCATATTTCATTACAGTACTACATGTGAAAATACCCTTTATTTGGTACTGTACTATTTATTTCCAATTGTTTTATTATACAGTCTTTTGCACAAGTCAGTACTACTTTAAGGTGTCCCCCGCTCCCCAGAAAGTTTTGATTTATGTATCATTAAAGCCTCGTTCCTGCAGAGAATCACATTCACCCACTAGGCTGTCCTCCGAATTTTCATTACAGGACTGGGGCCTAAATTATTAAGAATTACCGTTTGTGACAACAGCGGTGAATTATAACCACATGTCTAGTGAACAATGTTTATCGTTCTCACCATTGTGGAATCTAGAGTCAGTACCATAGAATGTGAGAGACCATGGCATCATATTCCTAAATCACAAGCAGGCATTCATTTTATTGAAAAGCCTGTTGTGCTCTCATCTAAAATAAATGTGGCTGCATGGGGAGTATGTGAAGACAGAATTTGGCCTGTAACTCATAAGACACATCAACACAGAGTAAATTGTATGTAGCACTTCTTATAACATCAATTTAATTCTTAATTCATGAAACAGAAAACATTCTCTTTACAGACATCAATTTAGTTTATTTAAAATATCCAATTTTATTTTAAATGCTCTGAAAAGTATCTCAAATACATGAGTATCAGTAATAATATTCAAGGCATGTAATGATTTCATGAACCATTTCATTTTTGGTATTTGCCTATGTCTTCCTTGTAATTACTATATGTGCAACAGTATCATAGTTGGTTTCACTTGTATCAACTACTTGAATTTTGCAGCCATATCCATAAGAAGTCGGCCCTGTGCATCAGGAAGAGAAGTAATAAATTGCACTGATTAGAATGTGAAGAAATTAAGGAGCTATGTTAAGAGTTGGTGGAAAATTCCCTGAACCTTCTACTGCTTCCCTCTCTCCACCAAAGGAAAAAAAAGTCTACTTCATATTCCTGACCCATATCTCTCTTTCCTGCTAGGGGAGTTACTACAGCCTTTGGGCTGAAATAATCCTCCAATAGTCTCCAGCAAAAGGAGGATACATGGGTTACATCACTATGCTTAAATTATTCAAAAAATATTATTTTGTGGAGGGTGAGGGGCATGAGTATTACTGACATTGAAATTCTGAGGTGGGTTCCTGTTCCTTACCAAGAGATTGGCACCCATCTTCACCATGCTGTTGAGGCTGAAATCTTGATTCCCATTGGGAAAATCTCTGACATGTTAAGCAATCTGATGTTTCTTTGATTCCATGCTCTAAAACATTTTATTACATTGAATTATTCTCATGATTAAGAGCAAAAGAACAGCTGACCTTTGTCAGACCAATGGTCCTTCTAGGCCAGTCTCCTGTCTTCTGACAGTGGCCAGTGTCAATGCTTTAGAGGGAACAATGTATAGCGACCCATCCCCTGTCATCCAGTCCCAGCTTCTGTCAGTTGAAGGTTTATGGGTACTCAGAGCATGGAGTTTCATGCCTGACCATTTTGGTTAATAGCCATAGATGGACTTATCTTCCATAAAATTATCTTCTACTTTTCTGAACCCAGTAATGCTTTTGGCCTTCAGAACATCCCATGGCAATGAGTTTCACAAGCTGATTTTGTGTTGTGTGAAAAAGTACTTTTTTGGGGGGGAGGGGGCGGTGTTAAATGTGCTACCTATTAATTTCATTGTTTGACCCCTACTTCTTATATGAAGGGGTAAATAACACTTCACAATGCACTTTCTCCATACTGTTCATGACTTTATCAACCTCTATCATATTCTCCCTTAGTCATCTCTTTTCTAAGATTAAAAAGACTGGGATCATTCATCTCTGTTCATATTGAAGCTGTTCCATAGCCCTAATCATTATGGTGTCCTTGTCTGCACCTTTTCCAATTCTAATGTATCTTTTTTGAGATGCAGTGACCCGAACTGCATGTAGCATTCAGTGGGTGGGTGTACCATGGATTTATACAGTGCCATTGTGATTATTTTTATTATCATCTATCCATTTCATCATAGCTGCTAACATTCTCTTTTTTTTTTTTTTTTTTTTTTTTTTTTTTTTGACTGCCACTGTAGATTCAGCAGATGTTTTCAGGGGAGAATTCATGATGCCAATTTTTTGAGGGGGTAGCAAATAATTTAAACCTCCTCATTTGTGTGTACAATTGGGATTTTTTTTTTTCCAGTGTGAATTACTTTGCGCTTACCAACATTGGATTTCATCTGCCATTATGTCACTGAAATGGGCTGAAGTGTATTATGGACCAGACCTATTTTTCAATGGGTTAGCTCCATCTCTGGATGTGGATCATGGGTCTCAAACAGGGATTATTTCCTGCAGCTGGCCAAGCTACCCTCCCCCTGCTTCCCCAGCACCCAGCATCCCTGCTCCTCTGATAACCTCCAGGCGCTTCCGCGGTGCTTTGTGCTTTCCAGGAGAGAGTGGGGAGGAGCGGGGTGCCATGCACTCAGGGAATGAGGAAGAGAAGAGTTGGGGTAGGCATTTGGGGAAGGGGCTGGAATGGGTGCGGGGAAGTGGTGGGAAGGGGTGGGGCCTCATGGAAGGGGTGTGGGGAGGTCAGTAATGCGGCTCTTGGGCCAATGTACTAGTACTCATGTGGCCCTCCTGATTCGAGTTTGATCTCCCTGATGTGGATATTTCCATTGGAATGTTAATACTTTTATGGACACATTATGTACATTTGTACACATTTGTTCCCCACCATCAACTGGTTTGAGATGAGAAAGTGTCTGGATTTAACTGATTTATTAATGTGATGAAATCGCATAATATATGGGAAATTATTTAATTCTTTTATTTGAAGTTTTGAGATACTGCCTACTAATGAAATTGTAATTGTTTTTGATTATTGGAATACTTTATTTTTAGTCATGAAATAACTATGTGGTAAAATTATATAAATTGAATTAGAAGAGCGCAGACCAGAGACAGTGAGTGTCAGCCAGCTGAACCCACTCTGAAGTACCCAAAGTATATATTAATATGTCCCAGTAGTGGCTCATTTCATCCAGCTTCTTGTTGAGGTCAGAATAATGAGAATTAGAAAAAGAGTGATGAACTGAGGCATAATGCATTATAGAAATAATCCCATTTAAGTTTTGGTACATATAAATCTTCAGAATATTACAGCAGTCTATACTATGACTCCGATGTCACTAGGCTAGCACTGTCTAAAATTGGATACCTGTGAGTGAATGGCTAAGACAGATCTTCTTATTTTACTTCTGAAATGCAAAACTTTTTTAAAAAAGATGTATAGTTACATTTGGGGATTTAAATTACAATAAAGCCATGATTTAGAACAATATTAGAAACAGCAGTTTTCAAATCAATTCTTTTATGGGTTTTCTTTTCATCCCTACAGTCACCATGCCATTTACAGTTACTCACAAATGGAACAGCTCATCTCAATCACCAGCGAGCAACCTAAACTACCTTTATTCTACCTGCGTATCTAACCACTAATTGGATCATTTTTTCAGTGTTGCAGGCTCGCCGTAAGAAATGCTTACTGCACAGTATATGGACTCAAGCAAAAATATGTAAAATTCCTTCATATTGAAATTTGTTTATTACTTTTCCCAATATGAATTAAATATGTATTTGTAAAGCATAGGCTAGCAAGCTTTTAATAAAAAAAAGGAAGAAAAGAAAGCACAGTACTGTAGATTTTAATATATGACTAGTGTATGAACGTTTTACTTCTGGAGAAGAGTTCCTGTGTTGTCACTAGATGATAACCGACCACAACTGGACCAATTAGGGTAAAATAGATTATATAAAAACCAGTGAGCTGATTGCAGTGACATTTGCAAGTTTAAGGATAAACAGATGAATAAAGGCCTGAACCAAAGTCCACTTGAAGTCAGTAGCAGTCATATCATTGATTTCAGTGGACTTACTTTGAGGCATTAAGGTCTCACAGGTAAAGTGTGAGTGCCTTAAAATATAGTAGGTAAAATTGATCTATGGATGAAATTTCATCTTTCAATGCAGTTAAATACTGTACTATCATAAACAGTGCCAATAAAATTTAAGACATTTCTGACATAAAATCTCTTATTTCATAATGCAAGCATCCTTTAGGGTATTGTTTTTAATATGAAAAAAAATGCAGGTAAAGAATCTTAAGGAGAATGCATAGCTTTGCTTTATGTGTAGATACTATAATTTATTTTGAAGAGAGAGATGTGTCAATAAGTGCAGAGTAGTAGGATTATAAATACCAGTATTGCAATTATGGCATAGAATTTTTACTTTGTTTTCAGCTCTTGAAATAGGTGGACACAATTCAATCTGACTTTATCATAGAATTGTGTTCTTGCATTTTTTAAACAAATCTCTTAATTGTGATGTTTTGTGGAAACTAGGAAATAGAAAAATGAACATAACAGTGACATTAAAAATATGATAGGAATATTTTTCATGATTGACTGTTTTATAACGTGCACCTCTATAAAGAATTCAGTGAATTGGAAATGGCAAATGAGTTTAAACTGTTAATATGGAAAAATATTTTATAACTATTCAGTTACCAATGAGAAAGAAATAGTTCAGCAGTCTTTAGACTAAACTTTTCCTTTTAAAAAACAAACAAAAAAAAAACTTGGATGAAATTAATTTATTCCAAGGCCACCAGAGTTTGGTTGGCTGACCAGGATACCCTTCTGTATGTTTCTGCCCATGGCTTGAAAATCAAGTATTTAATTCTAAATGCTCTCCCCTTCCTTTCTGCAGTTTTTAAGAAACCTAAACTTAAGGAAAATAAACTTCCTGAATATTAAATTAACCAAAATTAGTTCTCAGCATTCAGCAGCTTGTCAAAGCAAGGGAGGGTTATGTGAACAGCCAAATTGACTCATTGGAAGGTGAACTGTTGATATAATCTCTCGTAAAATTTCCATCAGTGTTTTTTTTCATTTCTCTAGCAAGGAAACCATAAGAATGTTAAGATTTTTAGCCCTTTGGTGCCATCTTGTGGCAAGATGTCCGCTGTGAGGCAAGAGAAAAGTTATTCAGTTCCTTGCCTTGAGTTTCTATACCTATTGCATAGCCCAGATTTAGTAACAGGAATATATCTGACTTTACTATTAGCTGTAAAAATGACAAAATGAGTCATGATTAGAATAGCTACAGAAATCTCACAAAACAGACTGTACTAATTACCAAATAGAAATACATTTTTTACTATACAGCTGTGTGAAATTTGTATAGAATCCTTCCTGGCAAAACTCATTTTAGCATTCTCCAGTGTGCAACAAAGAGCCCAAAACCTATGCTAGGCTCTACATTTTTCCAAAGTGAAAAAAGAATGCTATGTGTTAAAATAAAGGGTGGTGACACAGTGGCGGTTCTTACTTAATTTATTGCTCTGTTGTCTGAGTGGATGTTCAGCTAGACAAACGTGTTTGCTTTCAGATTAAATTAACTCTTGGTTAACTCCCAATAAGCTGAAGGTAATGAACTGTGTGGGTGTGTTGAGTTTGTTGAAGATAGGGCCTGGTCATCCGTGGTGCACTACCAATTGAATTCAGTGGGAGTTTGATTCTTAGCACCTGAATCAGGATCAGGTATGTATTCAGTGCTTTGAAAGGCATTGTTCCTGGATGCAAAGATGATACTTTGTGAGCAGGTGGGAGAGAAATAAAAGGTTGATCCTCCTACAAAAGCCATTGGCCCCAATTATTTTAGGAGAAGTTAAGTTTGTTTTACTAAGATTAATGGAGGAGAAGAGAGGGAGAGTGATCATTTCTCTTCCCTTTTTATCTAGATATTCATATATCCCCATCAACAAGCGTCTGAACACCTCTCATTTGTTAATTACTTATATCCATAATACCCTTGTGAATTGGGGGAGTGCTATTATCTCCATTTACAGATAGGAAACTGGAAACAGAGAGAGTAAGTGCTCCAGGTCACACAAGGAAACTGTTGCAGAGCCAGAAAGCTAATGCAGGTATCTGGGGTCATAGTCAAGTGCCTTAACCACAGGACCATCTTTGCTCTCTTTTTCTAACAGGGTATAGTCACTTTATATTTTTCCCCTTTGTGGGAGTAAGAATACACATGTAAGTACTTCCAAAGTCAGAAACTCAATGAAAATATGTTTTCTGATACTAACATTTGAAAAAAGGAAGTTGTATTCCATGTGTGCCTTTCAGGAATTGTATCCATATGAGCCAGAATCCTGACATCAGTGTTCCACGTGTATGGGAGTTGCAGTCATGGTCAATATTGTTTTCATTATGCATGCTCTGTGTCATCTATATATTTATCTGGAAAGTAGAGTTAATCTTAACATTATACCAATATGGACTGAGAGCTATCCTTCCCTACTACGATGTGTCTGGAAATGCCTGAAAAGAGGAGATTGCATTTTAATAAGCAGCCAATAGCTGGCACCAGAACAGGACACTGCACTGCCCAGCAAGTGTGAAAAACAAATACCCCTCAATCAAATAAATCAAGGATGCCCTTGGTGGTAGAGAGAAATGAATTCTGTGGGTGTTGCTGTTATTTCTCTGGTTTCAATTCGATCTTATTTCCAAAGAGTATATTTAGAGATGCATTTCAGCAAGGTAGGGATAAACAAATATGAGTATGCCGATGCTTGCTAGTGAATGTAGTAGATATAACATCTGGCATTTCAGTTTAAGTACATGATTTCTCACTTCACAATTTTCACTGTCTCAGCCCAGTAAAGTTCCCTTGAGAAATACCATACTTAGCTATTTATCTCTGTTTATGCATCTTCTGAGCTTTCATATATGACACTTTATGTATTGTAGGATTGTAAAAGGTATGTGAAGACTAAAACTTATAGGCCAGATTTGCTGAAGCTGACATAAGTTGAAAATTACTCCTCCCTGCCTCTTTGTTGCCTAGAACCAGTCCATAAAAAGTGCCTAATGTAGGACCACACTCTGCCCAACTTTTGGATGAAAAAGTCCAAAATATTAGCAATTCTTTATGCACTATGTTGAGTACCAAACCAGGTGGGTGAGGTAATCTTTTTACTGAACCAACTTCTGTTGGTGAGTGTGACAAGTTTTCAAGCCACACAGAGCTCTTCTTAGGACTAGGAAAGGAGCTCCCAATGTCACAGCAAACTGGAAGATGGAACAGATTGTTTAGGGTAAGTAGTTAGCACATATTGCAAGGGACCATTCAAGGCAGAGTGACCTGTTAATACCTCTGCAGTCATTGGATAAAAAGAGGAGGTTAGTGGATTTCAGAGACACTGAATTTATGGCTTATTACAACAATCTGAACAAGACCTTTTGTGAGGCTTGAAAGCTTACCTTTCTCACCAACGAAGTTGGTCTAATAAAAGATATTACCTCATCTGCCTTGTTTCTCTAATATCCTAGGACCAACATGGTTAAAACTACACTGCATACAACCATGCATTATGTTCTCCAGATCTGCTTGCGGGAGGGGCTTTATGTTTCATACTGGAAAAACATATGGTCAGCATTTCGCTAATAATCAACCCATATATCTGGGTCTAAATTTTCTGTCATTTCAAGGCATCTTATTCTGATCTCAGAGAATGACACTTAACAGGCTCCCTAGTAATTAACTTTCCTCTTAAAGTATAGTAATCATCTTCCTAACCAGAAATATCATTATCCAAAGCACATCTTTGTTTTGTGCTAAAAGATCAGTGTCTTAATATTTAATCTGAAAGACTGCTGCACAATGGATTACTCTGACAGCATTTTAAAAAGTCACATCATAAACATGAACAGTATATAATGAGATGGCTGCCTAAGGCAACATTATTAAATTAAAAGGATTACAATGTTGTGTACCTAATGCTGCAAGAGACTTCTAAGACATTGCCACAGTTATGACCTCATATTCTATCAATATTTCCAATATTAGGCATGTAGTGTGCTTCCCAAAATTAAACATATCCCCCTGCAGTGTTCATTATGTTCTTTGAAAAAAAATTGGCCTATGGCATTAAATTTGGCTATAGATAACAGTACAGATTCTGTTGTGACACTGCTAGCTTGGTAGAGCAGAGATGTTGCACTGTAGCAATAAATGGAAGTGCAGGGAATTCCACTGGAATGCGTGACAAATTACAGAAAATTCTGCAACCTATATCACAGGTTGGATATGTAATTTTTATGCTTATTTTGATCACACAGTATGGCAGAACAAAAACAAACGCGCACACACACACACACACACAATAAACCAAAATAATTTTGAGATAATCTTCTTTAAAACCAGGTGTATCCAAAATACTTTTGTGAGTTGGAGGGGAGAGGAGCCATAACTTTTATCTGTGCAAGATTTTCTCTTGTCTTTTTCTTTTCTTCTTTACCTAAAACAACGCAGAAAAACATAAAAGTAGAAAAGAGATTTTAAGCTTAAATTTGAAATGAGATAGAGAGTAAATCAGGCAGGGGTACAGTGGTACCTGAAGTCAAGATCTGCCAAGGAGAAAGTCCTCACACCAAAAGTGATAGGATTATGTGGAGGGTCAAAGAAGATGACGGCACTAGATGAGCAAAGGGAAGTAGTATGGAAGCAGAGAATGACACAGTGCTTGAGATACGCTTGAGCAAGTTTTAGAACATGGAGAACAATTTTGAACTGGATCCCCCTCCACCCTAAAATGGAGAGCTGATGGATTTTGATAAGGAGGAGGAGGAAGGCTGGCTACCTGTTTTTATGGAAATGAAAAAGCAGACAGTACCAATCTAACCATGATGAGGTTTGAAGAGAGGGTCTTGAGGGACAGCAGAGCTAAGAGCCGCAACAGTCAAGGCAAAAGAGGCATGGCTAAGGATTTGAGCAGAAATGAAGATGAGGTATTAGCATACCTGGGAAAGGTTGCAGACAGTGAACAGTGGCTTTAAAAGCCGTGGGGGTGTATGAAAAAAAGGGTTCAAAGATAAGGTTATGCCAGTGTTCCAGTATGTGGAAGCAAAGACAAGGTCTGAGTTCAAAAGATGATAAATGTGGAGGTGCGTGTGTGTTGAAGATGCTCCACTTGTTCAAGAGAAATATTTTTGGGGTAAAATTCTCTAAAGGAAATTGAGATGATGGCACACATTGACTTGCTTAAGAGAAGGTGGACAAGGGGAAGTTAGTGATAGCCAAATGTACATATTTTAATCAGTACAGAATTGTTAATATTAAATATAGCTATGCAATCAAGGGGACAAAGGTTAAATAGAGCAGAGGGCTTAGAACTAAACCTATTGTGACCCTATAGAGGTAGAGCTTTGTTACAGAGATGGAACTCCTTTGTTACCAGAAAGAAGAGAGTTTGATACGAATGTAACCATAGCAGGAAGAGTAAGAGATATCTAGATAGCTGGATGGAATGGTCACCAGAATCAAAGCCTCCAGTAGGGCTAAGGAGGGAATAGAAGGCATTGCAAATGAAACTAAGTTGACTGCAAACTACATAAAACTGAAATGAGATAAAACCCAGACTGAGTTAAGAGTGTTGTGGTGATATGATACTACATATGTGAATATTTCAGAATACCTGTCAGCACTGATGCATGGTTTGACTGTATATCCTCCTGGCCGTCTGTTTTTGTAATGGTGAATTTTATGTCTTACACCAGTAATGGGCGCACCCTAAGAAATATCACTATGTAGCTCAAGTTCATTCACACGTCAGGGCTTTTAACAATCACTCCCCGCCCCCATTTTTGTGGAGGAAGGATATGTGGTGTGCATAATTTCCTAAAAACAAAAGCATGAAGAAATACCACTGTTCTTGAAATACATTAATCTGTTTTGAAATGTCTTGAATGCCATTTTTGAAGACCATATCTCCCAAAGAACTGAAAATTTTCAGAAAGTAAGGGTTTTCCCCACTCTTAATGTATCAGTTCTAAGCCTCAAATTAATCACACACCTGTCCTGTATCAGGATTACATCATTTGTCTATAGATTTCCACTTCCAGTCCTAGTGTATGCCATTTAGCTAGAATATAGGGAGGCTAAAGAAATATATTATTTATCATACTGCTCTGTTAGATCTTCAATATAAAGAAGAAACCAAAAAGTGTCCCGCTGAGGAGCTCCGGGTAGACCTGGTATCTATAAACCTTCAGAAGATGATCAAAAGAGAAAAAAAAAGGTTTAAAAAAATGTTCTGGGTTTAGTCAGTCAGATAAGATTGATTGCTGCTGTATGGAACTTGTATATTTAGTGCATACTTTTCCTGACTGTCAAAATTATTTATGTCTAGTGTGAATACTGTCTAGTCTAGGCACTACACCTAAGCAGTGGCAATGAAGGAAGAAAGGAAAAATTCTTCCTGCTGCACAACTGCAGTAATATATAACTGAAATGTTTCAGGGACTGAATGCCTAGAGAAATTCTAAACAAGATGTAAAGGTTACTAAAACATAGGTTCCCAATAACTGTGTACTGCTTTTACATATGAGACCCAGATGTAGCATCCTTTCAGACACCTGTAATAATAGTCTGAATGAGCTGGTGCCATGACTTTACCTTTTGGCAGTTTTACAGTATTTAGGACAAGCCAGGCAATGGCTATTTAAATAGAAAAGAGAGGTGTTAGAACTGGAAGAGTGACATTGTTTTTCTGGATACATTATGGCATCAAATTTCAAAAGATCCCTCCTCTCCTAATATAACTCCTGTCTTCCTCATACAGAGCTGAGCACAGTCTTAGATGTGCGTAGTACCCTCTAAAGCAGGGCATGTTTCTTTCATTGTTTTTATTCCTCTTTCTAGTGGAGGAGGAATTCAGGCCAGCTCAGAGATATGAATACTTATCACAGAGAGATGGAAATTGTATTTCAACAGACTAATGCTTGAACTATGTGCTTGTTAGAAAAGAGAGCACCATTTCTCTGGAATGCATTTTTACCTGTGCCCCTTCAAATAGAATAAATTGTCAAATGCCTACATGGGAATATCTGCAGCTTTCTAGTTTGTAAACAGAAAATTCTGGAATGTATTTTAAACCAAAGACAAAAAGAAATCCTCATTCCTTAAAACAAGAAAAAGGAAAATCTAAATATACAAGCATTTGCTCTGATGTCATATTTAAAACATTATTTTGCTTGGCTCTGATTTAATTTTATGGTGGCACTGACTCAAATTATCTGAGGGAGAAGAGAGGCTTTTGAATGAGAATAGAACTTTCCAAACTTAGGAATTCACTGGTTGTCCTGCCAAAGGTTGAAAATTAGTGTGTTTGCCAGTAACATTTCATTAATTTCACTTCAAACAAAAAAATATCAGATGAGAAGTGTTCCAGTAGTCTATCTTACTACCAGGATCAAGCCTGTTTAAGCCTTCCAAGCTCTAATCTAGTTCCTTGAATGGAAGTGTGTCTACAACAGCAGGTCTAGGCTAGGAAGGCATGGAAATAAGCAATTATCAACTCTGCCATGTTGTCCTCCCTTACCTCAGAACTCTTTTTGTGAGGGTCTTGCAGGGCTCCTACTCTGTGAGGCCTTATCTAATCAGGGAAACTCAGTAAAATAAGACGAATCAACTGAAGCAGTGAAGTTAATGTGCATAAGTTAAAGTGCATTAAACCTCCATGAGGATGCTCTCATTCCAGCAGTAAAGTGGCTTTAGTGAACAAGCCCTGAGTGAGGAAGGGTTGGGGCTGGCGAGGGTGCTCTCCAAGGTGTGATAAATTCTCCCTTCCTCTTCAAAAGAAAACCCAAAAGAGAATCCAGTTTGTTACAGCCACATATGCTTCCTTCCCTCTTTATTACATGTTTTGGCACCCTCAAATAAATGCATTTCCATGGACAACTGCAGTCAGGTTAGCCCCTAGTAATTAGGACATATGTAAAACATGTACTTGGTCACCTGTAGGAGCCAGGCTGTTCAAGAACCAGTGGGAGCTGCTGGGCTGGGAAGAGTTGTAGAAGCTCTTTGCCTTCAGTGGATTTCCTGAGATCTAAAAATTAAAGGGATGTAACAACCTTCCTCTGGAGAGCTTTGACTTTCAAACTCTTGATGTCTCTGGAGGTCGAGTGAAGTCCCAGATGTAGGGAAGGGCCAAAATGCAATTGTGTGTGTGCAGACCCCAATTCAGTAAATGACTTAAGCATGTACTTAAGTTTGTTTTGCAGTCAATGGGTCTTGAGCATGTGCTTAAAGTTAAGCACTTAGTGCTTTGCAGAATAGGGTTAGATTTATGTATGTACCTAAGTGCTTTTGCTTAATTGGGGCCTTAAATGGAGTAGCACCAGTGTCTCTGCAAGCACATCCTGCTCCAGAATCTTTTAATTTTCTAACAGGCTCCAGAAAAAAATACAACTTAAACAGGGCTATTCTGTTTACAATTAGCCTTGTATTGATGAACTTATGTTGGATAATCAATACATCTGTTGTGTAGATTTGTCTTATTTTGTGCTCAGATTTATTGTATTACTGGTTGCATTGGTCAAACAGTGTGCACCAAACATTTCTAATACATTTGGATATTGTATTGCTTTACTGCCTAGATTTTAGTAAGAGGGAAAATTTCTAGCATGACAATAATTCTCAGAAGATAGTGGTTTGTTTCATAAACTTTTAATGATCCCTAAGAAGTATTTCACAGCTAGTTGTGTTAAGTGATTTATATGATTTAAAGACCCTAAGATGAACATTCCACCTTCCTAAATGATATGTACAGAACAGTTGGAATGGATGAATTACCTGTCGAATTGCTTAATAGTATATGTGACAATATGTTGTCTGGGAAAAAGCTTAAATTGAGACTTGATTTTGTTCAAAATCATATCTATTTCTTTTTAACTGCTTAGTTCTGTTTCTGGAATACAATATACAAGGTAGCAATTTCTGCATTCAAATGAATGTATGAAATCAATGCATATTCAACTAAGTATTGATCTGTTAACTGGGCAAAATTGTAGGTCATATAACTTCAGTCAATTATTTTAGTATAAAAGGGTTTATATATAATATAAAGTTAAATTAAAGCAACTGTGAAGCGAAATCTAAGCCTTTTCTTCTGAATATCTTAGAATGTAGGATTGTATGGGAGCTTCATAGGTAGGGTCCTACCATAATCACGGTCCATTTTGGTCAATTTCACAGTTATAGGATTTTAAAAATCATAAATTTCACAATTTCAGATATTTAAGTATGAAATTTCATAGTGTTGTAACTGTAGGACTCCTGACCCAAAAGAAGGTGTGTGTGTGTGTGTGTGTGTGCCAGGTTATTGTGTGTGTTTGAGGGGGTCTCAATATTCCCACCCTTACTTCTGTGCCACTGCTGGGGATGGTGCTTCCTTAAGAGCTGGGCAACTGGAGATCCCAGCTCTGAACACCAGCACAGAAGTATAGCATGGTAACCAGCAGCTGCTGTTCTCTGGCCACCCAGCTCTGAAGGCAGAAGCACAGCAGTAAGGGTGGCATGATATGGTATTGATACCCTTACTTCCGAGCTGCTGCTGGCAGGACATAAGTACCAGTGCCCCTTCCCCTCCCCCCCAACCCCCGCCTGACAATAATTTTGTGAGCCCTTTTTGGGTGAGGGCCTCCATGAGAAATTATAATCTTCCCCATGAAATTTGTATAGTATAAGGTAAAAGCACACACAAGAACAGATTGCATGGTGGAGACCAGATTTCACGTCCGTGACGTGTTTCAAGCAGGACTGTGTTTTCTAGACCATCTCTGTTAGATGGTTATGGAACCCATTCTTAAAGACCTCCAGTGATGAAGAATCCACAACCTCCCTAAATAATTTGTTCCAGTGCTTAAATACCTTTATAGTTGGTAAGTTTTTCCTAATGTCTAAGCGAAATCTCACATACTGCAATTTAAGCCCATTGCTACTTGTCCTGTCCTCAGTGACTAAGGAGAACGATTTATCACCTTCCTATTTATAACAACCTTTTTAAGCACTTGAAGACTGTTATTGTCTGTTCTTTCATTCTTCTCTTCTCCAAATAGGTCATGCTGTCTAGACCTTTTAATCATTTTTGTTGCTTTCCTCTGGACTTCCTCCAGTGTGTCCACATCATTCCCAAAGTGTGGTGCCCAGAACTGGGCGTAGTACTCCAGGTGAGGCCTTATCAACTCCAAGCAGAGCAGAAGAATTACTTCTCCTGTCATGTTTACAGAATGATGTATGTTAGATTTTTTTGCAACAGTATTACATTACTAATTCTCATTTAGTTTCTGAGGCACTAAACCCCCCAGATTCTTTGCTGCAGGGCTTTTTCCAAAGTAGTTGTTTCCCATTTTGTAGTTATGTAATTTGATTATTCCTTTCCTAAGCATAGTACTTTTGCATTTGTCCTTATTGATTTGTTTCTATTTATTTCAGATCATTTCTTCAATTTGTTAAGATTATTTAGAATTCTAATCATATCTTCCAATGTCCTTGCAGCCTCTTAATTTTTGGCTTAAACACACCACTACTACACAAACATTAAAAAGTAAAAAGTATTACTAAGGTTATACCAGTAGAACTGAAAATGTGCATGTGTTTAAAAAAATAACTGTTAGCTTTTTTTTTACTTATTTCATGCATAGCAGTGTAGTGCTGCCCTGTCCCTATTCAGAGGCTGGAGCATTTGCTTTCTTTTATCTTCCTGTGCTTTGCACTTTTTGATAGCTCATATGTTCCTTTCATGTGTTATACATTTTTTATGTTCATTGAAATCTTCTATAGGATAGCTTACTGTACCTGATATGATATGCCTCTCACTTAATGTCTTCTTCTGTTTGTAGATGTTTACATTAGTGTCGTACTATGTAAAATAGTAAAATCAAGATTTAATGATATGCAATCTCACTTCTTATAAGCAAGGCTAGGTTTTCACTGTCATGCGTTCAAGGCAGGTGGAAATATCCTATAAAACACCTTATTCTGTAGCTCTGGTGCACGTGTATAATTCCCATTGACTTTATATACATGTAGCAATGGGGGAGTCGGTGATCACTTTACCTTGGGATAACTCCTCTGTGTATTTGACCTACCTGTGTGGCAGTTGGCATGTTGGGGCTTTGGGAACTTTTTTACATCTCTTCCTTACTGATGTACCATGCTGTCTCCTTAATAAAAGTCCACTATATCAATCAGTACAAAATAATACAGATTCTGTGGGCACTTTTTTCAGCTGTAAGTACTAGATTCTAGCCATCTCCAGGATATTTTTTGTTGTTGTTTTAGAGATGGCTGCAAGTACTTTCATCTTCAGTCTTTCATTTGCTATTTGATAGTTATGGAGCTTTTACATAATTTAAATATACTAAATGCCACCCACAGGCCACTACAGTATATTGTTTCACACAGTATTGGCCTGTTTTGCAGATAATTTTAATGCGTATACTGGGTGTCATGTGTGGACTCTTAACTAATGCTAAAGAAAATCCAGTCACTATAATCTATCACTAAATAAAAATAAAGCTTATTCATGCCTGTCTTTTTTTGTTTGTTTGTTTGTTTTGTTTCTTCTACTGCATCTTATAGACAGCAGTCTTAATCAGTGAGGTGGTCAGGGCTGTGACTCTCTCTCACCATGTACAGTGTTTAGCACAATTGTGGCCTTGATATCAGATATGGCCTTTAGGCATTACTGTTATTCAAATACAGTAACTCCTCACTTAATGTTGTAGTTATGTTCCTGAAAAATGTGACTTTAAGTGAAATAATGATAAGCAAATCCAATAAGAATTAATGTAAATAAGGGGGGTTAGGTTCCAGGGAAATTTTTTTCACCAGAAAATAAATCTATGTATTCTATAAATATATATACACAGTATACATTTTAAACAATTTAATACTGTACATGGTGATGATGCTTGTGAAGCTTGGTTGAGGTGGAGGAGTCAGAGGGTGGGATATTTCCTAGGGAATGCCTTACTGCTAAATGATGAACTAGGTTTTGGTTGAGCCCTCAAGGCTTAACAGGTTGTTAAAGCAGCATCTCACGCTCCACAAGGCAACACGAATGGAGGGAGGGGAGACAGCATGGCAGACAGAGAGACACAAACCTTGTGTGTGAGGGAGAGAAGCACACTGCCCCTTTACATTTGCTGACCCCACTCTTAAGTACATTGTCTTTTTTAAGTGGATCAGGAAGTTGAGACAGCAGCTGCTTCCCCAAGCTCCCTCTGTCTTTGTGTCTTCACCCTGCTATTTAAATAAAGTTTGGGGTTCCCAGAAAATGCATACAAATGAGGCATACATTTCAAACCCAAAATTCAGTCTGTGACGTTCTCTCTCCATCTAACTTAAACGGCTATGTTATGAAAAATTGTGTGTGGAAGAAGAGAACAGAAGGTGGGAGGGGGAAACAGAGTGGGAGGCTGGAGGGAAGTCCCGTAAATGCTAAAAAGAGTAGAAAAAAGTAATCAAACTTGCACGTAATTGGTGCAATCCCCATAGAGCTGTCAGCCAGGATGAAGTTGTATGTCATCAACACCACGCAACACTGGAGCATGAGCAAAATCATCTAAGTATAATTTCTTGGAGCCACTGGAGCTGAGTACATTCTATTGCTGCAGGTTTGTCAGAACTGTTTGAGTTGGTCCTGCTCTCTGCCTAAAGTTCTCCTTCTGTTTCATCTAAATAGAGTTTTTATTCCTGTCTGTCCTAAACTGTTGTATGATGTTGCAGTATGTACTATTAAACAATTGGTATTTCTCTCCACAAAAGCAGCTGCACTTTTGGACCTTTGCAATAAACCTAATGATAGAAATAAATATTGTTACCATTTGTATGAGGTACTAACGGCCCCATTGTGCTAGACATTGTACAGCCACAGAGCAAGAGACCATCTCTCATCTGAAGAGCTTACCAACTAAATAGACAATCTGAATAAAGGCATGAGGTGGATCCAGATGCACAGAGGGGTGAACTGATTTGCTTAAAGTCAATGCAGCAAATCAGTGGCTGAGCCAGGAATAGAAACCAGCTCTCCTGAGTCTGGTTCACTTCCCCTATCCATTATACCCTACCGCTGTTCAATATTTTTAAAATATTCTTATTTTTAAAAAATAAATAATATGATGGTGGACAGGAAATGGATGAGTAAATTAGTTAAGCAAAAATCAATAGTTTAGTGGTCACTGTGTTTAAAAAAAGGAAAATTCAGCTACCATAATCATCCCCTTTTTCCCCCTTTCAAAACATGAAATTGATGATAAGTTACATAGCAAGTTTGAGTTGAATGGGATTTGAAATGGCTGAGGTGCAATATCAAACTCAGAATATCAGGCATTACGTTGGAGACAAACCATCCTTAATAGTGATGTTACTGCTGCTTTAATGTTATCATCTTTTATTGTATCAGACAGCAACTGTTCTGCATACTTAGAATCATTCCATTTGCCTTCCCTTTCAATACACGATGTATGTAAACATTAACCATTGTATGTTCAGCCCCTGGAGCTATATTTCCTTTTGCCAGTAATGTTTAAAGGTATTTCTTAAAACCTAGAAGTCTAAAGTGACAACTTAAAATAAAACCTAGCAAACTGAACTCTGACTAAACATAATACAAATAGGTATTTAATTTTTCAAATTCTACTTAACCATTGGGGGCAGATTTGGAAACAAGCATATGACCTTATATTCATTGTATGTTGAAACTGGGTTAAAAGACTTCTATTAGCAGTTCTCAGACTGTGGTCTGTTGAAAGCTTGCTGTTCCCAACATGTTGGCTCTTCTGCTGTTGTCTGTCTTCTAAACTGAATTAAGATAGCTAAAAAGTATGTTACCCCCCTTTGCCCTAGGGTTAACCAAAGCTTGGGGCTTTGCGGGTTGTTTTCATTAGAGGGCAACATTGTTGATGGAGTCAGGATCTTTGAAGCAGTGCTGCCTATTTACAAAGGATATACAAAGTCTTGTTTCCCTGAACACAGGAAAACTCAAACTGCTCTCAGCTCTGTGCCCTATTCAGCCATCCCTCAACCCAAAAGCTCTCTGAAGAGGTTTTTCTTAGTGACATGCTCTCAGTGCTTGTTCTGGCTATGCCTGGCTTTCTGCTTCTTCTGGGCCTGTTCTGTGGTGTTTCTTCTGCTTCTCTCACTCACCTCTACTAACAACAACATCCAGACAAGCACCTGTCCCACGTGGTTCAAATTCCTAAGCAGACTCCCATGCGCCTTTGATGAAGGTGGTGATGTGCCTGTGTGTATATCACAGGAGGTACAATTTCCAACTTGAGTAGAAATGCCCATGCTAGCTCTGATGGAGCTAGCACACGAACAACAGAAGTGCAGGGATGGGCTAGCTGCCCCGAAAACAGCCCTGTTGACTGAAACCATAGGTACATACCTGGATGGTTAGCGCCTCCTGCTGCTTGTGACAGTGTGGCTACACTTCTAGTTTTAGGGTGTTAGCTTGAGTAAATGTCTACCCGATCTGGAAATTAAACCACTGGTTCCAGTGTACAAAGACCCTGTGTTTGGGGTGGGAGCCGCTCAGGCTTCATAAGGGAGCTTAATTGTTTCTTACAGCCATCTTGTACGATGGACGGCAATTACACCCACGAGCTTCAAAGATGTTTTGACTAACCCACAACAGTATACATTTCCTAATCAATTTCCTAATTAATTTTTAATATAGACATAGTTTGGCGCAGGATTGCTATTTTGTTATGACTGGGCACGGTGATCACAAGCTCACAAATAGGCATCGGGCTTGGTTCACAAGACACTCTATGAAGAGTTGACTCACATTGTGGAAAAAAGTATAAGGACCCTTGCCCTAATCATCTCTAGAGCTGCAAGCATCTTATTTGCTGGGTTGGGCCCTTTTTTCCCTATTTTAAATCATTTGCAAACAGATGAAGGGGCAGATTCCCTGCTGGTCCAATTGTAACTCTTTGAAGTCCAGGGATCTCAGTGTATTCACATCAGCAGAAAATTTGCCTCAGCAATTTTTAGGAAACTTAATTACTGGTAATTATTTAGCAGGTAAGTGTTATAAATATAGTAGGGCAAATAGGATTGTTCAGAAACCGAGTTCTCCTTTGCATATTTGATATTTTTAATCCTCTGTTCATGTTGTGTGATCATATCAGGCTGTTGCGGTCTGCTTATGCAATGCCCCTCTCCCATTTGTATTGAAATTTCCTTTTTCTGTTCTCAAACTCTATGAGAGAGTTCTTGGGGGGATGGGAGGGGCTACTAAAGACACACAAAGGGGATGGATAGAAGCTGTTCAGGGGCACTTCTACTATAGGTAACACTGGCGTAACTTGTGTCACAGTTGAACATTTAAGTTAGTGTCAGAGCACAGCAATGTGCTGCAAAGAAACAGTATCTTTTAGGGAAAACACTAACTGGAAAAGGAGGAATTCTGGGAATTATCTGGGGAAGTATCCGAGTGCAGAGCAGGGCTGGACTTAGGGAAAATGACGCCCTGGGCAAGCTTTCTTTGGCATCCTTTAAGTACTGCTCCCCACACAGCAGGCAGCCACACAGCAGGCAAAGCAGCAGCAGGTGGAGATGCAGCAGTGCTGCAGATATGCTGCTGGAAGGGCGGAGAGGGGATGTGTGTGAGTATCTAGCTCCGTCCCCGCAGCCTTCTTTATCCTCGCCTCCTTCTTCCTGGTTGAGCAGGGCCCTTCTGCAGTCTCTTGATCGTGACAGCCCTTCTCCCCCGACCATGATGCCCAGGGTGGTCACAAATGTTGCCAACCCATAAGTCCAGCTCTGGTAGAGAGTCTATTTTCCAATCACAGCAGAAGAAGGATGCAAGCCAAGTTGATATATTTAGAATCACAGAATATTAGGTTTGGAAGAGATCTCAGTGGTCATCTAGCCCAACCTCCTGCTCAAAGCAGGACCACCACCACCAACTAAATCATCCCAGCCAAGAGGGTTCGTCTGTGAATGACTCATTGCTATTAGGGTTTTCTAATGCTCTTTCATCCTATCAGTCCTGGCGTTTATTTCTTCCTGTTGACAACAGCCAAGTTGTTGACCTTCTTATCTGTCAGCAGTGTCTTGTGAACTCCCTTGTAGATGCATGTAGTGTCAAGTACAGAGAGATTCCTAAAGAACAGTAGTCTCCCAGCATTAGTTCACTTCTTCGCCATCTGATCATGTTTCAGGCAACCCCCTGCTCTGTGTTCTGAACATGCTGTTTGGTTCATTATTGTTTAGTCATACTGTCATTCTTCTCAAATAGTTAATTCTAGGGATGTGTTGAGTTTGCAAGTGAAAAACTTCAGAGACAAGGAAACAACTTGCAGTTGCTGGGTGCTTTGAGATGTAATTTCTAGGTTGTCAATTGCAGTTAACTGATGTGATTAACTCAAATTAATTGTGATTAAAAATTTAATAATCACATTTTTAATTGTACTATTAAAATAAAATACCAGTTGAAATTTATTAAATATTTTTGAATGTTTTTCTACATTTTCAAATATATTGATTTCATTTACAATGCAGACTGTACAGTGCTCACTTTATAGTATTTTTATTACAAATATTTGCACTGTAAATATAAAAGAAATTGTACTGGTATAAGATTAATTGAAAATACTATAGTGCAACTTACATAACAAAAAAATCTACATTTGTAACAGCACTCAAAAAAAAAAAAAAAAAAAAACGTAAAACTTTAGAGCCTACAAGTCCACTCAGTCCTACTTCTTGTTAAGACAAACAGGTTGGTTTACTTTTACGGGAGATAATGCTGCTGGCTTCTTATTTACAATGTCAACTGAAAGTGAGAATAGGCGTTCACATGGCACTTTTGTAGCCAGCATATGCCAGGTATGCTAAACATTCCCATGCCCCTTCATGTGTCGGTCACCATTCCAGGGGACATGCTTCCAAGCTGATGCCACTTGTTAAAAAAATGTGTTAATTAAATTTGTTACTGAATTCCGTGAGGGAGATTAGTATGTCTCCTGCTCTGTTTTACCTGCATTCTGCCATGTATTTCATATAGCAGTCTCAGATAATGACCCAGCACATGTTCATTTTAAGAACACTTTCGCAAAGGAAATACCAATGTGAGATTTTTGAAAGATATCTACAGTACTCAACCCAAGGTTTAAGAATCTGAAGTGCCTTCCAAAGTAGATGGAGGTGTGGAGCATGCTTTCAGAAGTCTTAGAAGAGCAGGACTCTTATGTGGAAACTACAGAATCCGAACCACCAAAAACCAAAATCAAACCTCTGCTGGTGGCATCTGACTCAGATGATGAAAGGGAACATAAATCCATCTGCAGTGCTTTGGGTAGTTATCGAACAGAACCCCTCATTAGCACAGATGCATGTGCTCTGGAATGGCAGTTGAAGCATGAAGGGGCATATGAATCTTTAGCACACCTGGCATGTAAATATCTTGTGATGCCGGCTATAACAGTACCATGTGAATGCCTGTTCTCACTTTCAGGTGACCTTGTAAACAATAAACAGACAGCATTATCTCCTCCAAATGTAAACAACTTGTTTGTTTGAGTGACACAGAGTCCTGTGGCACCTTAAAGACTAACTAAAATTTTAGAGCATAAGCTTTCGTGAGCTAATACCCACTTCATCGGATGCATGCAGTGGAAGTACTGCATGCATTCTTGTTTGTTTGAGTGACTGAAGAAGAAGCAAGACTGAGTGGATTTGTAGGCTCTAAAGTTTTACATGCTTTTATTTTTGAATTCAAGTTATTTTTGTACATAATTCTACATTTGTAAATCTTTTTAATCAGAGATTATATTACAGTAGTTGCAAGAGATGAATTGAAAAATACTTTGTTTTATAGCACAAATATTTGTAATAATCAGTGCAAAGTGAACACTGTACACTTTGTGTTCTGTGTTGTAATTGAAATAAATATATTTGAAAATGCAGCAAACATCCAAAAATATTTAAATAAATGGTATTCTATTGTTTCACAGAGTGATTTATCACTAATTAGTCACCCGGTTAATCATGATTAATTTTTTCAATCACACAGTTAATTGTTTAATTGCTTGACAGCCTTAATTTCATAAATATGATATTCCCTATGACAGATGAGTATTATCTAATGTTGCATACAGCGCTTTGATAATGGCACATGCTATGTAATAGATTTATATAATACAACTCCCTTTTTCTCTAGGTCGATGTTATCAGTCTGCTTGTACTCTAGACTTCACCAGTGAAAATCTGCACTAGCTCCATTTCAGCCAGTGGAGTTAGCCCAGATTCCATTGTTGTAACTGAGATCAGATTATAGACTGGTAATCTGTAACAAAAGTTTAATGATTTCAGTGCCATTCAATTGCTAAACCCCTTTTAAAAAGTATACTACCAAGAGGGCAAAGTAATAACAGAGAGAAGGGAAAAAAAAGAATAAGTAATGGAGGGAGTGCTATTATCGTTATATCCTCTAGGAAGCCAATATATTTTAAAAATATGGAACCATGCATATCCATGTATGGTTAATTAATCAATCCACTGTTAATTTATTAACAAGTCAGTGAGAGGGGCTGTGGGTATAAATTGGCATACAAGGAGGCAGAGGGATATGGCAGGAAAAGCACCTAACAGGAGGTTGCCTAGTTTAAATTATGATTTCTTAAATTCTCCTGTTAGTAATGTTTACTACTACATCACCTTTCTGCCTTGGGGGCTGGATTCTGATTGTCTTTTTGAGACTGCATGGGTAAAGGGAGGGGCCTCCAGTAACCTGCCTCCCACAACAGGCTCCCACAAAGTCCTTCCATAACAGCCATCCCTGTGCCCATTGGGATGCTTAGTAGTGCTGCTCCTGTAAAGCAAGTTACAAAAAAAAGAAAAAAAAATGTGGGGGGAGGAGGAGACAAAAAAGACTTGAATGCTGTTCTCCCCCTTTACTCGCACTTAGGCCCAGCACATACACTGGACCTCATGGATGCCGCATATTATGCAAGGAAGAGATTGTGCTTGCTTTAAATTGTTCAGGAATGAGGGGTGGGCAGTCTTTCAGAAGTGGTGTGCCGAGTCTTCATTTATTCACTCTAATTTAAGGTTCTGCATGCCAGTAATACATTTTAACGTTTTTAGAAGGTCTCTTTCTATAAGTCCATAATATATAACTAAATTATTGTTTGTGTGTAAAGTAAATAAGGTTTCTAAAAGGTTTAAGAAGTTTCATTTAAAATTAAATTAAAATGCAGAGCCCCCAAGACCGGTGGCCAGGACCCGGGCAGTGTGAGTGCCACTGAAAATCAGCTTGTGTGCCACCTTTGGGACGAGTGCCATAGGTTGCCTATCCCTGGGTTAGATACTGCCCTGTAGCTATCTAGACACAGAAGTGGGTTGTGTCAAACAATAATTCCTTAGTTACTGGCCCAGTTGTGGCGTGTTTCGGAGGAGACCATGCATTTCCTTATTTGAGAGAGGTGTTAAGAGCTTGTCAATTTTTTCTGAATGTTGTTTCCAAGAAAAACAGATTAAAATGTCAAAAAATGTATTATGTTTCTCTGCCAGTTTTAAGTGTTGACGATTGTGTTGGGGTTTCAAATAATATTGACTCTTTCAGAGAGACAAGGTGGGTGACATGGGCAGCAGGTAAAGTTTCCCCTGAGGGAGACTAGCTCCCTGTCCTGCCTCTTTTCCCCTGGTCCCGCCCACACTCCACTCCCACCCTGCCCCCTCCCCTACTCACCCTCTTCCCCACTCAACTGTCCCTCCTTCCCCCACCACAACGCACTGGTCCTTCCTCCCTGCTCACCCCACCTGCCACTGTTTGCTGGCCTCTCCTTCCCCACTCGACCCCTTCCCTGCTTGCCAGGAGCATCTCTCCTCTCCTCTCCTCTCCTCTCCCCCTTCCCACTTGGCCCCATGCTGCCACTTGATGCATCCCTCCTCCCACCA